>WOAB01000020.1:7120176-7745235 GCA_027886185.1 Rheum nobile
GCTATACAAGTATATAGCAAAATCAAATCAAACATTCATATGTTAGCTAATCAAGCACTTCGAATCAAACAAAAAACTAAACATACACGAATTCAGAAACCATTCACTTGGGTCACCTGTCTCCCAGCTAGAGGTTACTTGCTAGCAGGAAACCGCCTTTCAGACTAAGAAAGGGTTATACTAGTAAATGAGAGCAAAAGTAAACATTTACAATCTCTCCATTAATAGGTGAATTCTAACTGTTCAAAGCCATCTCAGGGTAATGAACAAATCCCCCTTATGTAAAAAAGGATATAATTAGTGTCAATACAGTCATCACAAAATTATTGTTCTCCTCCACAATCTTGTGCCTATATACTTTATCTTCTGTCTGTAGTGTTTCATCATCCACCACAAATAAATTCACATATATAATTGACTACAAATCAAGTAATCAACAGCACTGGATGGTGTATAGTTCTTCAAAATACGAGTCAACAGCACAAAGTCCATGCTCTAGTTGGAAGTAAGAAGAGGCAAGTGGAAGTACGAAGAGCACAAATCTAAAATACAACTCTACCTTTTAAGTCTGGCTTCCTTTCCACCTTAGTGCGGTTTAATCTATTGACGATCTCATTTATTCGCTTTTCTACTCTCACAGTACGAACCTACGAAAGCAAAGTAGAAAACCGAAATGAACAAATTGGTCAAAATTCATGCTCTAGTTGAGTACAAAGAATGAAACAAGATGAGATATCTACCATTTTTGAATTGTGAAACCCAACTTGACCAACATCCATAGATGGAGTTTTCTTTAAATTTGACCATGGGGTGTAAACAACATCAATATTGTTGACCTTGTTTCCTGTAAACATAGCAATTCAAAATTCCTTAAGGAAAAAGGAAACAAAAAGAAGAACTATACTACATTGCTACTACAAAGTTCCTAGAACAATCACAAGACCAGTATGTAAGGCTCTCCACTAGAAGTGCAAGCTTTGGAATAGAGTAGGAGTATGAGACAATTAATCCAATTAGTCTTGCACTATCAAGCTCTTTAAGAAGAAGACATTTTTGACAATATTGGTATACTCATATGATATAGAGTAGGAGTATGACATCTGCATACCTTGGATGGAATTCGCTTTCACCAGTTGGACACAATCCTCCAACACCCCTTCAGGTATATCGTCCATAGCCTGGTATTTTTGCAACCTTAAATAAACATGGGCAGAAGACATTTTGTCTACATGAAACCTGCATATCGAAACATCTGCAAGTAAGATGAATTCATAACTCAGAGGGTAGGAGCCACCTTTCATGCACGTGTATGGAACACTTTAGGCAATGTGAAGGCACAAACACACCCACACATTTGTTCAAATGCAGAAAAATGCACTTAGAGAATAATGTAAAAGAAAGGAAACAAATTTAAGCAGCCCTCCTTAATTTAAGTTAATCCATTATATTGCTGGCAACTAGACCCTGAATCACTTGAGGAAATTGTGTCAAGAGGAAGGTGTCCTTTTTTTTGAAAATTTCAGTCCAGTCAAATTCAATCACTAAATTCTCAGAGAAGCTACTCCAACAGAAAAATCCCAGTTGAACAAAATAACAACCTATTAAACAAAACAAGTCCAATACATCCCTCTATTGTCCCAACATATCTCCCATAAAGAACAGATTTTAGTTTTCCTATAAACACCCTCAATAAGGTCCTCCAAACCTATCTAACTTTGTAGACGTTCAAAAACGATTGGAAAAGCAGAATGTTTGATCTAAAGAGGAAGCACAGCTGATAACCTTGATGAGTGTTCACTAGTCTTAAGGAATGTACAATGTCCTCCAATCCACCCAGCCTACTCTTGTTGATTGTTCAATTTTAAACCAAGACAGGTGTTCACCATATATAACTACATAAAGCTGAAGCTGATCAAAGCATAAAGGTCAACCAAGACAAAAAAGTTCTTTTACTTTACTGTCTCTCCTCATCACAGCTCATATGCCCGATCCAAATCAAAACTAACAACTCCAACCTTTTTTCATCAGATTATAGGAGCCTCACTTCGGGGGATTCACAAGATCCAGGGCCAATTATAACTTGTTATCAAACAAAAGCACCCAAAAATACATAACACAAATTTTCTCATCAAAAAACATCAGCAAGGAACATGTAATTTTTTTCAACACTCGCCAGCCACCTGATTCTCTTTAAGAGCAATTAAAATTGCGAAATGACTAAGATTCCAAACACCGATACGGCCATGGTCAACACCAACCCTAACCACAAATCAGAACATCGGAAACGGAAATCCCAAACAGAAAATTGACAATCTTTAAGCAACTAATAAAAAGGGAAAAGAGTACCAAATGTCTTCGGGGAAGCCGTATTTGATGAGCTCTTCGTTCTCGTACTTATCGAGCCCCATGAAAATGGTGTAGTCGCCGGCTTCGGGCCTCGCTTTGAAGTAGAAAACCATTTCTGTTCTCTCTCTCTCTGAATTTCTGCGATCCTCTTCTCTTCGCTTTGAAGAAGAGAAGGGCAAAACAACGAGAGGCTCTCAATTAGCCTGCCTTTCTCAACCCCTTTTCAATTTCACGCTGCTGCGTAAGCTTTCGGCTAAGCAAGAATATAACACTGCGTTGATTTTTTTGTTCCTTTTTTACCATCATTTTTACATACATTTTTTATTACAAAAACCACCGGGTTTAAAGAAAAAACAATAAGTTTTTTCATTTAATTTGATGTACTATCATAACTATTTTATATCAGAAATGTGGATATTTTTATAAAGTAAAGTTTCAAAATTGGCCATTTGTCGTGGTTTTTAAATAAATTGTCTTTTATGAATTCAAAAGGTCATAACAAGACTAATAAGTATATGACTTTATTTTTAATTTTTTGAAAAAATATAAATATAAAATCAATGAGAACCTTAGGTTATTTCAAAAAATATAAAAACTACATAATTAAAATGGTTTAGTGAATATTTTAGGTGGATCGAATTTTTTTATAGAAAAAATTAGGGCTATCAAACCTTGACCCGATCTGAATAACCCGCCCGATCCGCCCGAAACCGAACTCGTTCGATATCCGAAAAGAATAAAAAAAACGAGCCTGACCCAACCCAAACCGACTAGCCCGAACCCAAAAAATAACCCGAACGGACTAGCCCATTATCAACCCGATACCCGAAGTCACCCGACCCGAAATCACCCGAAAATCTAAAGTTGTATGATCCGATATCACCCGAAAACCCGAAAATGTCTGATCTGAAATCACCCGAAAACCCGAAGTTATCCGGTCCGAGATAACCCGAAAACCCAAAGTTGACTAATTTGAAATCATATAAAAATCCAAGCTCGATAGCCCGAAATCACAGAAAAAAACAATGTCACTTGATCCTAAATCATCCGAAAAAATAAAGACACTCAACCCGAAATCATCCAAAAAACTCAAAATCACCCACGACCCATCGACCTATCATCCCTACAATCAGTATTCATCTATTCTCAACAAAAACGCACACCTACATTAATTTAATGGGTGTATTACGAGCAATTGATAAGAGTTATTTTTATTCCATTGAACTAAAGTTATTTTTCTTCCAAGTTAAAAGATATGCACAAATAAGATCATTATAGGTAACGTTATTTGCGCCCTGACACGGTGCAAATAGCACCGTGTCAGTGGCACGCGGCACTCACTGTTGTGCGGCAGTGAGCGCCGCGCGGGGGTCGATTTGGCGCCGTCGTGCGGTGGTGGTACCGAGAGTTTGATCTCGCCGGTGATGGACGATCTCGCTGTTAATGGACGTCGGTGATGGGTTTAGGGTAGAATATTCAGTGAATTTCAATCAGAATTATTATTGCGTCCGTGAACAAATTACTTTCGGTGGATTTCAATCACAATTTTTCGGTTAATTTTAAGAACCCGACTCGACTCGAACCTGACTCGATATTTTTTAAGACTCGATATAATTTTAAAATTCAATATTTTTTAATAATCGAAGAAGAACCCGACTCGACCTAAACCCGACCCGAACTCAACCCGGAAATTTGTACGACTCGATCTATCCAAACCCGATCCGCCCGATCCAGTTTACGTATAATTTTACGGGTTAATTGTATACTAACTGAGTTTACGTATCATTTTCTAATATTGATCACCGTATCCACCTCTGACATTCACCGCCGGCATCCACTGTCGTGCGGCAGCCGCCGCCGCGCAGCAGCCGGTGCAAATTGTCTGGTGCAAATAGTATTCGCCATCATTATATATGATTTATTGAAAATAAAAATTCACACGGTTCTTTTTTCTTCCATCGAAATACATTTCAAACCACAATTAGATTTATACGAATTGCGATTCTTTTGAGATCGTACTCTAACGAAATATTATTCATTTGAACTCATGTTTATCTGAAAACTCAATCGAAATATGATTTATACCAAATCTAGTTTTTTCATAATCATAAATAACTCATCGAAATTGACCCAAATATCCGACTTCGCCCTACTAAATGAACAATTGACCGGACCGACCCAAATTGGATCGGGTTGTCAAAATACATGTGAATATGTCATTAGCCTGGATTCGGGTTAACCCGAATCCAAAATGACCCGACCCAAAACCGATCCAATTCGTCCGATTGACAACCCTAAGTTTGATCGAAATCCAAATTAACCGACCAAAATTGACCCGAATACCTGATCTCACCTGATAAAATAATATTTGATATGATCCAACCCGACCCAATATGATCCGACTTGTTGTAATATCGGATATTGGCTCGAATCCGAACTGACCCGAATCTGAAATTACCCGACCCGATCCGCCTGATTGACACCCCTAGAAAAAATGATTTCTAAAAACTGAAAAAATAGACATTTTGTTTCTTTCAAAACCGCAACTAATGTCACGCATATCATCAAAATAATAAAAAATAATTATGAATGTATTTTTACGAGGCTTGGCGTATAGTATATATTTATATCATCCTACGCGCAACCACTGGCGGAACCATGAATTTTTAAAAGGGGGCACACGGGCTTACAATTTTAGATATAGACAGATCAAGGGAATAAGGCGATCAACTGAATATTATTATTATTAGCTATAGAGTTTGAATGATATAATTATTCTCATATCTAATAGTTTTATATGTAAAATTTTATTCTCTTTGATATACAGATATTCTTACATATAGTTTTTATTGTAGCTAGTACATTTAAACTATTTTATATATACCTATACAACATTTATTCTCTCTTTTTGGAAAAGGAGGTAAGATGATTAATTAATACATATTTTATATGATACTTTTCCATTTTTTTCATATGAAAAATAGTTTTTTTAATCCTAATTTTAATTTCTCTCTTATTACAATTATCTCCTAATAAAAGAATAATTTTTCAATAGATATATAAATTAAGTAAAATGAGATTATATGTTAGAGTGGTTAAAATCAAGTGATGATAAAGTATAGAATATATGTTAGAGTGGTTAAAATCAAGTAATGTTGAAAAAAATAAAGTGATGATAAAGTAGGATGATAATATAGTTAATAAAAAATATGTAATATTGGAATTTCTACATGCACTGAGGTGGGAAGGGGAAAAAATCAATTGATTTTGCAAGTTCAAGGATCGAACACTGGTCTATGTGCACAAATGGTGGGAAGTGGACCAGCTGGGCTAAATCTTGTATTTGTTCACAAATTGAGTTACAAAATACACATACCAACTAGAGTGAAAGGGGGGCACCGGACCCTGCTCCCCCCTCAGTTCCGCCTCTGCAGCGCAACATATAGAACTTCAACATGCACTAAAGTCTAAACTCTTAAAGTAATTTTCTTTTAAATTTTGACAAAGTTTGCATCATATGATATGTACACGTACTCATTATAAAGCCAAGTCACAGACAAATATTCTTATTCTACAAAAAAAAAGGGAAATAGCAAGCATTTTTCACATAATCATGCAGTAATTATACATTAACGTTGTCTAGCGTAATTTTATAAAATATACTTCATGTACATTACCTTGTTTTGTAACTATATTCAATAACCATACGAAATTCAACTGAAAATGAGAAAGAAGGGTGCCATGAGCTTCAGAAACCGAAAAAAAATGATGGTTCTTGATTGTCAAAATAATTTGTCCCTCACATACAATCGTCAATTTTTCTTAAGAAAAGAACAAGGCTGTGCCTATGACACAACTAGGATCCACGTTGGATTTTTGTGCATATCCAAATCTCCGACATTTTAATTGCTAAGTTATTTTGATAATGTGGTTTTTATACGTAATATGATAATGTTTTATAAATGAAAAGGAGAAGGAAATGTTGAAATTTAGATGATTTAAGTTGAATTTCAGAAAACAATTTTTTAACATCTAATTTAGGATCTCATGCATAAATTTAATACGAATCACATATGAAAGAGTTACATACTTTTTGATGCAAAACTTATTTTCGGGATCTCTATGGAGAATAGAGCCTCAAGTGTGACTCATCTACTTAGTCCACACGAGTACGAATCTGGATCGTCTTGCCTCCGTGTCTGCTAGAACGAACGAACGAGAACCAACAAACTCCACCAAAATTGGAGTAGGGCCGTGAGTAAGATTTGTGGCTTCTGTTGCCTTTCAATATCAAAGATCAATATCAATTTGATCTTACTTACTCATGCCAATCAAAGGCATATATATCTATATATAATATTACATAGAGATCATATCTCTCCTTTTCTTAAAAGGCATATATTTAATATATATATATATATTATTTTATCTTATATCATATATCTCATAAGATAAATTTTTTTATCATCAAGTAATAGATAATTATTATCTCTTACTTGGTGAGCAATCCACCTCTTTAATCTCTCACATGACCCAAAATCCTAAAGCTTTATTGGGCCTTTAATTTTGCTTGATCCAGTCCAATTACTCTATTGTGTGACCTTATAGGATCCGGATGTAATAGCAATGAGCCAAATCTAATTTATTCCATAAGTCATAGTTGGCTTCTAGCAAAGAACTAAGACTATCTAAAATATCCGGATTATTAATCTCCATTATAATCCTATTCTATCATTAGTAATTGCCATCTTGATTAAAGGACACATATTCCTCCAATCTCCCACTTGTCCTTAAACAAGTGTGCAATATCAATTCCTATGTCACTTAGTGTCCAGTATGAGGATATGATGACATCTTATGTAATTCATATCAATATTCAAATTGTTTCTTGAACTCTGAGCTTGAACTGTCAAAACAAATGATTACTATTAATCCATTTGAGCATGGCCATGCATTTTCAGTTCTTACTCTTCAAGTGGCCAAGACACCGTTCCTATCCACATATATACAGATATATAAATAGGAGGACTTCTCCAATCTTGTGTGACTACAACTCCCACTCAATTTTTAGCAATCCTGATCACTGCCTTTATAGCCGCCTTTTACGCAACGGTGTTTGACAATGTCAAAGACTACCAGTCACCAAGCAAGAGATATATCGCACTTATGTCTGAGAAATCTACTAATCATAGTTCAACTTAAAATTCTACAACTCATTTGAAGAATCTTAAGGTAGGTCTGCCCAACACATATCCACCATACATGTCCATGTAATTGATTAGACATATCCATGTCCCTATAGCCAGTGAAACTTGGCACTATCAATCAACTTACATAATAGCCTGTATTGAGTCATTTATGTCCAATTTAATGACTTAGACTACGAACAACTCATAATTCATAATATCAGTTCACTTAATAGGATTTCATCCACCATAACTTTTATGATGATCCTATTTGATGATTATAAATTATTAGGACATTTTACTTAATTCTAAACCACAATTAAATAATAATGAAATTTTATTTCAAAAACAAACATGATGCAATGTTTCAACAATCATGAAATCAACATCCATAATCTCAAAACAATACAATCTCAAAGCCATTCTCCAATGTGCTTGAGTCTCTTAGCCCTAGTGTGACTATCATGCTTGGGCTTGGGTAGAGGTTTAGTCAACGGATCTGCAATATTGTCATCCGTGTGTATATTGCATAACCTCACATCACCCCTCTGGACATAGTCTCGAATGACGTGATATTTCCTGAGCACATGTCTAGATTTGGAGTTAGAACTTGGTTCCTTGGATTGGGCAATGGTACCTTAGCACAACTGGGACCCACACAAAGCTCGACAATGAACTTCCTTATCCAGACAGCTTCCTTAGTTGCATCCACTGCAGCAATGTACTCAGCCTCTGTCGTAGAATCAGCTACCGTGTCTTGCTTTGAGCTCTTCCAGCTCACAGCCCCTCCATTAAGAATGAAGATGTATCCGGATTGGAACAGAAAGTCATCTCTATCTGTTTGGAAGCTTGCATCAATATATCCTTCAACGATCATCTCATCATGTCCTTCATACACCAAGAAATCATCCTTGGTCCTTCTCAAGTACTTAAGGATGTTCTTAGCTGCATTCCAATGTTCTTCACCTGAGTCGATTGGTATCTGCCACACACGCTCAAAGCGAATGCAACATCCGGGCGAGTACAAACCATGACATACATGATGGATCCTACTGCAGATGCATAAAGAATCCTACTCATTCTCTCTAGCTCAGTGGGTGTCACTGGGCACTGCTTCTTGCTGAGATATAAGCCATGCTGCATAGGCAAGAATCCCTTCTTGGAATTCTTCATATTGAACCTATCAAGGACCTTATCCACATAAGTTCCTTGACTTAGTCCAATAAGTCTCTTAGACCTATCTCTATAGATCTTGATGCCTAATATGTACTCGGCCTCTCCTAAGTCCTTCATTGAGAAATTCTTCTTAAGCCAGTCCTTAACAGACTCCGGCATAGGAATGTCATTTCCAATGAATAGTATGTCATCCACATACAAGACTAGGAAGACCACTTTGCTCCCACTAAACTTCTTGTAAACACAAGGTTCTTCTTCACATCTGATGAAGTCAAACTATTTGACCACTTCATCAAATCGAAGGTTCCAACTCCTTGATGCTTGCTTAAGTCCATAAATGGACTTCTTAAGCTTGCATACTTTCCTAGGATTCTGTGGATCCTCAAAACCCTCAGGTTGTGTCATATACACATCCTCTTCTAAATATCCATTTAGAAAAGCGGTCTTGACATCCATTTATCAGATCTTATAATCATAATGAGCTGCAATTGCTAGGAGTATCCGAATGGATCTAATCATGACGACTGGAGAGAAGGTTTCATCATAGTCAGTACCATGAATCTGTTTAAAGCCTTTTGCAACCAGTCTCGCTTTGAAAACTGTTACGTTTTCATCCTTGTCTGTTTTGAGTTTGTAAACCCATTTGCACCCTATGGGTACTACCCCATCTGGCAAATCTATCAAGTCTCATACTTGATTCTCAGACATGGAATCCATTTCAGACTTCATGGCAATACTCCATTTCTCAGAGTCTGGACTCGCCACATCTTGCTTGTATGTAGTAGGCTCATCGCTTTCTAAAAGCAGGATGTCCAAATTCACAGTCATTATGAAATCAATGTATCTCTTTGGCTGCGATTTAGGCCTATCTGATCTACATGTGGGCTGAACAACAAGAGGTGGACCCTCATTGGAATCAGATTATGGAGAAACGATAGGAATGGGGTCTTGCGACTCTACTACCTCTGGTGTATGAGTTCCCTCTCCTTGTGGGATTAGGTCCTTAAATACCGTCATCTCTGACATAGATTAATCCATGTCATCTTGTTGCTCAGTTTGTGGCTCTTCTCGAACTTCTTCGAGATCAACATTTCTCCCACTTGACTTTTTGGAAACAAATTCTTTTTCCATAAAGACACTATCCCTAGAAACAAACACTTTGTACTCATTGGGATTGTAGAAGTAGTATCCTTTAGTTTCCTTAGGATACCCTACAAAGAAGCACTTATCTGATTTGGGTGCAAGCTTATCTACTAGTAAACGTTTTATATAAGCTTCACATTCCCAGATCTTTAGAAAAGACAAACTTGGAACTCTTCCAGTCCATAACTCATATGGTGTCTTATCTACAGCTTTGGACGAAGTCCTATTTAGTGTGAACACTGCAGTTGTGAGAGCATATCCCCAGAAAGATATTGGAAAATCAACAAAACTCATCATAGATCGAACCATGTCCAACAAGGTCCTATTCCTCCTTTCAGACACACCATTCAATTGTGGTGTTCTAGGTGAAGTTAGTTGTGAGACGATCCCACAACTTCTTAAATGATGATCAAATTCTTGACTCAAATATTCACCACCACGATCAGATCGTAGTGCTTTAATTTTCTTACCAAGTTGGTTTTCAACTTTATTCTGAAACTCTTTAAACTTTTCAAAAGATTCAGACTTATGCTTCATTAAGTATATGTATCCATATCTACTTAAATCATCAGTAAAGGTTATGAAGTATCTGTAACTACCTCTAGCTTCTGTGCTCATTGGTCCACATACATCCGTATGTATTAGGGCCAAAAGCTCAATTGCCCTTTCCCTCACTCCAGTAAAAAGTGACCTTGTCATCTTTCCCATCAGGCAAGATTCACACGTTTCAAATGATTCACAATCAAATGAGGTTATAAGTCCATCCTTTTGGAGCTTCTTCATGCGATTTACGCTAATGTGACCTAAACGACGGTGCCATAGATAGGTGGTGCTACAATCATTTGCTTTTTGCTTTTTGGTGTTTATGTTATAGATGTTGGATCCTTGATCCACAATATAGAGTCCATTACTCAGTATGGCATCGACATAAAAGATATTATCTTTGAAAATAGAAAAAACGCTGACTTTTAAGAGTAAAATCATAGCCTTCTAAATCCAAAACACAAGTCGCAATCAAGTTTCTAGTAATAGATGGGACAAAATAACAATTATTAAGTTCTAATACTAAACCATAAGGTAAAGGTAAACTATAATCTCCAATGGCAAGTGCAGCAACCCTTGCTCCATTTACAATGCGTAGGTCTACCTCTCCTTTAGCTAAGCTTCTACTTCTTCTTAGTTCATGCACATTCGAAATAATGTGAGAACCACAACCTGAGTCTAATACCCAAGTTAAAGCTTTAGCTGTTAGGACTTCTATAACATTTGTATCTGAATTGGAACTCACAGTTCCATTCTTTTTATCTTCCAGATATTTCGGGCAGTTCCTCTTCCAATGACCCTTGGCATGGCAGTAGAAACAATCATGGTCAGCCGCTACTTTAGCCTTTTCAGAAGTCTGCTTGGGTTGTGCACCTTGCTTACCCTTCCCTTGCATGTTCTTCTTCTGCTGTCCAGATGCCCCTTTCTTGAACCCTCTTCCCTTGTTGACCATCAATATCTCTTTCTTGGTGTCAACAGAGAGATTTTGCTCAGCTGTTTTGAGCATCACATGTAGCTCTTCAAGTGTTTTTCCAACTCCATTCATATTGAAGTTCAGCTTGAATTGAGCAAATCCATCATACAGAGAGTGAAGTATGATGTCTGTAGCCAACTCTTGACTATAGGGGTGACCAAGCCTTTGCATGTTCTCAAAATGTCCAATCATATTGAACACATGAGCACTAATTGGCTTGCCTTTCTCAAGCTTGCAATCAAGAATTGTCTTATGAGTCTCATATCTCTCCATTATCGCTTGCTCCTGAAACATAACTTTCAGGTTGCGAATGATGGTGTAGGTGTCCATCCTCTCAAACCTCTTTTGAAGGCTCGATTCCATGGAAGCCAACATAAGACAAGTGACAATCACTGACTTATCTTTGATCTGTTTTTCCTCTACTATCTCCTCTGGAGTAGACATAGCAGTCAATGTTGGAATAGGGGTGTCAAGAACATTCTCTCTTCCTTCAGACCTCAGAACAATTCTCAGATTTCTTTCCCAATCAAGGAAGTTATTTCCGTTCAACTTATTCTTCTCAAGAATCGAACGTAAGTTGATGATGGTTGGGTTATCGTTCATAGACATGATATCTATAATAGAAATAACATGCAAAATGTAAATCATGTTTGTCATGCAATAGCTTAAAACTTTTTTAAACATGCTTTAAACATAAATAAGCTAGTGCCATTTTATCCGTTTTAAATTTTCCCTCTGAATAAAATGATTACAAGATCCTATTTCAGATAAGACTTTAGGCATACTTTGACACTTCCCTAAATCCTATGTGATCAAGGTAAGTAACTTTTACTAGTTATAACATTTAGAACTCTTGATTGATAGATTACATCTTATGTCAAATCTATCCCATGCCTTAAAATCCAAAACTTTATCTTTTGGTCTTTTGTTGAGTATAACCAAATCAAGGTTGTAAACCCCTTATACAGATTTACCCGTACTATCCCAAAGTCAAAGCATGGATACCTTGCTTTGGCAAAACCTATCCATCAAATTTCAAGGGCCTCATAGGTTATGATTTGGAAAGGCAAAATCTCAATTTTCTTTTAAGGAAACTAGGTTTATCATGTAAGTCTATTTACTAGTGAACTAAAAGCATAAATAAACAAGCAAACATAAACTTAGAGATATTTAAAGCAAAACAAATGCAATAAATAAATGTGATCCTACTATGGCCCCTAAAAACCCATAAGATCTAATCTTCATAGATTCTTCTTGTCTTTTGGATCTCCATATTTGATTCTCTTCTAGATCTCCATCCTTGAATCTTCATAGGATCTTCTTCCCTTGTATTACATAATGTAAATCCAATCTAATTTCTTGAAATTAAATTACAAAAATACATAACGATACACAAATCGTGTACAAGAAAACAATAACGATACGCATATCGTATTTTCTATCCTATTTGGGCCATATCAGTCACCGCATGCAATAATAATATCATAATACTAAATCATACATGCAAAATATAATATCAAATATTAAGAGACAATAATAGACTATTAATCATATTAATAGACTTTCAAGATTAAATTAATTAAAGTATCCAATAAAATAATTAATCCAATCTTCTTATTATTTTAATTCAATAAAATCATATATGGAATTAATACCAATATTAATCATTACCATGTATAATTGGATAAATTATACTCTAGAGATAAGATATCTTGTTACCGTATCTAATTAAGGTAGTTAGGATATTATGCTAACAACCCCTAACCCTAAGTCAGCCCCCACCCTACCAGCACCTTGCAACCACCACCCCAGCCATCCCGCGCAGCCAGCCATCCCTCGGACCGCCGCCGCACCACCCCCGGCCTACCGCCGGCCACCATGCACCGTTGTGACCCAGCCACAGTTTTACCCCTTCTCCCACTCAAATTTTGTAACAATTACAAATTTTGATGATTTTAAGGATAATCTGGTGTAATTTTCTGAAAATTAATATTTTGAAAAATTAATGTATGAACCAATTTCATACAAAATTAATCAACTTTGGACATTCATGACATTAAATTCTAAATTTCTAGGGTTTGAATCAATTTTCACCAACATGAAAAATCAAGTATTTTTATGTGTGATTATGATTTATACAAGAAATCATATCTCTTGCATAAATTAAACATACAAATCGATTTTGGGGTAAAAAATTAAGCACAAAAATCAGAATTTCAACATGCATAATTTCGATCATCACGCTGAAATTTTCGAGTATATTAAATACATAAAAGTCACATCTTTATGCATCCAATCAATTAAAATCACAATTTTAATCATACATGTTAATCCATACATCAATTTTACCACTAAATTGAACCAAAATAATCAAGAACATGCATCAAAATTAACAACTTTAATTATGATCATATCAATTTATGCAAGAGGCTTTGATACCATTGTTGGGATTTAGATGCTTTAAGCGAAATTTTAGAAAACAATTTTCTAACATCTAACTTAGGATCTCATGTATAAACTTGATACGAATCACATATGAAAGAGTAACATACCTTTTGATGCAAAACTTGTTTCTAGGATCTCCCTGGAGAATAGAGTCTCAAGTGTGACTCCTCTACTTAGTCCACACGAGTACGGATCTGGATCGTCTTGCAACCGTCTGCTAGAACGAACGAACGAGAACCAACAAACTCCACTAAAATTGGAGTAGGGCCGTGAGTAAGATTTATGGCTTCGGTTGCCTTTCAATATCAAAGATCAATATCAATTTATAACACATACCATTATCTGAAAAAACTCTCTTTAAACCCTAAACACCTTCCCCTTCTTCCTCTCTCACCCTTTGCCCAGCCGCCACCTGCACCCTCCTCCCACCCATGAGCAATGTCTCCGATCGACAACCACCACCAGCGACTCCGCTTTAGCGGTCCTCTTCCGCACCCAAATCCCTTGGATTGACCAACCCTAAACATCAGATCCAAATACCCTCTTCAGAGGTGTTTGCTAAACCTCCTTACTCCAAGAAAAAACGCAAGCTTTGGCTCTATGGAGTTTCCTCTCCTCGGGCTAGTGCCGTCAACCGCAACCGAGAGATCTCCCTACCTCTTTCCAGGATCCATCTCTCAAGGATCTACTTTAATTTCTTTGAGGAATATGAACGCTTACTCTTGGTCAACTACTGGGTTCTTCGAAGAGTTAAAATCACTGTAACCCCGTCACTAGTTCTTTCCTTGTACCAAACCGGCCTTCCCAAGGCGAATTTTAGAGATGGGGACGGATGGTGGTTTATCCTTGTCCCCTTGATTCAACTTCCCTACCTTCGTCTCTGGCGGAGCCGTTGGTTCTACTAGTGGTGGATCACTCCTTGGCGTAACTGTGGTGGCAAGTGATGGCTTGTTGTGCTGTGTCTGGTGGCCTTTCTCGATTGTCGTTTCTGTAACAAGACTCAACCTCCCCCGCTTCTCCTTGGTTTATCCATGGCTACCTTCTTTGGCTTGACCGAGAATATCAGGTTGTATATTTCTATTCCCTATCCTCACAAACCTTATATTGTTATTATCCTATCCACTTAGACTAACATCTGTCTTCAGACTCCTCTGCTCCCTGTTTGTTTAATCCCCATATCCCTCACCCCTAATCTGTTAAATGTTGGTTGGTGTAAATGTCATGCCTGCTGTGATGAAATTCTTCTCTGGATTTCAATTTCAGTCATGATTAACTTACCTTATTACTCTGATGCTTCTGCCTTGCTTCATTTGTCGGGGTTCACTCCCAATGACCATATCGTGTATGATGTGGTTTTGTTATCTGAGTTGCATTACCTGTTGTGCTTCATTAGCCACCTTAACTATTTTAACAAATTTATTTTCCATGTTAAGACACTCGTCACTTCCATCGGAATCATATTGCCTAATGCCCCTTTGTGGGGTTCTAAGCTACATGATTACATCTCCTCTCTTGATGAGAGGTGCATAATCCTCTTACATGTTAACTCTTTATGCTCTGTTTACATATTCAGCAATGATATCCAAACTACCTACCAAGACTTTGGTAAAAAAAGATTCTAAGGCTTCACAAGCCTACCCAGATTATATTATCAGTAAGCTTAAACCTCACCCCATTGTTTCACAAACTATGTTATGGAATTACATCTTATGGTGTGTCGACTTTACTCTTGGTAAAACTACAAGGTTATCTCTGACTACTTATAGTAGTATCTACATGTGCTCAAAGTGCCTTTATGCCTTGCATTATAAGTCTTACAATTTTAAAATTCAGAAGTATACAGATAGGCGCTTCACTGCCATGCATGACCCTCATTTCTATTGCTTTCTCCCTACAATCTCTACTACTGAAATTATCTTTTCCACATCTTCCTCTCATTCTCTGGAGTTAGAGGAAATGTTATGTGACCTTCCCACACATGTTACTGTCTACTGCATTCAAAAGACTTTCTGCCTTGACTTTACTTGTCCTCTACCTGCTATTGACATACATATGACCTACTCATTTTTTATGTGCAGGTTTCAAACTCATTACGACTCATCCCATGGCCTTACTCTCATGAGATGGCGAATTTGTTTCAATAATAAGCCATCGCTGAACTTCATGTGGCTCCCTCCCTCTCCAAGTTTTGGGTTTAAACTCTTGGAAAACGGAAATCCTGTTAACATGATCAAAAGGGTCACCCCCTACAATGAAAGCACAAGGGACCAAACCCCTCAAATGTGTACACATCCTATGATCATACGGATTCTTTATTGTGACCACCAAACTTTACTTGTTGATTATAACAAATTCAACAGCTATATTAAGCTTAAACTTCTGTCTTGTATTACTCATCAGATACCTAAATTCAAAGGAAGCTCATCCCCTCGAATCGATCTTAATAAATTCTCAAACACTACAAACCTTCTTTGGCCTTCCAAGGCTAGAAACCAACACCTCACTGGATTCGAAACCTTGTCTAATTATGTTTTTGACATAAACAAGCTTGCTAACTGGCTGACAACTAAATTGGTGGTCTATGCCAGACAAAACAGAATTTTGGAGTTTCCTTATTCAAAAGATACCCTAATCACCACTCAGAACAACACCAAATCATATCATACTCAAAAGGGGATTTACCTTCTCTTGATGCTCTTTACAACTCAAAACAATATCCAATATGACCAAATCAAATCTAAAAGTGTTACTCACAAGACCAGTGATAATAGCAAGGTAATAAATAATATACAAAAAAAACACTAAACCTCCTACACTAGCAAATCTCACAAAAAATACAACTCACAATGCAAGACTAAACTCACTTGCAAAAACACTTCATGGTTTTCTATGAAGATAAGCCTCTAGAACTGTCGTGGTATTAGTCGCAATAACCTGTGGACTGATATTGAAGCATTCTGTAAAATGGAAAAAATATAAATTATGGCACTAGTGGAAACTAAAACCGCCAAGGAGCCTACTCAATCGATATGGCAAAAAGCAGGATTTGATACCTTCCACTTTTCACCGGCAACGGGTTTTTCGGGGGGCATCTGTGTTATGTGAAAAGCATACCAACTCTATAATGAAATATGTGAACTCATACACATCGATAAAAGATTCATTGCCATTAAATACAAAATTCTTGACAAAAACTATTGCATGATGCTTATCTTTACGTATGCTCCGACCAAAGAAAACGAAAAGAGAGCATTATGGGACCTTCTTATAGATTTTATCCAAAATACACATTTACCATGTCTCGTCATTGGAGATCTAAATGAAATTACCAATAATAACGAAAAGATAGGAGGTGGCCATATTCATCCATCAAGATTAATAAGACTTAACGAATTTAAAAATAGCTGTGATCTCTTGGAAATCCCTACGCAAGGAGGGGATTTCACTTGGAGAAAAAACACAACTGACATTAACAATATTTATGAAAAACTTGACAGAGTTCTTATTCATAACCAAATCCTCCAATGGTTCCCGGGGATCTTCACTAAAAACCATGCATTCACATCCTCGGACCACTGTCCTATCTCAGTAGAATTAGAGAACCCTAATCCTTTTAAGGCACAACCCTTCAAATTTGAAAAAATGTGGACATACAGAAAAGACTTTGAAAATATTATTAAACAAGCTTGGAGATTAGACTCCCAGGGTTCACACATGTACAACCTCGTGAAGAAAACACTAGCACTTAAAATAAATGCTAAAAAATGGAACAAAACAACATTCGGAAATATTTTCAAACATCTTCAAGAAACAGAGGAAAACCTCTCCAAAATCCAAAAAGACATACTTATAAACCCAAACCAAAATCTCATAACAAAACAACAGAGACTTCTAAATAAAAAAGAAAACCTACTCTCATACCAAAAGAAATACCGGAGTCAAAGAGCTAAAACTAAACACATAAAATTAATTGACACTAACACTAACTATTTCCATAGAATTGCAAATGGAAGACGTAGTAGAAAAATCATTAGAGAAATAAGAACTAATGATGGTACTGTTATCATTGGGCTTGAAAACATCCGAAATGAAATCAGAAATGATTTTGAAAAAAGATTCAAAAAATGACGAATTAATCAAGGGGTTCTTCATGAGTACCTCGGTAACATTAACAGAGAGATCTCCGACCAAGACAACGAGGAACTCACCAAACAAGTCACTAATGAAGAAATCAAATATGCTATTTTTAGCATCTGAAGCAATAAATCCCCAGGACCGGATGGTATGTCTGCCTTGTTCTACCAAACATATTGGCACATTGTTGGACCAATGGTCATTAAAGCTGTAAAAAGCTTCTTCCACTCAGGAAAATTATTAAAACAAATCAATCATACATTTATTACACTCATACCAAAATGTGACAATCCAAACTCAACAAACCACTACCAACCAATTAGCTTATGCTCTACCATATATAAAACCATATCGAAAATAATAACCGAAAGAATGAAACTCATTTTAAATAAATTAATACACCCACTACAGGGTGCCTTTGTTGCCGACCGAGCCATCCAAGATCACATACTAATAGCTCACGAAATCTTCCATTCCTTCAGAGCCAAGAAAGGGAAAGAAGGATGGATGGCAATCAAACTAGATATGGAAAAATCATATGATAAAATTGAATGAGAATTTATTCTATCAGTGCTTAACAAATTTGGATTCTCAAACCGGTTCATTGAATGGATCAAAGTATGCATAGAAACAGTCTCATTTTCAATACTTGTCAACAACGGTCCCACTGACATTTTCTACCCACAAAGAGGACTACGCCAAGGCGATCCTCTATCACCATTCCTATTCATCCTAGGAGCTGAAGTATTGGCCAGAAAACTACAACAAGAAGGAAACCTCAATCGTAATCAAATTGGATTTCAAATTACACGAATGGGTACTAACATACCATTTATGGCTTTCGCAGACGACATCCTCATCTTTGCAAAAGCTAACCAAACTGCATGTACCAAAATCAAAACAATTATCGAGGAATATTGCTCCATATCTGGACAATGCGTTAACTATCATAAATCAGCCTTTCAAACAACAAACAATACCCCTAACAACATAAGAACAATTATACAATCTGTTCTAAACATCCCGAGATCCACCTCGCTAGAAAAATACCTAGGATGCCCAATCATCAATGAGAAAGTTAATAGGGACACATTTCAAGATACTATCATAAACACTACAAACCAACTCTCAAAATGGAAGGCTAGCTCCCTTTCCCTCGAAGGGAGAGCTACTCTTATTAAATCCAATCTTGCTGCCAAACCCAACTTCTTAATGCAATGTTTCATGCTCCCAACCCATATTCACAAGGAAATGGACAAGATTAATAGAAATTTCCTATGGAATAAAGACCCAAACTACAAACCTCTTATCGGATGGGATAAAATATGCAAAAATAAATCAAGTGGTGGCATTGGTATCAGGAAAACACAAGATATGAACAAAGCCCTACAAATGAAACTCATTTGGAAAATCTTTGCGGAACCAAACAACATTTGGGTTAAAATAATCAATGAGAAATACCTAAAACAAACTTGCATACTACAATATGCTTAAAAGAGTAACCACTCTTGGCAATGGTCACAATTGCTCAAACTATGAACATACTTCAAAGCTGGTCTCCATTGGCTTATCGGAGATGGTAAAGCTATCAGTTTCTGGGAGGATTATTGGGTCTCTGACTCTATCCTAAAAAATGAAAAATTACCAAATATACAAATAAATACCAACACCAAAGTTAGTGATTTCATAATAAACAAAAAATGGGATACACCCAAGCTAGAAACATATCTAAATAGGAATACAATTAATAAAATCATTGATATACCTATTCCTAGTAATGAAATCTTAGATAGACTTTACTGGAAACTAAGCAAGAATGGTTGGTTCACCACCAAAACAGCCTTTGAACTTATTACAAACCAAACAACCACTCCAATTGATGAATTCTCTTGGATTTGGGACCTTGACATCTACCCTAAAGTTAAAAACTTTTTGTGGAAAATATGCCACAACGGACTTCCAACCAAAACTACACTAGCACAGAAAAATGTTGTTGTACCACTTGCATGTGATCTATGCAATAACTCTCAAGAAGACCTCAACCACTTCCTTTTTCAATGTCCCTTTACCCTAAAAAATATTAAACTACAAAACAATAGAATAGAACAAATAATAAGACAAGTAAACACAAATAACAAACCTAAAGATTGTCTCTTTGAACTACAATCAAAATTATCTAAAAAGGAATCCATATGCTTAGCAACGACATGGTGGGCATTGTGGATCAATAGAAATCAGATCATATTTAACTGTAGCAACGATGAAAGAATCAAAGATCTTAAAAACTACACACAACAACTACTAAAAAACTGGAAAAAACAAAATTTTATGATAAAGAAGAATGCATACCTAATGCCTGTTACAATGGGCCTGCTAGGAAAAAAAGAAACATCCAGTGGGAAAAACCACCACCACATTTTACTAAAACTAATTTTGACGGAACTAAATTACCCAGTGGAGAAGCTGGGATTGACTATATTCTTAGGAATGACAAAGCCGAAGTGATTCACATAGATAATAATAGATGTGGATATAACACCACCTTAATGGCTGAAGCAATAGCCCTCAGACAAAGCATCAAAAAAGCTAAACGACTCCAAATCTAGAATCTTTATATTGAAGGAGACAATCTTTGCCTCATCAACTCCATTAAAGGCATTTGGGCTTGTCCTTGGGAAATTGAAATGGTGGTTGCGGATATTTTGTTCGACCTCCATTCTTTCCAAGTTGTCAAAATCAGACACATTTTTTTAGAGGTGAATCGTTCGGCTGATAGAATTGCAAAACTCAGCTTTTCACCTCATGTGACTGACTTTTCACTTGATTCAGAACTTCGTGTTCTCATCCGACAGGATGCTCTAGGCAGGCCTATGCATCGTCGCTAAGCTAGCCTAATTCTTACCTTATCAAAAAAGAAAGAAAAAAAGATCAATATCAATTTGATCTTACGTACTCATGCCAATCAAAGGCATATATATCTATATATAATATTACATAGAGATCATATCTCTCCTTTTCTTAAAAGGCATATATTTAATATATATATATATATATATTATCTTATCTTATATCATATATCTCATAAGATATATTTCATTTTTATCATCAAGTAATAGATAATTATTATCTCTTACTTGGTGAGCAATCCACCTCTTTAATCTCCCACATGACCCAAAATCCTAAAGTCTTATTGGGCCTTTAGTTTCGCTTGATCCAATTCAATTACTTTATTGTGTGACCTTATAGGATCCGGATGTAATAGCAATGGGCCAAATCTAATTTATCCCATAAGTTATAGTTGGCTTCTAGCAAAGAACTAAGACTACCTAAAATATCCGGATTATTAATCTCCATTATAATCTTATTCTATCATTAGTAATTGTCATCTTGATTAAATGACACATATTCCTTCAAGAAGTTTCCCGTGACATAACTAGGAATGCTAGCTAATCCTGCAATCTTTTGACCTGTTAAGTTCTTGTCTCCAATTATATATTCAACTTGTTCAATTGTGTTTATCAAAAAAAAAAACTTGTTCAATTGTGGGGAGTAGGGAGGGAATTCAAAATTTTCCAAAATTATTTTATTTTATAGAGAAAAAACTCAAAAAGTAATTGTCGCGCTTTAATCATAAAGCATAACTTTATCATTACTGAAAAACGCTTCTGAACCCTAAACAAACGAACGCAACCCCCACCCTTCCCCATGTGTAACTATAAAATCCACCATATTCATCACCATCTTGCTTGAATTTCAAGCTTTTCTTATCATACCTCTCCATTGAAACCAGTGGCGGATCTAGAACTTAATCGAAGGGGGGGCGAGTTTCGTATATTTTTCATTTCATAAATCGACATTTATATTAATATTTTAAAATTACAAAAAATATTAGATTCACCTTTTGAAATTTGATTAATTCATGTAGTATATACTCTATTTTTTAGCATTTTGAAAAATTATTTGAATAATGTAAGATTTTCAATTTTTGTGTTAATAAAAAATTAAAACATGGAAGGGAAAATAAAAAACAAAAGAGAAATAAACATGCTTAATAAACACAAAGATTTTAATAAAGCAATTAAGACTCAAATTTTTAACAAAAGTAGAAAAAAATGGTTGGGGAAGGGATTGGAGAATTGAACCCACGACCTTTAGTTTTTTTCATACAAGTTCCAAGACAAATATCACTAGGCCAATGCATTTTTCTTGTCATTTACTTATCATTTTATGTATACATAAAAAAAATTCAAAATTCAAAAGGAGGCTTAACAAAAAATTCGACATACTATAAGGGATTTACCGGGGGAAGCGGGGGTTGCCGCCCCCCTAGCCCCCCTGTAGATCCGCCCCTGATTGAAACCCTCTTCTCATATCTAGAATGGTTTTTATGTGACTTTGGACACTTTTGGGGTCAATTTTCCCCCAAATCCGAAAACCCTAGCATCTTCCAGATCCCTTCGAGTTTTCGAAAACTCTGTTTTTGAGGCATCTCCTTCTGAAACTTGATCCCCCTTGTAGGTCTGAAGTTGGCTCGAGGAATGATCACACTAATTTCCGCGTGGGTACCGTGGTTCCAATATTTTGAATTTGTCGAAAAACTAGAGTGGTGATAGGGCGTTGCTCGATTGAAATTGGGTTTATGGGTATGATTGTTCGTTGTGCATCGGTTAGTATGGTGGTGGAGGTGGTGTCTCGTCTTCATTCCTTGCGGACTCTTGCTTCTTCATGGCCTCCTCTGAGAGACAAAAACGATATTGAAACATGTTTACCCCTGACAAGGTTCATCTATTCTCTCAACTTCAATCGAGTTTAATCTTTTTTCATACGACTCGTTCGTGTTGAGATGCTTTCTTTGGACGATTGAGCTTTCCTAGGTGATAAATCAAGTTGTAGTTTCGGATAAGGTCGAGGATGACCATCCTTCCGACGGCGCAACAATTGTTTGTGCTTTACTCTCTTTATTTGCAAATTCTTATAGATTTGTCTTTTGTTAGATTGTTGTCTCTGATGTTGTTTTTTCCTTTACTTTGCTTCTTGTTATTTTGTCGGTTTGTTTGGTGTTGTATTTTCAGTTTATTTCGACTGTTGAATTCTTCGACCTTTTAAAGTTGCTTTGCACCTTCGAATTCTTACCTTATAAAAAAATAAAGAGCAGAACTTTTGGCCGACTAAAAGAAACAATATGAACATGGGAAGTGGCTGTGGCAACTTGAGAAAATGAAAACCAAATAAAATTTTGCTGCTTACTACACAACTAGATTTAATATTATGATAAAGCAGTAAAATTAGCTTGAATTATGTAGTCTTGATCATACAAATTGAACAAATAAATCGGATAACTAGAACCACAGCTTTAGTTTAATACCAAAAGCATTCAAACCCATGGGCAGTCTAATCCCAATCATGCTTTAAGTAACCCATTGGATAGTTTTAGTCAAGCTTAAACCATGTATCATGTGGAAGATTGTTAACCAAGTTTTGCACACATATACTTCATTTTCATATTCCACACACAAACTTTATCCAAAAGCATAAACACTGAAACACATTAACTTCTGATTACTGATCCATTATCCTAGTCATTGTATCCGTGTTAGAATATTTGGTGTAACCTAATTGATGATACATATTATAAGCAACTTACAACTAGAGTTGTGTCACCTAATGACGTAGATGATTTCAGAATGCAAATATGCACCTGTATTAGAGTGTCTAGGTCTTGAAATGTCGAGATTTGATCGATCCGAAACCAGATGAAATCGAGATAACTAAATGGAATTTGCGAGACTAATTCCTATATGGCCTTTTCTAAATAGACATCAGTCCTAATATTTCTTCTCCTCGAAAATGGATAAACTGAAATTAATAAAATTATGCCTGGGCATATCCACTAGGTCCACAAGGACCACAATAACAATAGCTTTGATCAAAATCTCACTGCCACTAAACTTTCCTGATGAAAAACTGATGCAATGTCTGAAACTTGAAAAAGGTAACAAGAAACTGAAGGGATTACACAAAAAATGATGCCTTGAAAATTTTTTAAGATGAAGCTGCCACCTGTTTTCTTGGAGTTGCTTGAGTACCTGTCCATTGAATAAGGGTACAATCAGTAAATCATCCTTATGTCAGACTATATAGAATAAGAAGTGAAACTATAAATCAAGATAGAGAAGCCATATTACCTTCTCTGAAGTTAGTCTTGAATCTCCTTGGCACATGTCGGAGATACCTCATCCGTCCAGTTCCCGTTGTCTTCCTTCTGATTGCCTTGACACTCCAATTGTCTGCAACAGCAAAAATCACAATCTCAGCTAAGTATGCTCGTATTCGAAAAATAGGACATAGCTCATATTCGAAAAATACAAAGAAGAGATAGATATATAAATAAAATGAGTCCCCAACTCCCAATTTCCCGTATTTGTATGGCATCAACTTCCTTTGACAATCACCACAACTTCCCAACCAAAGCTTCATTATATATCAATTCAACTTCACAAACGATACGTATCAGCTCAATCCTACATAATTACATACATCGTCTAGCAAAATTCTAGCACCTAAGACAATCAGTGAGCAACCAGGGAAAAAGAACAAACAGAAGAAATATGATCATAGCTTAATATCCAATACGCATGAAGTAGAAACACAAGCCATCTATATGATTTCTTTGTTTGTATACTCTTCCAAAAGTAGATATCCGCAGCCTACATCAAGCAACTCGACAGACAATAAGTTAAATGAAGAAGAACAACATTAGCATTTCTTCCAAATAAACGCATTAGACCTCCGAATTACATCCAAATTAGGTTAATTCAACATGGTGCAAACCGAGAGAAACATAAATCATGATAAAAATCGGAAAATATGTTAATAAATTCCCTCTAGTAACAACAATAAAATACAAAAACGAAACAAACAGATCCATGTATTAATCTGACAAGGAAGATACAAATGAGGGGGGGAAAGAGTAACCGAATATCAAATCAGACTCACATTTCCTCAAGCGAGCGGCGGGGAACGCGCAAGCCGAACAGCGGCTTTTTTGAAGGTGAAAACTCCGGCGTCCACAGCGAACACAAAGCGTGTGCGTCTTGTTCCTCCTCTTACCAAAACTGCCCGTTCCCTTCCCCTGCAGTATTCGGGAAGAAGAACATCACAGATCAAGAATTCCAAACTAGATATAAGAGAAAATATAACTGGATTGAGAGAATTCGGTACCATTGTTACACTTGCAGCAGCTCGGTTCTGGCTTCTTCTTCAGAGACTTCGCAGGACTAGGCGCCTTGGTGTTTGTATATCCGTGAATTATCTGACTAGGGTTTGGGGAGAAAGACGGGCCTTTGAATCTTCACTTTGGGCTTCATCAGCCCAATCCAACTTTGCAAAGATGCTGCTAGCCTGCTACTACCAGGGTGTCCAAGAAACAGAATAAAAACATCCATTTTTGTAATTTCTTTCCAGTCTCGGAAATAAAATCAATTTAAAAAAAAATAAGAGATGAAATATAGATTCCGTATGCGATTATTTACACGATTACTTTTCGACGCATAGGTAAAACTGTCTTTCAGCGCATAGGCTCCACACGTTACGTGTGGTTATTTTAATATATTATAATGCTGTGGATGTTGTATAAATATTATTGTTTATTTTTAGTATTTATTTGTCTTTCAATGATGTGTATGAATCATATTATAATGTTGTGTATGATTTGTAAACAACAACGAGTATTGGAACAACAATGTCGAAGATATTCCACTTTCGAATGAGGTAATTTCCGTTATTTAAAGTTAAAATGAAGCATTTTTTTTTGTTTTGAACATGTTCAAAGTTTTTAGCTTTATGTTTAGGGTTTAGAAAACTAGACATTGTTTAGGGTTTAACCAAGTTTCACATACTAGATTTTATAAGTTTTGAACTTGACTTTTATTGTTTAGGAATTACAAACAAAGTTTTAGATACTAGATTTTATTTCTAGGATTTAGGGTTTAGAATACGAGATGTTCGTTACATTGAAGAACAGTTCCACGCGTTATGTGACAAGATTGTTCACACGTAACGTCTGGGATGTTTCACACGTAACGTGTGGAACATCCTTACACGTTACGTGTGAACCCACAACCAGATACTGGTTGTTAAGTCCCTTATGTAAAATGGCACGGGTTAGTGCACGGTTTGTCACAAACCGTGCCATTTAGCAGAATCTGCTTTCTTAAAGGGAATTATGGTTTTACAGTTTATAATTAGTTCACTACTTGATGAGATGATTTCATGTGTATGCAGACGAACTATTATTTATACGAGGGGTTAAACAATATTTCCCTCGATGACTGGAGCACCCCACAAAAGACATTTTCTGTTTGGGAAACACCTCATCAACCGCTGCCGGAATGGAACACAGATATACCATCCTTCTCACTTGGATTGTTTGACTATAGTGTTTCGCCTCCAGAAGCATCTTTATCTCATGCTATCCCACAATTTTGTTTTCCATCCCTACACACACAGCCTCAGTTTAGTGTACCACTAGAAGAGGATGTTTTCGTCTCTGCTGATTATTCAAAGTTCTTCACAACTGATCAAATCTGAGAGTCTAGAGAAGAAGCATTTATGTGGGCGCGGGAGATGACTATGTGTCAACACTTCTGCATCAAAAAGTGGAGGACTAAACCTTCCACCCCTTCGACCCTTGGGGGGACTTGGTTACCGTGTGATAGGCATGGACAAAACGTGCCTAAACAAGCTGACCAAGTGAGAGACATCACAAGGTCAAAGAAGTGTGGGTGTCCCTTCATGTTGAGGCTTAAAGAAGGGCCGAACGAATCATGGAAGATCAGTGTACAACATGGAACTCACAATCATGTGATAAATGAGAATTTGTATGGTCATGCATTAGCTGGGCGACCAAACGCTAAAGAGAAGGAGATTATTAGGGTGATGATAGTCAATCATTGCAAGCCTCAAAAGATTCATACTACAATCAGGTCGTCCCCAGGAAACTTGACTAAGATGAAGCAAGTGTACAACATCATGCATGAGATACGAAAGAAGGGCATGGAAGGAAGAACAGTTGTGCAACATTTCTTCTATGAGTGCAATGAGAAGTGATACTTCGTGGATCATAGATTCAATAAGGAGACCAATAAGATAACAAATATCTTCTTCGTAAGCCCGGACCAGTTGTCGCTGCTGAAGTCATTTCCATACATTGTGTTGATGGACTCTACATACACAACTAACTGGTTAGTAACACACGTATCTATTATATTCTTCACTTGTTCATGTGATCATTAGCATGCCATAACGCACTCATTATATGTGCAGTTATAATTTGCCCTTCCTTGAAATTGTCGGCATCACATCTGTTTGGAAAAACTACAATATTGTCGGGGCGTTTCTGGAGCATGAGGACGAAGAGAGTTACAAGTGGGCCATAGAACAACTTTAAAAAATGTTTGTCAAGGTGCAACGAGCACCCACATGTTTGGTCACTGATCGGGAGAAGGCGTTGATAAACGCCTTAGATAAGCAGTTTCCAGATGCAAAATTTCTTCTATGTAGGCGGCATGTGAGGAAGAATATTAAAGACTTCGGGAAGAAGGCCATGGACAAGTTTAGGGGCACAGCGTTTTCTAACGACTGCATGAAACTCTTCAAGGAAACGACCATACAAGGGTATGAAGCAACACTGAAGAAGATTCAGTATGATTGGAAGAAATTTCCAAAATGTCTCCAGTATGTACAAAAAAAACTGGCTTGACCAGTACAAGGAAAAAATCGTCTCCGTATGGACATATACAGTGTTTACGCTCGGAACTACCACAACTAACAGGTTTGTGCATTATGTTTCTAAATTTAACTGGTTATTTGAACTTAGACTTTTACAGCAACACACTGATTTCGGATTCTTGATTGTAATACAGGGTTGAAGGGGCTCATTCCAGTCTTAAAAGCTTTTTCACAAGCAATGATGGCAACCTTTGCACTGTATTCGATCAATATCACACACGGTTGCGCACTCATATTGGTGAGATAAGGGGGGCATTGAATGAGAGCATAGGAAAGTGATTTACGCTGATAACAAACGCACATCTTTTCTACAAGCTGCACTACAAGGTCTCTGCGATTGCACTAGCTCGGTTGATTGAGGAATACAAGAAAGGCGAAGCTCCATTGTGGAACATTATATGCAGATGCCAGATGAGGGTCAGAGATGGCTTGCCTTGCGTGCATGACATGGCGCGGAATGTGATGAACCAGGAACCAATTGAACCTAGCTCATTGCATCCGTTCTGGAGGCAATTGACCTTGTCAGAAGTGCGGACATAAGAAGAAGAAGAAGCCAGAGAACGCAGAGTGAATAGGTCGTTGCTTGAAGAATTTGCTGCAAGCGTCTACCCCACATTGCCAATGTAGGATCAACAAAGACATGTCTCAACACTAACAAGTATAGCACATCCAGAGCGGACTACTCTACAAGAGCCAGCTAAAGTTAGGCATAAGGGTCGGTCTCAAGGAGTTCTAAACTTTGCCACCAAAAGACAACCGTCATCATGGGAGTACACTGACCAACAGATGGAGGGAACACCTCCGAAAAAGCAAAAAGGAAGACCACCGAAGAAGGCTTCAACTATGCCTTCGGATCACACATCATTGATCAAGAACCCCAAGTGATATATTACCCAGTTTCCCAAGTGTATGAGACCACACGTGGGAGGATGGTGGGAAATAGTGGGTGATGGAAACTGTGGGTACAGAGCAATTGCGCATGGTCTGGGTTTAGGGCAGGAGCAGTGGGCTTTTGTTCGACGTACCATGATCGCTACGTTGAAACAAGAGTATGAGCTATTCGCGCCAATTTGGATGTCTACGATGACACTTGAGGCAATGGAGTCAAAGCTTGCATGGTTTCCTTTGCCCAACAGGCCTGCCCCATTGGAGATGTGGTTTGACCTCCCGGATATGGGATGTTTGGTGACAACTGCATTCAACTGTGTGTTCGTCTCCGTCGGTGCTGGTGTGGGAACGACATACATGCCTATGAGGCCGAAGCCAAACCAAGCAGTTGGCGAGAAGCTGAAGACGATATGCATTTGCCATGTCGAGGAAGAGCAATATTTCATTGCGGTACGTTAATACAATTAAATAAGTTGAAAGTATCTTATGTTAAAACTACCTTAAGTTTAAACTATCTTATGTTAAAACATCTGTATGATGCATTTACTTTGATGTAGATTGGCCTTGCCGAAACCGCGCCCTTGCTGCATCTTTACGGGCCGTGGGTGAGAAATCATGACCCGTCTGCGGGTGATTACGTAGATCAAATCTATGATCGTTTGATGGAGTACCAAGCAGCCGTTGCCCCAAAGAAGACAAGACGAAAGAAGAAAGTTGAAACGATCGATTTATGTAATGACTGATATGTATGAATTATGATGCAATGAATTTGACATATCTAATCTGCACGGTTAAGCGCATAGTTTGTCATCTAGTTCGTTAGCTTCACGTGAAATAAAATACGGTCTCATACACAATACGAAATGAAGACATCTTAATCCAAAGTTATAACATTCATTGTTGTCATAAAATACGGTCTCATACACAATACAAAATGAAGACACCTTCCTCAGTAATTAGGAAGGAAGGGATATATTCGCTCCAATGACCTTTGTAGCGCCGCTGTTATTTCTTCACAGCTTCCTTCATGGTTGCGATGTGGCTCAAGCTCATTATAGCAACTTTCGAAGGCCTGTATACAACACAAATGATAAATATAGATAGAGTTAACCGAACATTAAACAACCTACAAATTAGTCAATTTCATACCTGTGTCGCGTCTTCAAGGGTAGGGGGGTTGACCAATGGATGTGTACGTGGGCGGTACCAGTCCATGTAATCATCGCTGCAGTCATGGCCTTGCTGGATCTATGTAACGCGCGGAACTTGTTAATTCGTAACGAGGCGACTACGTAGATGCGTAACGTAGGGAGAAAATTAAGAGTGCAGCGGCAGGGTGAATGTAAATGGAGGAAGGAGGAGAACCTAAGGCTTTTAAAGCCGGGGAAGCTCCATACGTTACGTGTGGAGCCTGTTCCCACGTAACGTGTGGATGCTTCTCCCACGTAACGTATGGAGACTCTCCTCACGTAACATGGCGACCCTATGAGCTAAAAGGCAAAATTACCTATGCGCCGAATAGTAAGGCCCATTATTTAAGCTTTCAGAATCCCCATCCCACACTCTTTCGTTGGAGAAAAAAAACCTAGACAAAAACCCAAACCCAAAACTCTAACCTCAACCTCAACCTCAACCTCAACCTCAACCTCAACATCAACATCAACATCAACATCAACATCAACATCAACATCAACATCAACATCAACATCAACATCAACATCAACATCAACAACAACAATCAACATCAACCAATTTTAACTATGGAAAATCTTCCAAAAACTCTTGGGATAACCTCCCTAACAACTCTTCACATGAGATAACCTCTCTACAACTCTCTAACAGGATAACCTCTCTAAATCTCTCTATGGGATAACCTCCCTAAATCCCTCTATGGGATGTTTCCGAAATCAAACAAGAAAAAATGGTGTATGATCAAGGAGCTGGAGATCCAATGGGACTCTTTAAGGACTCTTGTTGAATCTCAAGTGACGATATAAATGAGCTAGGCTAACCAAAACAAAATAAGACAAAGATTAAAAAATTTCTTGTTCCAAAAAAGTGAGATCCACAAAGTACAACCCATTACACTAACCAGCAGAATACATTACATCTGCTACTAGAACAATTAGCTTGTTCTACGCTTCAAAATTTTCAATTGGTTCTCATCTCGTCCACTGGAATCAAGCACTTAGCCACAAGGTGGTGCTCATCATTCAACTGTTCACCCATGACCCTAAAATCCACGTCGTTGTCCCCACCACCAGGTCGGTGGTGACTCCGGCCCTCAGATCTGCCTCGCCCTTGCTCGGATCATTAAAAACCACACCACTCCAGCCTCGACAACCCACACCAAATCCGATCCGTACACTCGTCATTTACCGAATCGTTCGGAGTTCTTGTGGCCAAATCCGTTCCCCACAAGATTGCTTCATGTTTGCAGGATGAACTTTCTTTACAAGCTTTGACAACTGGCAACAAATATTATAAAAAAAAGAGATTGAAAATAAGAGGCTTTTTGTGCTTGGGCTCCAAGTCTTGTACGGAGTTGTACTAATGAAAACTATTGATTAGATAAGAGTCTTACCGACACTGCAAAATCAATTATTTTGGTTATACAAACCCACTTGATCAGGGTAACCCAATATTTTTGTTTGGGCCTTGACTCTATTTGGTTAACAATCCATATTTCTATCCCATTGACAACTCATTTTGGAAAACAATTCATAATATCTTTAAAATTTTGCAATATCATCTATCAAAACTAATTGATGTTTCTTTTTTTACATCAATTTTCACCCTTGTTTATCTGTTGCGGTTTCGTTTGTTTTCAAGTATGGTTTCGTGTTTTGTGTGCAAGCTTGTGTGTGGTACTTCGTTGCTTCTGTTGAGCTGATTTAGGGTGAAGATCGAGTTATTCTAGTTGTGGTCATGGTTATGTTGAGGCTCCTGAAGATCCAGAAGGCAACGTCAGGGTGGTCGAGACTTCTGAAGATCCCTCATCTAGGTGGGGGCAACGTCATGGTTGTCCACTCAACACTTTCCAGGATTTTTTTTCCTGTTTGACCTGTCGTCTGGTGGCACTATTTCGTTTGTGCTGGACTCACTTCTCTCCCTAGTCTTGTAGCTCGTTTTTGCTTTGTTGTATTTTTATTTGCTTGTCTGTGTTGTTGTGTACTGATTTTTCCAGTCGCCGATTTATCGGCCTCTCGAGCTGTCCGACATTTTATGTCGGTAACTCGAAGTCTTACCTTATCAAAAAAAGAAAAGAAAAAAGAATCCCCATCCCACATTGGTACTAGATTGCTTCCTAACCCACCTTTTAAAGACCAACCATCTCACATTCTCACCACCTATCGACTGATAATGAGCAAGGGTGGGAGCTGGCACCCAAAATGCAATTACATTGCATAATGACCCGAATACAAAGTGGGATCAAAAAAGTGTGTGGTTTTGACCCGAGATGATGGGGGGAATGTGGGATATATAAAAAAATATGCAAAAAATGTGTTTGGTCAAAGTTTATGTTGGTCCATCGCCATCCTTAGCCCTCTGACCCGAAATGTTATGTGGGATAAAAAATGAATTAAAGTTTGTTACCCCACTCGAGATGGACAAAAATATGTATGACTCGAACCGGCCTTGAGAGCCCTAAATTTGGGATAAAAAAAACATGAAATATGTTATGAACATTTTAATTACATCTACATCTAGAATATGTTATGTAATACATGTTTAATTTAGTATGAACACAAGTGTTGTATAGGTTTGACAACTTAGGTAGATTATTGGAGATAAATAGTAATGGTGAATTATTCACATTTTTTACCTTGATATTAGTCAAGAATTGTATGCTACCATTGACATATAAATAGAGGTCTTAACCATTGTGAAATTTGCACAAACAAAGAGCAAGAATACCTCTCTAAAGTTCTTGATCTCTCTCCCTCTCTTCTAATACTTAAAGTTGCTTTAAGTGTTTCTTTATAAATGTTTAAATGATCTTGCCTTAATCACTTCATAACACGTTATCAGCACGAGTCTCTAAATACTGCTTGAGCTTCGGGAATCATCAAGCTCTAAGGCGGCGAAAAATCTCATCGTCAGCCATGGAAATGGTTGAAAGAAAATGGAAGGGGAGATCGAAAATGGAGACGAGAAGGAGAAGATAAGGCCGGTGAAAAAGGGTAATAATGGGTGGCCATAAATAAAAGAGGGTAAAAGAAAACGGTCGGGTTTTAATTGTTCCCGCCAAATTATCTTTGTATGTTTTCTTACTTGCATTATGTCTATACATTATGATCACTATTCTAATTCACGCCTTCTGTTTGCATACTATACGCATTCTTTATATAAAGTCTATCTACATGCTATCTACATACCTATGGTGATATGAAAAGATAATATGACATGACTTTAACAATTATTTGGCCATATCGTTTCATACACGACCCATAAATCATACGGATGGCAACGGGGCGGGGAGTACTCTCCCCGTCCCCATTTTTGGCCCCAGCCCCCGTCCCCGAATGGGGATCAAAATCTTCCCCCGTCCCCGTTCCCGCCGGGGCCCCGCTCTCCGTTGAGGATCCCCGTCCCCGTTTCACTACACATAATTTTTTTTAAATTTTGTCTAAATTTATATATTATTACGATTTAGGGTATAAATAATTTGAGATTTATGGTTTAACATCTAAAGGGTACAAGGTTTAGGGACTAAACAATATAAAATTTAGGATTTAAGGTTAAGAAAATTACAAAAATATTGTATACGGCGGGGATCCCCGCAGGTTTCCCTGTCGGGGACGGGGACGGGGCGGGGAACGGGGTGGGGACCTCTATCCCCGCCCCGCTCCCCGTCCCCGCTCATTTTTTAAGTTTTCCCCCGCCCCCATCCCCATTTATCCCCGTTTAAATCCCCCACCCCCGTCCCCGCAGTGGGGATTCCCCACGGAGAATGGGGAATCCCCGCCCCCGCAGCGGGGATTCCCCATTCCCCCGTTGCCATCCCTAATCATACATGCATAATGTTGAACATGCTAATTAATTTTATATTATACAACTCTTGATTTCTAGTAACTAAATGGCAAGCATCGCAAAGAGGGAATTTGACATCCTCGAGCTATCAGGCCAGAAATACTTCGAATGGAGGGTTGATGCCTTAGCTCACCTCAAGGCAAATGGTCTTGAGGGAATGATTGTGGAGAATAATAATATCACGCCCCAGGAGAGCGAAAGCCATTGTGTTCCTCCGCCACCACATACATAAAAGTCTCAAAACTGAGTACTTGTTTGTGGAAGATCCAAAAGAATTGTGGGAGAGCTTGATTGAACGTTATGGACATAAAAATGAGGTCCTACTCCCACAAACACTGTACGAATGGAACAATCTAAGGTTCCAGGACTTTAAGTCCATATCTGAGTACAATAGTGCTATACACAGGATCACGTCTCAGTTGAGACTATGTGGTAATGTGATAACCCAACAAGAGATGTTGGAGAGAACTTTCTCCACTATGCATGCCTCTAATGTTGTGTTACAACAACAATATATAGAGAGAGAGAGGCTTCAAGAGATACTCTGACTTATTGAAAGTCTTGTTGGTTGCTGAAAAGAATAATGATCTCTTGATGAAAAACCACAATCTAAGGCCTACTGACTCCACAACAATTCTAGAAGCAAATGTTGTGGATAAAAGGTTCCCAAATGGGGATGCCAACGAATATGGGCAACAGTCACGACACGATAATGGTCGTGGTCGTGGCCGTGGTGGTCGTGGTGGCTATGGTCGTTGATGCGCCCCTGCCCACCATGAATGCCTCTGAGGAAGAAGAGGCTATGAGCATTTGCTCAGACGGGCCAATCACAAGAGCACGCGCTAAAGCCATCGCCAACGCGACACAATCCTTGGTCGCTCGCGTCGTCCAGAGCCAAGGCACCCAAGAGATCGCGTTCTCTTTGATGCGTCTTCAACCAAGCCCAGAGAACGCGTTCTCTGTCTGTCTTCTCTCCACCATCCAATGAACGCGTTCTTTTTGAACAGAATGTAATCTCTTGAGACATTAATGTTTTTATTTCTTTTTGGGGCGTGTGCTCCACGCATGTCGCGTGGGCCGGCCCACTAATCGAGACTCGGCCCATCCGAGTCCCGCGACCTAGCATAAAAGGACAACTTGTTCTTATGTATTAGGGTATGTTCATTTTAATCAAAGCCTGAGTATTGAGAGCCATTTGCCTCCTCCCCTTTGATCGAACGTCAAACGCTCTCTGTCTTCTCAACTCCTTCCTCCACCGCCGACGCTACGGCCACCCCTCGATCTTTATCGAGATTATCCAACCCGTTGCCGATGCTACGGCCAAAGAACTCGATCTCTTTTGAGTCACTCTCCTCCGCTGCCGCCTTCTACACCACGCGTTCCACGCTATCAACCTCCAACAAAACGCGTGCGACTTCCCAAACAAGATCATCGATCCTTCACCACTAGTAGGAATGCATCAACTGGCATCAGATCCTTTGATCTTGTAAGTCGCTTATCAAGTTCTCAATTGTTCACGAATTTTTTTTTAACTCACCCATCATCCTTGCTTCCGCCATAATCACTGAAATTTTCTCTCTCTCATACACATGCTTGTCCCATTGGTGTCTACAAGAGAATCTCTTGGCCGATAACTGTTTGATCACCTAGCGAAAATTGTGTGATTTGTTTGCATGAAATCTGCGTAATTAATTCGAAAATTGCCTTAATTGATCGCGTGAATCTCGCATTCATATCTTGCCATATTTGCTTGTGTGACCGTCATAAATCTGCATTACACTTTCTCTCTCCTATCGCGTAAATCTAGCAATTTCTTTCCTTAAGTTACTTAGCCGTTTATTTTTATTTTATTTTATTCTTATCCGATCTTCATTTAAGACTAAGATCTCGGATTTGAATTTCAAATTCAAATTCAAAAAGGGTACATCACCAACCCAGGAACGCGCGCGTGATATAGAATGCTTCAAGTGTGGAGGCAGAGGGCACATCATGAGGAGTTGCCCAAACAACAAGAAAGTTCTCTTCTCTACAACCTCCGCGGGTTATAAATCTTTTGAGGAGGACGACGCCGCGCTTGAGACCATCGAGGAAGGGCTCGAAGATGACGAGGATGCTTACACCTGTGAAGCCACCGCGTTGCATGAAGGCACATCTCTCAGCCTTGTCACGCGACGTCTGCTCACTGTCAAGGAAGCAACCCTTGGTGATCAACGCGAGAATCTTTTCCACACGCGTTGCTTGGTCAAGACCGCGACCTTGAATTACCCCACATACGACAAGGAGCTCTACGCGCTAGTTCGCGTCCTGAAGACATGGCATCACTACCTGTGGCCACACGAGTTCGTGATCCACTCGGACCACGCGGCCATCAGCTATCTGAAGAGTCAAGCACACCTGAGCCGCCGCCATGCTCGCTGGGTGGAATTTATGGAAACCTTTCCTTACGTGGTGGTGCATAAAAAAGGTAAGGAGAATGTGGTCGCCGACGCCCTTTCTCGCAGGTTTGTTCTCCTTACTCATCTTCAATCTAAACTTCTTGGCTTTGCATTGATTAAGGATTTATATCTGCTTGATCCTTTCTTTAAGCCCATTGTTGAACAATGCCTTAGGGACCGCGAGTTCGAAACCTACTTCTTCCATGAGGGTTACCTTTACAAAGCAGGCCGTTTGTGCATTCCTAGCTCACCAATTAGGAAACTCCTCATCCAAGAAGCCCATGAAGGACGCGGTCATTTTGGGGTCACCAAGACATTAGCTGCTCTTCGCGAGCATTTCTTTTGGCCGCGTATGACCACCCAGGTGACGCGCTATTGCACCAGTTGTGTCACATGTCAACGCGTCAAATCCACTTCCCATCCCTATGGTCTCTACACGCCTCTACCTATCCCCTTAGGCCATTGGGAAGATTTGTCTATGGACTTCATCACATGTTTACCTCTCTCTCGTCGGGGTAAGGATTCTATCTTTGTAGTTGTAAACCGGTTTTCCAAAATGGCCCATTTCATCGCGTGCAAGACCACACACACTGCCAGTGAGATCGCCGCGTTGTTCTTTGACAACGTGGTTCGTTTACATGGGATACCATGCACTGTAGTGAGTGATCGCGATACAAAATTTGTAGGAATTTTTTGGAGAACACTTTGGGGGAAGTTGGGAACCAAACTTTTATACTCCACTAGCTACCACCCCCAAACTGATGGTCAAACTGAGGTGATCAATCGAGCCTTAGGAGCCCTGCTTAGGACCATGCTCAAATCCAACCCAAAACGTTGGGAGGACTTATATGCCATTGTTGAGTTTTCTTACAACAGGTCCATGCACTCAGCAACAAAGCTCACTCCATTTGAAGTGGTGTATGAAAGCAACCCATTGACTCCGCTGGACATGCTACCGCGTCCACTGAAGAATACTGAGCACCCCACCGCGGCCAACCGCGCCGCAATGATCCAGGAGTTGCACCAAAGAACGCGGGCACAGCTAGAGCGCCGTGCTGAACAGTATGCCACACAGCACAACCGTGGGCGCCACCGCGTTATATTTGCCCTAGGAGACTTAGTGTGGGTGCACCTTCGCAAAGGCCGCTTCCCCACAAAACGCAAATCCAAGCTGGCCCCCCGTGGTGATGGCCCTTTTCAAGTTGTGAAGGCCATTGGGGACAACGCATACGAGATCGCGCTGCCACCAGACTACGGTGTCCACGCGACCTTCAATGTCGCCGAATTGGAGCCTTATGTGGAGCCTGAGTTCGATAAAGGTGAAGCGAGGACGCTTCACATCCAAGTGGGGGAGGGTGATGTGCCCCTGCCCACCATGAATGCCTTTGAGGAAGAAGAGGCTATGAGCATTCGCTCAGACGGGCCAATCACAAGAGCACGCGCTAAAGCCGACGCAATCCTTGGTCGCTCGCGTCGTCCAGAGCCAAGGCACCCAAGAGATCGCGTTCTCTTTGAAGCATCTTCAACCAAGCCCAGAGAACGCGTTCTCTGTCTGTCTTCTCTCCACCATCCAATGAACGCGTTCTTTTTGAACATAATGTAATCTCTTGAGACATTAATGTTTTTATTTCTTTTTGGGGTGTGTGCTCCATGCATGTCGCGTGGGCCGGCCCACTAATCGAGACTCGGTCCATCTGAGTCCCGCGACCTAGCATAAAAGGACAACTCGTTCTTTTGTATTAGGGTACGTTCGTTTTAATCAAAGCCTGAGTATTGAGAGCCATTTGCCTCCTCCCCTTTGATCGAACGTCAAACACTCTATGTCTTCTCAACTCCTTCCTCCGCCGCCGACGCTACGGCCACCCCTCGATCTTTATCGAGATTATCCAACCTGCTGCCGACGCTACGGCCAAAGAACTCGATCTCTTTCGAGTCACTCTCCTCCGCTGCCACCTTCTACACCACGCGTTCCACGCTATCAACCTCCAACAAAACGCGTGCGACTTCCCAAACAAGATCATCGATCCTTCACCACTAGTAGGAACACATCAGTCGTGGTCAAGGCCACAACAAGGGCCATATTAGTTATCGTGGTAATTATGGCTACCAGGGGAATGGAAAGCAAAAGGTCCAAAAGGGTCAAACATGACCCTTCCATAAATCGAAATCCACTTGCTACAGATGTGGCATGACTGGTCACTGGTCAAGGGTATGCCATGTAGCTCCACACTTAGTGAAGCTATACCAAAATGAGAAAAATAAAGACAAGGCTACTAAGACCAATCATATTGAAGGTGTGAGTAATTCACACGTGACCAGTCTGGATGTCGAAAATTTCCTCAATTTTGATAATTACGATGACTCTGTCTTAGAGGCTTAAATAATGACCTCTAAATATCTATGTTATTTTTTGTTGCATGACGTTATGTAATGTCTTCTATTTCCTTGCACTATGTTTTCTCATTCTCTCGTTAGAATATTGTGTAATATAACTACCCATGTGTAATATATATGAAGTTTTTCTTACTAATGTCTTGATTCATCCTTTCCCCCTTTATCTATAAAAGATGAATTCACCTGAAGTGAAATTTGATGGAAAGGAGCAATGTCTTCTAGACAGTGCAACAACACACACCATTTTGAAGAACAAAGAGTTCGTTACTCATTTGAAAGCCTATGAAGGCAATGTCACTACAATATCAGGTGTGTCTAAACTCATTGAAGGCTCCGGAAGAGCTATTGTTCTACTCCCAAGAGGAACAAAATTATTGATAAATGATGCACTATATTCGAGTAAATCTCGAAGGAATTTATTGAGTTTTAAGGATGTGCGTCATAATGGGTTTCATATGGAAACCATGAATGAAAATGGGAGAGAATATTTGTGCATCATAAAGTATGAATCTGGCCGAAAATAGATTCTAGAAAGGATACCAGGGCAAACCTCCGGATTATATCATACATATATTTATCCGTTTCAGGTCAATGCAGCGATACGTAAAAGGTCATATGACGAAACTGCATTCACATTATGGCATGACCGTTTGGGTCACCCTGGATCAGTAATGATGCACAAAATCATAAAGAGTTTACTTGGACATCCATTGAAGAACATTAAGGTTCTGTCATCCAGTGATTTTAATTTCACTGCTTGCTCACTTGGGAAGCTTATTATAAGGCCTTCAAAAGGCAAAATTGAAAGTGAAATGCCTGTATTCTTGGAAAGAATCCAAGGAGATATATGTGGACCAATTGCTCCACCATGTGGACCATTTCGATATTTTATGGTGCTAATTGATGCATCCACACGTTGGTCACATGTAAGTCTATTATCAGCTAGAAATGCAGCATTTGCTAAACTCCTTGCTCAAATAATCCGATTAAGGGCGCAGTTCCCGTATTATGCCATAAAGAAAATTCGGCTTGATAATGCAGGAGAATTTACATCCCAAACCTTCAACGACTTTTGTATGTCGATTGTGATTGATGTTGAACATCCAGTAGCTCATGTTCACACACAGAATGGTCTTGCTGAATCATTGATAAAGCGATTACAATTAATCGCTAGACCATTGTTAATGAAATCCAGATTACCACCATCTGCGTGGGGACATGCTATATTGCATGCTGCAGTCTTGGTTCAGTTGAGACCAAGTGCAAACCATGAACATTCCCCACTGCAATTAGTATCTGGTAAGGAGCCGAACATTTCGCATCTAAAAGTATTTGGATGTGCTGTTTATGTTCCTATTGCTCCACCTCAACGTACAAAGATGGGTCCACAAAGAAGAATGATAATTTATGTTGGTTTCGAATCCCCGTCGATTATTAAATATCTCGAACCAATAACTGGTGATTTGTTTACAGTAAGATTTGCTGATTGTCATTTTGACGAAAGAACATTCCCTAACTTAGGGGGAGAAAAGAAAAAGGTGGACCCATGTATGAAAGAGGTTACATGGAATGCAACTGCATTATCTCACCTTGATCCAAGAACAAAAATGTGCGAACAAGAAGTTCAACGAGTCATTCATTTGCAGAATGTTGCAAATCAGTTACCTGATGCATTCATCGATACAAAAAAGGTAACTAAGTCATATATACCTCCAGCAAATGCTCCTGCAAGGATTGAAATACATGTTGGAAAGCCAGAAGCGTCCATTGCAAATGAGTCTATAACACGCCGGAAGCGTGGTAGACCACTAGGTTCAAAGAACTTGAAACCAAAGAAGCCAAAGAACCAAAAGGGTATGGCAAGAGATGCCACAATTGCCCTGGAGAGCAATGATAAAGGCAAAGAGATTAAAAATGAAAACATCTCAAAGGAAAATGATATCTTGGATGAAGATCGAAATATCGATAATTTTGAGATTTCCATAAATTATGTATACACGGGTATACAATGGAATAGAAATGATATCATTGTTGATGATGTATTTGCCTACTCAGTGGCTATAGACATTGTGACTGAGGATGATGACATTGAGCCAAAATCAGTTGATGAATGTCGTCGAAGGAAAGATTGGCCGAGATGGAAAGAAGCCATTCAAGCAGAACTAAAATCGCTTGAAAAGCAAGAAGTCTTTGGACCTGTAGTCCATACACCAAAGGGTGTAAAACCAGTCGGATACAAATGGGTATTCGTCCGAAAACGAAATGAGAAAAACAAAATTGTCAGATATAAGGCTAGACTTGTAGCCCAAGGTTTTTCTCAAATCCCTGGAATTGATTATGAAGAGACATACTCTCCGGTAGTCGATGCAACTACGTTGAGGTTTCTAATTGGCATGACTGTGTTTGAAAAACTACAGATACGTCTTATGGATGTCGTGACTGCATACTTATATGGGTCACTTGATACAGACATCTACATGAGAGTCCCAGAAGGACTAAAATTGCCTGAGTCCAACAACTCTGAACCTCGAGAAATGTTTTCTATAAAACTGAGGAGGTCGTTGTATGGATTGAAACAATCAGGATGAATGTGGTACAACCGTCTTAGTGAATATCTTATGAAAGAAGGATATAAGAATAATACCACATGCCCATGTGTTTTCATCAAGCGATCCGAGAATGGATTTGCTATTATTGCAGTCTATGTAGACGATTGAACATCGTCGGAACTTCTCATGAACTTCAAGAGACTGCGAGATATTTGATGAAAGAATTCGAGATGAAAGATCTTGGTAAAACCAAGCTTTGTCTTGGCTTACAAATTGAGCACCTGAAGGATGGAATTTTTATCCATCAGTCTAATTATACTGAGAAAGTCTTGAAAATGTTTAATATGGACAAGGCTCATCCTTTGAGCTCTCCCATGGAAGTTCAATCTCTCAATGTAGAGAGAGATCAATTTCGTCCTCAAGAAGAGGACGAAGATGTTCTTGGTCCAGAAGTACCATATCTAAGTGCAATAGGTGCTCTTATGTATTTAACTAACAATACAAGACCATATATTGCTTTTGCTGTGAATCTATTGTCCAGGTTTAGTTATGCGCCTACAAGGAGGCATTGGAATGAGATCAAACATATATTCTGCTATCTCCGCGGCACACGTGATCTTGGGTTATTATATTGCAACCAAAGAGACGCTACCTTGGTCGGATATGCAGATGCATGGTACTTATCAGACCCACATAAAGCCAAGTCACAAAATGGCTATGTATTCACATATGGAGGCACAATTGTCTCATGGAGATCAACAAAGCAAACTATGACAGCCACATCATCAAATCAAGCAGAGTTGATTGCTTTATATGAAGCGGGAAGAGAATGTGTAGCACTACGAGCAATGATCAAATTCATCCAGAAAGAATGTGGAATGATGCCTATCACTGACGACCCAACATTTTTGTATGAAGACAACTCTGCATGTGTTGCTTAGATGAAGAAAGGCTACCTCAAGGGAGACCGCACAAAGCACATATTGCCTAAGTTCTTCTCTACTCATGAGCTGGAAGAAGCTGGGGAAGTTGATATCCAACAAATCCGATCGAACGACAACTTGGCAGATATGTTCACAAAGTCATTGGCTCCTAAGAAATTTGCAGAGCTAGTATCCAAGATTGGAATGTGCAGACTCCGAGACATATGTTGATCTCAGGGGGAGCATCATACGCGTTGCACTCTTTTTCCCTTCGATCAGGCTTTTATCCCACTGGGTTTTGCTTGGCAAGGTTTTTAATGAGACAGCATCAATGACGTATAATGGAATTCATAGTTGCACTCTTTTTTCCTCCGATCAAGTTTTTATCCCATTGGGTTTTTCCTGACAAGGTTTTTAACGAGGTAACGTACATCCATATCCCACAACAGCTCGAAGGTGAATATTCAAGGGGGAGTGTTATGCACATTTTAATTACATCTACATCTAGAACATGTTATGTAACACATGTTTACTTTAGTATGAACACAAGTGTTGTATAAGTTTGATAACTTAGGTAGATTATTGGAGGTAAATAATAATGGTGAATTATTCACCTTCTTTACCTTGATATTAGTCAAGAATTGTATGCTACCATTGGCCTATAAATAGAGGCCTTAATCATTGTGAAATTTGCACCAACAAAGAGCAAGAATACCTTTCTAAAGTTCTTGATCTCTCTCCCTCTCTTCTAATACTTAAAGTTGCTTTAAGTGTTTCTTTATAAATGTTTAAGTGATCTTGCCTTAATCACTTCATAACAAAATCTTGAATATGAGTGAGCTTTTAATATTCAACTAGTTTAAACCCTCGTGCCATGCACGAGCCGACTTATATTTATGAAAGAACATTTAAGTATACGAATAAACGTCACATGAGTACAAATTAATGACTATGTGATTATAAAAGATAAGATATACATGAAATGAGAATATATTGGCATGTAGCTATATTAGATTTTTTTCCAAATATATACATACTAATAGAAAGAAAGTGATTGAATTTATATATATAAACATTATAGGAAAAAAATTCACTCTAAATATATGTAAAAATTACGATCGTACATGTTACTTAAACCAATTCTCAAGAACATTATATTTTTGTATATTTAGAGTGAAATAGTATCCGAGATTGAAGTTATGAATCGAAATATACTATTATTTTCTTCAATTTAATAGGTTAGTACGATGTTATTTGTCAATCTTCCAACAATATGTTAGTGATGATATGTTTAGATCTATATTTTTTTTAAACTTCTTAAGTTTGTTGATAGAATATTACTTTTGTTAGCTTTTGTTTTTTTATACCTTTTGTAATATTCAATTCAGGTTTTAGACATTGAGATGATATTATTGAAAATAAAATCATATTAATCTACTCATTGTTTTATTATTATATATATGTTGGGCACTTATATTTATTCGTAATTATTAAAATACTAAATTAACTCAATTGGAGAATCAAATAAAACCCAATTGAATTATATTTCAAATAGTATATTGATATTTTCATACATATTTTTTATTCATCATCAATTATTTTAAGTTCATAAATAATTTATAATTAAATATTGAAAATGTGAAATCTATCAAGTGGAGATTATATAGATATATAGATTGATTGTTAAATTTATTTACAATGTTATTTGTCACTTTAAAGTTTGGTTGGTTTTGAAATTAATTGTAATCTAAATATTTACATATAAATTTTGTTTTGATAAACGATTTTTATTTAAAGTGAAATAAAAAAAAGGAACGAATGAGAAAATGACATGTAGATATGGTGGGCCTAGAAGCGTTCTGAGAGCTCAAAAAGGGAGAGCTTTAATATATATAATAGATTGGTTTTAAATTGAAAGATAAATCCATCAGATCTAAGTATGAAGTTGAGCATTAATTAGGTAAATATGTTTTTCACTTTGGTTTATCTGCCACTAGAGGGCATATCCGTGCTACGCACGGGTCATACGTTATATATATATATATATATATATTAATTTTATTGGTTTTTTTTTCTGTTTTTAAATGAGAAAAGAAATTAAAAAATTTATTTTAAACATTTTCAGCTTTAACAACACAAACATTCAAATAAATTTAATCATTTTAGTATGGCAGGTACACAAATAACAACTCACTTTTATACACCAGGCTAAGCTGGAGAATTTTTCATTTTTATGGACAAAGACACACTTAGATGCTATTGTAGAGAATAAATAACAATTTAGAATATGTTGCCTTCTTATTTTGTCAATCACCATGTTTAAAACGGTTTTAAGTAAATCAAACATCTTATCTACAACTTTTAGATGGATCTCAAATATCGTATGAAACTAAGAAATTTTTACTCATGATAGCATTGTCTCACTTTGATTATACATAGTAATAAGCTTTAGTAGGTCATGATCTATTATATTTGATTTTGTATGTCTTCATATTACCCACATCATTTACAAAATAATTTTTTTAGATATGAACATGCATTTGAAAGGGTTATCGAATGATTAAGTTATACGACCATTAATTGACATATAGAATGTTATTAAGAAGTTATGATCATAGTTTTTATTACTTATATCTATTTATTAAAAGGGGTTACATGTTTCAAAAGTAACAAATGAGTCACAAAGATAGAGGATATTATAACAATCATTGATGATCAATTATGTATAAATACGAATACAAACTTGTACTCCTATGGAGTATGTAGTAAACATATAGCAAGCAAAAATGTTTATTGCTTAAGCTATTATTCAATGAATCTCTTATTTTGCATCAAAATTTTAGATAATTAAATAATATTATAATATAAGTTAAATTTAATTTTTTCTTAATACATATATTGTAAGAAAAAAACCTTCATTTGTAGTGGACAATACCATCGACCATGATAATCATATATATACTCATGATCCAAATTATTTTTGTCACTTTAGTAAATTAATTATAGTTATTGCATGTAGCCATGTAAATAATTCAACGATCAGTTAAAACTTTCTCATTTAAGAATAAACACATATTGCTCTTTTCTTTACTTATAGACGTTTACTAATTGACCACATATACAACTTTGTGATACCGGTAGGAAATGACCTTAGGGAATGCAAAACCACCCAAAAATCTATATTTGACCAATGTATATTTTTAGTTCTAAAGTTGTTAAAGAGTAGTAATAATTGACTTAGTTATTATTATACATAAAAATAAAAAAATAATTAATTAGATATTATCACTGTGGCTTGAAGCTAAAGAATTTATGGAAAAAAATGTTATGAAAAAAGAACAGATCTAATAAAATAGCTTAAGCTTTCAATTTGGCTCATGTGAATGAGCATCAGTAGTCCAGGGGATTGTGATAATGTGCTCAAGATATTGAGGTTATACTTGCCACTGAACAAAATATCAACAAAAAAATACACAAATATCAATTCAAATTCCAATTCATAAAATGGAGAACAACAAAGCATACAAAATGTCAATTACAACTGATCATAAAATAGATATCAATAAAGTAACCATATAAAAATCTAATCTAAGCAATTATAGAAATAAGGTGTAAGAAAATCATAAGAAAATAGAGATGTGGATTGAGATCTTTTATTTTTTGGAATGTATGTCTTGTATCTGTATGACCTTTATATAGAGGTAAAATTTCTCTCTATGGTGACATTCATTTGTCATCTACATTAAACCAACATCTAATCAATTAGGAGTTTGAAATATGATAAGAAGAAGTTACGATCTATAATTTAAATGTGATTAATTGACATTAGAAACATGTAATGAAGATGTAACGGTCACAACAAAATATATTGCTATAAATTGAAATAATGTTTTAAACTAATGTCTTAAATGAGTTCATTTCTTTAAACAATGAAATAAATTTCCGTATAAAAGCTATGTGCAAGTGAGTTTGAACGACCATGCAAGCGTTTTTAAATATATTTTTTTCCGTCAAAGTTGATGTCCAAGTGAGTTTGAATGACTCGAACGTTACTAAGGTTGACATAATTATCATTGATATAAGTATATCACCAATTAGTATAATGAACTTTTCAATTTCTTGATGTTGCAATTCGATGGTAACTTTTTTATGTTCTAATCCTCTTCTTAATTACTTCTTCCAAAATGTATACTTGTATTGATAATATTGTTTTCTTAAGTGACACATTAATTATTATTTATTACAGACAATTTAATAGGGAAATATGTTACACATTTTTCAAATCAGTTACATTTCTAGGATAACGTTTGCGACAAACTTATCCTGCCAAATAATCTTCCATTAACTTGGTTTTCTCCCTATATTAAATTTGATAGTTGATGACTATTCGTTGATTTTAATTTTATAAATTATTCTGATTTACACAAAAAACAATTGAAGGGTTTTAGAACTAAATTGAGGTTGTAACGTCAAAATTTAAAAGTAGTCGTTTAGAGTTATGGAAAAAATCATTACAATAAGTATGAAAAATTCAATATATGCATTAAAATTAAGTGTTTAAGTTTTAATGTTGGTAGTGGATTTGAGAGTCTTATGAAGATTATATTGGCCTGTTTTAACTTGAATGAGGTAAGTAGTATTTTAAGTGATTAGTTAAATTATCACATTAAAATAATTTGTTATTTAATCATGATAAGGTGGATACAATATTTATTTTGGTACTCAAGTGGATACAATTTTTTGTATTCGAATTATGTTATTTGGATTTGTAATGTCTTAATTTTGATATATTTTTCTACATTTAATTATGTATTTTTATGTTATATAGAGATTTTGATTTATATATGTAACTATGAGTAGTAAAAAAAGAAATTGTTTAGCTAGGCATGAAGAAGCCCATAAAACAAATAAAAATATAAATTCTAATTGTGATTTGAATGTTTCAATTGCATTTACCAAACCACCTCAAATTGTCTATTTTTTGGTAGAAATCTCACATTGTTTCCTTAGGTATGAAGAAGACAATAAATGTATTCGTATTTCCTTTTTAGGTTTGTTTTCTCTTTTTTCGGTTTTTTAATGTTACTTTTAGGTTTACTTATTGAGATAATTGTCAAGTACTATAGATTTAAGTGGTTGATTTAAAAAATAAAATAACTCCTTAGGTTTAGGGAAAAACGTCGAAAATCAAATTGTTTCTAAGAAGAATTGAACTTTTAACTTTTTGTTTTATAACTCCTTAGGTTTAGGGAAAAACGGCCAACATACTCTGATTGTGTCCTAAAAAGTCGGAACTGATATAAACAGGGAGAAAGGAATTAGTAATTAGTAGCCGATATAAAATTAGTCATTATTATCAATCATAATTTCACATGCTAGAAGCTTGTTAGGTCCAACACTCAAAGCAAGCACAAAATACAGTAACAACACCACTACACATTAGTTTGACTTGACTTTCTAAATATACCAAACAAATTCTTATATGTTCTTGCATAGAAGACATAAATTTCTAAGCAAACTTCATATTGTAAAACCAACCGTATGCTTGTAGCTTAAAAGAACTTGGGGCTCGTTTGATATTGATGCTCATGTATTATGAATCGTGTGGATCTTTGGCTTGCCCACATAAAGTATCATATTGATACATATTCCAAGGTTCAAAACTAAAGTTATTACCCACTCCTTCTGTTGGGAATCACTCGTTGGAAAATTTTCCCTTCCTCCTTTGACAAATTGATAAGCACTATTTTATAGGGCTTAAGTAAGAGTCATTAGAAGTTTTATTGGTGTCATTCGGGTAGATTTAGACACATTCATGTGCATGGCGTGTGGGGACGAAGTTTGGTAATTAATTAAAAGGATGATGGGCCGAATTAAATAAAGGCCCAAAAGGAGAAATGGAGGGAGAAGCCCACGTGAGGATGCCGCGTCAGAAGGGAAAGCTGGAGAATTGAATTCAATTGGATGATGACACCGCGTGACATCAGCGAAGGCAAATTGTGGATTTGCTGCTTGAATGGGATGGGCCGCGCGAGCTGAAGCGAAATTGGAATTGGGCCGAGATGGTGTGGGCCGCCGTTGCTGCTGAATTGGAAGTGGGCCGGTGATGCTTTGCTGGAGCGTAGTGCTGAACGAGACCGAGCTGCTCGCGAGAGGCTTTGCCGAAGACGGGATTAATTCCCAATTTCTTTTAATTATTTTAATTATTATTTTATTAATTCGTTTTAGGTTAATTTAGATTTTATTTTCCTTTAGATATTAGGGTAGAGAAAAGGTTGTTTGAGAAATCTTGGATAATCTTGAATCTCTCGGAACCCTAATTTCTTATTCTACGTATTCTCTTGCTATGAAGAACTAAGCCTCTCTTGCTTAGTCAGACATTGAAGCTTTTCGTGTGATTCAGTTGTGAGATTCTTATTCCTAATCTATTGCATGGTTTTTATCTCTTCTCTTGTTTGATTTCTTAAGATTGATATTGATAATTTCTAGTCTGATCAACTAGGGTTTGTCGTTATTTATCTATTGCTAGGTTTAGATTGTTACTGGTTGAGCATATCTATTCCATAGTAGCAACTGGATCGTGTTAGTAACTGGTTGTGCTAATTTTATGCAGAAGAGAATTGATTTACATTCTAGGGTAAAAACTGGTTGTTTTACTCTAGGGTTGTATCTAACTATATTCCTATCCGTAAGGCTGCTGTTAAACTGAATCTTGATAGTTTCAGGGTTGTTTAATTAGTTAGTTCTAATAGTATCTGGTTGTGCTATTAGTTACATCTGAAAATGAATTGGAATTACCATTGCATGCGATTTTGAGTAGTATCTATGATCAACTTGTCACTCGAATAGTGGATATTGTTTGACTGAGTGTTTTCCCAATAACTGATTTCATTACCTTTAATTGCTTTTTACCATTTGCATGCTTGGCTACTAAAACAAACCTACAAAACCCCCCTTTGGTTGCTTTAAATTGACATACATATTGCATACTGCGATAGACTTTGTTTCCCTGTGGATTCGACCCTTACTTACCCAGGACTACGTTTTAGGGTTTGTTTGGATACTTTACATAGTAGGAATTAGAACGGCAAATTCCTGTTATCACAAATATCCTTCCCATCCTCTCGGTCAAGCCTCATGGGTATTTTTCAGGGTGGTTGAAGGCCCTCCTCCTCAAAGGCGGTCTTCTGGTGTTAATTATTATCGCATGCTGTAAACGAAAATAGGTTCCAATCCTTTGTAATTTGTCAAGTGTAAGGTCAAACTCTGAGGGTATATGCTTGAAACTACCTCGCTCTTATGCTCGTGGTTGGTCATTTTTTTTATTTGATAAATACTGTAGGAAAAGACAATAAAGGCTGAAAGGAAAATATGTTAAGGAAAATAATGTAACTGAATTAGGTTGGGTAATAATGGTATTATACCTGCTTCGTGCGTTGCTACAACTTGTCTTGTTTTGTACAACCCATATATAAGTAGAGGACATAATGTTAATTAGTCTATATTAACATTAGTAATGACCTGATTTGAAAACAAATTATTTGTTTACCTATTTTTGGATAATAAGGTTGTTAAAAGCTTCCTTGAACATATTAGTAACAGACCTAACCCCTTCAGCCAACTGGTTTAGTGTTGTGTAGCTCATTTCCATGATTGTTGTTTATGTGTGTAGGTAGGAGAAATGAAGTGAAGAGTAGTGGGCTGGCTTGCGATCTTATATAGGTGGAGATGAGGGAGATGTACAAACTCAGCCTTTTCAGTTGTCTTTTGGAATTTGAACGTTTATTTATTGAATTTTTTATTGTTGTTCAATTTATGGATGTTTAATTTTTACCAGGTGCAACCTCAACCTTATCAACTGGCTTTTGGGATTTGATCGTTTCTTGTGTGTGTTGTAATCACTAAGTTGGTGCAGCATCAGCCTCACATCTACTTTAATTTGGGTGTTTCTTTTTGGGTTTTACTATTTAGTTATAAGCATTGAATCAGACCATTATTTTCATGTTTAATTATAAGCATCTACACTAATGCAAGCACCTTTTTTTGGGTATTTGTAGTTGTTGTTCAATTTGTGGCTTTTCAATTTTAGCAGGTCTCAATCTTTTCATCTAGCTTCTGGATTTCGGGCCTTTTTTTTTATAGCCACACAACACCAAAGTTTTGGGCTTTTTTGGGTTTAATATTCAATTGTAAGCACTAATTTAAACATTTATTTAAATGTTTAATTGTTAGCAGGTACACTAATTTGAACATTTTTTTGGGCTTAAAAAGAAATATATACATATTTACACTAATTTGAATTAAAATTAAGGGCATTAATTGATACAAAAAAGCTAACTTTATAGGTTTTATAGATTAGAAAATTTGAGAATTTAGGTTGATTTTCTCCTACAAATGGGTTAGCTTTCTCCTTTGATTTTATCTTTAAAAGTTAGCGTTCAATGACCTAGAATGCTAACTTGTAAATATATATAGATTTTAAAAATTCCACTTACTAAATAAGATTATGCGTGGGGCAGCTTTCAAAAATAGAACTTGTAGGAAAAGACAATATGTGTCGCTTGGATTGAGCACAAACAATACAATACAATGAAGGAGATCATCTTTCTTAACAACTATTTTACAAATGTTTTTCAATGTAAAAATGAAAAATAACCAAGTCTTTTATGTAAAAGTAAAAAATGAGTAACAACATATTTATCTAAGAAATTTTGTGGTCCTTAAACTAAAGCATGGAAGGTAAGCTTGTTGTTGACAATGCCATCCAACTAATCAAGCAAGTATAAGCCCTAGGAAGTCTTACCAAAGATTAAAGGTCTGGTCAATACAAGTATCTACAGAACATAATATTTGTTAGTAAAAACCGCAAGACAATCGAGTTGAGCAACCAAACTTTGATATGGATAACAAATTGAATTGGAAATCCGACACAAACAAAATTCCCTCAAAAATGACATTTGATGTAATTTGCACATGACCTACTATTTTAACACTCGAGGATTCACCAATAGAAAGATTAATGCAAATTGGACGAGGCAGTTGTGGGAGCAAGAATTGAATAAGTGTTTCTCTCGTGTAAGAACAGCTGCAATTTGGGAATCAATCTCGGATGAACGACGTCTACGCGGAGAGCCAGCTGCCAACCGCCGAGCTCTGCCATAATCTTGGGCCGTGTTGGGTGAAAGGAAGGCCCAATGGACGGTGGAAAAGGCCCATGAAGAAGGCAAGGAAATCGAGTTGTAGAGGGGACACATGGCAGCAAGGGAGGGGGAGGACCACCTCTATAAAAAGCCATGGAATTTGGAGAGAGGAGGGATCGGTTTTTGGGCAATTCGGTTAGAGGAGAGAGAAAGGAGCTAGAGCACTCCATTACAGCTTTCTTTCCCTTCTTCTCCAAGCCATCTGAGGGGAAAGACCAGAGTGTTTTGCGTGAGATCTGAGTCAGATCGAGCCCTTTTCTTCTTTTTCTACTTGTTTTCCTCCTCTTCCTTCTTATTTGTGAGCTCGTTGCTGACTTGGGCGTCATAGGTTCTTCTACCGGGGAAGCCATCTCTGGGATTTTTTCAGGTGGATTCAGTGTTTGAAGGCGCAGCAAAGGCGAGGAAGAAGCGGTTGACACCCAGGAGACGAGAGCAAAAGAAGAGCCATGCGGGCGGAAATCGGGATTCGAAGCCAGAGATCTCGTCCGAAGCAAAGCAAAGCACAAGATCACCGGCGTCAGAAGCGAAAACCATAATCGGAGAGTTCACTCCACGCGAAGCCTAAGGACGAGGAGTTGCAGAGGACATCCCCCGAAAAAAAACAAATCATCAACAAATCCGGGCCAAGGGTGTGTTGACCCTTGGTGGCGCCTTCACGAAGTTGAACCAGAATTCAACAGCAGTAACTTAAGATTAAAAGACTTAGTACTAGTATTTTGTTGTTATTGTATTAAACATTACAAAATTATTTAAACATTACAAAATTAGTAAACGAGATTAGGTGTAGTGTGACTTTTAAAACATGCATTTGGAACAAAAATATTTATCAAGAAATCGACTATAAACGCCCCCTCAACCACGCGAAAGAGCTTCTATTAATTACATTGTCTAGTTTATTGATTGCATATATTACATATAAGTTATATAACATATGTCTTCCAAATTGCAACAAAAAAAAAGGGTCCTTCCAAAATGCTTGACACATAGTTGTATATGACCAAGTATTGTATTTGGACAAGTTGCCTGATCATATACTCTATAATTCTTATGTCTAAGAAGATTTATACTCGTATTTCAATAGTCTCAAAACTAACGTGCAAGCTCGTGCCAACTAACATTTCAATTCAAGATAAACATGAAGAGAGGAATTAAACTAAAGTGTTAAGCTAACCATAAACTAACCAAAACGGGATTGCACGTTATTTCCTGATGTCATACACCACATAACCGGAAATTTCCATAGGACTACACATATTTTTATGAACTTTTCTAAAATGACATAAATTTACAGTTTTTATCTTGTAAAATTACGTTCATTTTTTGTTCCATCAACTCAATTTTATTTTTATGAACCATAAACAAGACATTTTTCATGGTTCTTCAACACAAGGCATTTTTCATGAGTTTTGTCGCACTTTTCAAGGAGAGAGTTCTCATGTTAGACTGTTCACCGGCTACGTGACGTTATGTTAGTTTTTACTCACATGCGTCTGTGTTTTATTCACTTCATCCGTGGGTCGTTTATGCCTTCTATTTTAATTTGTTTGTTTCTTTGTTATCATACATTGTTGTATTATGTTGTTTATGGCGGTTTGACTGACTAACGAGCTTCTTGGTCTCTCAATTCATCAGAACATGTCTGAAACTTTAAATCCTAAGAGCATGTTTATTGGGGCTTATTGGGGGCTTTTGGATTTTTTAAAATTAAAATATGTATATAGGGGCTTAAGCCCATGGCTTGGGGCTTTTCAAAAGCCAATTTTTTAAGCCCCAAGTGGAGGGGCTTATATTAAAGTAGACTAAAGGACGTCCATTATTTTTTTATAAAAAAATTGCTTAATTTAATTTGTAAATGTTAAAATTTTAAAAAATACACCATAATTTCAATTTCATTTTTCTCTATCCATAGACACCCGTTTTAGGTATATTTGGTATATTTTAAAAAATATATTTTATATTGTATATCATTAATTGAAAATAAATCATTTAAATATTATTTATAGTGGTTTAAAATATAAATATACTAATTTATGTATTCACATTAAAATGACATTAGGGAGAAACTTTATAATTGTAATTTAATACTCCGTATATATGTATAGTGGGTTGAATAGAAATGAGTTGTAATTTTCGGGAAAGAGAAAATGAAAAAGTAAAGCCCTCCATTAAGCCCTAATAAACATGCTCTAAGGGAAAAAATAGTGAAGTCATTTTAAGCTAATATCATGACAGTTATAACGATGCGCCAAAATCCGGCGGTTAGATTCCCTGCAAGTAAATTCTCTTAGTGCTCGTTTGATTGAATACATGAAGTGTAATTTCTAGGAAATTATTTCATGTGAAATTATAGCATGTGAATTTGAATTCATGGAAATTAGTAAATTATTTAGTTAAAATCTAAATCATGGAAAATATAGGGGAATAAAATCTTACCTATCCCTCTCTAGGTGATTGGAATCCCCGTGATTTGCAGGAATTGAAAATCACATGAATTAGAATATGTGGGTTTTTCAAAAACAAAAAGTCAACCAAACACATATATTTAATATCACTTCATACGATATTTAAATTCATAAAAATTTACTTACCAACCAAGAGAGCACTTACATTCTCCTTCATCTAACAAAGAAATCACTTTCCTACCAATATACCGGGCTAACTATACGACTTTATAAAAAAAACATGATTACTTTTCGGCGCATAGGCATTTTTGCCGTTTAGCGCATAGGCTCCACACGTTACGTGTGGAGCCATACCACACGTTACGTGTGGGTATACACCACCCGTAACGTGTGGTGTTTTAGTATATTAAATTGTTTAGTTATAGTATACTTTAGGGTATTTGTGTATGTCATATTATTGTATATTTTTAGTATTTATTTGTGGTTCAATGTTGAATTATTGATTATTTTATATATATTATAATGTTGTGTATGAATGTTGTATCATATTATTGTTTATTTTTAGGGTTTATTTGTTTATCTAAAATTAATAAAAAAACACCCCAAAATAATCAACCTAGAAGACATAATAGAATTGTTCATTACGTTGGATGACTACAACCACATTTATCTCAAAATAAAGTAAATAATACATGTTCTTCACCTTCTTTATAAACTTAGAAACCCTAACACAAAATAAATGACATCGTCTAGTTGCGTTTGAAGAAATTAGGATAGTCTCTGGTAAAAGTTCGCTTCTTATCATATCTCTGCTTTGATAAAATTGCTTGCTCCCTACAAAGGTTGATAGTACGTAAACAACATTACACAAAAGATACGACATCAAGGCAGTATACGATGTACATCATTATATAGTTTGAGGTTATACCTACGCATCTTATCCACATCTTGTAAAAGTTTTTGATTTTTCTTAACAAGATCTTGATTCTCCTTAACAAGATCTTGTTTTTCCCGCCATTGTTGTCGAATAATCGCGTGTGCCCTGTCCTCGTATATAGGATCAATCCACTTCCTGTAAAAACACCCCAGTCTTGGGTATCCCCAATACCTTCTTCCGTAGTTCCACTGCAAATCCCAAGTACAGACAATGGCTTTCAAATTACACGCGCATAGTGGGTTTGTTGATGATTCGGATGAAGATGCCATTATTTGTTATAGTGCTTGGTTTCATACAAATATCATGAATCCATTAATATAAAAAATTGGGGATAATAAATCAAAAGAAACTGGAAGAAGAAGCTTACCCACAATTGAATCTTCAAGCGTCGCTTGTGTTGGACTTGTTGTAGAGAACAAACAACCCTAATGCCTCTTATATAGTAAAAAGCAATGTGTTTGACAGCTAATATACAGCTGTATATAACTGTAGTATATGATGACCTCAACCACTAGCATTAATGAACTCAACCACTAGCATTAATAACTTCTCAACAATCATTTACCACCCTAAACCCTAAACCCTAATTAAAAGTTCCTCTCCTCAATCTCACAAACAAGGTAACTAAAATACCCGATTCACCCTTATTAATTAAAGATAAATAGTTAACCCTAACCTTAACCCTAACCCTAAACCCTAAACCCTAATCCCTAATCCCTAATCCCTAAACCTAAACCACATTACCCTAAACCCTACCCCAATACCATATCCCTAAACCCTAAACCCCAAACCCTAACCCTACCCCAAGCCCTACCCCACAGTTTTGCTTTCCATCTCTACACACACAGCCTCGGTTTAGTGTACCACCAGAGGAGGATGTTTATGTCTCTGCTGATTACTCAAGGTTCTTTACAACTGATCAAATCTGGGAGTCTAGAGAAGAAGCATTTTTGTGGGCGCGGGAGATGGCTAAGTGTAAACACTTCTGCATCAAAAAGTGGAGGAATAAACCTTCCACCCCTTCGACCCTTGGGGGGACTTGGTTACCGTGTGATAGGTATGGACAAAACGTGCCTAAACAAGCTGACCAAGTGAGAGACATCACAAGGTCGAAGAAGTGTGGGTGTCCCTTCATGTTGAGGCTGAAAAAAGGGCCGAAGGGATTATGGAGGATCATTGTACAACATGGAACTCACAATCATGTCATAGCAGATTATTTGTATGGTAGTGCATTAGCATGAAACTCACAGTTCTTCTATGAGTGCAATGAGAAGGGATACTTCATGGAGCATAGATTCAACAAGGAGACCAACAAGATAACGGATATCTTCTTCGCAAGCCAGGAACATTTGTCGTTGCTGAAGGCATTTCCGTACATTGTGCTGCTGGACTCTACATATGCAACTAACTGGTTAGTAACATACATATCTATCATACTCTTCATTTGTTCATGTCAAGGTTAGGATGCCATCATATTTTATATATGATTATGTGTGCAATTACAATTTGCCCTTCCTTGAAATTATTGGCATCACATCTGTTTGGAAAAACTACAATATTGTCGGGGCGTTTCTAGAGAAGGAGGACGAAGACAGTTACAAGTGGGCCATAGAGCAACTTGCAAAGATGTTTGTCAAGGTGCAACGAGCACCCATATGTTTGGTCACTGATCGGGAGAAGGCGTTGATGAACGCCTTAGAGAAGCAGTTTCCAGAAGCAAAATTCCTTCTATGTAGGCGGCATGTGAGGAAGAATATTGAAGACTTCGGGAAGAAGAACATGGACAAGTTTAGGGGCACAACGTTTTCCAACGACTGCATGAAACTCTTCAAGGAAACGACCATACAAGGGTATGAAACAACACTGAAGAAGCTGAAGTATGATTGGAGGAAATCTCCAAAATGTCTCCAGTACCTACAAAAGAACTGGCTTGACCCCTACAAGGAAAGAATCGTCTCCGTATGAACAGATACAGTGTTCACGCTCGGTACTACCACCACTAACAGGTTTGTGCATTATGTTTTTTTCTAAATTTAGCTAGTTATTTGAACTTAGTTAGACCTTTACAGCAACATACTGATTTCAGATTCTTGATTGTAATACAGGGTTGAAGAGGCCCATTCCAGTCTGAAAAGCTTCTTCACAAGCAATGATGGCAACCTTTGCACTGTGTTCAATCAAAAGGAGGCATTGAATGAGAGCATTGGAAAGAGATATACGCTACTAACGAACGCACATCTTTTCTGTAAGCTGCACTTCAAGGTCTCTGCGATTGCACTAGCTCGTTTGATTGAGGAATACAGGAAAGGAGAAGCTCCATTGTGGAGCACTATATGTAGATGCCAGATGAGGGTCAGAGATGGCTTGCCTTGCGTGCATGACATGGCGCTAAATGTGAGGAGCCAGGCCCCAATTGAACCTAGCTCATTGCATCCGTTCTGGAGGCAATTGACCTTGTCAGAAGTGAAGACAGAAGAAGAGGAAGAAGCCAAAGAACGCAAAGTGAATAGATCGTTGCTTGAAGAATTTGCCCAAAGCGTCTTCCCCACATTGCTAGTGCAGGTTCAACAAAGAGCAGTCTCAACACTAACAAGTATTGCGCATCCAGAGCGGACTGCTCTGTAAGAGCCAGCTAAAGTCAGGCATAAGGGTCAGCCTCAAAGAGCTCTAAACTTTGCCACCAAAAGACAACCGTCATCATGGGAGTACACTGACCAACAGATGGACGAAACGCCTCCGAAAAAGCAAAAAGGAAGACCACCGAAGACGCTTGCAGCAAAGCCTTCGGGTGATACATCTTTGATCAAGAACCCGTGGCGATATCGTACCCAGTTTCCCATGTGTATGAGACCACACGTGGGAGGATGGTATGAGATAGTGGGTGATGGAAACTGCGGGTACAGAGCAATTGCGCATGGTATGGGTTTAGGGCAAGATCAGTGGGCTTTTGTTCGACGTACCATGATCGCTACGTTGAGAAAAGAGTATGAGCTACTCGCGCCACTTTGGGTGTCTACGATGACACTTGAGGCAATGGAGGCGAAGCTAGCATGGTTTCCTTCCCCGAACAGGCCGGCCCCACCGGAGACGTAGTTGGACCTGCCGGATATGGGATGTTTGGTGGCAACGACATTCACATGTGTATTCGTTACCGTCGGTGGTGGTGTGGGAACGACATACCTGCCTATGAGAGGGAAGCCAAACGAAGCATCGGTTGGCGAGAAGCTGAAGACGATATGCATTTGCCATGTCCAGGAAGAGCAACATTTTATTGCGGTACATTAATACAATCACATCTGTTGATACTATCTTGTGTTAAAACATATGTATGATGCATTGACTTTGATGTAGATTGGCCTTGCCGAGACATTGCCCTTGCCTACTCTTTACCCGGCGTGGGTGGTATATCATGACCCGTCTACGGGTGATTACGTAGATCAAAGGACGTGTGATCGGTTGTTGGAGTACGAAGCAGCCAAGGCCGAAAAGAAGACAAGACGAAAGAAGAAGGTTGAAACGGTCGATTTATGTAATGAATGATATGTATGAATTATGATGCAATGAGTTCGATGTTTCTAATCCAAAAAGAAGAGAAATACTTGTTTGGATCCAAGAACAATCTCCAATCTTCAAGAAAACTCAAGCAACACACAACTCGGTCCAGCTCGACCAACTAGCCTAAATGCATGCTATCACATCCCTAACTCCAAACAACTCATAAAAAAACATTCAAATAGAAGTGATAACATTCATTGTTGTCATAATCCAAACAACTCATAAAAAACATTCAAACAAAAGTCATAACATTCATTATTGTCACCTTTCAAAGTTCAACGAAATCCAAAGTTTAATGCTTAAATGACGAAGCAGCCAAGTTCAATGGTTCGAAAGGTAGGGATACATTTGCTCCAATGATTGCCGTAACGCCTCGGCTAGGTCTTCACATTGGTCATCTCCATGTTGGTGATCGCGATATGGATCCAGACGTCCGTAGCAACTATCGACCCACTGTAGCAACTATCGACCCACTGTAGTCACAATAAGTGGATACGATTAATATAAAGTTTGTACACAAAATTAAACAAGATATAATTATTCAATTTCTTACATGGTGCTGAGGGTTACGGTCCTCTTGAGGAATGATGAATGGATGTGTATGCTGGAGGTACCACTGCATGTAATCACCGCTACACTGATGGGGTTGAAGGACCGGAGGACCCATGGCTTGTAGGCTAATGGAATGTTCATTGCGGGCATCCCATGCATATAAGGATCTATCGTATTCCACCGTGTAGCTGCTAATCTTCGTGCCCCTCCATGCCTTAATTGGAACAATCGGTTGTCTTGGACACTGTTGTGCACGCCCAAACTGCCTAGCTGCTCGATCTGGCATGTAAGGCTCGGTGACCCACAAACAGGATATGACTCCATGGAATCGCGATGAAGCAAACATCCCATTGTTGAAGTCAATCGGGCCGTATGGCATCCACTCAACCTAAACATAATTGAATTTCAAACAACTAATCATGCATATAATTTCATATTTTAACATACTAGATAAGGATCGTATATGCACTTACACTCTCAGCACGCATCCCATCTAGCTCCTCCCTATAATTCCTGGTCCGGTTGGGTGGCTGTGACATGTCCCATCGATTGGCGTATGGGATCGACTGTTGGCGGTCCCAGTAAACACTCTGTGCAGGTCTAAACATGGGAAAGTATTGATATATCCATGCCTACAAAACAATTACATGTAAGTCAATTTCCTTAATAACAAATATTAATCTATAACAAAAATACAGATGTTTTTATTCAAGTCATTTAATACCTGAATCAGAGTGAAACATGTGGACATGACCCGTGCCTCCTTCCTTGTGCACTCGCCCAAGCTGCGGTACACATGGGCAAGAACACTGGTACCCCGTGCATAGTTCGTGGCTGACGAGGGATCAGTCACGAACGGAGTGTAATAAACGGGCAACCGATGCTGAGACTTGTCAGGAAAGAGACAAGACCCCACCAAGTACAACAAGAACTCAGCCGCTTGCTTCTTGTCAGCCAAATCCTGGCAATGAGTCCTAAAATCTGCCGCATGCACGTTACCAGTGACGATAGCACCATCCTCCAGCTCAAAAAACTCATGCGCTTCCTCCATCAATGCCTTCTTCAAATCATTACGGGCCAGCTGCTCGTGCCATTTCTTTGGGGGACCCATGTCTTGCCCTTGTATGTTCAGCCCAAGGATCACCCATACATCATGGAGAGTTATAGTCATCTCTCTCCATGGCATGTGGAATGAGTTGGTTTTCGGTTGCCAACGCTCGACGAAGGCACCAATTAGCGTCTCATCCACATGCTCGTGCATGATGTCCGGTAGATGACATAGCCCGGACGCAGACGCCATGTTGCCCCACACGTCAATCGTTATGCGACGCCATGAGCGTAACTGCTTGCCTCGCTGCTGGAACCTCAAGGGTGGCACCGACTGTATATGAACATATTTAAGCAATCCATCGGACTTATTTAAAATAAGATTAATAATTAAAACAAATAAAGTTACATGCAACTTACAATGCGCTGGTACAGGAGGTACGCCACGTGGTTCACAAAACTCTTCAGGAGTTCAGGGCTCTCCGGACCTCCAGGAACGCTCACCCGCAGTTCAGGGTCATATCTCACATTCTTCCTTGATCGGGGCGGTTTTGCCCGTTAAAAAGAGGCTTCTTGAGGCTCCTCGTCCATGTCCGGAGCGTCATCTCTTGGCATCCAGGCATTGCTAGACTGGTCCTGAGTCCCCCATGTATTGGCCTGATCCTACATTTATTAAATAGATAAGAAATAATTACATTTTTTAAACTAATTCAGGTTATACTAAATGTACTTACTGTAGGCTGATGATAGGGAGCATTCGGGTACACTGCCGGGTTCTTCCACGGGTTGTGCTGATCCTCATCCCCCTGATAATAATGCTAAGGGCTATGATGATGAGGGCTCAGATGCGGCGGTAGTACCGGCGGACTAAAATTCCACCCGTAGTAGTTATTCTGATCTATTGTATCAGAATAACCATGCAACGGGCTCCCTTGGTAGTCCGGGTAGATCTAAGGCTCAGAGTTTGCCCTACCTCCATGAAACGAAGGCACCTCCATTAAGCTCTGAACTCATATCATGCCAGCAACCCCACTACTGCTACCGGCTCCAGTCTGATATGCGCCGGTCTCATCATCCTGGTAGCTGACATTCCTCCATTGCCTCCTCTCCGACCTGTTCACCTCTTCGCCAGTCCTAAACGACTGTTCGCGTTGAAGGTTGCGGCGTCTCCTACGTTCGGTTCTTTCCCCAGGCTCCATCTGCGGTTATATATCAAAATAATATATTTTGATATCATTTTTATCAAAATAATATAATCAAAATATTATCAAAATAATATAATCAAAATATAATCAAAATAATATAATTCAAATATTATCAAAATAATATAATTAAAATATTATCAAAATAATATTTTGAGTCGGAGAGTCGCCGACATGTCGCCGGAGAATCGCCGGCGGCTCGCCGGTGACTCGCCGGCGATCCACACGTTACGTGTGAAATGGAATCACATGTAACGTGTGGAACACATTCACACGTTACGTGTGAATGTGCACATTCCAACTCCCGCCGGCGAGATGCCGACGACATTCCGGCGATCCTCCGGTCGTCTTCTCCGGTGACATTTCCGAATTCCGGCGATTTTTTTTCATCAAATAATAATTTTTACAAATCTATCAATACTATCACTTCCACTAGCATATTTTCACAAAAAATTCAACATAAATCCTCATGTAAAAAAATTCTTCAAAATTATACAAAAAATCAAAAACAATCCCAAAAGCTTCTACAAAACATAGATCTACCATCCTAAACATCTCCACAACATAGATCTACAATATGGATCTACAATCCCTAACCAAACACTTCAAATTTAACAAAACAAAACCAAAAAACAATTTCTACTAACTAACCTTTCAAAGATCTTGAACGTAACACGCAGAGTCGGTTGATTCATCACGAGCAGATGCAAGAGACGCATAACGAGTGAAAGGGTTTAGGGTATTGAGGCTGCAGAGTTCGAATAAATGGAGGATGAAGCAAGATCTGGCTTTTAAAGCCAGATCTCCTCCACACGTAACGTGTGGCGTAAACCCACACGTAACGCGTGGATGCGCTTCACACGTAACGTGTGGAGGTTCGTCACACGTTACGTGTGGGGCTTGAACGGGTCACTTCCCGTGCATAACGTGGGAAGCCTCTTCCCACGTTACGCGCGAGCCTATGCGTCAAACGGCAAAAATGCCTATGCGCCGAATAGTAGAGGCCTAAAAAAAACACTATGACTTCTCTCTTCTTTCTCTCTCCTACTTTACCTTTCCCCTTAATCGAACCCGTGAACCAGATTTCTTCGCCACCGATTCCAACTTTGCTTGACATGAACAACCTGTATCTCGCGATTTCGTTCGCAACACTACCCGAGATGCTCTGGATGACCTGTCTCCTCTTCCCCTGGTGGTGGATGGGACTGTTGGACTATCGCCGTAAACAATGTCGTCCTTGCCGACACCATGCTGGGAAGCTTATGAACCCTAAAATCACGCTTATTCTCGTTTGCTCTCTCAATTATCTCAGCTAGATGGTGGTGCTTTGTCCTATCTTAGTACGAATTCGACGGAAAAGTGAAATCTATTACCCTAGGATTGGGAGCTGGTTCAGGAGAAGTTCTAAAGGGGAGCCTTCTCTCCTCTCTCTGTGCTTGTCTGGGATGAAGTCTTCTTTTTATAGATGTTGAACTCCCTCTGTTGTCTGTTCATTCCTCCAGAATGTACTTGGCGCGTGGTGATGTCCTATTTCTCCGCCTAGGCTGCAGACCTATGCTATTCCTCAGTGTGCCTCTAGACAGGAACTCTCCCTTCCTGTATTCTAAATTTAAAATGCTATGCTATCACTTCAAACTAAATTGCATGCTCTATAAATTGGATGCCTGTAACGTGAATCTCCTCACATCCACTGAATCACTTCTCCATTACTCTGAAATTTCTCTTTGTTATTTTACTATTTCCCCATTTTAATCGTGCTTTGATGTGTCTTATTCCCCCCAAAAAACTTATCCTCTTATGGATAAAGGAAAAAAACCTATGGTGAAAACCCATCTTCCTGATGCTTCACAAGCATATATCAAGAAGGTTAAACTTGGGATTGTGATCCGGGATAAGGACTCCCCTCCTCTAGAGGCTGCTCCTCCTCCTGGTGAATCTTCAAAAACTCAAAAACTCAACTCCATTCCTAGAGCTTCTGATGAGAAATTGAAGGGCAAGATGAAATTGGATATGTCATCTTACTTCTCAAAGCTCTCTAAAGTCAAAAACACTTTCCAAGACAAACACGAAACTGCTCTTTTTGGTTTCGTGGTTGGCAAACCCATTCTTTTTTCCAAAATTGTGAACAAAATTAAGCATGAATGGAAGGCTATTACCGGTGAAATCAGTTTCACTGACAAAAACTTTGGGTGGTTCGAAATTACATTCTCCAACCCCATCGACCTCAAGCAGATTTGGGAGAATAGACCCTACCATCTCTTTGGCCAGCTCCTCTTGCTTAGACTTTAGAGGCTTGATTTCAACCCCCAAACAGAATCCACTTCTAGATTGGATATGTGGGTGCGCATCCTACTCCTTCCAATTGAATACCATAACTTTGAATCTATTCAAAATATCCTGGAAGCACATCAACTTGGGGTGCCGATTAAACTTGATCCCAATGCTGAAAAGAGGAAACGGGCTAGCTTTGCCCGTTTCTGCATTAACATTGATTTTGATCAACTTATTGACAAATATATTCTTATCCCTTATGAGCATCTGAGGGTGAAGAAATATAATCTCTAGATTGAGGACATACCTGAGGGGTGTGGGAACTGTGGGGCTATAGACCATGTCTTCAATGATTGCCCTCTCAGAAAATACAACCCTCCTAAGCTCCAAATCAACTTCAAAAGCCCATCAAGCATTATGAAAATAGCATGAAACCTTATCCTGATGGCTCCCAGCATTCTGATGAATGGCACCAGGTTCTTAGCAAAAATGACAAAAAGAAAAATTCTAAGATCCCAGCCAAACCTCAAGGCCATAAGCCATACCTTGAGAAAAATAGTGGTATCAAGATTGTCTTTCTATCTGATAGCTCTTCAATTGAATCTGTGGAAACCCCTATTCTCTCCTCTTCCTGTCCTGAAGAGTCCTCGAACTGCCCTGAGCAGCAACTTGCTCCTAAGGTGGATGTTTCCATCAATGTTCTAGCCTGTCCATCTGCGGAAGCTGCATTTGATGGTGTGTTCACCACCATGCCTGTTCCTCCTGTGTGTGATGGGACCAACCCTGAGATTGTTATCACTTCTCCAATTGTGACCTTGCTAGAAGAGGCCTCCCCTGTAGAGGAGTCTCCTAATGATGAGATGATGGATGACTTCCCTACCTCCCCCACTATGGCTTGTGCCTTACTAAACAATGAAGACCCTCTGGGGATCCTGCTTTCATAGAGGATCCTTCTCTATATGATAACTTATTAATGAACTAGTTGAACCTATCCTTCAAACTAATCGTATCATTGCTTTGAAATACAATAATATGGCCCTAAACCAAATCTTTATAATAATTTTTACCTATGCACCTCCTCAGGAAAACGACAAGGAAGCTTTTTGGTCCTATCTAACTAATTTCATTAATCAAACAAATCTCCCATGCTTAATCATGGGAGATCTCAATGAAATTTAGCACATCAACGAGAAAAGAGGAGGAGGGCCTATTCATGGAAATAGGCTTCTTAGACTTAATGCCTTTAAAAACAATTGTGATCTTTTAGAAATCCCTTCACAAGGTAACAAATTTACATGGAGAAAAAACCGTTCGGAGATTAACAATATTTATGAAAAATTCGATAGAACAATAATCCATAATCAACTTAACCTATGGTTCCCTGGTATTTATACTAAGAATCATGCTTTCACATCCTCTGATCATTGCCCGACATCAGTTAACCTAGAAAATACAATTCCCTTTAAAGGTCAACCTTTCAAATTTGAAAAAAGGTGGACTAGAAGAAAAGATTTTGAAAATATTGTCAAACAAGCTTGGAGATTACCAGTTATCGGATCTAATATGTTTCAATTAGTTAAAAAGACATTTGCAGTCAAGCTCAATGCAAAAAAATGGAATAAAACAACTTTTGGGAATACATTCAGATAACTCAAGGATGTTGATAATGATTTAGTGAACATCCAAAAAGATACCAACTTTGGAAATGATGCAAGATCTAAACATAAACAATTATTACTTATTCCAAAAAAAAACTTCTATCCTTCCATAAAATTTACTGGGGTCAAAGAGCAAAAATCAATCATATAAAATCTGGGGACATTAATTCTAACTATTTCCACCGTATTGCAAGCGGTAAACAGAGTAGGAAAATTATAAAGGAAATTAGAACCTCAAATGGAACATCAATAATGGGGGAAGACAATATCCGTAATGAAATACGAAGTGATTTCCAAAAAAGATTTAAAAAAGAACAAATTAATTATGAGAATCTTCAAGAATACATTAGTCATATAACAATTGATGTCACCGAGGAAGATAACACATTCTTAACAAGACCTGTATCAAATGAGGAAGTTAAAAATGCCATTTTTAATATTGGAACGGATAAATCTCCAGGCCCTGACGGTATGTCCGTTATTTTTTACCAAAAATACTGGCACATTGTAGGCCCTTTGGTAATTAAAGCAGTCAAATCTTTCTTCTCATCCGGAAAAATTCTAAAACAAATAAATCACACTTTCATTACTCTAATCCCAAAAATAGACAATCCAACTTCCACCAATGACTATAGGCCTATCAATCTATACTCTACAATCTATAAAACAATATCTAAAATACTAACTGAAAGACTAAAACATATTCTCAGCAAACTAATACATCCGATACAAGGTGCTTTTGTGGCGGATAGAGCAATCCAAGACAACATCTTAATTGCTCATGAAATCTTCCACTCTTTTCGCAGTAAAAAAGGTAAACAAGGCTGGATAGCCATTAAACTTGATATGGACCAACGGAAACCTTCTTACCTGAAATAGGCCTTAGACAAGGTGATCCGCTATCACCTTATCTATTTATCCTATGTTTAGAAATTTTAGCAAGAAAACTACAAATTCAAAGTAACAATATAAAAAATCAAATTGGCTTTAAACTTGCTCGAGGAGGAACTAACGTTCCTTTTTTTACTTTTGCGGATGACATCATTATTTTTGCAAAAGCTAACCAAATTGCTTGCTCTAAAGTCAAAACAATTATTGAAGACTTTTGCAGCTTTTCTGGGCAGAAAGTAAATTATCACAAATCAGCCTTCCAAGTCACAAAAAATATAACAAATGCACAAAAACAAAGTATACAACATGTCCTTAATATCTCAAATGCAACCTCGTTAGAAAAATACCTCGGATGTCCTATTATTAATGGCAAAGTCAATAAGGATACCTTCCATAACTTAGTAGATAACACTAGAAACAACTAAATAAATGGAAAGCTAATTCCCTATCTCAGATAGGTAGAGCTGTCCTAATCCAATCTAACCTGGCGGCTAAGCCAAATTATACAATGCAAAGCTTCATGCTTCCTACTTCAATCCACAATGAATTAGATAAGATTAACAGAAATTTCCTTTGGAATAAAGATGAAAAGCACACATCTCTTATTGGTTGGACAAAATTTGTAAACCTAAACACCTAGGAGGTTTAGGCCTTAGAAAAACACAATACATGAACCAAGCACTTCAAATGAAATTAATATGGAAAATTATTGTTGAACCATATAACTTATGGGTTAAAATTATCAAAGAAAAATACTTGAAAAATATAAGTATTTTTTACTACCGGAAAAAACCAAACTCCTCTTGGCAGTGGGCTAAACTGATAAGCCTTAAAGATAGTTTTGATAAGGGTCTCTCGTGGATGGTGGGTGATGGTAAAACAATCAAGTTCTGGCTTGATCGTTGGGTCCTCAATTCCCCTCTTGTGAGTTTGATACAAAACATACCAGATTTTGAAATTAATAAAACAGGTGATGCTTACATTGATGATCAAAAGAATTGGAAAATAAATGTACTTCAGAACTTGCTACCGAAAAACATTGTCTCTTTAATCACAAATATCCCAATCCCAAAAAATTATATCCAAGATAGACTTTACTGGAATCAAAGCAAAAATGGTTGGTTCTCCACTAAGTCTGCATATCAACTCATTACTAATCAGATTTGCAATAGCCAATCCCAGTGGGATTAGATCTGGAATTTAAACACCCCCCCAAAATAAAACATTTTATATGGAAAACTTCACAAAATGGACTCCCGACAAAAGCAATACTTCATGTAAATGGAGTAGATGTTCCCCTTCAATGCTCCGCTTGTGATAATCTGTTTGAGGATTCCATCCATCTCCTAACCAAATGTCCCCATACTATTAAAACAATTACAAAGACTAACATTAAAATAGCGACGATTGTGAAACGTTTGATAACTAATAATAAGAATATTAAACAAATCTTTCAAGAACTTGTGGTTTCTTTGGGTAAAGCTGACTTTGCCATCATGGTTACAATCTGGTGGAGCATCTGGTTCCAGCGCAATAAAAAACTCTTTGATGATTCCAATGATAGGATCATAAAGGACCTGAAAGGGTTTATTAACAACCAAATTACTAACTGGGTAAAAGGGCTTCTCGGAGGACATCACTTACATACCCAAAAAGGAAAAAATTAGCCACAGAAAAACTAGGAAAATGAGATGGCAAAAACCACCTGATATTTTCCACAAATTTAACTTTGATGGATCCAAGTTGTCCAATGGGAAAGCCTCGTCTGCTTTCATCATTAGAAATTACAAAGCTGACGCAATTGCCATGAATGGGATCAATTGTGGCACTAATTCTATCCTCATGGCTGAGGCCTTAGCCCTTCAACTAGGAATAAGAAAAGTTATTGATCTTGGGCTACGTTTTGTTGTTCTTGAGGGTGACAACCTGTGTGTTTTGAATGTTTTGTCAGATTTATGGTCTTTTCCTTGGGAGATCGAGATGATCATTGCAGATATGAGGATCAACTTGCTCTACTTCAAGGAGGTGCGCTTCCAGCACATCTTTCGGGAAGTTAATCAAGTCGCTGATCGAATTGTCTTTCTTGGTCATCTCAGACCTCCTGCGAATTTTTATGATGAGTTAGAACTTCTTTTTCTCATCCGCAAGGATATTTTAGGATGATTGTCTAATAGGTATTAGAGACGGTCCTAATCTTTTCCTCATTAAAAACAAATCACTTTCCTGTTTATTGTTTTTCCCCCAAAAAAAAAGTAAAGAAGAAATTCTTCCATCAAAATGGAAAGAAACGGTCAAAATTACGTTGAGCTGGGTTTTGCCACTCAAGACCTCTTCCATGAAAGTCATGCTCAATTGGAAAAGAAATTTCTCTATCAGAGATTTGTTCCTTAAATTGATATGAAGAAGATTGGAGCTCTGTAGCCCCATCAATTCTAATTCTACTTGTTAAAATTAAGGTTGATCTTCGTCACCGCGAAGACCAGAACCCCTGAAACCCTCAAAAGCAATCCCCTGCGAAGCTTCTCGAACCTTCCGCATGAATGGGGTGTGCCCCGTCGACGATCGGCGATGAGTCAATGTCGCGCTGCAAACAACGGATGCTGCTAATGAAGCGAGCAATCGTTGCTCACACCGCCTTTTCCGCCACGCACACCGCCTACGCCGCCGCTCTCTTAAGCGCCGGCTTCGCTTTCCGTAGATACGCTCACGGCGAGGTCACTGCGGCCGAAATATCCACCTTCGCAATTCCGGAGCCTCCTTCTTTGAAACGCATCGTTCCGATTCCCGTAGACGACGCCGTTTCGAAGAAGTCGGCAAAAACGAAGCAGAAACGCGGCGTTTCGAAGACCGCCTCAAACGACGACGTTTCGTTGAAATCGGCGAAAGCGAGGGAAACCAAGCAGGGGGGTACACTACCAGTAGTATCAGGTTGGGATTATTTCTCTGTAAACTTGCCTGAAGTTGGAATTACTGATGATAATGACGAAGAAGATGAAGAATTGGAGTTCCGAACTCCCGATAATGTGTCAAGAATGGAAGTTTCTGATGATGATGACGACGACGAGGCGGATAATCCATTGCCGAAGCAGTTTATGCATTCGGAAACCGCATCGGATGAATTTAGGAGGGCGATCAATGCGAATTGGTCGAAGGGATTAAAGGAGATCTCCGACGAGTTTCTCAAGGCTTCCGAGTGCGCGCAAGAGGTTTCGAGGTTGCTCGAGCCCAATCGGTATCGGTTACATCGCAATTCTGCGGATAACAAAGGTTGTTCTCTGTTTCTATGACCTTATTCTTTGCTTAATCTTGATTTTAATTATGCATTTGTTACTGCTTAATATAAACATCATTTTGTAATTGGTAACTAGGGCCTGTTTATCGGCCCAAAACTGAACCGAACAAAACCTATCTGAAAATCAAATTTCGAATTTTAGTGGACTGAAAATCGAACCAAACATACTCGGTTCAGTTTGGGTTCGGTTTGCTTATAAATCAAAATGACCGAATATTTTAAAATCATGTTAATTTAGGTTACTGAAACTGGTCTCGATTAATCAAACCGAATAAAATGTGTGCTTAGTGGAAGGCACACAACAAAAATAATTGTGAAATGATTTGATTCTTCTTAGATTCGTTTGAGAGCTACAGGCCACCATATATAGAGGTGGTATAGTGGACAACTGTCCTTACACATGAAGGTTCTAGAATTACATCACAAAATAGGATAAGATTGATTATTCTAATCCTATACATTACTATCCCCCTCGATCCTAGCTGGTGAAGACCGAGTTTGGATCGGAGCTGAAGGAACCGAGCAGTGGGCAGCGGTTTGGTCAGCGCATCAGCAGTTTGATCCTTCGAGGAGATGAATGAGACTTGAAGTGCCTTGTTCTTGACGCGCTCTCGCACAAAATGATAATCCAAGCTTAAGTGCTTGATGCGATGATGGAGAACAGGGTTGACAGCCAGATAGGTGGCCCCAAGATTATCACACCAAAGGACAGGAGGGACAGATAAGGGGATACCCAGATCAGAGAGCAGTGATTGCAGCCACAATGTTTCACAGGTGGCATTGGCAACGGCTCGATACTCGGCTTCAATAGACGACCTGACAACAGTCTGTTGTTTCTTTGAGGTCCATGATATCAGATTGGAACCATGGAAAATGCAGTAGGCACTAGTGGATCGGCGATCTTGAGGGTCCCCTGGCCAATCCGCATCAGAGAAAGCGGAAAGCGCATGATTTGGTTTGGATGAAAGGAGAAATCGGAGGTCAGCCGTGGAGTTCAAATACCGCAGAATACTTTTGACACCTTGCCAGTGTTTCTCATCCAGAGAGTGCATAGCCTGGCAAACTTTGTTCACAACAAAGGATATATCTGGACGAGTAAATGCCAGATATTGGAGGCCCCCAACAATAATGCGGTAGAGAGTTTGATCAGGGAAAGGAGTAGAGGCCTCTGTAGAGGCCATAAAATTTGTAGCCATAGGTGTGCTTACTACCTTCGATTGAGCCATGTTGGCGTGACTTACAAGCTCTCGGATGTACTTGGACTGGGAGAGATAGATACCATCATTAGTGCGTTGTACTTCAATGCCCAAGAAAAAATGAAGTGGCCCTAAATCTTTAACATGGAACTGCTTGGAGAGAGCTTGAATAAACATAGTAGGAATATGTGAAGTAGAGGATATCACAAGTAAATCATCAACATATACTAAGACGAAAATGACATCGGACCCATGGTGATGAACAAACAAGGAGATGTCGGCTTCAGATGGATTAAATCCCATGACAATGAGGGCATCAGAGAGGCGAGAAAACCAAGCCCGAGGGGCTTGTTTAAGGCCATAGAGGGACTTGTTTAACTTGCAAATATGAGAGGAAAAAAAAGAGTTGATAAAACCTGGAGGTTGGACGATGAAGACGTCTTCTTGCAAGGACCCATGAAGGAAGGCATTTTGGATGTCGAGCTGTCGTACGGACCACCGATGCATCGCCGCCAAGGAGAGAAGGAGGCGTATGGTGGAAGGTTTGGCGACAGGACTAAAAGTCTCATCATAGTCTAGACCATGGACTTGGTTGAAGCCCTTAGCAACTAGCCGGGCTTTTCGCCGCTCAATGGTGCCGTTAGCGTGTTGCTTGGTTTTGAAGACCCATTTGACACCAAGGGGGTTGGGTGAGGAGGAGGGTGGGACAAGAGTCCAAGTGTTGGTGGATAACAAGGCATGAAACTCAAGGGCCATAGCATGGCGCCATTTAGGAAATTTGGATGCTTCAGTGTAGTTATTGGGTTCATCTGGGACAAAGAGGGTAGAAATGGTGGAATCAGTGGAGGGCGGCCAGGGTACTGTGCCATCAGACCGTACAAGCGGTTTGAAAATGTGGGATTTAGAGCGGGTCGTCATGGGGTGAGGAGGCGGAGCAGAGGGGCCAACATGAGACGGCTCAATAGGAGAGGTAGAGGTGGATAGACCTGGATGAGGAGAGGCAGCGGGTGTGGAACTTGGGCCAGGTGAAGGAGGGGAAGCGATGTTGGGCTCAATTATTGGGCCAGGCGAGGAAGGTGGATTGGGAAGAAGATGACGAAGGACAGGTAGAGGGGCCAGAGGCGGGTGAGGAGGTTGGTTGAGATGGTTGGTTGAGGCAAAGGGGAAAGAGGTTTCATGGAACAACACATCCCGAGAGATGTATGTGCGTTTGGTAGTCCAGTCATGGCATAAGTAACCACGATGTTGGGAGCTATACCCAAGAAAAATAGTGGGAGTGGAGTGGAAGGCAAGTTTGTGTTGGTTATAGGGGCGAAGATTGGGAAAACATAAGCAACCGAAGACTCTAAAGAGAGAGTAATCGGGATCGGTTTTGAAAAGGCGATGAAAGGGACTGTGATTTTGAAGAATGGGTATGGGAAGGCGATTAAGGAGATAGGTAGCCGTTTCAAAGGCATAGTCCCAAATTTGGAGGGGTAGGGAGGCATGCTTGAGGAGGGTTAATCCCATGTCTCGACAATTCGACGGTGTCGTGTCTCAATGGACCCATTTTGTTGGTGGGAATAGGGACACGTGAGCCGATGATTTATACCCAAGCTTTGAAAAAGGGGTTTGAATTCGGTACCACTATCCGTTTGGATATGAGAGATTTGGGTGGAGAATTTTTTTTTGACAAAGGTGATGAAGGTAGAGACAATTTGGGGAACCATAGTTTTTTGCGGAGAAGGGAAAAAGCCATAAAAATTTAGAGTAATCATCAACGATGGCAAGATAATAACGGTTTCCATTAATTGAAATATGGTGGGCGTGGCCTCATACATCCATAAATAACAGATGAAGAGGTGAGGAAGAAGTGGATGGACATGGTGGGTGAGGCAAGGCATGGCCCTTGGCCCAAGAGCAAGATTGACAATCGGAGAGGCCCAAAGGGCTTGTTGTTGGACGGGGCTGAAGCAGGCGGAAAACAGAGGACGACACTTGTTTGGAGGGGTGACCTAGGCGGGAGTGCCACAGAGAAGATGTGGCAGCGGCGGTGTGGTGAGCTTGGGGTGGAGCCGACGGCTGGTGGACGTCCGACAACTCGTAGAGTCCGGCCTTAACGGGACCTTGAAGAAGAACCGCCTTGGTCTGAGAATCCTTCACAAGAAAGAAAGTGTTAAGAAACTCAAAGAAAACTCCATTGTCGGAGCAAAATTGTTGAACAAAAAGCAGGTTTTTAGTATAAAGAAGGGTGTGTAGAAGATTGGAGAGTTTGAAAGTACGCTGGGAGGTCTGGATAGAACCAGAACCATGGTTGTGGATGGGGATTTGTGAGCCATCGCCAAGGGAAAAGGTGTCAGTGCCGTCGTAATGATAGTTGTCGATACACAGGTTGGAGATATCCGGCGTGAAATGATGAGTGGCCGCCGTGTCGGGAAACCAAGATGTACTGCTGGTGGCATTTGCCTGGAATTGCGGCAGCGGGGGAGCCTGAATAGACTGGTTGAATCGATACCAGCACTTCAAGGCAGTATGACCTGGTTTATTGCAAACTTGACAAACATGTCGTTGATCAGGGGCGCCGGTGAAGTAGGAGGGACTGCGACCGCTGTTGGGTGGACCGCAACCTCGTCCGCGGGAGTGCCCACAGACTCTGTGGTTGGGGTTGCCTCTGCCGCGATCGGTGGAGGTTGAGTTGGCTTCAGGGGCCTTGTCGGAGGTGGTGTTGTTGGCAGAGATAGTGTTTTGAAGTTGGGAGGTTTTGTGAGAAATTCTGGATTCATGAACCAATAAATGGGAGAGAATTTGGTTGGGTGGAGGGAGCACTGGCTGGGTTGATAGAGCAGTGACTATGGAGTCATACTCAGAAGGAAGGCCAGCAAGGAGATAGGTAGTAAACTCCGTGTCGGAGAGGATATGGCCGGCGACAGCAAGCATAGATGAAAGGATTTTTGCCTTGTTAAAGTAATCCGAGGCAGAGTCACCTCCTTTCTTGAGCGAGGCGAGCTGAAGGAGGACATGAACCACCTGAGCACTCGATCGAGCAGAAAACAAGGTGTGCAGAGTGGACCAGATCTGAGCAGCAGTTTGACACTCAATGACCTGAGCAAGAACACCCTCAGTGAGGGAGGAAGTGAGAATGGCAACGACCAACTGGTCTTTAGTTGTCCAATCTCGAAAAGCAGGGTTCTCTCCGGTAACAATGGTGGCCGGAGGACATGGGAGGCTGCCATCGACAAAGGAAAAAAGGTTGTGTGCTCGGAGGTAAGGAGAGACTTGGGCTTTCCACAGAGGGAAGTTGTCTTGGGTGAGTTTCACAGTGATGAAGGAAGAAAAAGAAGGTAGAGATGGGTTTGAGGTGTGAGCTTGAAGCGCCATTGTTGACTGAGAAAGGTCTTTGTGGGTTTACCAGAAAAAAAATTGGAAGGAGATGGATCAGAGGGACGTTGGTCCGTATAGCTCTGATACCATAGTGGAAGGCACACAACAAAAATGATTGTGAAATGATTTGATTCTCCTTAGATTCGTTTGAGAGCTACAGGCCACCATATATAGAGGTGGTATTAGTGGACATATGTCCTTACACATGAAGGTTCTGGAATTACATTACAAAATAGTATAAGATTGATTATTCTAATCCTATACATTACTAGTGCCAAACTGGACCGAGTTGAATAATGGTTAACTAGTTTATCTAGAAATATAGGGTTTTATTTTAAAAAATAATAATCACTTCTGACTGAACCGAAACCATGGGTGATGTAACCTTGCCCGATGGAAAGACTACAAATCGTTGTCAAGGATCCGGTGAATGCGTAGTGGGGCGTTGCAACTCGTCGGAAGGGGATGAAGATGATGTTCTGCGGACTGTGGTGGTTCAGAAACGCAGAGGAACTGGGGCAACGCAACGGATTGGAGGAGATGCGGCGGAAGAAGGGGCGGCGGTGACGGAGGAGGCGTGGCGGAAAGGAGGTTATGGTGGTGGTGATCGGCGGCAGCCCTAGGGAGACGAGGGTGGAGGCAGCCGTGAGGTGTAGGGTGAATTAGGGTTTGTGTTTTGGTTGCGGATAGTTATTGGGTAACCGAATTAACGCGCCAGGATAGTTCGACTAGGAACGCGTTAATTTTGTTGACGTCGGGGCCCGGGTTTTAGGAGATTACTCGACTGGAAAACAAAAGCTCTATTTCGACGTGCCCTGAAATGAAATACAATAGTTCCTATTTATACTAGAGAGTTGACCTAATGGGCCGGACTCTCTAGTTACTAAATCTGGGGGCCCATTTAACATAAATGGAAACCACCCAGAACTAGCAACTATTAAAAATAGAAATACCGTAAATAGAAAGTATTAAGGAAGTAATGTCTAAAAACCGTAAGAACTAGAAATAGAAAGTCTCCTAAACTTAGCTCGGGGTAGATGTAGCTGTAGAGGAGTCTCAAGGCGGATGTCTCATGGCGTCTTCCTCCTCTGTAGCTGACATGGAGGACAGGGTCACATCACCCTCCCCCACTTGGTTGTGAAGCGTCCCCGCTTCACCCTCATCAGGCTTGGGCTCAACATATGGTGCTAAGTCAGCGACGTTGAACGTCGGATGCACCCCATACTTGTCCGGGAGCTCGAGCTGGTAGGCATTGTGGCCAATTGCTCTGACGACTCGGTAGGGACCATCACCCCGTTGGTCGAGCTTAGACCTGTGTTCGGAAGGGAATCGCTCCTTCCGCAAGTGAATCCAAACCAAGTCGCCCGGGGCGAAGATCAAGCATCGTCTACCCTTGTTCTGCTGTGCTGAGTACTGCCACGCACGCTGCCCAAGCTGAGTGCTCCTCCATCCTGGCAGCTCCTGAGGATGTCTGTCCACCCACAAGTCCTGCAGAAAAGACAAAAAACTCGGCAAAAGGGCAGGCTCTGACATAGTAGTGGGACAAGGAGTAGAACTATCAAGGACACAAGGAAACTTGCCTGGAGGAGGTACGCAGAGTAGCGATCTACGCTCACAGGTGCCACGTAGAGGCGAAGCAGGTGGCACATTGTCGCCTCGACAGGGAGCTCGATTTCCTGTCGTGTTCGCTGTAGAACGTGCAGGAGTAGGCAAACTGGTGGTGGCGGAGCTGCCCGTCGGGTCTAGCACGTCAGGCGGCTTTCGTCCCGAGGCCTCTATCGCCTTTTGGCGCTATCGGTCAGCCATATCCTGCAAAATCTCATGCGGAGTCATAGGTGAGAGTGTCACGCGCTTCCCGTGGTAAGTGAACATGTAAGTGTTCAAATACCCGTCGTGAAGCACGCGACGATCATATTGCCACGGACGTCCCAAAAGCAGATGTGTAGCATCCATGACGGTAACATCATAAAGCACAGTGTCACTATATGGACCAATGGAAAAAGAAATAAGACACTATTGCGATACTTTGTTACCTGAGCCGTCCAAGATCCATTGAAGGCCATATGGAACGGGGTGCGGTGTAGTCGAAAGGTTAAAATGTTGCACAACCTTCTCATTGATGATGTTGCAGCACGACCCCCCATCAATGATCACACTCAGCGATGCATCCTGAAGTCGGCACCGAGCATGAAACAAGTTCTCCCGTTGCTCAGGAAGGGCTCCCTCCTTGACGTTCATCACGCGTCTAGAGAGCAAGGCAAGGCGATATGCCTGGTCATCATGGTGGTCGGTAGTGCCGACCACACAACCATTAGCATCGGCTGTAAAGACGCTTGCAGGGTCAGCCTCGACGTCGTCCGCATCGCCGTCGTCATAGCTCTCATAGCCTACAGAGACGGAGGAGAAGAGGACCTTCTTTGCATTAGGGCAATCTCTCTAGTAATGCCCTCTTCCCCCACACTTAAAGCACTCCAGATCTCGAGCTCGGTCAGAACGAGCAGTCTCTGAAGTTGGCGGCTGCGGCCGGCGAGCAAGAGCAGGCGGGGCTGATTGCTGCGGGATCAAGCCAGACGCAGTACCTGTGCAACTGTGGTAATGTCTAGGCAAACTAGAAGAAGAAATAGAGTTAGTGTCAGAACCCGAATGGAATGGTCTAGGACCATACCTGGAGGATTGTGAGGACTGCCATGGTTGCTGCTTCTGACGCAGATGCTGAAGATAGAACTTCTGCGCAGTGTGCACGACATTGTTGAGGTCCCGAATGGGCAGGACGTCAACCTGATCCTGGATCGGCTGGTTAAGCCCAGTGATGAATCTTGTGCGCAAGGTTCCCGGAGCAACACTAACGCCAGCCTTGAAGTACATGTCCTCGAGGCGAGCGAAGAACTCATGTGACGAATCTGTGCCCTGTCGCGCACGAGCGATCTCAGTCCGCATCTGCTCCTTGTAAGTGGAAGGCACATACTTCCGAGTCATGATGTACACGAGCTGATGCCACTCAGTAATGGGTGTCCAACCCATCCGGTAATGCTACTGCGTAATACGTTGCCACCACGTCTGTGCAGCGCCCTCAAAATGTAGAGTCACGAGATCTACCTTTTCATGCTCAGGGATAGTCAAATGGCGCAGGACATGCTCTGTGTTCTACACCCACTCAAGAAAGACAGAAGGATCATATAAGCCATAGAAGTGTTTGATTTTTACCTTCACGTCTCGGCGTTGGACTGGTGGATGTGCCTGACGGTCCGAAAACCGAGCTGTAGGGTCCGCCAAGTGCTCGAAGTGACGAGCGCCATACTGGGATTGTAAGCGAGCAGGATGTCGCGGACGCTGTGGGGCGGCAGCCGGACGTCGAGGCTGGCGAGCCGACTGGTGGCGCCCGGGCTGGACAGCGTGCCAATAGGCCTCCTGATTCTGAGGCAACAACGGAGGCGATACATAGCTAGACCGCTGGTGCTGAAGCTTAGGGGGATCCTGGAGAGGCGGATGAAAACCGGTAGCATATCCAAACTGACCCTCATCCTTCTCAAGGTCGTACTCATCAAACTGATCCTCATCAGAATAAAGAGGAGTGTGGACACTCTGATGATCCTGGAACGCATCAATATCAAACGGCACAGAAATGGATGGCCGTTGACGCTGGCGCTGCTGTAGATGGGAACCAGACGGCAGGCGGTGGGGGCGACTTGTAGCAGGCTGTAATGTCGATGAGCGGCCTTGCCTATGCCGACCACTGGAATGAACCTGGTCGTCCTCATGTTTCTCCTGGGAACTCTCATCATCGGCCTCTAGAGCTTCAGGGTTCTCTTCCCGGATTACCACCTGCGTAGACCATCGTTGTCGACGACGCCGCGGCTCTACAATGCTTTCTCTCTACGACGCCAAGTGTTTCAGCTGGCCTGGATCCGACGTGGAGGGAAGCATCACAGCTTTACCCTTCGCCTTTTCCAGGGCTAGGGCACTCAAATCATGTGCCTATAGCTGGCCCTGATCAGAAGCGACCGTAGTGATCGGAACCGGTTGCTGGCGAGCTAAGAGCTCTTCATTCTGACGCTGAAGTTTGGCTATCTGCGCTTCCCTTGCTTTCTTGTCAGCAAGCAGCTCTCGGAGCATCCTTTGGTCAACAGTCTTTGTGCCTGTATCACGGGTGGTATCACTTTCTGACATGGCACCTGACAGCAAGAAATAGCAAACCACAGGATCAAAGCGAACAACAACAACAGAGAATCAACACATAGGTAAGCAGAACCGAACTCAACAAATAATCACTCGGGAAACTAATCTGGCTGGCCGTGTGGGCGGTTACGAGCAGGCTAAATCAACTCACACAACAATCAACAAAATCAAGGCGATGCTCAGTAAAGAAAATGTCGAAAGTAGATATGCAAGGATATAAGCACAGAAGTAAGCACAACACAGTCAACCAAGATATGCAGCCCAGACAGTGAAAGATATAGAAGACGGTAAATGAATCACTGCGATAATGGTAATGTGAAGGTGCCATATTCAAGATCGTGTTCTCCCTTCTTGCACTGCGAAGAGACGCACTTGCCTTATTTTGGCTTGTGTGGTCTGGATTTTTTTTAAAGCAGCGAACAGCTGCTGGTTTACAGTTGCTATAGTGCCGAACAGTACCCAGAATAGTGCAGTAACTTCAACAAAGACGCACAACACACCCAGGATTTTTTTTGGATAGAAAATTCAGTAAATGCACAGAAACGCAGCAACTAGCACAGTAGTAATGCACAGAAACGCACCACAGTTCAGCAAAAACGCACAGAAACACAGCAGCAAAAAATAAAAAAATGCAGTGATTCAAGTGGGAAAAGAAAGGAGATTGCGAATATGCAGATTTGTGGCGCAAACAAGGCAAACACAGTTGCAAGCGAACTATCTAAGCCTATATCCAAGGAACTGGGGGCGATGCAGCGGACTGGAGGAGATGCGGCGGAAGAAGGGGCGGCGGTGACGGAGGAGGCGCGGCGGAAGGGAGGTTGTGGTGGTGGTGATCGGCGGCAGCCCTAGGGAGACGAGGGTGGAGGCAGCCGTGAGGTGTAGGGTGAATTAGGGTTTGTGTTTTGGTTGCGGATAGTTGTTGGGTAATCGAATTAACGCATCAGGATAGTTCGACTAGGAACGCGTTAATTTTGTTGACGTCGGGGCCCGGGTTTCAGGAGATTACTCGACTGGAAAACAAAAGCTCTATTTCGACGTGCCCTGAAATGAAATACAATAGTTCCTATTTATACTAGAGAGTTGACCTAATGGGCCGGACTCTCTAGTTAGAAATCTGACGGCCTATTTAACATAAATGGAAATCACCCAGAACTAGCAGCTACTAAAAATAGAAATACCGTAAATAGAAAGTACTAAGGAAGTAATGTCTAGAAACCGTAAGAACTAGAAATAGAAAGTCTCCTAAATCTAGCTCGGGGTAGATGTAGTTGTAGATTAGTCTCAAGGTGGATGTCTCACGGCGTCTTCCTCCTCTGTAGCTGACATGGAGGGCAGGGTCACATCAATGGGCGGACGTAGGTGAGGCCTAGTGGCGTCTTCCTCCTCTGTAGCTGACACTGAAGCCCCCATTGGGATTTTAAAAAAATTTATTAAAAATTTATTTTTTTCAAAGTTGTTTTTTCAATTTTTCTTCAAAATAACTTATGTAGTTTTAAATTTTAAAATAATTTTTATATAGGATTTGTTATGTATAACTCTCAAAAATACTAAAAACAATACAACTTTATCCAAATTTGTACACAATTTTTCAATAAAAAATGTAATATTTTTTCTATATTCATCCTTATTTGTGTTAAATTTTTTAAATTTAGGGTTTATAGATTTACAAATTAATTTTTATTCAAATTTGTTGAGATTACGCCGTGAAAGTAGTATGTAATGATGAAATTTGTTTAAATTGTGTAATATTTTGTCAATTTTAAGTAAATTTTCATTTGAGGTTCGGATATAGAGTTTGTTGTTTGAATCTGAGGTTGTTTGTATAAAATAGATGATAGACTTAAAAATTACAATTTAGGTTTTGTGTAAGGTAGACGGTAATATTTTACTCTTGAAGATTTTAGCCCCCACTGGACTAAAATCATGCATCCGCCACTGACTGAAACCGAACTGAAAACCGATTATTGTTTTCATGTGAGCTAAAAACCTAACATAATCCGGTTCGGTTTTAGTTCGGTCAGTTCGGTTTGGTCCAAAACCGAAAAAAAACCCGACTGGAACATCCCTAAATTGGTTCACCTCTAACTTTGAAAAAATTGCATTATACAATTGATAAGATGCATTTTTTATATGAATCAGATAATAGGATGATTTGAAGCATGAATACATCTTAATTAGTTTTCACATATCAAATTATGCGAATGTCAAATGTGGCTAGTTAAATTGGTAGTGAAGAAGTAACCACTAGCTTGTACTTTAATCTTGAATGTCGTCTTTACTTCCTATTGATCGAACTGCATCGCCTTGCACTCTTATGCAATGCTATATATTTTCTTGATGCTGATCTTTCCTCTACAGCGACAATTGACCATGCAGCGAGGGTAATGCGTGTGATTACATGGAACCCGTCTGGTGATGGTACTAACGCGAATGATGAGTTTGATGCCAAAGAGAACGAACCTCTTGCAGTAGTTATGTTTAAGTTGTTGGAATGGGAGAAAAAGCTATATGATGATGTGAAGGTGTAGTTCCTTAACTTCTCTAAACTTAATTGGTCTTCAATTCATAAGTGACATGCTTGTGTACAAAACTAATAGTGAATTCATGTCTAGTGATTTGCAGGCTGGTGGGCTTATGAAGTTGGAGTACCAGAGAAAACTAGTGCTGCTGGCGACACAGAAGAGACGCAATGCTAGTATCGAAATGTTGATGGAAACAAAGGCGGATGTTCATCATCTGCGCACCAGTTACATAGTTGAAATGCAGTTGATCAATTCAACCGTTTCAGAAATAAACAAGCTTCGTGATCGCCAGCTTTACCCAAAACTTGTTGAACTCGTCGTTGGGTAAGTTCATATGTTCGAATTCCGGTTCTCACCCTCTTATTGATCCATCTATGTTCTCATTTTAACCTACTGAGATGAATTAATGATCCATTGGTCAAACTTGAGAGCTTTGTATTAGGATTAGTACATCTAGTGACTTCATGCTCACACCATCATGCTTACCAACTAAGTTGATAAGATGTAAGAGAAAAATCTTAAGAGCTACTTGTATGTGCAGAACGGCAAATATGTGGGAAAACATGTCTCTTCATCACGATATCCAACTGAGGATCGCGATGGGTCTCAAATCCCTCGAAATCTCAACGATTCCTAGAGAAACGACATTGGACCAATACGAGCAAACAACCAAGTTGTTGAGTGTTGTTGAAGGGTGGCAAACACAATTCAAGAAGCACATGACCCATCAAAAGAGCTACATTAGCACCCTCAATACTTGGTTGAAGCTCAGCCTAATTCCTATAACGAACAACCTCAAGGAAAAACTCTCGCTCTCCTCGAAAAGAAACCCGAACCCTCCAATCCGACTCCTCCTTTGTTCTTGGCATGAATACGCCGAAAAGCTTCCTCACGAGCATGTGATGACGGTTATTTCCTCGTTTGCAGCTACGTTAGAGACGATGGTGCTCCTCCAGGAGGAGGAGATGAAGATGAAGGAGAAGTGCGGGGAGACGAGGAAGGAGTATTTACGTAAAAGCCAAGCGTTCGAGGAGTGGCTTCACAAGCACAACAAGTGCACCGTTGGCAAGGATTCGGCCTCTGCAAGGCGGATTGTGATCGAGAGCTTGAAAAGGCGGTTAGATGAGGAGACAGAGGATCACCGGAAGCTCTGCCTTCAGGTACGAGCAAAGTCGGTCCGGAGCCTAAGGATGAGGTTGCCAGAGCTTTTGAGGGCTACTACAGATTATGCTCATGCTTGTGTTGATGCGTACAATAGGCTTATGTGCATTGCTCTATTCCAAAACTCTACTAATGTTGATGGGGAGCCTAGCTGATTATTGACATTCCACAATAATTTTAGTGGATTTTGGGAAAAGTTTTGTTTTTGATTTTGTTCGACACCCTACACGGTATTTGTGGTTGTTTTGTATTTCAACATTAGATCGTACTCTTGTATATGGAAATGCAAATGAGTACGGATATAGAAATTGTATACTTTCGTATAAAATATTTGTAGAATCAAATCTAATCACAAAATAACACGAATGTAACATTAGTAAAAGTTAATTGACCCATATACATGATCAATTGGATCGTGATCGATACTTATCCAAATATGACTATTAACACATCAAATTAAGGCTTTGTTTGGTTGAATTGGTTTATTAATTTTAAACACTTTATTTCAAAAACCTACTTTTATATATTTTGATAAACATGTAATAAATTTTTTTTTCAACTAATCACACTTTCTAATATACTATACACATACTCATAAAAATCATCTTTTTACTAAATATTTTTTTTTTCTACAATCCTATTTATCAACTACTTATAAATAAAAAATATTTTATAAACTCCATTACCTAACAAAGCCTAAGATCATGAAGCAATTAAAAGATAGTTTTGACCAAAAGAAATATAAAAGTGGGAGAACAAAATCTATCACAAAACTAGTAAACATTTGGAATTCCTAAACGATTTCAAGTTACAAATAAGTGTTTTTGAGGCCTCAACTAGAACACCAAAAGCTAGACCTAGACATGAAATCGAAAGACAATCGATAATACATAACAAGCGTCAAGAGAAACAAGAAAGAAGAAGAAGCAAAGAACAAGTTGTGCTCAAATATCTCTCTGAATCTTGTGTTTTGGATTGGAGGGAGCTTTACTAGTCGACATAGAGCATAGATGAAAAAACCCAGAAAACTCTCAACGAAGCGGCAAGGCAATAAGAGAAGCTATGAGGCGCCTCTTAGGGTTTTGCCGGCTTAAGTATGAAGAGACACAGTAGCCACAACGACGTCATCTAGAGAGTGCCTTTAATGAAGTTGGATCAAGCATCGCAACAGAATTGGGCCTCCACAAGTGCCGTCCAAATTGGCCCAATAAGGTTCAGTGATTGCACATAAGAGACTCGGCCTATCAACTCAAGTTCCAGCTCGAAATAGCTCAACCCGCAATAAAGCCCAGAACTTTTAAAGTACACTAGCTATATAATTTTCAACATGAAACTTTAATTATTCGATTATTATTGAGTGAGATTCCCACTTCAAAGTATGCATATACATTTTTAGTTAAGTACTCCATACAAATTGACATTTACCTTTTGCAACCACCTAGTTTAAACTAAAGTGCCTAATATACTTTTCGAAAACACAAATTGACGCTTACGCTTAACAAACAAATTGAAGGGTTGTTTAACTGAAATACCTACTTTTGATACCACAAAATGGTATTTCTAATTAAAGTAACGTTCTAGCTCAACACAATAATTTTCCCTTCTCGTATTGTTCGATGAAGTATTTGAATAAGTTATACACTATATATAAGAATATAACTTAACAACACAACCTTGCCTAACCTAAAATAAATTAATGGCATATACTTTTCAACTTCTAGCTTGAAATTGGTTGCCTTTGTGATTGACTTATCCCTAAAATAATCTAACACGAACAATCAAGAACCCCAAACGACTCAAATTTATAGCACCATAAACCTAGGCTATGTTCGGTAACTGATGCTGATACTTATGCTTATGTTGATGCTGATACTTATGCTGGTGCTGATACTTCAATTTGATGTTGAAATTATATACTTATTTTCTTAAGTATGTTCGATAAATAATACTTATTAATTATAATTTTTAAACCAAAGTTACCAAAATACCCTTCAATATTATTTATGTTCAGAAGCACGTGTTTCCTCACATGTTTTCATTTTCTTTTGCTTTTGTGTTTGCACGTGAGTCACTTGAAGCTCCTCTTCAATCTGTTTCAAGGAAGAAAACACGATGTCCCCTTCTACTATTAGCAACACGAACCCTAGCTCCTTCTCCTCATCAAACCCATCGGCGACTGAAGCATCTTCATCGTCCCCGGTTGGCTGGCGGCTGGTGCGTAAGTTCGTCATGTTGGGAGGCCGGTCGTCGCAACACACAACAGAACAAGGACAAGGTAATTTCTTCATGAGATTATGCGACTTTTTTCATTAGATTTCTTCATGAGGCCGACATGGTTGTCCAGTTATTAATTTCTTCATATTTGTCCAGTTGTTAATTTCTTCATATTTGTTCAGCTATCTCCATTGCAACTGAAGTAAAAAAATGGCGCAGCTGTGCTACAAGGCTTATGGAGAAGCACATTACTTGCTAGCACAATCACCATATAAAGAGTGTGGCACCAAGGCTTATATAGGAAGGCTAGATGAGATGTCTTGTCTGTTAGTGATTAATCGGAATTCAATCAAAACAACCCAGATCAACAACATCACCTATGAAGCAAACACTGGAGCCAAGTTCATTCCAAATAACAAGCAACAACACAACAAAAATCATACACTTAAGCAACATTAACAAAAATAAAAAAGATTTCGAGTTCATGTAACACATTTTTAAGTTTTAACCACTAGACTCCTTAGCCTTACTGAACCACAAGCGGATGCCTCTTCAACCATGTCAAAGATGACATCCTTCTGCATTGCAGCCTCTTTCTCCAGCTTAGCTACTTTGAGTCTCAGTTCAGTTGTCATTCCTTCTCCATCTTCTAACTTAGCCAAAAGTTGTGATCCTTCTGCTTCTAACTCAATGAGACGCGCCTCCATTTGACTGATATGGATTAGATAACTAATAGATTTTAATTAGTTTGTTGTTAGTTGTTACAGAGAAGGATTAAAATGGTTCCTCTGTTTTTATTGGTAGTTGAAAGTTTGAAGAGAAGATAACGTTCAGTTGTCAAGCAGATAAGGTATGGGAAATAAACACGGCAAGGATAATAACAGCATATATTACATGCTTAGTCAACTGTCGAGATGAGAGGAGCAAATAAATTAGATTAGGAATACTCATAAAACCCACCGGATATTAACACATATAAGTAATGCACTTGCAACAATAGTAACAATGAAATGAAGATGTCTTCAAACCAAACATAAGATACGTAAAATCAAGATCAACACTCCATGATGAATGGCATCCAAGTCAGACACATGAATCAACCCACACACTGAGTTTCCAATTTTCCATGCAACATAGCTAAGTTCACAAACCATAATAGGAAGAGAAATTAATGGCAAATTGCCAAGTGAAATATGGAAAGTGAGGCTGGAGCTTGTTTTAGTGGGTCAACCATAATAGGAAGAGAAATTAATGAAAAAAGAGAAACTTTAGAAGATCTTGATAGTTATATGTTGGGTGAGCAATTGAGCATGGATGCCACTTGTAAGCAAAGGTTAAAAACTAACCAATAAGCATAATCAAGTTGTTGACAAGTCTCTTATCAACGATTAAAGTTCTAAGCAAGAAATAACACAATGTATTTGTAAGTATCATTCCTATACCCTTCCAACAACCTGAACCAATAAAACATCGATTTGGGTATTGCACTAGACAAAAGAAGCAGACGAAAAGTGCACTAAGTTCACAAACCATAAGTCCAACATACTAGAAAAAGGAAAAGATAATTGCACGTCACAGAAATAGACAACATAACAAATGGGTAGCTTTATAAAAGACATAAGCATATAAGCCAAAAGATCATAAAGTTCAGTTGTCAAGTAGATAAGATAAATGTAGAACTGGAAGAATGCCTAATAACTGTAGGAACGCATATACGAAATATAAACTGCAATAAGAAAGCGTACAATAACGAAACGAAATTATACCGAACAGAATTACAAAGCAGAGTCGAGAACGATATCTCTCTCCTTAATTCTGAAAACGCCCCGTATTGCGACGGTTGATGGCGTTTCGAATCCCAGGATACAACTGCTTGAACAACTTCGGACTTGCGCAACCAAAGGACCGAAGGCTACGAACCGTTTCTGTGGAGCACTCTCAGACTCGATTTTTTTCGGAAAACAGAGAGGAGGGAGGAGGATAGCTGTGTTCTGAATGAGAGGACGCTCACTCTTATATAGAGCTTGGAAGAGGAGCCGTTGCAGATCTTATGCATTCATGGAGGATCACATTGTGACCGTTGCAGATCTTCTGCATTAGTGGCGGTGGACGTTACGGATCTTCCTGAGTAATTGCGAAGATCTCCGGTATTGATGGCGGAGGATTTGGTCTGCAGCCCAAATCAAAGCCCATTCCCGAAACGGCCCAGCTGGCTTCCAAAAAGAAGCTTAGCTGCTGCTTGGGCCTTCGGCCCATTCCACAAGCCCAAGCCCAAGCCCGACCCGACCCGACCCGACCGGACCGGATCGGACGGACGGCGCGCGTGAGTGGTCAAGCTCTTCTCTCCATAGTCACCAAGTTCTTACCTTGGCTTGGGTGATAGTGGTATATAAACCACTCAATTCTACTCCCACATTTCCGATGTGGGATGTAGAATTGCACCCCAAACTCCATTTGGGTGTTGCAACCAACCACCTTTGAGTCCTCATTTCTCATTCAAACGGAACCCGAATTTATCGTATGAGCACACTTCGTTGTAGAGCTCGCGGAGGCGAATCCAACGCTCCCATAATCCGGCACAACCGGTGACCGGAGCCCACCGAAAAAGTGCCGGAAAATTCAGTTCCAACAATCCCCCACATGAATAGAAATGATTCTAAACATTGTTTTTTTTTTTTGAAAACAGAAAAAACTTTTGAGAGTACAGTCGAAAAATCACTGCATCTGGGCTGGTAGCATTTTTTAGCCTTGAACCACCCATAGTGAGTAGCTATCGGATTTACTTGACCAGGTAGTGAACTTGATGTCTTGAACCACCCGGGCTTTGATGTAAACCGAGACAATAACTATCACACAGTTTCATCTTCTCACAGAACTAGGTTCTCTTGTTGTGTTCATTTTGACCTTGAACATCCCTGGTTATTCATGAGTGAACTTGGAGAATTCAACCTTTCTTAATTCTCCTAGAAACGGCCCCATTTCACACTCATAAGGTGATTTCCATGAAGAGTATCCTGTCATACCCCACTTTTATTTCAAAGCTATGGAATCATTAAAAGCCAAGCTTAACCTTAACTCATACAGGTAGCATTGTTCATCATCCTAGGAACTGGGATGAGACTTAAATCTCTCAGTGCTCATGGTGATTCAACTTGATTTAGTTTTCCCTTTGAACCTACTTCTTGGGATCTTCAGTCAGGTAGGTAGGGTTAGCCATCAAGCATCCTCTTTAGTCATAGGCTTTAAACCCATTCCTCTTGATGATTTAACAACTTGATCTCGTGACAAACCTTTAGTAAATGGATCCGCTAGGTTGTCAGCCGACTTGATATAATCTATTGAGATTATACCATGCGAGAGTAGTTGTCTAATGGTTTTATGTCGTCTTCTTATGTGACGAGACTTACCATTGTACAAGCGACTCAGTGCCCGAGCTATAGCCGATTGACTATCACAGTGTACACTTACTGATGGCACTGGTTTTTCCCACATTGGGATATCTTCCAACAAATTCCGAAGCCATTCAGCTTCCTCTGCTGCTTTGTCTAAAGCAATGAACTCAGACTCCATAGTGGATCTGGCCAATAGTGTTTGTTTGGAAGATTTCCATGAGACTGCTGCACCACCAAGTGTGAATACATATCCACTTGTGGACTTCGAGTTTCTGGAATCGGATATCCAGTTTGCATCACTGTATCCTTCCAAAACTGCTGGGTATTTCCCATAATGCAGCCCATAACTTTGAGTATAGCGCAAATAGTTCAATACTCTAGTTATCCCTTTCCAGTGTTTGTGTCCTGAATTACTTGTGTAGCGACTTAGTACATTTACTGAGTGCGCCAAGTCAGGTCTTGTGCAGTTGGTCAAGTACATGAGACTTCCAATCACACGTGCATATTCCAATTGTGACACTGCATCCCCCAAGTTCTTAGTCAAGTGAAGATGAGGGTCCACGGGACTCTTTGCAATCCCGCTTGAATAGTTCTTGAATCTCTCAAGTACCTTTTCAGCATAATGAGCTTGGGATAGGATAATTCCTTCAGAATGTCTAGTGATTTTAATCCCTAGTATGACATCTGCTAATCCCATATCTTTCATGTCAAACTTTCCACTAAGCATGTTCTTAGTTCGGTTGATCATGTCCTTATTGCTTCCAATAATGAGCATGTCATCTACATACAAACACAACAAGATGTAACCATTTGGTGTGTCTTTGAAGTAGATGCATTTGTCACATTCATTGATGCTGAAGCCATTTGACATCATGACATTGTCAAATTTTTCATGCCACTGCTTTGGAGCTTGTTTGAGTCCATATAGAGACTTCACAAGTCTGCAAACTTTGTGTTCCTGTCCAGGAACCACATAACCCTCAGGTTGTTTCATGTATATCTCCTCTTCTAATTCTCCGTTTAGAAAGGCAGTTTTCACATCCATTTGATGGATTTCGAGGTTTTGTAATGTTGCTATCGCTATTAGCATTCTGATTGAAGTTATTCTCGTAACTGGAGAATAAGTGTCAAAGAAATCCTGGCCCTCTTTTTGCCGGAATCCTTGCACCACAAGCCTCGCCTTGTGCTTATCTATTGAGCCATCTGTTTTCAATTTGGTTTTGAAAATCCATTTGCACCCAAGGGCTTTACACCCTTGTGGCAAATCAACTAACTCTCCAAGAGGGTGCATCAGGGTGCATCAGGTGTAGACATGGCTTCTTTGAAAGTTCTAGGCTCATTCTCCAAGAGAAAAGCCGTTATGAACTCTTGACCAAAAGTCTTTTCCTTTCGAGCTCTCGTGCTTCGTCGAGGTTCAGCTTCTGGTTCCTTTCGAGCTATTTTGCTCTGTCCAAGTTCATCTTCTGTTTCATTTACAGAAGTTCCTGCTTCACTCTGTTCACGAGTTCGTTTCGGATGTTCTTTATCCTTGCACGGAAACACGTTTTCAAACAAAGACGCATTCCTTGATTCCATTATTGTATTGACATGTATATCTGGTATATCAGATTTGAGTACCAGAAACCGATAGGCACTACTGTTATGTGCATATCCTATGAAAATACAATCAACGGTTTTAGGCCCAATTGTGACCTTTTTAGGAGGTGGTACTGCCACTTTTGCTAGGCACCCCCACACTTTGAGGTATTTGTATGAAGGTACGTTACCTTTCCAAAGTTCGTATGGCGTTTTGCCAGTAACTTTATGCGGTATTTTGTTGAGGATATAATTGGTGGTAAGCAGCGCTTCCCCCCACATGTTCTGGGGTAACCCAGATTCCTGCAACATTGCATTCATCATCTCTTTCAGAGTTCGGTTCTTTCGTTCCGCAACTCCGTTAGATTCTGGTGAGTAGGGAGCAGTTGTTTGATGAATGATCCCGTGTTCTCTACAGAACGCGTTGAACGGTTCAGCGTACTCTCCTCCTCTATCACTTCAGATAATCTTCATGGTTTTACTAAGTTGGTTTTCAACCTCCAACTTGTATTCCTTGAACTTTTCCAAGGCCTCATCCTTGCTTCTTAGCAAGTATACATAACAGTATTTTGTGCAATCATCAATAAAGGTTACGAAATACTTTTTACCGCCTCTAGTTTGCACATATTTTAAATCACACAAATCTGTGTGAATTAAACCTAGAGGTTCGGTTGTTCTCTCTACATGTAGGGATGGCGTTTTTGTGAGTTTGGCCTGTACGCATACTTCACATTTGTCTTTACTTGCTTTGCATTTTGGAATCAGGTTCATGTTCATTAGTCTTTGAATAGACTTGTTATTCACATGCCCTAATCGTTCATGCCAAATATTAAAAGACTCAACAACATAAGCAATAGGATTAGTCTTATTCATTAAAACCTCAGTTACAATAGTTTTTGGGATGACTGTCATTACATTCATTTTGACCAGTCCATCCTTTACATATCCTTTGCCCAAATACACCCTGTTCTTAGAGAGAACCAACTTGTCAGACACGAAGTTGGTCGCGAATCCGTTCTTGCTCAGCAGAGTGCCGGAGATCAGATTCTTCCTTATGTCAGGCACATGCATGACGTTGGTGAGAGTCAGCTCCTTTCCAGAAGTCAGCTTCAGCACCACTTTCCCGTAACCTTCCACCTTGGATGTGGACGAGTTCCCCATAAACAGATGCTCGTCCGTCTTGCTCTGCTGATAGGTAGTGAAGCATCCCTTGTTAGAGCAGATATGTCTGATAACACCTGTGTCGTACCACCATTCCCTTGGGTTGCTTCCAACCATGTTGACTTCAGACACTACAGCACACAGATCAGAATCCGAGAGCTTGCCTTCAGTCATGTGGACTTGAGATTTCCCCTTGTCCTTGTGTGGATCAGCCTTGCTACGACAGACGTCGGCTTTGTGACCCATCTTGCCACAGTTGTGACACTTCCCACTGAACTTCTTAGCGGGTTGCTTCTTTGAGTTGTTGGAGCTCTGGGGTTGGAACTTTCATTTCTTCCCCATGTCCTTGTGCTCAGCCATATTAGCCTTCTGTTCAGCCGGCTCTTTCCCTTCTGCTTTGAGGTGGTCAGACTCAACCCGTAGCTTGATTATCAAGTCTTCCACAGTCATGGCCTTTCTCTTGTGCTTCAGGTAGCTCTTGAAATCCTTCCAGGATGGAGGAAGTTTCTCAATGAACGCAACAACCTGGAACGTCTCACAGATAGACATTCCTTCAGAGATGATCTCATGCGTAAGGAGTTGCAGCTCTTCGACCTGTTTCATGATGGGCTTAGAGTCCACCATCTTGTAGTCCAGAAACTTCGCCACGGCGAACTTCTTCGAGCCTGCATCCTCAGACTTGTACTTCTTCTCCAAAGCAGTCCAGAGCTCCTTGGAGGTCTTGACCTTGCTATACACTCTGTACAGTGGGTCTATCAGGCGACTTTGAACCCACCCTTTGCACATGAAGTCTGCATGAGTCCATGCCTCAACACTGGCTAGCAGATAAGCATCTGTATTATCAGGTGACAGCACAGGCTTGTCCTCAGTCAGATACTTCTCAAGCCTTAACGTGGTCAGGAAGAAGAACATCTTCTGCTGCCATGTCTTGAAGCCAGTTCCATCGAACTTGTCAGGCATCAAGCCAGCGTTCATAGCCCCAGGCAAATGCACCGTTGGTACAACAGTATGAAGTGCAGCTGGATGGACAGTCTGACGAACCTCAGAAGTCCCAACCACTGCGGGTTACAGATTAGCAGCAGGCATGTTTGCATCTTGCAGATTAACTGCTTGCACATGCCCCATTGGCAAACTCACTACTGGCAGACCACTCCCAAACTGAATTTGGGGCGTCGACTCAGACGAGTTCCCATTGCCAACTCTAGCGATCTCGGTGTTATCACCCATGAAAACAGAATATGTTCACAGAAACGCGACCAGAAGTCAGTAAATGAAATCTCGAATTACTTTGAAAATTCAAAATGAAATATATTCAGATATGGTTTTTCGAAATAAATTCGAATGGCAAAAAATAATTCGAAAATAATTCGAACTAAATTCCCGAAGCGATAGCTCCTGCAAAACACGTTAGAAAAAATACAGATATGCAGAATCGAAATTATTCTTGCATAGAAAATATACAGAGCTGCACATAAAATCAGAATTTAATTTTTCTGGACAGAATCCGCACAGAAACTGCACAGAAAACACAAACAGAAAATACAGAAGTGAATTTCTGCGCACAGAAATAGCAAGATCTACAGCAAAACGTTAGTAAATACACAGAAATATAATCGAAATTAATTTCCTGCAAAAACGAGTTAGAAATCTACACAGAAATGCAGAAACGCAAAGAAATGTGAAGTTTTCTGCACAGAAACGCAATTTTTCTGCACAGAAATTACACAGAAATACAAATCTGTACAGAACCAAAGTTTCAGAAATGGAATTTACAATTGTTCCTGCGAAACCGAACTCAGAAAAGCAAGTTTCGTTAGTACGACAATGCAGTTTAAACGTTTTTCAGAATTAAAACTGTAGGAACGCATATACGAAATATAAACTGCAATAAGAAAGCGTACAATAACGAAACGAAATTATACCGAACAGAATTACGAAGCAGAGTCGAGAACGATATCTCTCTCCTTAATTCTGAAAATGCCCCGTATTGCGACGGTTGATGGCGTTCCGAATCCCAGGATACAACTGCTTGAGAGGACGCTCGCTCTTATATAGAGCTTGGAAGAGGAGCCGTTGCAGATCTTCTGCATTCATGGAGGATCACGTTGTGACCGTTGTAGATCTTCTGCATTCATGCAGCCCAAATCAAAGCCCATTCCCGAAACGGCCCAGCTGGCTTCCAAAAAGAAGCTTAGCTGCTGCTTGGGCCTTCGGCCCATTCCACAAGCCCGACCCCGACCCGACCCGAGCCCGACCCGACCGGATCGGACGGACGGACGGCGTGCGTGAGTGGTCAAGCTCTTCTCTCCATAGTCACCAAGTTCTTACCTTGGCTTGGGTGATAGTGGTATATAAACCACTCAATTCTACTCCCACATTTCCGATGTGGGATGTAGAATTGTACCCCAAACTCCATTTGGGTGTTGCAATCAACCACCTTTGAGTCCTCATTTCTCATTCAAACGGAACCCGAATTTATCGTATGAGCACACTTCGTTGTAGAGCTCGCGGAGGCGAATCCAACGCTCCCATAATCCGGCACAACCGGTGACCGGAGCCCACCGGAAAAGTGCCCGGAAAATTCAGTTCCAATAATAACAACTACATAAATTACCTAAATAACATTCTCTTTAGCATAAATGGTACTAATATTTATACAAGTATAGAAGTAGTTTAGCATGTCTACTACCTGTTAGTGGGTATTGGCATTTATAATTTAGACAGAAGAAAAGACCCATTAATTATTGTATCTTATATGTACATGTAGAACTGGAAGAATGGCAAATTGGAAAGAACATGTGCTGTATCCCACACAAGTTCAGTTGTCAATAAGATCAAAGTGTCAAGCTGATAAATCAAAACCCTAAAAGCCCTAAAATTAAAACCCTATTGAAAGCTAAAAGCCCTAAAATCTAAACCCAAAAAGGCTTAACATTGAAATCCTCTTGAAAGCTAAAAGCCTTAAACCCTAATAAGCCCTAATAACCCTAAAAATCCAATCGAAATCCACGAGACTCATGAAACCCTAAAATCAAAGGCCCTAAAAGTCCAAAATCGAGGAAGTTAGAATGACAAAAAGAGGAACATGCAGCTAAACCCAAAAAGGCTTAACATTGAAATCCTCTTCATTATCGTATTATCCAAATTTTTATAATGTAATCAAAGCTTCATTATCGTATTGTTTGAATATCGGTTACACTAAGTATAATGTAATCACAACTTCATTATTGTATTTTTCGAATATCGCTTATATTAAGTATTGTGTAATTATAACTCAATTATCTTATTATTCAAATATTGGCTATACTATATATAATGTAGTCTTAAGTTCATTATCGATCGTATTATTCGAATTTCGGACCCTAAATCCCGAACCCTAGAAAATCCTTGGATAAGTAGGCTTTTAGATTTAGCGTTTTCAAAATGATGTTATTTTCATACCCTATCATGCTTGTAGCAGGATACCACTTTTTGTCTTGTTTTGGGGTTCCGAGACACCCTAAATCCCATACCCTAGAAAACCCTAGGGTAAGTAGGGTTTTCAAACCGATTTTATTTTCATATTCTACCATGCTTGTAGCACATAGGGATTTAATACCAATTTTTATCTTGTTTCAGGGTTCTGAGATACCTTAAATCCCATACCCTAGAAACCCTAGAGTAAGCAAGGTTTTGGATTTAGGACTTTCAAAACCATATTATTTTCATACCCTATCATGCTTGTAGCACATAGGGAGTTGATATATTTTTTGTCTTGTTTCAGGGTTCCGGGATACCCTAAATCTCATACCCTAGAAACCCTAGGGTAAGCAAGGTTTCAGATTTAGGACTTTTAAAACAATATTATTTTCATACCTTATCATGCTTGTAGCAAATAGGGAGTTGATACCTTTTTTGTCTTGTTTCAGGGTCCCGAGACACCCTAAATTCCATACCCTATAAACCCTAGGGTAAGTAGGGTTTTAGAATTAGGGTATCAAAACCATGTTAGTTTTATACCCTATCATTCTTGTAGCACATAGGGAGTTCATGCCCATTTTTTATCTTGTTTTGGGGTTCCAAGATACCCTAGATCCCATACCCTAGAAAACCCTAGGGTAAGTAGGGTTTCAGATTTAGGGTTTTCAAAATCATGTTATTCTCATACTGTATCATGCTTGTAGCACATAGGGAGTTCATATCATTTTTTATCTTATTTTAGGGTTTCGGGATATCCTAAATCCCATATCCTAGAAACCCTAGGGTAAGCAGGGTTTCATATTTAGAGTTTTCAAAACCGTGTTATTTTCATACCCTATCATGCTTGTAGTACATAGAGAGTTTATACCATTTTTTTTTCTTGTTTTGGGGTTTCAGGATACCATAAATCTCATACCCTAGAAACCTTATGATAAGTAGGGTTTCAAATTTAGGGCTTTCAAAACCATGTTATTTTCATACCCTATCATTCTTGTAGCACTTAGGGAGTTCATACCATTTTTGTTTTATTTTGGGATTCTAGGATACCCTAAATCCCATACCTTAGAAACCCTAGGGTAACCAATATATAAACAATACGATCGATAATGAACTTAAGATTAATTATCACGATTACTTTTCAGCGCATACCCAAAATTATTGTTTAACGCATAGGCTCCACACGTAACGTGTGGAGCCTCACCACACGTTACGTGTGGCCCAACACCACACGTTACGTGTGGAGCCATGCACCACGTAACGTGTGTATAGGCTCCACACGTTACGTGAAGATGCTCCATAGGTTTAGGGCTCGACTTAACGTGAGGAGAGTGTCCCCACGTTAAGTAGACCTCTTTTTTCTTATTAAGTAACGTTATACGAAGTATTCTTCGATTAGTATTGAGTAAACGTTTATTTCGCTTATTTCGGTCTTCTGCCCTTCTAATGTAAAGTTCTCGATCGAGCCACCGAGCCGCTTCCAACCTGAAGATAGCGTATGTTTAGGGTTTAGGGTTTATGACATGTAATTTATTTGTGTTTTAATGTTGTGTATGAAACATAAGATTGTTTTCATATAGGCATTAGGGGAGGGTTACCCCCATTGTGTAGCCCAACTTGTATTAATCTTTATAAGAACAATACAAAATGATCATCAACATATAAGACAATACAAACTGTTCATAACCCAAATTGACTATAACAACATTTAGCATACAATAGAGAAAACAATACAAATTGATCATAAACTTAGAAAAAATTAGAGAAAAGATATGACACTGCTTTAGCGTTTGAAGAAATTAGGATAGTCTCTGGTGAACGTTCGCTTCATATGATATCTCTGGTTTGCTAAAATTGCTTGCTTCCTACAAAGGTTGATCGTACATAAACAACATTACACAAAAAGATACGACATTAATCATCTACGACGTACATCATTTAATAGATTGAAGTTATACCTACGAATGTTATCAAGATCGTTAACAAGTTCTTGATTTTCCTTAACAAGATCTTGTTTTTTCTGCCATTGTTGTCGAATAACCGCGTGTGCCCTGTCCTCGTATATTGGATCAATCCACTCCCTGAAACGACACCCCACTTCTGGGCATCCCTAATACCTCCTTCCGTAGTTCCACTACAAATCCCAAGTTCGGACAACGACTTTCAAATTACAATAGCATAGCCTATCTGCGTTTGTTGATGATTTGGATGAAGATGCCATTATTTGTTGTAGTGCTTGGTTTCCTACAAATATCATAAATCCATTAATATAAAAAAATTAGGGTTACTAAATCGATAGAAATTGGAAGAAGAAGCTTACCCAAAAGTATATCTATAGGCGCCGCTTGTGTTGGAATTGTTGTAGTGAACAAACAACCCTAATATTTCTTATATAGTGAAAATGCAATGTGTTTGACAACTAATAACCAGTTGAAAAAAAGGAGAAATGTGATTGACAAATCTTTGACAGCTAATAACCAGCTGTTGTATATAGTTGTATACAGTTGTAGTCACGAGTCTGTTATCCTAAACCTCAAAACCCTAAACCCTAAATCCTAAACCATAAACACTAAATCCTAAACCCTAACCCTAACCCTAACCCTAAACCCTTAAGGGAAAAAGAAGCACCACGTTACGTGTGAATATACTCAACACGTTACGTGTGGTAGAAGCTCACACGTAACGTGTGGGATAACATCACACGTAACGTGGGGTCACGACTGTTGTAAAACGCATTGAATTAACCGTCTTGTCCCCACCTAACTGAATTAATGGTCCCATCTTCATCTTCCCCGGCTAAGCCCCAATTTCGAGCCTAAACCCTTCATTTGAAACACTAAAAAAATTGTGTTTTACACTCTCAATTTTTTTTAAAAAAAATGGACAATATGAACAACAATGATTATTGGAACAACAATGTCAAAGAGAATCCACTTCCAAATGAGGTAATTTCCGTTATTTAAAGTTAAAGTTTTCATTTTTTGTTTGGGACATGTTCAAAGTTTTGAGCTTTAGTTGTTTAGGGTTTAGAAAACAATACATATTTGTTGTTTAGGGTTTAGGGTTTAGCCATGTTTCACATGCTAGATTTTCAAAGTTTTGAACTTGATATTTATTGTTTAGGTATTAGAAACCAAGTTTTACATGCTAGATTTTGAGGGATACATGTGTAAGAAAACAAGATCCACGTTACATTGAAGAACAGTTTCACACGTTATGCCCTAAACATGTCCACACGTTATGCCCTAAACATGTCCACACGTAACGTGGGAAACATGTCCACACGTAACATGTGGGACATGTGCCAGATTGTGGTTTCACACGTTACGTGGGGACATGCTTCACACTTAACGTGTGGAACATGTCCACGCGTAACGTGTGAAACCACAACCAGATTCTGGTTTCTGAAGGTTTTTGTGCCTTCTATAAAAGGGCACGGTTTGTGACAAACCGTGCGCTTTACCAGAATGTGGTTTCTAGTTTAGGGTTATTACACATTTATATAGAGAGTATTTCTATGCCTTTAAAAATCGATGTCTAAGAATGTTTCCTTAAAGGGAATTATGGTTTCACAGTTGATAATTAGTTCACTATTATTTGTGTATGCAGGCGAACTATTATTTGTACGAGGGGTTAAATAATATTTCCCTCGATGACTGGAGCACCCCACAAAAATCATTTTCTAGCTGGGAAACACCTCATCAACCGTTGCCGGAATGGAACACACCATCTGAGTGTAAAACACCAGATGATATACCATCCTCCTCACTGGGATCATTTGACTATAGTTGTCCGCCTCCAGAAGCATCTTTATCTCATGAAGAGACTAAGAATTCGGCTTCTGCTAACCCATAATTTTGCTTTCCATCCCTACACACACAGCCTCAGTTTAGTGTACCACCAGAATAGGATGTTTTCGTCTCTGCTGACTATTCAGAGTTCTTCACAACAAACCAAATCTGGGAGTCCAGAGAAGAAGCATTTATGTGGGCGCGGGAGACTGCTATGTATCACAAGTTCTGCATCATAAAGGGGAGGAATAAACCTTCCGCGTATAGAGCCCTTGGGGGGACTTGGTTACCGTGCGATAGGCATGGACAAAACATCCGTAAACAAGCTGACCAAGTGAGGGACACCACAAAGTCGAAGAAGTATGGGTGTCCATTCATGTTGAGGCTGAAAGAAGGGCCGAAGGGATCATGGAAGATCAGTGTACAACATGGAACTCACAATCATGTGATAACAGAGAATTTGTATGGTCATGCATTAGCTGGGCGACCAAACGCTGAAGAGAATGAGATTATTAGGGTGATGACGGTTAATCATTGCAAGCCTCAAAAGATTTTTACTACAATAAGGTCGTCCCCAAGAAACTTGACCAAGATGAAGCAAGTGTACAACATCATGCATGAGATACGAAAAAAGGGCATGGAAGGAAGAACAATGGTGCAACAGTTCTTCTATGAGTGCAATGAGAAAGGATACTTCATGGAGCATAGATTCAATACGGAGACTGACAGGTTGCTAAAGTCGTGTGCCCAATCAAAGTAAATCCTTAAAAACCTAAACTAGTAGAATAAGCAAGCAAGGATCGAATCCCACAGGGAGGAGTTGTCTTTCTTAATGTAAATTAGTATGCCAAAGTAACAAAGGGGGGATTGGTTGGTTGTTTGAATTGCAAGTAAACAAAGCAAAGTAAAAACAAAGGTTTTTGTAATCAATTGGGGAAAAAGTATTTAGCCAAACAAATATCCACCATTCATTTGATCGATTGGTCCTAGATTATCTCTATTCCTTCCTATGATTATTCATGTCCCTATTCTGAATTAGCTACCAGTCCAACTAGTCCTGTCAACCCTTACTATCGAACGCACGAGAAACTATCAAGATTTAGAACAATAGTAGCATGGAGCATAGGAATTAACCAGGATACATGCAATACCACAACTCGCAATATTTAACACATAATCAATTCTCTTTCATAATAAACTAGTCCAACCAGTCCTAGAATATCATGGTTGCTACACAAGATAAGGGATTTCAACTCAAAATATCCAAACCCTAGCAATAGACAATTACTAATATCAACTAGGTGATCAATCCAGTCAAATCAATCAGAATCAATAGGAATAAGCTCAAAAGAAAAATGTAATCCAAAGAAATATGAATATAATTATAACCTCACAATCATATATCAAATGAAGGCTTCAATTGTCGGACTAAGCAAATGGTGCTTAGTTCTTCATAGTCTTGAAGGGAAAACAATACTGAACTCTAAGATAAAAACTGAATAAAAACTGAATGTGGCTGCTGGGAAACTAGGTTAAATAACCTAACCCAAAACCTAAAGCTAAAGATACCAAACATAATCTTAAAAGGAAATAAAATAATCCTACCGGAATAAAGAAATAAAAGAAAAAGAAATAAATAAAATAAAAGTAAATCTTCGGAAACCCGGACGCGCTGACGAACAGGATTTCCGCGACCGCGGAGAAAGCTTCCGCGATCGCGGAAAATTAACTTTTGAACGGCTTTGCTCTCGACTTTTCCGCGACCACACCCACTGGACTTCCGCGATCGCGGATTCTCGATTTCTTGCTCCTTCGCCTCGCGTTGATTCCGCGACCGCGGCCCTCAGCCCCGCGACCACGGTTTTGCTTCTGTAACACCTCTTCTCTTCTGAACTTTGTCCTCTCTTCAGTCTTCTCAAGTGGTTTCTTTTCATCTTCTTAATGTCTTCATTTAAGCTTCTCCAAACCACCAATATCACACTTCTTCTTCTCAACTCCAATCTTTACAATACGCTTTAAACATCTCCAAATGGTACCCAAAACACCAATAACAACTCCTGGTTAAACCCTACAAAGTAGCGCTGATCAAATTCCCCCATGCTTAAACCTTGCTCATCCTCGAGTAAGCTAATGTAAACCTACTCCTCCAATCAAGTCCCCAAGGTCTCAGGAAGCACAGAAAAATCATCTCCACTAAGAATTGCACCTAAACATGAAACTCTAAGGCACCAACACAATAAGCTCAACACACATACATCACAACATATAACCAAGCTTAAAGGAAAGCAGAGTACTTCCCCTAAGCTTAACCCGAACACCATAGAGTGAATAAACATCTAATCCTAGCCTCCATCTATCTTCTTATGTCTCCCAGAGTGACTTACCCGAATCCTCCTTATATCACCTCTTCTTATGTCACCATGCCAGGTAAAATGATGATTCCTAAAAATCACTCTTTTTCTTTTCACTCATTTTGACAAGGCGCCCTTTCCGGTTTTCACCAAGCCACTCATTTCATTTTTCAATAGATGGGCTCACATAAAACTCACATCACTCTTGACCAATTGTTACCCCAGCCTAATGTTGGTCCAAGCCACCTGCTTATTACCTAAGCCGCCATTTCGGGTTTTCGACTTGTCCCAGGATTTATGTATGTCTTTTTTCAATTTTCAATTTTTTTCTTTTTCATTCTTTTTTTCTTTTCCTCCTCAGACAACTAGCAAGTATAGAACACTCCCCCATGCTTAAACATTGCATTGTCCTCAATGTAATGAAAGACAAAAAAGATGAAGCACAGGGAAAAGCGGAAAGGTACTCACAACCATCGCCGAGTTGGCTTGGACATGGAAGTTGTTGCTGGCGGTATATCACTATAAGCACATGTCGCTTGGTGTCGCGCCGGTCTTCAAACTCACACTCTACCGTGCAACCAAATAAATCCACTGTAAGGTGTAGTAGTATATCAAAGAGTCGGGGCTACACGGCCTTCAATGAACACAAAAATAGAGCCTAGATGTAATCGTGGTATGGGCTCTGGTGTTCCTCCTCCTCAGCTGTCGAATGTTGGACCATCCTCGTTTCCAAATAAAATGTGGGGCGAATATCTCCTCCTTGGCAGCATGATGCGCACCATCTCTCGTAGTATATGGTGGCTCGACTTGGTGCTCTCCCATCAACTTGGGTTGCCTCTCGGACATCGTCTTAGTTATTGTCGTGGCTCGACTTGGTGCTCTCCCATCAACTTGGGTTGTTCACATCAATTGAACACTTGGGGTCTCCATCAGGAGGGTGTCGCTTTGAATCATCTATGTTGAATCCGACCCTCACCCCGTCAAATTCCATTGTGAGCAAACCGCTGCTCACATCAATTTTCGTTCCTGTCGTGTTTATAAACGGCCTTCCTAGCATCACTGGGGTTGCGGTTTTATCTTGCCCCGTATCCATCACAAAGAAGTCCGCAGGGAAGATTAACTTGTCAACTTCCACCAGCACATCCTGCACCACTCCTTTGGGATACACATAGGAATTGTCCGCCAGCTGGATCACAATCCCTGTCTTCTCTAATGGCCCGACCTCTAAAGACTCGTACAATGAGAGAGGTAAAACGTTGATAGAAGCACCCAAATCTAGCATAGCTTGTTCGAACATGGTGCCACCTATCTTGCAGGGGATAGTGAACATCCCAGGATCACTGCACTTCTTTGGTAACCGCTTTTGCAGCATAACGGATACATTCTCATTGACCTGGACCTTCTTCTTCTCCTTCACCGCTTTCTTCCTCTTTATTGTGCACAGCTCCTTCAAGAGTTTTGCATAGCGGGGAATACTGTTGACAAGTTTGAGCAAAGGAATATTTACCTTGCAGTTGCTGAAGGTCTCAAATAAATCTTTTTCGTTCTCCACCCTTCTGGTGTCCTTCAGCGCCTCGGGAAATGGAGCGGGAGGCTTTAATGTACCGAGCGGAGGGAAGTTGGGGCATACATAATCATCGTGATCAACTTCTACATCGACTGAGGCTCCAGGGAGTTTTCCGCGATCGCGGAGATCTGTCCGCGGTCGCGGATTGTCATTGAGCATGTCCTCTTCAACAAAGACCTTTTCGCGATCGCGAAAATCTGTCCGCGGTCGCGGAAAAGCGTCGATTCTTTCATCCTCTCCAGAAACATATCCGCAATCGCGGCCTTCTTCTCCGCAGTCGCGGAAAACCTTCTGTTGGTCTCGGCCATTATCCACTTGTGCTCCGCTCCTCAGCGTCATGGTGCATACGTTCTCTCTCGGGTTTACTACCGTTTGAGATGGTAGTTTCCTCGAATCCCGGGCTTCCAGCATGCTCACTGCGATAGAGTGACATGCCTAAAGTCGTATGCCTAATCAAAGAAATCCTAATGTACCTACTAAACAGAGTATAACAAGCAAGTCAGGGTCGAACCCAAGAGAATCAGTTTATCAGTTCTTGTAATTCGCAAGTCACCAACTAGGAACTAGGGGGGGTTTGTAGTATTTCGAACCAAGTAATTAAAGCAAGAAAAGCAGAGCAAAGGATGTGAATATGATATGAGGAAGGTGCCACACCTGACAAAGATACAAACAATAAGAGATATGGTTGATCACTGAATTCTATTATTCTCAAGTTCTTATCTTTCCTTTGGTTGTTCTTATCCCGATCATATGTAACTATTAGTTCTACCAGCCCTAATAGTACTTATTACTAAATCAAATCCGAAAACCTTCAAGACTCAACAAAGCAATAGCATTCAAACAAGGATTCAACAAGATACATGCAATAGAAACAACCCGTTACTATAAACATGCAATTAACTCTCTCTCACGATGAACACTCGCAACCCGTTTATGTAAATCGTGTTTGCTACTAGATATGCAACCCGAACCCGGAATTGACAAGTCCTAGCTATATGGATAATATTAATAAACCTAGATGATCAGTATAGAGAAATCAATAAGATTCAATAAACATTCAAGTGCAAGAGAATTAATACAACTAGATAGGAAATCGAACAAGAGTAGAAAACTCACAACCAATCAATTGAAGGCTTCAACACGTCAAGTGCAACAATGGAAGTGTAGTTCTCCATAGGGTTTGTGAGAGAAAACTAAGAAAGGTGGCAACGAGGTTAACCTAAACAAAGTCTAGGTTAAACCTTAAATAATAGGAAAACAAATAGTTTAGAAATAAAGAAATGGAAAATAAGATAAAACATGGAAATAAGATCTCGAACTAAAAGATAAGGAAAGAAAGATCTCGGATATAAAATCCGCGTAAAACTTCAGCTCAGCACCGCGGGTGCGGTGGGTCTCCAGAGGCTTCAGCAGTCTTCTGCTAGCTCACCGCGGGTGCGGTGGTATTGGGCGCGGGCGCGGTGGCGCCTCCAGCTTCTGCAACACTTCCGTAAAAATGCTATAACCTTTGATTCCCCACTCGGATTGCGCTCATATTTTGAAGACTTGCAGTAGACTTCAAGATCTAACTCCTCGAATTGGAATCACTCCATTTGGACATCTGAGTAAAGAGAACGAACCAATTGAATTCAGCTCAATGTTCTTCTACTCTTCAATGCACTTCAAACCTTTGTAAATCCCATGATTTCTTCACTTCTAGTCTTCTCTTCCGGATTACAAAATTACCATCAAATCATATCCAAACATCACCTAAATCATGCTAATAACTACTAGATGTGCTATACAATATATCGCATATCATAGAGATTTGCCCCACTTGCTTCTCCAAGTTCTGAATACTGGACCGCATCTCTTGAATTTGTTGGACCATAGTATTTCCCAACGTTGAAACGCTCTGCGCGATTGACTGAATTTGTTGGGCTGTATTGCTTGTCAACGCTGATACGGTCTGGGTGAGGCTCCGGATCTGGTCATCAACGGACATGGGTGAATTAGAGCTCTGGCCTTGAGGTCTTTGGTCATATGGAGCTCTATATTGTTGTTGTTAACCCCCATGCTGCTGATATTGTTGTGGTCGGAGTAGGAATTGTGGAGGCCTGTGTTGATACTCTTGATTTTCCTGGCCCTGAGGAGTACTCTGTTGATTCCCGTATCTCAGATTGAGGTGATCTCTCCACCCTGGATTGTACGTGTTGGAGTACGGGTCATATCTTGGCCTTGAAGGGCCGTATCCTCCAATAGCATTCACCTCAGCAGTGGGCTCCTGCAGCGTGGGACATGCATCAGTCGGATGCATCATGTCATAGCATATCCCACATGATTTGACTTGCTGCTGGCCGCCCTTCATCATGTATCTCCTCATCATCTCCTTCATCTTAGCCATGTCAGAAAGTAGTGAAGAATGTGGCTGAGAGTCTGCAGCCTTGACTGTTTGGGCGCTCACCCTCCTATTGAACTGTCTTGAGCCCTCAAATAGCTCAAAGAAAACCTCAAACGCTTCAGCTGGCATCTTGTTCAAGATGTTTCCTCCGCAGGCTGCATTCACCATTCGACGCTCCTCGTCAAGAAGTCCACCGTTCAAATAAAGTACGAGGTCTTGGTCTGAATACCCATGGTAGGGGCAGCTAGAAGTCAACTATAACACCCCCAAATCTCATCTTGAAAGTATTACTGCCAATGACCTCGGATATAACATCCTGAAGTCATCTCGAAAATACAATAATTTCCAAATACAACAAAATACAAAATCAGAATTATTACAGCGGAAGTCTTTAAATAATCAACAAAAGGGTCTTGATCGCAATGATCACCCGCCAAGGATCTTAACCTGAATAAACATGTCAAAAACACCGCTTGCCTTCATAGTCATTCTAACCTTCACAGGACGGCAACTTATCTGATGTGCTGAATCGAACGGATGACACCAGCCAACCATGCAAAGAACAATTACGGTTGGTTAGTCTAATGAAAGACTACGCAAGGGTACAAAGCAGAGTGGTTCGAAGTAGTTGTATTAGGTTAGACTCATCGCTCCTCGAATCACAACCGATAACGATAGTCAACCACCATACTTCTACTGAATACATGAAAAGACATGATCAAGAGAAGATTCTGGAGACCGAGTCTCACAGCAATCAATCCCAAAAGAAGACTCCAACGAGTTGAGTCTTATAGGAAGCATGACAAATGTTAGGAAACTTAATTAATAATATTCATACAAGCGTTCAAAAATGACTTGATGTTTCGGCTCACGACCAACCTCACCGCCCCAGGGCGAATCCAGATTGGAAAGAGAATTTTACTATGATCACAGTCAAGACGATATTTCCTAGCTGCACTACTCGCCTAAGGTATATTAATTATGTGCAACAAAGGCACTTATCTGATTTAATTCCAAAACCAAACCACATCACGTTATAAACTTTTATCATGATCAGCTTGTCCCGAGACGAGAGATCACTTGGGAGCAACTCCCGAGATTTGCTCCCGAGATATGTGTGACACTAGCTAAGTGCACCACCTCTATACCCGAGTATAGAGGCTAGTCATGACTCACCAATGGTATTAGGGTCTCAATGCCCTTTTCTCCATTTAATTATCAAGAAACGACTGGACCTCCTGGGCCTCAGTAAACGTTCTTACGAATACTCGTGCTAACTAAACAGTTCAACACAGTCAACAATCATATCAAATCAAAGCCATCAAGGCCAACATCATAGATCTATCAATCTATATATATATATATATATCAAAATAGCGTTGCTACTAACAGTATATGCAACCTATTATAATCTTTCATATGAAATTCACATTTAAAATCCTCAACAAAACCATTATGAACATAATAGCGCTGTATCTAGCAATATACAACCTATTATAATAACACTTCTTTTCATCAAATTATTTATCAAAACTGTTCCCAACATAAACAGTAAACAAAACAGTAATCATTCCAAATTAATTAACAACTAAGCAATTGATAATTAATGGGAAATATGGAATGATGAGCAAGAGCGAACCGCCACTTGCCTTAGATCCGACGAAAGCTTGAACAAAGCTTAGAGACAACGGGTTCCTGGGTCCGAAACTGGGACAGATCTTGGATAATAAATCCCTAAGAAACGACCCATAACGAGACCCTAAGTTAGATTCAATATTCTCATAATTGAATCTAAAAGAATAGAAAAAGAATCAAAGGAATCGAGCCTCGCCCAAAGCCAAGCACCCACGAACATACACTCGGACAAGGCTCGCCGCGGGGTGCGGTGGGAGCTTGCCGCGGGGTGCGGTGGACTGACAGTGGCGAGCTCGACAACGTTTCAATGGAACTCACCCAAACCGATTCGATCGACTTCGATTCGTCTATGGTTTGATCTCCCAATTCCTTAAACCTTAGCACAACACTTATGAGCACCTTCTCTAACACTCAAAGGCTTCAAGCTCTTCTCAAACGAAGCTCACAAACTCAGTTTTAATGGAGGAAAAAATAGAGGAGAACAGAGGAGGAAGATGGAGCGATCTCCCTTCTGATCTCGCCTCCCTTTTATAGCCCAACAAGAGCCACCTCTAAGGGGACAAGCCAGGGAACAAGGGAACAAGGGAACAAAGGCTGGAGCCACTTGGGCTGCCAAGGACTGACAACGCCGAGAGTCAGCCAAGCTAATCGCGAAGAAGACGAAGCCGACTCTGTTTTGGCCTTTGTCGTGGGGTGCGGTGGCGCCTTACCGCGGGGTGCGGTCAAACCCAATTTTACCCTCCTTAACTGATTAGCTTATGGTTAAATAACTTAATCCCGGGTTAAATATATTTGTACACGATCGACAAATTAACCCCGAAAACATGTCAACTGTATTTTATATTACTCAGAAAAATTTACAGAGTTCAAACCAATTACAGAATGTCCGAAACTCTCTAAAATTAATCCGACTAGTAATACGGGAGTTGGAAAAATTCCAAAATATCCTTATAAAATGAGGGATATTACATCAGCCTCTTGAACCTCTCGTACAACGATTCAGCAGCCTGCTGTTCAATGTTGCTTATGCTCCTCTTCAGACTGTTGAGCTTTGTCGCAGGGAAGTACTTCTCCAGGAAGGCTTTCATCATCTTAGCCCATGTGTCTATGCTTCTTGGAGGCAAATAGTAGAACCAATCATTGGCCGCATCCTTTAGAGAGAAAGTAAAGGCCCTCAGCTTGATCTGGTCCTCAGTCACTCCTTTTGGCTTCATGCTGGTGCAGACGGAATGGAACTCTGAAAGATACTTATTGGGGTCTTCTCCACTCATCCCATGGAAGTGGGGGAGTAAGTGGATCAACCCGGACTTCAGCTCAAAATTTATGCCATCTGCCAGCTCAGGGAATTGCACAGCCATCGGTTGTTGTTGCAGATTTGGGGCAGTCAATTGCCTCAACGTGGGTGCTTCGTTAGCCATCTCAAAGCACGGGTTGTCAAAACACAAAACTCTGTTTATCTTGCGGTTCCTAGAAAGGGTTCTCTCAATTTCTGTATCACAAGCAAGAAGAGGAGAGTCAGTAGCACGGGTGTGGACCATAAGATAGGTCCACACAAAAATTGACACACAAACACACACAAAGAAAAAAAATCAAAACTTGCCTCCCCGACAACAGCGCCAATTTGACAGGTTGCTAAAGACGTGTGCCCAATCAAAGTAAATCCTTAAAAACCTAAACTAGTAGAATAGGCAAGCAAGGGTCGAATCCCACAGGGAGGAGTTGTCTTTCTTAATGTAAATTAGTATGCCAAAGTAACAAAGGGGGGATTGGTTGGTTGTTTGAATTGCAAGTAAACAAAGCAAAGTAAAAACAAAGGTTTTTGTAATCAATTGGGGAAAAAGTACTTATCCAAACAAATATCCACCATTCATTTGATTGATTGGTCCTAGATTATCTCTATTCCTTCCTATGATTATTCCTGTCCCTATTCTGAATTAGCTACCAGTCCAACTAGTCCTGGAAACCCTTACTATCGAACGCACGAGTAACTATCAAGATTTAGAACAATAGTAGCATGGAGCATAAGAATCAACCATGATACATGCAACACCACAACTCGCAGCATTTAACACATAATCAATTCTCTTTCATAATAAACTAGTCCAACCAGTCCTAGAATATCATGGTTGCTACACAAGATAAGAGATTTCAACTCGAAATATCCAAATCCTAGCAATAGACAATTACTAATATCAACTAGGTGATCAATCCAGTCAAATCAATAAGAATCAATAGGAATAAGCTCAAGAGAAAAGATATAATCCAAAGGAATAGGAATAGAATTATAACCTCACAATCATATATCAAATGAAGGCTTCAATTGTCGGACTAAGCAAAGGGTGCTTAGTTCTTCATAGTCTTGAAGGGAAAACAATACTGAACCCTAAGATAAAAACTGAATAAAAACTGAATGTGACTGCTGGGAAACTAGGTTAAATAACCTAACCCAAAACCTAAAGCTAAAGATACCAAACATAATCTTAAAAGGAAATAAAATAATCCTACCGGAATAAAGAAATAAAAGAAAAATAAATAAATAAATAAAAGTAAATCTTCGGAAACTCGGACGCGCTGACGAACGGGATTTCCGCGACCGCGGAGAAAGCTTCCGCGATCGCGGAAAATTAACTTATGAACGGCTTTGATCTCGACTTTTCCGCGACCACGCCCACTGGCCTTCCGCGATCGCGGATTCTCGATTTCTTGCTCCTTCGCCTCGCGTTGATTCCGCGACCGCAGTTTTGCTTATGTAACACCTCTTCTCTTCTGAACTTCGTCCTCTCTTCGGTCTTCTCAAGTGGTTTCTTCTCATCTTCTTAATGTCTTCATTTAAGCTTCTCCAAACCACCAATATCACACTTCTTCTTCTCAACTCCAATCTCTACAATATGCTCTAAACATCTCCAAATGGTACCCAAAACACCAGTAACAACTCCTAGTTAAACCATACAAAGTAGCGCTGATCAGAGACCAATAAGATAACAGATATCTTCTTCGTAAGCCCGGACCAGTTGTCGCTGCTGAAGGCATTCCCGTACATTGTGTTGCTGGACTCTACATACGCAACTAACAGGTTAGTAACACACATATCTATTATATTCCTCACTTGTTCATGTAATCATTAGCATGCCATAACATATCATTATGTGTGCAGATACGATTTGCCCTTCCTTGAAATTGTCGGCATCACATCTGTTTGTAAAAACTATAATATTGCCGGGGCGTTTCTGGAGCATGAGAACGAAGAGAGTTACAAGTGGGCCATAGAACAACTTTCAAAAATGTTTGTCAAGGTCCAACGAGCACCCACATGCTTGGTCACAGATCGGGAGAAGGCGTTGATGAACGCCTTAGAGAAGCAGTTTCCAGAAGCAAAATTCCTTCTATGTAGGCGCCATGTGAGGAAGAATATTGAAGACTTCGGGAAAAAGGCCATGGACAAGTTTAGGGGCACAATGTTTTCCAACGATTACATGAAACTATTCAAGGAAACAACCATAGAAGGGTATGAAGCAACACTGAAGAAGATTCAGCAAGATTGGAGGAAATATCCAAAATGTCTCCAGTATGTACAAAAAAACTGGCTTGACCCGTACAGGGAAATAATCGTCTCAGTATGGACAGATACAGTGTTCACTCTTGGAACTACCATAACTAACAGGTTTGTGCATTATGTTTTTAAATTTAACTGGTTATTTAAACTTAGACTTTTACAACAACATACTGACTTCGGATTCTTGATTGTAATACAAGATTAAAGGGGCTCATTCCAGTCTTAAGAGCTTCTTCACTAGCAATGATGGCAACCTTTGCACTGTATTCGATCAATATGATGCACGGTTGCACACTCATATTAGTGAGATAAGGGGGGCCTTGAATGAGAGCATAGAAAAATGATTTACGCTGATAACAAACACACATCTTTTCTACAAGCTGTACTACAAGGTCTCTGCGATTGCACTAGCTCGGTTGATTGAGGAATACAAGAAAGGCGAAGCTCCGTTGTGGAACACTATATGCAGATGCTAGATGAGGGTCAGAGATGGCTTGCCTTGCGTGCATGACATGGCGCAGAATGTGATGAACCAGGAACAAATTGAACCTAGCTCATTGCATCCGTTCTGGAGGCAATTGACCTTGTCAGAAGTGCGGACAGAAGAAGAAGAAGCCACAGAACGTAGAGTGAATAGGTCGTTGCTTGAAGAATTTGCTGCAAGCGTCTTCCCCACATTGCCAGTGCATGATCAACACAGAGTTGTCTCTGCACTAACAAGTATAGCACATCCAGAGCGGACTACTATGCAAGAGCCAGCTAAAGTTAGGCATAAGGGTCGGCCTCAAGGAGCTCTAAAGATTCCTACCAAAAGACAACAGTCAGCATGGGAGTACATTGACCAACAGATGGAGGGAACACCTCCGAAGAAGCAAAAAGGAAGACCACCTAAGGAAGCTTCAACCATGCCATGCCAACCACGAGAGCCTATGCCTTCGGGTCACACGACGTTGATCAAGAACCCTCGGCGATATATTATCCAGTTTCCCAAGTGTATGAAACCACATGTGGGAGGATGGTGGGAAATAATTGGTGATGGAAACTGCGGATACAGATAAATTGCGCATGGTCTGGGTTTAGGTCAGGGGCAGTGGGCTTTTGTTCGACGTACCATGATTGCTACGTTGAAATAAGAGTATGAGCTATTCGCGCCAATTTGGATGTCTACGATGACACTTGAGGCAATGGAGGCGAAGCTTGCATGGTTTCCTTTGCCCAACAGGCCTGCCCCATGGGAAACGTGGTTGGACCTCCCGGATATGGGATGTTTGGTGGCAACTGCATTCAACTGGGTGTCCGTCGATGTTGGTGTAGGAACGACATACATGCCTATGAGGGCGAATCCAAACCAAGCGGTTGGAGAGAAGATGAAGACGATATGCATTTTCCATGTCCAGAAAGAGCAACATTTCATTGCGGTACGTTAATACAATCAAATAAGTTGAAACTATCTTATGTTAAAACATATGTATGATGCATTGACTTTGATGTAGATTGGCCTTGCCGAAACCTCACCCTTGCCGTACCTTTACGGGCCATGGGTGACAAATCATGACCCGTCTGCGGGTGATTTGGTAGATCCAATCCTTGATCGATTGATGGAGTACCAAGCAGCCGCCCCAAAGAAGCAAAGAGGAAAGAAGAAAGTTGAAACTATTTTATGTAATGACTGATATGTATGATGCAATGACTTTGATGTAGATCGGCACATGTTCGTTGTATTTATGAGCTGTTGGTGAAATACCAAGACACATGTTTTTACAGAAGGCACAGAATCCGCCAGAAATAACATTCTGGTAAAGCGCACGGTTTGTGACAAACCGTGCCAGGACCCGTGCCATTTTACAGAAGGCACATAAGTCGCCAGAAATAACTTGAAACCACACGCTACGTGTGGAGACAGACCACACGTAACGTGTGGTGCAGTTCCACACGTTACGTGTGAAATTCAACTTATTTCTGGCGGATGGTTCTTTACAGAAGGTTTTCCGCGACCGCGGAAGAATTGCCGCGACCGCGGAATTATTACTGAGGCTCGAGTATTCTACAACATGTTTTCCGCGACCGCGGAAGTATGTCCGCGCCCGCGAAAATGTTCTTGTCGCTCGCGTCCTTCAGTGTTTCCGCGACCGCGGAAGTGTTTTCGCGCCCGCGGACGTTGGGCCGAGCGTTAGCGATTTCGTCGTTCATTTCGATGGCAGTTTATCGTGATGGCGGTTTACACATAATTACGTCATCTAGTTCGTTATCTTCACGTGAATTAAAATACGGTCTCATACACTATACAAAATGAAGACATCTTAAACTTGGGAATACACTCTCAAGAATATCATAACAAATAATCAAATAGGAGTCATAACATTCATTGTTTCCATAATCCAAAGTTCATTGAAATTCATAAAACGAAACAAGTTTAATCATAAAACAGTCTCCACAGCTTCCTCAGTGATTGGGAAGGAAGGGATACATTCGCTCCATTGACCGGCGTAGCGCCTCTGCTACATCTTCACATTCATGGTTGCGATGTGGATCAAGATCATTGTAGCAATTTTCGAAGGCCTGCACACAACACAAAAACGTTGATATGTATAATAAATATAGATAGAGTTAACCGGACATTAAACAACCTACAAATTAGTCAATTTCATACCTGTGTCGCGTCTTCAATGGTAGGGGGGTTGACGAATGGGTGTGTACGTGGGCAGTACCGGCCCATGTAATCAGCGCTACAGTCATGGCCTTGCTGGATAGGAGGGCCAGCGCATCTAGGGTCATGGAATGTACATTCTGCGCATCCCATGCAAATCAAGCTCTATCGTACTCCACCGTGTAGCTGCTGATCTTTGCTCCTCTCCAAGCCTTTTAGGCACTATAGGCGCTCTTGGAATCTGTTGTACACGGGCAAACTGTCTCGCCACACGGTTTGGCATGTACGGCTCGGTTATCCAAAGACACGAGATAACTCCATGGAAGTGCGATGGAGTGAAGCTCACATCGTTAAAGTCAACCGTACCATACGGCATCCAATCAACCTAAACATAATAGGATGCAAAATAATTATAAATCAACGTCAACCTAAACATACCTATCAATTTGGGCGAACGGCATCGAATCAACCTAAACATAATAGTCAATTTCAAACCTGTGTCGCAGTCATCATATCGAGCTCCAATCTGTAATTTCTCATTGGGTTGGGTCTCACTGAAAGGTCCCATCTACGAGCATATGGGATCGCATGTTCAGAGTCCCAGTCTCTACTCTGTGCAGGTCTGAACATGATGAAATATTGGTATATCCATGCCTGAAAGACAATTTTTGTAAGCAATCCATGTTATTGAATAATTACATTTACAACAATAAAATTTGGTATAAACAATAGTTTTTATAATTTAAAAAATACCTGAATCAGAGTGTAGCACGTGGACATCAATCTCGCATCTTTTCTTGTGCACTCGCCCAAGCTGCGGTACACGTAGGCAAGAACGCCAGCACCCCATGTATAATCCATGGTGCACGAGTGATCATCCACAAATCCCGTATAGTACAGTGGCAATTTGTGTTGGGACTTGTCCGGGAAGAGACAAGAGCCCAACAAGTACAGCAAGTACCCAGACGCACACTGCTCGTCATTCAGCTCTCTACAATGCTTCCTGAGGAAATCAGCAGTTACAGTACCGGATGTCACCTCCTTAGCAGGCAACTCAAAGAATCCCTGTACCTCCGCCACCATGGCCTTCTTCAAATCAGTCACACCCAACTGCTCTTGCCAATTCCGTGGAGGTGCCAAGTCTTTTCCGTTGATGCTTAGCCCAAGGATCAACAATACGTCATGGAGAGTTATGGTCATCTCTCCCCATGGCATATGGAACGAGCTGGTCTCAGGTTGTCAACGCTCAACGAACACACCAATCAGCGTCTCGTGCACATGCTCATGAATCACATCCGGAATATGACACAAGCCTGATCCAGATGCCAGTTCACCCCATGGCGTTTGCAACTGCAAACGCCATGTGCGTGTCTGTTTGCCTCATTGCTGAAACCTCAACGGTGGCACAGGCTATAAATATTTGTATTTTAAACCAGTGTAAGCAATCAATTTGACATATTTATAATAAAATGTGAAATTACAAGAATAAGGTTTTCCATACAACTTACAATGCGCTGGTAAAGGGTGTACGCCACGTGATTGGCAAAACCCTTCAGAAGTTCGAGAATCTCCGGACCTCCATATACTCTAACCTGCAATTCAGGGTCATATCTCCCCTTTTTCTTCGTTCGGGGAGGTTTTGGCTGTGAAGAGCTGGCTTCCTGTGGCTCCTCGTCTGCATAATCAGGTTGACCTCTTGGAGCCCAAGCCTGACTATCCTCGTCCTACATTTTTTTTTACAAATGATAAGTAATTAAATTTTTATCATACGCTCATATTTTCATATATTAAGGCTACTTACCTTAGGATCAGGTGCATTCGGGTTGAGCCCCGGGTTCTCCCATGGGCTGTACCCTATCTGATCATCTACGCCGCCTTGATAATAGACGGGGCTGTGATGATGGATGTGAGGGCTCTGATGGAGGTGAGGGCTGTGATAGGACAGCGGAATGTGATGGAGGTGAGGGCTCTGACAGGACAACGGACTCTGATGGAGGTGAGGGCTCTGATGGGACGCCGGGCTCTGATGATGGTAAGGACAGTGCTGGGGCGGCGGACTAAATGGAGGGCCATAATAGTTATTCTGATCCATCGTATCAGAATAACCATGGAGCGGGCTCGCGTTGTACTCTGGGTACAACTGCGGGTCCGAGTCCGCACGACCACCCGCCACAAGAAACGATGACAATGACACAAACGGCAACACGGAGGGGTCAACATTGCCCGCCTGCCCGTATCCTCCAGCATCCTGACTACCGCTCACAACCCTACGAGTTACCTCCTCCTCAGTCCGAAATGAAACATCTCGGATGAGGTTTCGTCTGGTTCTATGCTTCGTTCTCTCACCGGGCTCCATCTACAACAATAAATCATTTTATCTCAAAAAATACAATTCCGAGTGTACCTAAAATAAAAAATTCAATTCCGATACAATTGAATTCGGGTATCTCAAAATTGTATTTCACACGTTACGTGTGGACTGTATCAACACGTAATGTGTGGTGACAATCCATATGTTACGTGTGGACTGTATCCACACGTTATGTGTGAAATTACAATTCCCCTTTCCCCGGCGACATTCCGGCGACGTTCCGATGACATTTCAGATTCCGGCGAAGCTTTTTTTCATCAAAATTTTACCAAAATTCAACAAAACTAACACTTCTTAAACAAATCCAACAAAACTACCACTTGCATTTGGCTACTTTCATACAAATCCAACAAAAATCCTAAACACCCTTTCATACAAATCTATCAAATTTCTACAATTTCATACAAAATAACTACTTCAAAATTAACCATCAAATGCAAATAACTACTTCAAAATTACACAAAAACAACAAATACAAGAACAAAAACACTAAAACAATATGGATCTACAATAACCATAAAAAAACTTCGAAATTAAAAAAAAAAACAAGATATAGGATGTTACTAACCTTTCAAGGATATGGATCTACATAACGTGCGGATCTTGTTGATTCGTAACGAGGACACTAGCTAGATGCGTAACGTGGGAAGGGAGCAATTTGGGCGAGCGACGGTTTAGATTATAGGAGGAAGAAGAAGAAAATAGTCCTTTTAAAGCCGGAGAGACTCCCCACGTTACGTGGAGAGCCTGTTCCCACGTAACGTGGGGAGCCGTCCCCCACGTTACGTGTGGAGCCTCTCCTCGCGTAACGTGGGGAGCATATGCGCTGAAAGACAATTTCGGGTATGCGTTAAAAAGTATGGGCCTTAATTATATGTAGTATAACCAATATTTGAATATACTATAATGAAGTTAAAATCACACAATACTTAGTATAACCGATATTCAAACATTATTATAATGAAGTTGTGATTATATTATACTTTGTATAACTGAGATTTGAAAAATACAACAATAAAGTTTCGATTACATTATATTTAGTATACACGATATTCAAATAATATGGTAATGAAGTCAAAATTATACTATACTTAACTCATTATTTTCATACTCTTAATTTTGAAACCCATAGAGCGTCCATAACATGTATTTTCTTGTTCTCGGGGTGTCAAAGACCTTAAATCTCATATCTTGAATATAGAATATTTTTTTTAAATAATAATAATAATAATTTATAAGTAAAAAATTTAAAAATAAAAAACAATTATAATTTTGTTTATTTTTTATATATTTTTTTAATATTAAAATAGTGACACCCACGCATTGATAGGCGTGACTTTTTTTTTAAATATTTTTGTTATTTAATTTTTTTTTTAATATTAAAATAGTCACGGTCACACAATACGTAACCGTGACCCTTTTGTGTTTTTTTTATTCCGCAAAATTGGACATTCAATAAAATGTCACTCTTACGCTTTGCGTGACCGTGATCTAATCTCGCCCTCACATTGCGTACGTATGACTTTTTTAAACATAAAAAACACAAAATTTAAGCGTATATAACGCTCTCGTAAATCAAGTCAACCCATCTAACTCCAAATGAATCTACAATACTTTACATCCGCGCAGTCTAAAAGCTGCTAATCCACAACCTTACCTGACAAATTAAACATTGATAAACGATAAAGAGAAGCTAAAGAGGGAAATTTACTAAAAGTCAATTCACCTGCAGATCGAATACACTAGTGTGCATAGCTAGATCCTACAAGTACGACCACGTGACATGCACTAACCCTAATTCAATGTAAAATGTCACCACATTCTCTTTGCAGGGAATATTCATTTTTTCTACTCTTGTTCAAGACATTAGCAGTTAAGCTTGAAAGTGAGTGGGTGGAACGCGAGTGGGGAACTCGGCGTCACCTGCTTTCGGCGCCTTCTTTGCTTTCCTTTTCCATTTTACTACTGTAGTAGCAAAAAATTATAAAAATTTGTTAAAATATACTCCGTATTTGGATAACAAAAATGATAATATTTTTATTTAATTTGAAAGTTTTGATTAGAAATTATTTTTTATTGTTAATTATTATTTTGGTTTTTATGATGAGGAATTCAGGTATTCAGTGGAATGAGAAACTAGTAACGTGTTTGAACGGGTTTGGTACAATGAGAAATCGGCTTGAGTATGAGGGATTGTGTTGAGCTATTTTTCAAAAAAAATGTTTGATTAGATATTAGGAATCAAGTTAAGAGAGTATAAGAGCCTTAATTTGTATTTATGGAACAATTTTTCTAGTGTGTACTCATGGACACATGGTAAGAAGTTAAGTTTGAAATTTTTTTTCTAAGTAGAAAGGATAAACCCTTAAAGTTAAATTAGTGGTTAAGAAAATTTATTGCTAAACGTGAAAAAGTTATTGTATACCCATGAGCATACACTAGAAAAAACATTTATGGAATGACTCGTAATTTCATAAAAAGGAGGATATGAGAGTCTTTTTATTTATGGAAATGACTCATTCCCAGAAATGGCTCATTCCAAAATATTTTAATCAGAAAAACATGGAAATCGGTTTAATTCATTCTTAAATCTATTTCTTATATATAAGATATGTTATTAAACGGATCCTAAGAGAATAAATATTGACACATGACACTTTACCCAAGTCGGTATGTAGGGATTGAATCTGAAATCTCTTAACATTTTAAATTCACTATTTACTAGGCCACTCTAACCGGGGCACTCGAGAATGTATTATTAGGCTACTATAACGTACTCTTTCACAGGTCAAGACATATACAAGAGTAGATATATGAGATAAGATGAAGCTCTTGTACACTAAATTAAACTTTTGTATTAAAAATTGATTTCGAACTTTTCCTCGTTTGATTCGTGTTACACTTCTCAGAAAGTTGAACTTTTTCAAGAAGTACATTTATTTCATGTGTTTGGTTTAAAAATAAAACGTGAAAATTTATTTCTCAGGAAGTTGTAATTCCTCCAAATCAAGGAATTGCACTTACCTTGAAGAGGTTGTAAACTATAAATAGTGATTCATAAACATTAAACCTAACATGATTACGATTTGTGAGAGGACGAAGAGGATGAGATCCTGTTGGAGCAAAAAACGCAGACCTTGGAATTCGCCTTCTCTCCCTTAACCTATGCTTTTAGTTGTGTTTCGTTAACCTAACCCTAATGATGAATTTCAGGTTATTATTATAGGCAGAGAGAGGGGCCGAAATTCTCTAAAGATAAGATCTCAACCTTTCATCAAAGTTGATCAATAATAGATAATATCTTTAAATAATAGAGAATAAAATCTTCTAGTTGTAACCAAATTCTATCAAATCAACAGTTCCTTAATTAAACCTGACGTGTCATATGGGCCACATAATGAGATGTTCGAAATACCCACAAGCCCATACTTGTTGGGTCATGAATTTTTTACATTCTCCCACTTGGTCCATATGACAAATGCTTTAATGGTCATATAGGAACAAACATAAGGCGCGCATAAATGCTGAAATGATATACTTAACAGGTTTATCTTAATTACCCTTAGTTGATCTGAATCATTAGTTAGAGTCATAGCGGTTCTACATTAATTAAAGAACGTAGTCCCTTCCATGTACTACTAACCGACAATAAAAACAACTAAGTCTGTATTTTAGAAGTAATCATAATGGTCCCATTAATGTCTTGAAGAAAGACTAGTTCTGTTATCATGCATTATTTTAATATGTACATAAATGATCCATAATATGAAACAGAAAATTTTAGAAGCTTCAATACTGAATACTCAAAAACAGTGTCATAACAAAAGCACTTAGCAATCCATAAATAAGGAAAAGCTACACTACTGGTCACCCTCAAGACCCATTGTATCAGCATGCTGTTTAAATGTCTTAGGTGGTAACCCCTTAGTTAATGGATCTGCTATATTAGCACGAGTGTTGATGTGCTCAATGGACACTCTTTTCTACCGAACTTCTTCTTTAGCTGATAAGTATTTCATCTCCATGTGCTTTATACCCTTAGAATACTTATCATTCTTCGAAAAGAATACTGCTGCGGTGTTATCACAATAAATTTTCAACGGCCTGGCGATAGAATCCATAACTGTGAGCCTTGAAAGAAAATTCCGCAACCATAATGCGTGAATTGTAGCCTCAAAGCATGCTACAAACTCGGCCTCCATAGTGGATGATGCAATGATGGACTGCTTGGCACTTCTCCATGAAACATCACCTCCAACTAACATGAACACATAACCAAAAGTGCTTTTCCTAGTGTCCACACATCCGCCAAAATCTGAATCCGTGTACCCAACCACCTCAAGGTGATCAGTACGCCTAAATGTGAGCATAAGTTTCTTTGTTCCTTGTAAGTATCTCAAAACCTTCTTTGCAGCTCTCCAATGATCAATGCTTGGATTGCTTTGATAGCGACCCAACATGCCAACTGCAAAACTGATGTCTGGTCTAGTGCAAACCTGTGCATACCCCAAACTTCCTACAAGAGACGCATAAGGATAGTCTTTCATTCGATCACATTCTAACTCAGTATGAGGACATTGACTTATACTGAATTTGTCCCCTTTCTGAATCGGAACAACATTAGGATCACATGACGCCATACCAAAACCTTCTAAAACTTTTGTGATATAAGCATTCTAAGACAATCCCAAAATCCTACGTGATTTGTCATGGAATATTTCTATCCCAATCACATAAGAAGCATCTCCCATATCTTTCATTTCAAAGTTTTGAGAAAGGAAGTCCTTGGTTTCCCGTAATAAACCAAGATCACTACTTGCTATCAAGATATCATCAACATATAGAACCAAAAATGCAAACTTACTCCCACTGATCTTCAAGTATATACAATGATCAACCATGTTTTCAATGAACCCAAAGGTGGTAATGGTATCATGAAACTTAAGATACCATTGTCGAGAAGCTTACTTTAATCCATATATCGACCGCTTCAACAAACAGACCATGTTTTCCTTTCCATCTGTAATGAAGCCTTCTGGCTGAGCCATATAGACTTCTTCTTCTAAACTCCCATTTAGAAAAGCCGTTTTCACATCCATTTGATGTAACTCTAAGTCAAAATGAGCTACTAAAGCCATAATGATTCGTAGAGAATCCTTCTTTGAAACTGGAGAGAAGGTCTCATTATAATCAGTGCCCTCTTCTTAATGGAAACCTTTAGCTACAAGTCTAGCTTTATGTCGTTCGATTTTACCAAGAGAGTCACGTTTGGTCTTATAGACCCACTTACAACTGACTTTCTTATGTCCTTTTGGTAAATCGACTAACTCCCAAACTTTGTTTGTAGCCATAGATTTCATCTTATCAAACATGGCATCAATCCATTTATCAGAATCTTCACTTTTCATGGCTTGTGAATATGTATCCGGATCTTTTTCCAATCCCATGTTAAATTCACATTCTTGCAAATACATCATATAGTCATCTGAAATAGCTAATCTTTGTGGTCTTGTGGACCTCCTTAATGCTACTTCAGGTGCTGCACTTACACTCGGTTCAATGACGACATGCCCATGATGGAGTGCATGGTCATTGACATTTGGTTCTACACTGTTGGTTGGACCAACAACATTAGGTGGAACAATATCAGAAATCCTGGGCAAAGGAATTGGTATTCGTGCCCGAATTTCTCTAATGACCACTTCTCTTACTTTATCACTCCCACTGACTTCGCCATTCTCAAGGAATTTAGCATTATCGGTTTCTACAATTCTGGTGCTATGATTAGGACAGTAAAACCTAAACTCTTTTGATCTTTCTGGGTACCCAATAAAAAACCCACTAATGGTTTTTGGATCGAGTTTCTTTTCATGTGGACTATAAATGTGTGCCTTTGCTGGGCATCCCCATACACGTAAATGTCTTAAACTGGGTTTCCATCCTTTCCACATCTCAAAAGGTGTTTTAGGAACAGCTTTACTGGGAACCCGATTCAAGATAAACACAACAGTCATAAGGGCATACATCCACAACGATATGGGTAAGTTGGAATTACTCATCATACTCCTAACCATCTCTAAAAGTGTACGATTACGTCTCTCAACAACACCATTCATCCATGGCAAACCAGGCATTGTGTAATGAGGTAATTCCTAATTTTTCAAGGAGTTTAGCAAAAGGACCAGGACGTTGTCCTGACTCGTCATACTTTCCATAATATTCACCACCTTTATCAGACCTAATGATTTTCACCTTTTTACCTAATTGTCTCTCAACCTCAGTTATGTAGGATTCTACAACATTCACAGGTTGAGATTTGTCATGCAAAAGGTAAAGATAACAGTAACGTGAATAATCATCAATAAAGGTAATGAAATATTTTTCTCCACCAAAAGATGGAAAATCGAAAGGTCCGCATATGTCTTTATGTATAATTTCAAGCAGTTCAGTACTTCTTGTGGCTCCCTTTTTGGTATGTTTAGTTTTCTTACCCTTAATGCAATCTATACAAACCTCAAAATCAGTAAAATCAAGACTCGGAAGAATCTCTTCTTTCACTAATAAGTTAACTCTTTCTCTGGATATATGACCCAGCCTTTTATGCCACAAGAATGAAGAACTCTCACTTGTCCTACTACGTTTCAAACCCACTTTAGGATGCAAGGTCACATTAAGAGATTCAGAAAAGGAATTATCAAGAATAAGTTGATATAAACCATTAACTAAAGTTTCTGAACCTACTAAACCATTATTCTTAAACAAACTGAAACGTCCATCACCAGTATATGAAGAGAAGCCATTTATATCAAGTTTAGACAAGGAAATCAAATTATGAGAAATTGTAGGAACATAAAGAGTGTTCTCTAAATCTAAATGAAAACCATTACTTAATACTAAACGAAAAGTTCCAATGGCTTCTACTAGGGGTTTCATCCTATTTCCCATGTAAAGGTAGGCTTCATTTGGACTTATGTTCCGGGTTGAAAGGAATCCCTGCATCGAGCTTGAAACATGAACATTAGATCCAGAATCAATCCACCAAGTATTAGAAGGTGCTTCTACAAAATTTGATTCGAAACATACTAAAGCCAGAGGCTTACCCTTCTTTTCGAACCATTCTATGCGCTTTATGTAGTCCTTCTGAATGTGTCCAACCTTCTTGCAAAAGTGGCAATTCTCATTCTTCTTAGCTTTCTTTGGTGCAGGTTGACCGGATTGGTTGGAAGAACTATTCTGATTGGAGGAGCTATTCTTACCGCCCTTCCAATTTTTCTTTCCGAATTTGTTCTTCCCATTCCCATTCCCATGCATGTAATTTGCATTAGCAACGTGGCTGTTCTGCTGCTTAATCCTTGCCTCTTATTGAACCAGCTTATTGCTCAACTGATTCACATTCCACATTTCTGTAATCGTGTTGTAGTGAATCTGGAAAGGACCATACTGTTGAGGCAAGGAGTTGAGAATAAACTGGACTAGGAATGAATCCTCTACTTTCATGCCCAATTTAGCCAACTTTGCAGCCAGATTAGCCATGTCAAGTACATGTTGCTGCATGGTCTTGGTACCATCATAACGGGCAATGGTTAGTTCAACCATAAGTTTCCCAGCAACATCTTTGTCGCCAGGCTTAAAGCGTTCATTGATTATCCATAGGTACTCCTTAGCGGTTTAAGTCTCAGTATTAGGAATGGAAGATTTGATGTTGGATGCAGTGGTTAAACGCAGGAATTTCAAGCATAGTTTATTAACTTTAGTCCATGCATTATGGGAAAGTTTCTCATTCTCCATGGACGTAGCCGTAAGATCAACCGGCTTATCCACAGTCAATCTCGAATCTATCTCAAGTACACCCAAGTAAAACTCAACATGTTCTTTCCACTCAGTATAATTAGTCCCATCTAGTTCAGGAACTGAGTTGACAAAAGAGTTGAGTTGGGCAGGTTGAGGAACTGCAATATAGAAACCATCTCACAACAATTATTCTTTGAGTTATAAAAAAAAAAACGTACATGACTAAGATTTATGCATAAGAGAGTGATTTAAAACCTACAATCAAACAAGTATGGTATCTGTGGATATCCTATACATGCCCAATCACATAATTAAATCATCTCCTTAATGGTTGTTTTACTTATGATGCATAGTCCACCTGTGGGTAACACATTATGCTAATAATTAAACCAACAATAATTTTACTTAGTCTAACATTCAGGGCATACTTTGAATCCACTGTGGCAGATTGCAAACAATAATATGAACGTCATACGATAATGAAATACAATATACATGTACTAAATTGGTATCACTGTGGTGATTACCAAAACAATATAATATGAATATTGTAGTTCAGAATGTATTTATCCAGGTATTATACACATACAAGGCATTAAAATAATCAATTTCTGAAAAAAAAGTAATAAATTTTTTAACTCCATGAGGTTATACATGTCACCAAGATCAAAAATCAATTCGCGGAAACAACAAACGAATTTTCTATCATCATAAATTAGCATTACAATTATGACCGAAAAGTAGTAAAACGGGTTTTTGAGGGTCTAAACGGTGGAATTTGGCTAACATATGAAAACTTTACGGAATATCCATAAATCTTGAAGATCTCGTAGATTCCTATCAACTATGAAAATTTCGTCCAATTCCGACTTAAAAAACAAGTTTCGGCAAATACGGCAAAAACCCTAATTTCGGTCAAAAACCCTAATTTCGGTTTCTGTCATGCACGTTCTATACACCAGAGACCAAATACAATATTATCTTATGAAATATAAACATGCTAGTATGAACACTCATAATCAAAGCATAACATCATTCAGAAATCAATCTAAATAATTGCGGAAACATGATAATATATATGATTCTGCCATGATTTCGAACTAAGAATATGATATGAACCCATGCTCTGATACCACATGTAAACTATAAATAGTGATTCGTAAACATTAAACCTAACACGATTATGATTTGGATCTTGATCATATACTTAATTACAAAGGCATAAAGACATGCCAGCAGACATGGTGATTGTGAGAGGATGAAAAGGATGAGATCCTGTTGGAGCAAAAAACACAGACCTTGGAATTCGCCTTCTCTCCCTTAACCTATGCTTTTAGTTGTGTTTCGTTAACCTAACCCTAATGATGAATTTCGGGTTATTATTATAGGCAGAGAGAGGGGCCGAAATCCTCTAAAGATAAGATTTCTGTAACACCCTCAAAACTTAACCCTTTTGGAAAGGTATTACCGCCAGTGACCCCAGTGTTCCTTACCGAGATCACCCAAGGCTTTACCGTTTAAATACAATTCATGAAATATAATGATACAAAATGATAACCTTATTTATATAAAACCTGAGTCCCGGGATTACATCCCAATCCCGAATAGGAAAAACACAGAGTTTAAATAAATTACAGCGGAAGTCTTAAACAAAGTACAGCGGAAGTCTTATAAAATATTTTACAAACAAGGATCTTGACCACAATGGTCATCTCCCAAGAATCTCAACCTGATTAAAAGAAATTACTAACAACGTCGAAAAACCACCGTCGACTCCATAGTCCTTCTAGTCTTCTCATCTACACTCTATCTGATGTGCCGAATCGAACGGATGACACCTGCCCACATGCAGAGAACAAAGTTCGTGGGTTAGTCTACTTGAATAGACTAGCAAGGGTAAAAAGCAGAATGGTTCGAAGCAGTCGTATTAGGTTAGACTCATCGCTTCTCAAATAATAATCGATGACGATAGTCAACCATCATACTCCTACTGGAATAAATAAGAGGTATGCACAAGAGAAGATTCTGGAAGATTTAATCTTCATAGAAATTGACTCGAAAAGAGACTCCAAGAGATTGAGTCTTTAAGGAAAATGACAAATCTGGAATGTTTAACAAAATCAAACAACAATGATTTAAAAGCTTATTGAGATGTTTCGGTTCACGACCAACCTCACTGCTTACAGCGAATCTAGATTGTAAAAAGAACGTACTACAATCAAGTCTGGATCTTACAGAACCACATAACGAAGATTTAGAAACTGACTAAGATGCTTCGGTTCACGACCAACCTCACCGCTTACAGCGATTCCAAATCGGAAAGAGAACGTACTATGATCAAAGTCGAGACGAGCTTTCCTAGCTGCACTATTACTTAGTTGCACTACTCACCCAATGTTTATTAATCATGTGCACTCGGGCACATATCTTATTTAATTATAGAACACACATTATTGAAAACCATTAATGTTATTAAGAGCGGCACACAGCTTAATCACAGGGTGACCATTATGTCGACCCAAATTAGTACAACACACAAACACACACACGCACACACGCACACACGAGGCTTAATATTATTCTGAGAACAACGGAAGTTATTGTTACACAGGGTGATCTTATGTTCACCCAGATTGCACTGCCACAGCGCTTACACTTTAATTTACAGGGTGACAGTTACGTCCACCCCAATTGCACTAGCTAGGTGCTTAATACACAGGACTGCTATTAAGCTCATCCACTGGCGCTAGCAAGGCGCTTAAACACTTCAGATCCTTAAAGGTGGATAAGAAGCATAGGTCATGACCCTTAAATTATTATTCGGAAATTATCCCGAGGAATATTACGATTTACAGAAACGACAAATCCTTACTTGGATTAGCGTTCCCACACATTAAGTTATAAAGAAACGACTAATCCTTACTTGGATTAACGTTCCCACAAACACTCATGTTAACTAAACAGTCTAACACAACAATTATTCATATTAAAGCCGTCCAGGCAATCAACTTAAACACAGAGATAATAGAAACAGCTAATCCTTACTTGGATTAGTTTTCCTATTAACCCACATGCTATTCTAGCATTAAGATTAATTTCACAACAATACCATCACGGTAATTATCACATACGATAGCGTTGTTCTAACAGATATACAACCTATTATAACATTACTTTAATCACGTTTATTTATGAAATTAGTTCCCAAGCAAAACAACAGTTCTGGATAAATCCACACATAAATGCCCGGAAGGCGATCACAGATAATAGCGTTGTCCTAACAGATATGCAACCTATTATATGATTTTCAAAATAGTTTATCAAAACCGTTTCCAGACAAACACAGTAATCATTCCAAATTAATTACTCAGATAAACAGCTGATAATTAATGTAAATATGGAACGATGAGCAAGAGAGAACCGCCACTTGCCTTAGTCCGCAGATCTGGAACAAAGCAGAGACAACGGGATTCCGGGCTCGACACAGGTATAGCTCCGATAGCACAACGACCTTCGAGTCGACCCATAAGGAAACCCTAAGTTATATCTGACATAAACTAGTACGAATCTAAGGAAAGACGAAAGAAATCGAAAGGAACGAGTCCATAACGACGACCACCAAGACCAAGCCACAAAGGGGCTTCTGGCCACTAGCGGCGGGCGCCGTGTTCATCACGGCGGGCACCGTGTTCATCACGGCGGTCGCCGCCACGAACACGGCGGTCGCCGTGAAGAACGGCGGCCAACAGAACGGTGAGAAAACTCACCAATACACACACGAGGGTCACTCCTTTGGCCTGGCGTTGGGTTCAGACCTCCACTAAGCTTCCAAAGGGACCTCTAGGCTATAGGAAAACACACCAAACAACACCGGCGATTGCTCCAAAGAACTCCGGCGAGGGCAAGCTTTTCCGGCGAGACAAATTCTGAGATTGAGCTTCTGATTTTAGCTTGAATCCGACCCCAAGCCTCTCCTTTTATAGCCACAGATCGAGGGAGCACAATGATGGCCTAAATGGAGGCGTGGCGGGGCTAGTTTGGCGTCGTCAGACGTTCGCCGGCGACCTTCGGGCAAGGACCTCCGGACAACAACGACGGCGGGCACCGTCATAAATGCGGCGGGCGCCGCCATCAATGCGGCGGGCGCCGCCATAGGCCTGGCGTCCCCAGCTAGGAGAAGACTCGCCGGCTCCTCGAGCCCAGCGACGGCGGGCGCCGCCATACCCACGGCGGGCGCCGCCACCCTGGCTTCGCCGCCTCCTCAGCTCTTAGACGAGAACGATGTTAACCCAAGATAAAATTATCGTACGCGAACGAGTAATTAACATCCAAAGTACGTCGTCTGTATTTTATTTCACTGATACAGAGATATAGCACATTACAGAATGTCTTAAACTCTCTGTATTAAATCCAACGTACAAAACGGGTGTTCGGGAAAATTCCAAAAATAATCCTTACAGAATTACGGGGTATCACATCACCTCCCCCTTAAAAGAAGTTTCGACCCCAAAACTTACAGGAAGCCAATGAGGACACTGCCTCGAAACCAATCTTACCACCTGGATCCAACATCCTTAATCACCTCATCCTTGAAATAGATCACAAGAGATATTACTCTTAATTCCTTAGGATATCATTCTGAAAATGATTCATCCGCCTCAATGCTTATGGCACAAACTCGCACATGAGAGATAGCTCCTGATCTCTCCGAACAAAACTCTACAAGTTCATTCCCTTTCCTTAAGAAATCTCGGAAGAACTCAGCGTATGAGATAACGCTTACCACGGTACTCCTTAGATGTATATAGACAATTCTCCTTACTGAATCTTTAATACATCGGGATCATCAACATATCCCATCTTTAACTGCAACCTTTCCTCTCAACATGACTGCTCCACAACTTAATCTTCCTCAAAGAGTTGCATCCGTTCTTATAGAAGACATACTCTATGTATGAAGAAGAACCTTAGGAGTGGATTTAGATTTAAACAACAGAGTCGACCTTGGGATTAACCACAAGGGGACGAACATCTAAGTTGTCCACAAAACTCCACCATCATAAGTCCGACAGTCCTTATCCTTACTTGGCATAAGCTGTTCTCGACACTTACGGGGTTTCGTATGAACAACTAACTCGTAACGACAATGCATTCAGAATTTTCCAAAACAAGGAAACACTTCATTATCGTTAAACATTACATTACTGACAAAAGTTGCACAACCAGATCACGATGTTACGGAGATTACTGACACACGTCGTTACTCCTTAATCTTACAGAAAGACTTAGCACAGATATAACTTAATGGATCAGGGTTCTTCTCCGTTGGCTTGGCTCATTACAAAGAGTCGTTGCCCTTGGCCTGAAGACCCCATAGGCGCTTTGCCTTTATTACGAGTCATAGACTGCTCAGGAGTAGATACCACTGGCCTTGGGTTCTGCCCACCTCCAACATTTGACGCCTGATAAGACTGCATTGGTCCCTGACCCTTCAGTCTGCAGTATGTTTTTATGTGGCCTTCTCTTCCACAATTATGACATACTCTCTTGTCCTTTTGGCAATTAAATTTTTTATGCCCAACTTCACCACAATTGTGGCACTGAATTACTCCGCTGCTCCAACCTGAGCCTCTGGAAGAGTCAGACTGATTTGTCTCGGTCTTAGCACGACTAGACTTTTCAAACTTGGTAGGCGATGCCGGTCGTTTGAATGAACCAACCTGACGATCTTGTTGCCCACCCTTTCCCTTAACTTGCTTTTCCCGCTTAAGGGCAGACTCCTCCAATGTGACTTCTGTCTTGAAGGTTGCATCCACATATTGTTCTAACGTAGAACAACCATGATGCAACATTAGAGGTTTGATCTCTGGATTCATCCACCCATGGAAGTACCAGATCTTCTGCTCCTCGGTTGACACCTCAGGTCCAGCGTACTGCATCAAGTGATTGAACTTAGCTGCGAGCTCAGTCACCTTTAACCCATCAGTCTGCGGGTACATAAATTCCTTATGCTTCTCCTCCCTCATAGCTCGGGAAAAGAAACGATCGGTCATCTTGGTTTTGAACATGCTCCAATTCAGCTCGGGATGATCAGCCAGACCGGTGCTCTCCCACCATTCGCTAGCCACATCCTTGAGTTGAAGAGAGGTGATGTGCACTTTCCCAGCCTCAGTGCAATTAATGTTCCGGAGCAACCGTTCCATATGCGAGAACCAATATGTCACCTTGATCGGTTCTCCAGTACCGTCATAGCTGTCGGGCCTCATTGAACTCACGGCTTTTAACGCTTGTCCGTAAGTTCCTCTGTCCCTAACAACATTGATCCGTGGTACTTGCTCCACTGACTCCTCAACTTCAGGAATAGCCTGAGAAACTGGACCACATTGTGCTTGTGGTGCAACTGGTCGCATAACATCTGTGATTGCCTGCATGACAATTCCTCGAATTGCCTCCACTGCTGCAGCATCAAACAATATCGGAGCGTTGGCATGTGCTTGGCCATTGCCTCCCTGGTTATTATTAAAGACAGACTCACGTTCTCCTGTTGGGTCTGCAGTATTTCTCGCATTTGGTCTGGGGTCATTACTCGGCCCAGCACCAGCACGGATAATGTTCCTTGTGTTCACCATCTGTTTACCGATCAAATTTCAAGGATTTTATCATATTAGTATCATTCTGATATACTTATTGTAATAAAATCAACTTAGAATAGATCAACTTGGTAATTTCTATTGATGAACTCAAACCGAGTTACTAGGTTCTACAACCTTAACTCAAAACGAGAGAACTGGGAATTCAAGCCTTATTGGATATGGCGAAACCACCTTGGCTTCTCCCGGTTCCTCTAAAGAGAACAGAATGCACCCATATCTTACGGGGCAACGAGGAAGGAATTAGTCTTTCTAGATATAGAAGCAAGCTTACTATATCAGACCATATAGAAGACAGGACTATGAACGGTGTTTTCAAATTCTTTTCACTAAAAAAAAATTCAGAGTTCTTTGAAAACACTTTTCAATTAAAACGAGTAAATGGTTTTCAAATACCCAACCCGTTTTTAAAAAAAAACTTTTAGCTCTGATACCACAACTGTAACACCCCTAAAACTTAACCCTTTTGGAAATGTATTACCGCCAGTGACCCCAGTGTTCCTTACCGAGATCACCCAAGGCTTTACCGTTTAAATACAATTCATGAAATATAATGATACAAAATGATAACCTTATTTATATAAAACCTGAGTCCCGGGATTACATCCCAATCCCGAATATGACAAACACAGAGTTTAAATAAATTACAGCGGAAGTCTTAAACAAAGTACAGCGGAAGTCTTATAAAATATTTTACAAACAAGGATCTTGACCACAATGGTCATCTCCCAAGAATCTCAACCTGATTAAAAGAAATTACTAACAACGTCGAAAAACCACCGTCGACTCCATAGTCCTTCTAGTCTTCTCATCTACACTCTATCTGATGTGCCGAATTGAACGGATGACACCAGCCCACATGCAGAGAATAAAGTTCGTGGATTAGTCTACTTGAATAGACTAGCAAGGGTAAAAAGCAGAATGGTTCGAAGCAGTCGTATTAGGTTAGACTCATCGCTTCTCGAATAATAATCGATGACGATAGTCAACCATCATACTCCTACTGGAATAAATAAGAGTTATGCACAAGAGAAGATTCTGGAAGATTTAATCTTCATAGAAATCGACTCGAAAAGAGACTCCAAGAGATTGAGTCTTTAAGGAAAATGACAAATCTGGAATGTTTAACAGAATCAAACAACAATGATTTAAAAGCTTATTGAGATGCTTCAGTTCACGACCAACCTCACTGCTTACAGCGAATCTAGATTGGAAAGAGAACGTACTATAATCAAGCCTGGATCTTACAAAACCACATAACGAAGATTTAGAAACTGACTAAGATGTTTCGGTTCACGACCAACCTCACCGCTTACAGCGATTCCAGATCGGAAAGAGAACGTACTATGATCAAAGTCGAGACGAGCTTTCCTAGCTGTACTATTACTTAGCTGCACTACTCGCCCAACGTTTATTAATCATGTGCACTCGGGCACATATCTTATTTAATTATAGAACACACATTATTGAAAACCATTAATGTTATTAAGAGCGGCACACAACTTAATCACAGGGTGACCATTATGTCGACCCAAATTAGTACAACACACAAACACACACACACGCACACACGAGGCTTAATATTATTCCGAGAACAACGGAAGTTATTGTTACACAGGGTGATCTTATGTTCACCCAGATTGCACTGCCACAGCGCTTACACTTTAATTTACAGGGTGACAGTTACGCCCACCCCAATTGCACTAGCTAGGTGCTTAATACACAGGACTGCTATTAAGCTCATCCACTGGCGCTTAAACACTTCAGATCCTTAAAGGTGGATAAGCAGCATAGGTCATGACCCTTAAATTATTATTCGGAAATTATCCCGAGGAATATTACGATTTAAAGAAACGACAAATCCTTACTTGGATTAGCGTTCCCACGCATTAAGTTATAAAGAAACGACTAATCCTTACTTGGATTAACGTTCCCACAAACACTCATGTTAACTAAACAATCTAACACAACAATTATTCATATTAAAGCCGTCCAGACAATCAACTTAAACACAGAGATAATAGAAACAGCTAATCCTTACTTGGATTAGTTTTCCTATTAACCCACATGCTATTCTAGCATTAAGATTAATTTCACAACAATACCATCACAGTAATTATCACATACGATAGCGTTGTTCTAACAGATATACAACCTATTATAATATTACTTTAATCACGTTTATTTATGAAATTAGTTCCCAAGCAAAACAACAGTTCTGGATAAATCCACACATAAATGCCCGGAAGGCGATCACAGATAATAGCGTTGTCCTAACAGATATGCAACCTATTATATGATTTTCAAAACAGTTTATCAAAACCGTTTCCAGACAAACACAGTAATCCTTCCAAATTAATTACTCAGATAAACAACTGATAATTAATGTAAATATGGAACGATGAGCAAGAGAGAACCGCCACTTGCCTTAGTCCGCAGATCTGGAACAAAGCAGAGACAACGGGATTCCGGGCTCGACACAGGTATAGCTTCGACAGCACAACGACCTTCGAGTCGACCCATAAGGAAACCCTAAGTTAGATCCGACATAAACTAGTACGAATCTAAGGAAAGACGAAAGAAATCGAAAGGAATGAGTCCATAACGACGACCACCAAGACCAAGCCACAAAGGGGCTTCTGGCCACTAGCGGCGGTCGCCGTGTTCATCACGGCGGGCGCCGTGTTCATCACGACGGTCGCCGCCACGAACACGGCGGTCGCCGTGAAGAACGGCGGCCAACAGAACGGTGAGAAAACTCACCAATACACACACGAGGGTCACTCATTTGGCCTGGCTTTGGATTCAGACCTCCACTAAGCTTCCAAAGGGACCTCTAGGCTACAGGAAAACACACCAAACAACACCGGCGATTGCTCCAAAGAACTCCGGCGAGGGCAAGCTTTTCCGGCGAGACAAATTCTGAGATTGAGCTTCTGATTTTAGCTTGAATCCGACCCCCAAGCCTCTCCTTTTATAGCCACAGATCGAGGGAGCTCAATGATGGCCTAAATGGAGGCGTGGCGGGGCTAGTTCGGCGTCGTCAGGCATTCGCCGGTGACCTTCGGGCAAGGACCTCCGGACAACAACGACGGCGGGCACCGTCATAAATGCGGCGGGCGCCGCCATCAATGCGGCGGGCGCCGCCATAGGCCTGGCGTCCCCAGCTAGGAGAAGACTCGCCGGCTCCTCGAGCCCAGCGACGGCGAGCGCCGCCATACCCACGGCGGGCTCCACCACCCTGGCTTCGCCGCCTCCTCAGCTCTTAGACGAGAACGATGTTAACCCGGGATAAAATTATCGTACGCGAACGAGTAATTAACATCCAAAGTACGTCGTCTGCATTTTATTTCACTGAGAAAAATAATACAGAGATATAGCACATTACAGAATGTCTTAAACTCTCTGTATTAAATCCGACGTACAAAATGGGTGTTCGGGAAAATTCCAAAAATTCCCAAAATAATCCTTACAGAATTACGGGGTATCACAATTTCAACCTTCCATCAAAGTTGATCAATAATAGATAATATCTTTAAATAATAGAGAATAATATCTTCTAATTGTAACCAAATTTTATCAAATCAGCAGTTCCTTAATTAAACTTGATGTGTCATATGGGCCACATAATGAGATGTTCGAAATACCCACAAACCCATACTTGTTGGGTCATGAGTTTCTTACAGAGGTAGGTAAGATCTACTTCATGCGTTTTTAAGTGAAAATATTATTACTTCCCATGTTAATATAAAAACAATAATTTTGAACCAAACATGATTTCATAATTTCCAGTAATTTATATTTTCTAAGAAAAAATAGCTAAATTTTCAGGAACTTGATTTCTCACATCCAACCAAACGAGGGCTTAATATGTTATAGTTGGACATGATTCAAGTTATTGGTGTACTTTAAATTTTTTGTTTCTTTATAATGTTTTTGGCTTTATTTTTTTAAGACTAACCGTGAGGAATCTTTTTGTTAAGCAAATGATTAGTTTGTTGGATGATACATGCGTAATCTACCGCACTATAATCATCTACTTGCTAATTAGTAAACTATACCGCCATCTCATTTTCCAGCATCAGTGACATAATAACAAGTACAAATCTTCATCATGACTAAAGATGGAAGCACATCATATGAGATCATTAGCTAGCCTAAGATTTCTAAATTACTAATTCGATCAGCTAATCAGTCATCTTTGACATTAAAAATACCTAATCTATTAAATCAAGTGATCTTCTATATATTTTATGCAATTTATACAAGGTTGAATGATTATAGCTAGGTGATAGACGTGGTCCTATTCCTCACCTACTTATATACGTACCTTGTATCATTAGAGCTTGATTCCATCTTAAAAATTACCCTTAAGAGCTGGTATGTTTATTCGACTTCAATAATAAGTTATTACGTTCGTTCGTACGTACGTGCCACATCCAAAATTCACCCGAAATACCACAAATTCAAATGATTCGGCATTTGTTTTAAGGGTCAAATCTGTTGGAGATAGTCTACATATTTGAGTTTTGTAGGCTTCCCACATCGAAGAATTGATGGTGGTTTGCACCCAGTATGTATGGAGAATGAGTTATATTTACACCGATTTGCATATATATCCCAAATACATTAGTGATTTGCACAAATATCATTTTGACTTTTTTTTTACATATATACACCATTTGGGGTATTTTTGTAAAATATTAAATTTTTTCTTTTAATTCAAAAATTAAGTAAAAACAAGAAAAAAACATGAAAAGAAAAAGGAAACAAAAAGCCCAAAATAGTAAAATAATATTTTTTGCAATTTCCCTCTAAAACCCCAAAATATTTCCCGCCCCTTTCTTCATCTCTCCCGCCCACTTCCCGCCCATCCCGGCTTCATCCATCCCGTCGGCCGGTACATGAACAGTTGAAAGTGAAAGATGCAAACCCATCCTCCCTCCCCTCCCTCTCCCTTCCATTCTGCACACGTCCTTGTAACGGTTAAACAAGATGCGATGAACTGGTAGGTAGTTATATTCACAGTTTTTTTCCATGGCGAACTGTGCTAGAGTTTAAAAGGAATGGCGATGTATCTCCATGGCGATGTAAACAGGAATGACGATGTATCTCCATGGTGAACTGTGCAACTGTTAAAAAGGAATGACGATGGGCGAGAGAAGGGTTGAACCTCAGCATATGAACCCGAAGAATTGTTGAACTCAGCAGATTGTTTCAGAAGCAGTTTTCCAGGTTAGGGGTAGGGCTAAATTATGTAAAAGCAAATATTCAGAAGGGAGCAAATGTAAAACCCAAGTGAAGAGATGAAGTGGTAATTTTCTGAAGTAAAGAAATGATTCTAGTCTGGATGAACTGGTAGTTATATTGACAAGGTTTTTTTCCTGCTATAATAGACAGATCTTGTCGGACTTAGTAAAACAATTGTCATACTTAGTAATAAAAATGTCATAACTACACCGTTTAAATTGGATATATGTCATACCAAATATCACAAAATAATGTCATAGTTAATAACTAAAAGTTTTTAGTCATTAGACTATATTACATGATTGTCTATTGCCTAATTTGGGTAGGACGTGTGACATCTGGCTGAATAGTTGTTCTCAGAAGCTGGATAGTTCATCTAAATACAAGATGTCTTAATTAGATCTCCCGTTCCTGATACTCTGCTTCTTTGACAATTTTACTTTACATAGATATTAATTTCACTTCATCTCACCAATCTACTTTAAAGATATCTTAATTAGAAAATGTCCATGTTTGAGTATTTTTAGGTACAGAAGAGGCACTTGTAGTGCTGGTGATTTCCAAAGCGTGACATTTTATATTGTTATTGTGACATACTATTTATACTATTTTCACAGTGTAATAATGTATGATTGACAAATGTGACCGTATTCAGACTGATTTACTTCGCAGAGATCTTACTTTATGGAGATAGTAATGGCACTTCATCTACCCCATCTCATTGGAGTGTGTGTTGTTTGACTATCCTAACTGTACATACTTCCAGTCCTACTCTCTCGTTGTGTCACTTCATCTTACCCATCTTTTTCTACTCTTCATCTCTTTCCTCTCCTTAGAGCAGCTCGTGTGGTTGTGTTCTTTTCCTGTGGACTCACAAATTTCTGTTGGATTTTAATTGAGTGGCAAATAGGTATGGACGATGAATACTCCACCATTGGAGACAAGGGAGAGGTTGGCTTCATCGATGTTCCTTCAGTCACAACATCATCGCCAACTGAGGAGGGTCTTGTCATGGTGTATGTGCCGTTTCCATTCGCTGGAGGAAAGCCTCAATCGGTTCCTGTGAACGAGGTTGTCGTGGCGTCATTCACCATAGAAAACACCACAGATGAATATATTTTACTTTGGGGTGTGAAGATTTATGCTTCAAATCCTGAAGATTCATTTGTGTTGTCATTGATGAAACCTCTATCTGGCCAGCCAGATGACATACCCGAGGAAGATTTTGTCCCTTGTTTTGATATGGAGGAACGAAATTTGAACCCACATGGTAGCTTGACTATATGGATGTCTTGTTTGCCCAAGGAGAATGGCCTTTTCACATCTATACTGCATATCCAAAGTGATCAGGGGATTATTGAACGACTTGTCTTCCTCTTGGCTGAAGATGAGGTATCCAAAGCTTTGGCACCTCAGAGACCATATAACATACCAACACAGATCAGGAAAGCGATAGAGCTTGAGGAAATCCCTGAAGTGGTCTTACAAGGCTTAACAGAGGAAAATTATGTGTCGTATTTCAATGAGTTGTTAGGGATGGAGGAACTTCTGATTATGGTAAGTGTTATGTTTTCTATGTATGGGGGTTGGGGGACTGAGGGGATAGCTAAATGACATCGTTCTATCGTAGTACCAAGTTGTTGAATGAGTTTTTTTTATATTTGTTTACAAGAGTATGTCAAAGCTTATAATATAAAGTTTGTTACTTTGAGACAAAGGTATAATGTCAGGCTTGTAGCACTTAAAGTGTCAGGAGTAGGTGAAAGAAGGCCCTCAGTTGTCAGTGGAGATGTGGTGAATGTTTATGGAGAATATTCTGTCCATCAGGTATGTTAATAATGTTAGGTATCTTATGTTTTTTGTCAAAGTGTAATATACTATTGTCGATATGAATTATGAAATTGCACGAATTATCATTGTCAATGTTATGTTCTCATGTTGAACTTGCTAATGTTCTTTGAACAGGGCTTGATCGACCGTGTTGAGGCTGATGAATTATTATTGCAATTTAATGATGAATTTTACCAAAGGCATATAGATAGCAATGCGTATGAAATCTGTTTTGTGTTCAACGGGGCAAATTTCCGTAAGCTTCATGAAGCCATTCTATCTGCAGAGGCATTATATGAAAACTTCCTCTTTCCCCATGAGTATCAGTCAAAACGGAGGATTACAACCAACAATTTTGTGCCTATCTCACTTCATCTTGATGAGGACCAAAAAAATGTCGTTCGCTTAATTTTAGACTGCAGAGGAGGAGCTCCTTATGTGATTTATGGACCCCCGGGAACAGGAAAGACAAAAACACTGGTGGAGGTGATCCTACAACTCTATACAACTAGACGTGATTCTCATATACTGGTATGTGCTTATTCAAATTGCGCGGCAGATCACATATTAGAGAAAATCCTTGGTGAGTGTCATTCACTTAGGGAGGAAGATATTTATAGGTTGAATGCCACACATCGTCCCTTACAAAAAATAAACGCTTCATTGTTGAGGTTCTGCACCTACAGTGCTGGTTTCTTCACTTGCCCTTCTCGAGATGCACTCCGCATGTACAAGATAATAATAACGACATACACGAGTGCATCTTACCTCTATCATGCTGAAAGGGTTAACCGTGGCCACTTCTCCCACATCATCTTAGATGATGCAAGCCAAGTTTCAGAGCCAGAGACAATGATCCCCATATCAACCCTCATAGAAGAAAACACAGTTATTGTTCTTTGTGGTGATCCCAAACAACTTGGGCCTGATATTTATTCAAAGCAAGCTGAGGCTTATGGTTTGGGAAGATCTTTTCTAGAGAGGCTGTTGGACTTTGAAGTTTACAGATCAGGGGATCGTAATTATGTCACAATGTTGTTGAACAATTACCGGAGCCACCCTGCTATTGTCAATGTTCCTTCAAGACTATTTTATAGTGGAGCATTGAGGCCATATCGAGAAGATAGTAAGACATGTTTCTTACCTTGGGCTGATATGCTTCCCAATAGGAACTTCCCTTTCATGTTCTGTGGCATCCAAGGCTTTGATGAGAGGGAAAAGGGCAGCCCATCATGGTTTAATAGGATTGAAGCTAGCAAGGTGGTTGAGCTCGTACAGAGGCTGATAAGAAGGAATGTGCCTGAGCAAGACATCGGGATTATTACCCCTTTCCCACAACAAGTACTAAAGATAAGGAAGGCTCTCATGTCTCTACGTATGAGGGATATTGAGATTGGCGGGGTTGAGCAGTTTCTGGGTGAGGAAAAGGAAGTGATCAGCCTGTCAACCGTCAGATCGACCGCTAACCACGATGAATATGATAGGACTTTCCGCATGGGATATATGAGCAACCCGAAGAGGTTAAATTTTGCCCTGACTCGTGCCCGATCATTGCTTATTATAGTTGAAAACCCTTATATTTTAGAAAAGGTAATTCCTGATAAAAAAATCCTAAGAGTTGGTCATTGTTGTTGGCCATTGACAGGATTAACAAGGTTGATTAACTACCGTGTTTTTGGTCTTTGACAGGATTGGAACTGGCAAGAAATCCTAAAGGATTGTGTTTTAAATAGCGCCTATGAAGGTTGTGCATTCTTCGTGCATGAGGAGGTTGTGAGTAGGTAGTTGTGATTCTAGTAATGTAATGATAGCATCCAGTTGACAACTATCCTTTTTGTAGACATGTAATGGTAGCCCACGCTACAATATTGTAGGAATGTAATGATAGTATCCAGTTGACAACTATTCTAGTAAGGTAATTGTCGGTGTGTGTAGTGTCGACATTAATATTTTGGCAATCTGACATGTAGAATCAACCATGCTTTCTAAAACTATTCGAAAATAAAATTCATCCTCTTACATAAAAAACCAAAGTCATGAGGTACATACTTCATAGTCAATTCATCCTCAACCATGCCTACATGCTCGATTACAAATGCTGAAAGCACTAATCCCTAGAATCACACCAGCACCAAACGCAGAAATAGGAACTATTACATGGTTTCTGAAGTTTGCCTGGGAGTGTAGTGCCTTGTTTTCAGCTTCAAGTTCTGCCACCCTTGCATTTAGTCGCCAAATTGCATGATCGAATTGCATCTCAGTTGTATTGAGTTCCATGATTCTCTGTCCAAGTTCATGTATCTCAGTACGTAGGCGTGTGATTATTTCACCCAACATGTTGGAACGTGGGCTATTCGTTAGCAACATGTCTAACTCTTCTTGCAACTTCTCCTCTAATTGAGAAGGTGTAGGAGATGAAGGTGGTTGTTCATATTTGCGGGGGTCCCCGCTTTGATAAATTGAGGTGTCGATGGATGACATTGTACTCGAGTACTGTAGAAACAAAGAAAGATTTCCAGCAAAAAAGAAGTGATACGTGCTTGCTTACTGATCCAGTGTGAAAACCACACAATAAACAAAGAGGGTTACCTTCAAGTTCGGCACAGAGAGGGTTTAGGGATTGTTGAGGCAAAATGAGAAGGAATGGTCGGCGGTCCCCGCTGAGGTTTATTTAGTTTTTTTTGTTCAATATTGCTTCATAACTATTCACCTGATATGACCTCTGAAAATGTAGTACACACTTAGAGGGAAAACCTCTGTTTTCCCTCTAAAATTTCCCTCCAAGTTCTACCCCTTTACCCACGTTTTAGGGATTGTTATCCAAGCATAACCCAACCTGTAAACCTGCATAAAACTTCCGTAACACCCTAAGACCTTAAATCCACAAAGCTTCAAAATAGATTGTGCAGCGTCTTCAATGTCTTTGGAATAGAAGAAGTTTAATAATGGGTGAGTTCTGACTTTCACGTTCTTATTCCTATTCTTCTTTACAGTAAAATCTTTTGTGGTCTTGCTTACCCTTTAATGTCGGTGTTAGGGCATTATCATTCGGGGGTCCCCGTTTGGCCCTAATAAACTATTGAACTTGTGTTTTCTTTTCCTTCGTGTAACAGGTTCAACATCATACTACTTGACTCTGAAAACAGGTGGTGAATGGACATGTAAGGGATACAAGTGGGTTTTTGATGGGATGACAACGACAACAGGACTTCTTTTGTATGCAGATATGAATTACTCAAATCTCAGGAAAAAGTTAGCTGAGAAGATTAAATGCATTGACGAGATAGATGAAATGGAGATAAAATATCTGTCACCGTGGAAACCACTGGCACAACCAATCGATGTCAAAGATGACGAGGACCTTGGTGCGTTGAAGTTTTTGAACGCACACTTGCACGATAACATTTGGCCTATCGAGTTATATGCGAGTATGAAAAAGAAGGGAAACAAAGAGCCAGAGGTTGTGGTAGGTTGCCATCCAAGTAGAAGTGATGAAGAGGACATAACAGCGTGTCTGACTCCGCCACCGTTAACACAAACTCAAGAGGCAGAGCCCAAGGCTGTGGTAGGTCGTCATCCTGTCACTGATCGTACCAAATCCGACAAGAGCAATATGGTAAGCGACAATTATCCCACTGAAGCCTTACGGGATATCGTTGATTGTGACATGTATGAACTTAAACCAAAAATTTGTCGTGTAAACAATGGGGAAGTACAAATAGTTGACTTGGTGAGCCAATCTGAGGCAGACTCGAAAACTGATGGGAGTGACTATGGGGAAGACGTTGGGCGAGATTTTGATTGGGATGACCTTGAGGATGAGTTTGAGGATGATGTTGAGGAGTATGTTGAAGAAGGGACATTGTTGGATGACACTAATGAAGTCGAAAACTTATTCATAGACATTGATGAGGAAGTTCTACAACAGATTGAAGCCGAGTACTATCGTAGCAAACGGTTGTGTAAAAGGCAATTGGATGAGCCAATGGAGGATAATGGGGTGAGCGGCAATAATTTGGAAATAAAAATTGGAGAGCATTTCAATTGCAAGAAGGATCTTAAGGATCATTTATCCTTGATGGCATTACAGAGGCGCTTCCAGATGCACGTCCATAAGTCTGATAAGAAGTTATATGTGGTAAGGTGCATTGATCCTAGTTGCACATTTTTTTGTCGTGGGACTGCTCTTGGCCGCACAGGATTGTTTCAAGTAAGGAAGTATTGTGGACAGCATACATGTGGCATGAAGCTAAAGCATAATTACCACAGACATGCAAGTTCAAGCGTAATTGCTGACCATATTATATCAAGGTAAGTAAACAATCCTGTCAGTACGATCATATATGAGCATGTATATGAACTAACCTTAGCATGTTACATATACAATCCTGTTACAGATTTAACACAGCCGGTACATGTCCTGGACCTCGTGCTGCCGAAATTCAAGACAACATGAAGAAAATGGGAGTGGCAGTTGGTTACGACAAGGCAAACAGAGCACGTTTAACCGCCATTGACAGGATAAGAGGCACAACTGAAGAAAGCTACAATAGGATTCATGGATACATGTACATGCTCGAAAGGATGAATACAGGGACAGTCACACATGTTGAAGTAGACTCTAATCGTCGATTCAAGTATTGTTTCATCAGCTTGGGTGCTTGGCGCAATGGAATGCAGTTTTTAAGAAAGGTATATTTCCATCTTGTCACGTTCCCCGATTCTATTGTCAAATCGATACATGACATTGTAGAGCTGATTGAAAACTACTCCAGGTCATAACTGTGGATGGTACCCATCTAGGATCAAAGTACAGAGGCACACTTCTAGTTGTAGTGGCACAAGACGGAAACAGACAAATATATCCAGTGGCTTTTGCTGTTGTTGACAGCGAGAATGATAGTTCATGGTCGTATTTCTTCCGACACCTACGCTCTGTTGTTGCCGACGATCATGACCTCGTATTTGTGTCTGACCGTCATGGAAGTATATACAAAGGTTTAAGAGAGCGCTATATCTTCGCAAAACATGGTTGTTGCACACTTCACCTATGGGGTAACGTGAAGACGAGGTTTAAAAGAAATGACTTGTGGATTCTGTACCAAAAGGCAAATCAAGCGTACACCAAACAGGACTTTAATCGTGAATTTGCAAGACTTTGCAACCAGTCTCCTACAGTCGGTACGTACCTCAGGGGTGTTGGATTTGAAGCGTGGATAAGGTCGCATATGCCCGCAAACAGATTCAACATTATGACGTCCAACAACGCAGAATCCGTGAATAGTCGCTTACTGGACCCGCGTCTAATGTCGTTGATTGGGTTGCTTGATGGTATACTGAATGTCATGGGTAATTGGTTTTGTGACAGGCGATTTAAGGGAGAGGGACATGTGGATATTCTGACCCCGACAGTTTGTACATTAGATTTCAGCCACCCCTTTGGTTGCAACAATGGCTCAAAAAACTCCCTCTTTAGATATTCTCCAGTTGGAGAAACAATTTCCTCACTGCATCATAACATGGTTTAATTAACACCTCAAACACGCATTCATATCTTCAAGACAGGTTCATATAATCAAGACAGGAGGGACAACTTCCTAACTTTTCCTTCGAGTCTAACCAACACTGCAATTTATTCATGTTTGAAAATCCTTTGGGCGTTGAAACCTTGTATCGTTTGGGATTATCGGCTACTCTGGACAGTCCTCTCTTCCTGACAGGATGGTCCTTCAGTTCAACAGTTGTATCAATTGTTTTTGTTGAGCTGCTTTTTCTTGTTGAGAGTCCAATTGATTCTTTGGTAGACTCTCCTTCCACCTCAGCTTGTTTTTGCGTCTGCAAATAAGTTTTTTCATAAATAACATGTTGGTGATCTGAGGGACCATCCTGTCAGGATGGTTTATTGATGCATACCTCAACTCCTCTTGTCCTCCCTATTTTATTTTTCGCCTCATTCTGAACTGCACCATCTTCATCACCCATCTTCTTTTCTGAGCGAGTCTTCCTTGACACTACTTTTCCTTCCTTGCGATTACTTTTCCCCTCATCCTGTATTGCACCCTCAACATCATCTCTCTGAACTGCACCATCTTTACCATCCTTCTTCTTTTTTGAACGAGTCTTCCTTGCAACTTGCTTTCCTTTTTTCTTATCGTCTTCTTCTTTTGTCATCGTTTCTCCATTTTCCCCCTCATCTTCTACTGCACCCTCAACATCATCTCTCTGAACTGCACCATCTTCATCATCCTTTTTCTCTCGATAAACAACCATGCTTCCTAAATTGCCATTGTCGACTTTAGTGGCACCTTCATCATCGTCATCCTGTAGGGGATTTGAATCAGACCCCCCCCCCCCCCCCCCCCATTCTATCCATTCCGACATCCTCATCACGACCATGTACACCATTCTACTTCAATAAATTACAAATTAGATTTAACTCAAAAGAATAATCAGTAAGTGCACCATTCTATAATGTTTGTCAAAAACAGAGCTTTATGCATAACTAAATTACAATTCAAAATGACATTACTATTCTACACAAGTACAAATGCTTGAGCTTCCACGACATATATATATCTAAGTTCCCAAACATAACTTAATAACGATTGTTGACAGTTATCTTACCTCCCCTTCCTCTTGTTCATCATTTGTTGAACCTGACTTGTTGAATACCCTCTCCTTGATCATCTGTTGCATTATGCCCAAGGTTTTATTCATAGCACAAAACCCTGCGTCCACTTGGTTTTCCAAATTAATGATACGCTCATGAAGCTCTTTCATAGCGCACATCACATGTCTTGCATCCAGGCCCGAGGACTTTGTAGCAGGGGCAGAGTCTGAATCATTCTTTCCTTTTCTTCTACCATTGATAGACCTCTTATTACTTAGCTCGAATTTCTCAACTGCCTTGTCAAAGTAAGTGTCCTTCACTTCCCCATAAAATTTGCATTCTTTTAAGACCTCCACCTCAGCTTCTTCCTCTATCAACACCACATTTGGAATAAAACGGGATGTGGCCTTCCCTAAGAAAGACTCCACAGCCGTCGCATCAGGTTGTGAATCTGATGACCATCGTAGACCGCGTGGGTAGGCCTCCTTATCCACCAAATGTGCAAACGCTGAAGCAATTGGTTTAACAGCTTCAAACAGCCAAACCTGAACAGCCAAACCATCAATATATTGTAACTACAATACCAACTTCAAAACAATATACATTACATCCTGTCATGTTACCTGAAAGGCCATTGGCAACCCCTTGAGTTTGTAACCCAACCTTGCACTTGAGTCTCTGCTTGTTTCAACCGTTTCCAATCTATTCTTCACCGTTGAACTCAATCCCTGGTGAGTTTCCATGTAGCTAACCCTGCCCCATGGGAATTTCGTGAATCGATCGATATCAGCCAATAATTTGACATGACATGTGCTTATGCGAACTTTTTTCTCAACCCCAAGAATGACGCCCTCTAATATAATCAATAACGCCATCTTATATTTCAAAGGGCTATCAAGCTGTGTACGCATAAATAAAGACTCGAGCTCACCCAACGTCAAATTTTGTACATCAAATAACTCTTTCACGGCATTTTTATCCGGGTTCAACTCATTATCTTTCATTCTGTGACAGCATAACCCTGTCACAAGTGCAAATTCCTTCATTGAAAAATGCAGCAGCTGTCCTTGCAGGTCATACCACGTCTCCCACAACTTCCTCGTTTCTACTTGACGGAATAAAACGTAATGTACAAGCTGGCATGAAAAGTTTTGTCGATGAACCATCTTTACAGTAGGTCCAAATGGACCATCTATTATCCTCTGCCAGTCCACAGGGGAGAGGCATTTCTCAATAAGATTCAGCAATTCACGCCGACAGTTTTGGTTGACTCTGCCGATGAATTTTTTCCCTTCAAATCTCAATAAATGACCCTAAAAAATACAAATTATACAAGGTCAATATATACAAAACGAACATATACTTAAACACAACATGACAGGATGTCAACTATGGAAAACTACACACAATGAGCTAACCAAAATTTACCTTTTTACCCATTTTAATCTCCTCCGTTTCAATATGAAGAACTACACCACTTCAGCTGCACTGGGGGAGATAGACAAACAACAAAAAATATCAACATTTAAGCTTTTTCTAAGCACCTAACTCAACTCAACATACCCAGATGTACAGATCACACGAGAAGACAAGGAAGTTGCAAGAGTAAGAGAGCTATAATGTCAGGAAAATAACAACATTAGAATTTCAAAACACAACATAATTTGACATTCATGACAATCAAATTAATCATTTCAACAATAACACTATACGATGTGACAAATAGTTCATCAACGCTGACAAGAAATGTTCATACAATGGTAATTCCTGCAATTGTGACAAAAACAAACATAATCTGACATTCTCATTTTACAAACACGGATTTCACAGGTTGATACAATTCGCTGCATTCAACCTCACTTCCTCACTTCATTTCAGCTCAAACAACAGTGAATCAACCCTAAAAACCAAATGAACAGCAACAGAGCAACCCTAAAATGGCGTTAAATGACTTGAACTCTGAAAAACTTGACATACCTACCTCGAACAACAAGGCTCGAAGGAGATAGACAGAAGAGGCAGATGAATCGGAATCGCGACAGAATCGCAAGAGCCTTAAGCGGAATCGCAAGGGCCTTACTCGGAGCTCAAGCGACGATGAAGGGATTAAGCTACCTCGAACGGTGAAAAAGGGTTTCAAGCAAACAAACCTGGAAGAGAAAGCTTCACGCCGGAATCGGTGAATCTCGCCGAAAAAATTAAATCTAGATTTCGCCGGCGAAGAGGAAACCTCTGGGATGAAATAGAAAAGGAAATGATTTGGGGTTTTTTTACCTGTAGCAAATTTTTCACATTTCATTTTAGAATTCAAAATGATTTGGGGTTTCATTTTTTTTTTTCAATTAAAATAGTGCCATGTCAGAATTTCTTTTCCAAAAGAAAAGGAAAAGTCATATTTTCATTTAACTTTTTATTTGTGGGGTATAATTGCAAAAAACAAGGGGGAAAAAGTCTTTTGGGTAGATTTGCAAAAACCAAAAGGGGTAGGGTAGTTTTGCAAAGCCTATATGAAAATGGGATATTGGGTGCTATTTCCCTTATATTTATGAATTGGAAAAATCAATTGTAGTCCCCTAGTATATATTATATATTATAATATATGTATATATAGGATGCGGATCCGGTGAGAATGAATATTAGGGTAAGAAATGAGAATAGCTCATAGCCTTTAAATCCAAAGGCTAGGATTAGACTATCATTTAAGTGGTCATGTGCTTAAGTGGATAATTAACCGGTCACCAGTCGGTCAACGCCGGAGCTCCGGCGTTGACCGGTCAAAGTTTTTTTTTGTTTTTTCGGAGTCACTTTTTGACTTAAGATGGTATGTGCATACATTTTGGTTTGTGTCTACATTTATATTGACCTATATGTGCATCAAAATTTTATAAGGCGTTGTCCGACCTAAGTTTTTTTTTTCGGGTCCACTTTTTGCTTGCGCTGACATGTGCACCATTTTTTACTTGTGTGCATCAATATTGACTTGTATGTGCATTACAATTTTATAAGGTGTTGTCCGACCATTTTTTTCGATTCAATTTTTCGCAACCCAACTTTTTTGCAAAACTATTTTTTTGCTTGAGATGGCATGTGCATACATTTTAGCTTGTATGTGCATCAATATTGACATGTATGTGCATCTAAAGATTGTAAAATATATGCATTATTTTCTAGAGAAAATGTGCATGAGTTGTACTCTATATGTGCATAAGTTTTGACATGTGCATTCAAACAAAAAGACATGTGTTCCAAATGATATGCACATACAAGTAAAAAATACATGCACATATCAAGCCAAGAAAATGATGCATACAAGTAAAATTTAGATGCACAGACAATTCAAAATTCATGCACTTACAAGACAAAACCTATACACAATCTGTAAAGTGTATAAGATTTTACATGTGTGTGCATAAGTTTCCACCTATAAAAAGTCACACATATAGTCAAACCTTATACACGCCTAGTTCAATTTACATACACATGCAAGCAAAAAGACATGCACTTCAAAGGGTATGCATATACAAGCCAAAACTCATGCACATTTCAACCCCAAAAAACAACAGGTCAAAATTTATGCACACACATGCCAAAACATATGCACATTATGCGAAATGCATGCATAAGTTTTTGCATGTATGTGCATGGGTTTTCACATACACAAAGTCACACATAATCAAAATCCTATACAGACATTATAGAATTTAGATGTACATACAACAAAAAAGACATGCATTTCAAAAGGTATGCACATACAAGCCAAAACTCATGCACATTTCAACCCAAGAAAATAATACACGCAAGTAGAATTTAGATACAAATATATGTCAAAATCTATGCACACACAAGCTAAAACATATGTACATGCTGAGAAGTGCATAAGTTTTCACATACACAAAGTCACACATATAGTCAAAATCCTATACAGATTTTATGCAATATCAATGCACATACAAGCAAAAATCAATGCACATGCAATCGCGAGTCAAAAATTGTGCCTGAAAAAAAAAATGTTGACCGGTCAACGCCGGAGCTCCGGTGGTCCGGCATGACTGGTTTGACCAATCAAACTCCCAAAAATCAGGTCATGTGTATGGTCGTGACCTTTTAATGAAAGTTTAATTCTAGCCTTTGGTTTATTTAACATCCAAAGAGTAGGATTTATTCTCATTTCTCACCCTATTATATATTCTCACATGACATTTACCATATATCTATAAATATAAATGACATGAGACTTGGGATTTGGGGGCTTGGGCTTGGGCCTTTGAACACTTCAACCCAACATTTTGTCAGTTAGACAAAATATCCGCCAACCTCCATTAACTTTATAACCGACTTTTCGATGGCTCACTTTTCTCATATATAAAGAAGGCAATTTTTCTATTGCATTATAAATTCTCACATTTGTCTTATTCATAGATCATCGAATAAAACATTTAGAATTGTTGTATCCTTAAAAGTGAAATAATTTAACCGAGTGTTTTGTTGTATCCTTAAAAGTGAATTTGTTGAAATTCTAGAACAACTCAATCGAGTGGAGACATATATCACTTATAAGAAAGTGATTTTCACGCCTCAAAGTAATACAGATGACCCATTGTTCTTACAACATCTCACGAAAACAACATCCCAATTCGATATTTTTTGGGGTTCATACGCTAAACCATTACAATAAAAAAGAGATTCCAACTCGTAACTGCATGCGTAGTCACGGGTACCAAAATTATGAAATAATTTAACACTAATAAATCTATTATGTAACCCCACTATACTCACCCTATCTAAGTACTTTATTCAAAGAATATTACCCAACCGGAATCTAATTTGAATTAGAGATATAATAATTGAAAACTTACAAAAGTAAATGAGCCCTTGAATTGAAATACAATGGATCAAAAGAATATAAAAAATCCCTCAAAGTGAGAGCCACCCAATAGAATAATTCAAGTATCTAACTCCCCACCCTCAACACATATATAAAGCTGTCATTTTCAAGCCTACAAAATGTATCTTCCCATTGCCATCTTCTACATACACACACTTGATCTCCTCTTCCAACTAAAAAATGGGGATCAAGAACTGGAGCAACTCACGGAGCCACAGCATCGAGCTCGGTCGGGACCGCTCACAACGAGGTATCCGATTAGGGCTCAGAGAAGACGATTGCGACTCCAAATGGAAGGAGTTGTGGAGAAAGATCAAGAGGGAGAAGCACAAGCTCTTTCATGCCAACACTTCTAATAATACTATTTCTTATGGCCAATACGATCCTGACACGTATTCGAGGAACTTCGATGAAGGGTTAGGGTGTGTGGAGCCAGAGAACTTGAGTAGGTCTTTCTCTGCGAGGTATGCAGATCCGTCTAGGGTTAGAGCACGGAGATCCGAATAAGGTTGGTTGATTGTGTACAAGGATTGGGCATGAAAGAAGTAGGGACTAGGGATCTTCCCTTAATTAGTTGGAAGAGAAGTTTTTATTTGAAAATATATTTTTAGTGATTTGACTCTTTTATTTTTGTGTGGAGAATAACATGCCTTCCTAAGGTGTGAATTGTGCCATGAGGTTTACACGTACGTCAAATTGGGGCAATTTTATTGATGTGTCAAAACAGATTGAACTAGCTTAGTTCTCTTGTAATACGCGGAGTTTAGTTAACATTTTATATTGTTTACTTTTTTAATTATTAAAAATATATTAATTTTTTACATTTTTAAAAATATTAAATGAATTAAAAAATCTTATTAGTGATGTTATAAATGAAATTAAGATAAGTATGATAATATAAATAAATCTATTATATATATACTAAAACAAAACATACTAATTTATGCCACATGACACCCCCACGTTTAATTTGTCATATGTCATTTTTTAAATATATTTAACTACATATTAAAGATTTCTATCATAAATCTATTACTAATATTTTCTTATTTAAATATAAACAATTAGGAAGATTACAAATCAATTGCAAATAAAAAATGGATTGAACATCATGTGTCTTCTTCAACAAAATATAATTGGCAAAACTTCATTTTAGTTTTCTTCCTATGGAGACTCAATGTGTTCTAGATATTTATTTGCCCAAGTTGATAAGTGGGGCTAACTTTTATAAGATATACAATATCCGATGATGCAAAGAAGCCAAATCTAACAAACTATAGACTACACATTCTCTTGGATGATTAAAAGGATTAAATTTTTTAAATCTGATTGCCAACATATCAAACACAATAACAAAATGGATGAACCACACATTCAACAATAGAGAAAATAACACATTGTTTTGCTAAATTTAAAAATTTATGATAGAAGAACTATTTTTTTCTCAAAATTATAAAATATTTCGTTCAGACTATTCTCAAGTTATAATCTATCGACCTACTTGAATAGTAGGTTCATACAAATTATTGAATTGAAATAAGAAAGTAAAATTGTCATAACAAAATTATTCCTACAATGAGAATTGAGTTTAAACAAATGATTAAAGAGAACTCAAGATGTAAATCAAAACGTTGTAGTTTCTCACTCTCTGGATTTGTTATGATAATATCCTACAATGAGAATTGATTTTGAAGCAGAACACTCCGTACTAGAATTCAATGGTCGGTAGAGTTGTATTCACAAAACATTATGCAATATGGTTGAATAAATTATTAGGAAATAAAAGATTAGGAGTGTAACACCCCCAAATATATATCCTTGAAAGGTATTACCGCCAGTGACCTCGGATTTCACATCCGAAGTCACCCCAGGCTTAACCCGTTTATATAAATCATAAAACAACAGTTATAATACAAAATATCATAACTTTTGATTAAAGCAAATGTTTCGGAATTACATCCATGATTCAAAATACATAATCAAATATATTACAGCGGAAGTCTTAATACATAAAGGACACAAGGGTCTTAATCTAAACGATCACCCGCCAAGGAATCTCAACCTGGTAAAACTCTTCAAAATTCCAACTGTCATCATTGTCGTTTCTAGCCTTCATCGGAACTGCAGTTTATCTGATGTGCCATATGAGACGGATGACACCAGCCAACCATGCAAGGGAATATAACCGATTGGTTAGTCTAATGAAAGACTATGCAAGGGTAAAACAGAAAGGTTCTAAGTAGTCGTATTAGGTTAGACTCATCGCTTCTCGAATAAAAGTCGATGACGATAGTCAACCACCATACTCCTATTGAAAAATACGAAAAGGTATGATCAAGAGAAGACTCTGAAAGATTGAGTCTTAAGGAAACATATGAAGAGAAGACTCCAAAATGTTGAGTCTTATCGGAAAGTATGACAAGTGCTTGGGAACATCAATTTCACACAAGCGTTTTAAAACTGACTTGGTGTTTCGGTTCACGACCAACCTCACCACACAATGCGAATTCAGATTGGAAAGAGAACTTTACTCTGACCAAAGTCTAGACGAGTTTCCTAGCTGCACTACTTTCTTAGCTGCACTACTCGCCTGATGGTATATTAATTATGTGCACTAAAGCACTTATCTTATTTAATTCCAAAACGTACATTTTACGTTATAAGCTTTTAAGATTTCTTCACAAGAGATATCGGATCTCCTCACAAGAGATATCAAAGGGAAACATCCCAAATGGCGGCACCAGCTGTGTGCACATACCCTGAGTAAGGGTAAGGTCATGACCGAAGATACTAGGGAAAATCCTCCTAGCACCATTATCAAGAAACCACTAAACCTCGCAAGGTATATAGTGTTCCTACGAATACTCGTTCTAACTAAACAGTTAAAACATAAGATCAATAATTCACATCAAAGCCATCGAGGCCAATAACAGATATAATAGCGTTGTTTCTAGCAATATATACAACCTATTATAATATCTGTATTTCAATCATATATATATAATAGCGTTGTTTCTAGCAATATATACAATCTATTATAATATCTCTTTTTAAATCACATACAGTTATCAAAAATGTTCCCAGACGAAAACAATATTCATCCCAAATTAATTAACAATTCAACAATTGATAATCAATATAAATATGGAATGATAAGTAAGAGCGAACCGCCACTTGCCTTAGATTAGACGAAGCTCAACGAAGCTCGAGACGACGGGTTTCCGGGTCCGAAACGAGGAAGAACTCGGATTATAATTTCCTACGGAACGACCCATAACGAAACCCAAAGTTAGATTCGACAATAACTAGTACGAATCTAAAGAAAGGCGAACGAAATCGAAGGAACGAAGTCCCGATCGAAATCACAAAACCCAAGTCCACACCCATAATCGCCCAGGCACACCGCGAGTGCGGTGGCCCTGCCGCGGGTGCGGTCACGAGTGCAGTCGTCGGGGACGAAGACGAGATCTTACCGGGGACGACGCGTTGGGCTCGATTTGGATTGGCTTCGACTTCCAAACTCCTTGGGCCACCAAACACCACCTTGAGTGTAACACCCCCAAATCTTAACCCATTTGGAAATGTATTACCGCCAGTGACCCTAGTGTTCCTTACTGAGATCACCCAAGGCTTTACCGGTTTAAATACAATTGATACATAATGATCAAAGTATTCAAATCAAAACATCAATCAAATGAAACATGAGTTACGGGATTACATCCCAATCCCGAATAGGACAAATACAGAGTTTAAACAAAGTACAGCGGAAGTCTTATAAAAGATATTACAAAAAGGGTTGTGATCGTAGTGATCACCTGCCCAAGGATCTCAACCTGATTAAAAGAAATTATTAAAACATCCAAAAACAATCGTCGTCTTCATAGTCAATCTAGTCTCCTCATATCTTCGCTCTATCTGATGTGCCGAATCGAACGGATGACACCAGTCCACATGCGGAGAACAATGTTCGTGGGTTAGTCTACTTGAATAGACTAGCAAGGGTAAAAAGTAGAATGGTTCGAGTGATCGTAACCGTTTACTATCATTGTCCCTCGAATAATAACCGAAGGGACGATACATAACCCGACACTTTCACGGAATAACAACAAGAGGTATGCACAAGAGAAGATTCTGGAAGACTTAATCTTCACAGAAATCGACCCGAAAGAAGACTCCAAAGGAAATGAGTCTTTAAGGAAATATGACAAATCTGGAAAGTTTACAGAATCAAACAACAACGATTAAAAGCTGACTGAGATGCTTCAGTTCACAACCAACCTCACCGCTTACAGCGAATCTAGATTGGAAAGAGAACGTACTACATTCAAGTCTGGATCTTACAGAACCACATAACGATGATTTGAAAACTGACTAAGATGATTCGGTTCACGACCAACCTCACCGCTTACAGCGATTCCAGATCGGAAAGAAAATGTACTATGATCAAAGTCGAGACGAGCTTTCCTAGCTGCACTATTTACTTAGCTGCACTACTCGCCGAAGATTTATTAATTAAGTGCTCTCGGGCACCTTATCTTATTTAATTCCAAAACGATTAACACGTTGTAAGCTTTTAATTATACATGCCCTGTTACACAGAACACATATCTAAGGAATGAACTTCTCAGAGTCCAAACCACCACTATCGCTGGGTCTTGCTCGCCCTTTAAAAGAATGAACCTCACAGAATTCAAACTTCAACTATCGTTGGGTCTTCATCGCCCTTACAGTTATAAAGGAACACGCATGGAACTCTCAGGATCCAGGCGTTCCTACAAATACTCGTGCTAACTAACAGTTACAACACAACCATCGTACAGGATAAATCCACATAAATGCCCGCAAGGCGATCACAGGTAATAGCGTCGTTCTAACAGATATACAACCTATTATATGATTTTCCAAAACAGTTTATAAAACCAATTCTAGACAAATACAGTAATCATTCCAAATTAATTACTCAGATAAACAACTGATAATTAATGTAAATATGGAACGATGAGCAAGAGCGAACCGCCACTTGCCTGAGTCCGCAGAGATTGAACGAAGTCTAACGATGGGATTCCGGGCTCGACACAGAGACGAATCCGCCAACTCCGGTACCTTCGGATCAACCCATACAGAAACCCTAAGTTAGATTCGACAAACAACAATACAGAAACTACGAAAGGACGAAACGAATCGACGGAAACGAAACCCGAACGAAGGCTACGGAAGCCAACACATCAACCCGGCCAACAACAACTTCACGGCGGGCGCCGCTCAACTGCGGCAGGCGCCGCTCAACTGCGGCGGGCGCCGCTCAACTGCGGCGGGCGCCGCTCAACTGCGGCGGGCGCCGCTCAACTGCGGCGGGCGCCGCTCAACTGCGGCGGGCGCCGCTCAACTGCGGCGGGCGCCGCTCAACTGCGGCGGGCGCCGCTCAACTGCGGCGGGTGCCGCTCAACTGCGGCGGGCGCCGGGATCTTCACGGCGGGCGCCGTCTCATGCCGGCGGTCGCCGTGTTCCTCACGGTGGGCGCCGTCTCATGCCGGCGGTCGCCGCCTTCGAGCCGGCGGTCGCCGTCGCGAACGAAAACAGAAATACGAGAGGAGAAAACTCACCCTTGACGATCGATTTGGCTCGTCTTTCGCCTTGCTTGGCTTCTAGGCGTCCGAGAGCCTCCAATGCTCCTCTTGGCCACCGGAAACGACACTAAACGAGCTCCGACGATCCACTAGAGCCTTCCCGAGAGAGAGCGTTTTGAGAGCATTTTTGAGAGACGAGAGCTTGACAGCGCTTCCGCGTTTTTCAGCCCCTTTCACTCTCACCCAATGCTCTCTATTTATAGGCAAAATTAGGGTTGGAAGGGAGCTTGGGTAATAACCCTTGGTTAACCAACTTGTACTTTTGCCTCATGGATAATAGCTCTTGGACAATAACCTTTGGATAAAGAATCTTGTACTATTGCCCATTAGATAACAACTCTTGGGCAATAAACTTATACCAATCTTAACCCGCGTTAACAAAAGTCATACACGAACGAGTACGAACTTCCAAAACATCTCGACTGTATAATTTTTCACTTAGAAAAATATTATAGATACAGAGCACATTACAGAATGTCTCAAACCTTCAGAATTAAATCCGACATACCAAACTGGCGCTCGGGGAAAATCCAAAAAAATTCCCAAAATATCCTTACAAAATTACGGGGTATCACATTGAGGGCACCTCCTCCTCCTATGGTAGCTCCGGCGACGACCTTGAAGAACTCCGGCGAAAGCTTGCAACTCCGGCGACAATGGAACGAGAGAGAGATTGGAGAGAGAGAGATTTGAGATGTCTTCCTCCTCCAAGCCTCCTCCTTTTATAGGCCAAGCAAGGAGCTCAGCTGGCACTTCCCCCACCGCCTCACCGCTTCAGCCCCGACAAGATCGGCAAGCGGCTCAGGCGAAGTTCGGCGGAGCAGAAAAGAAATCATGATGGCGCGGGTACGGTGGGTCTCACCGCGGGGTGCGGTGGCGACCAATTCTGACCGCGGGTGCGGTGGGTATGACCGCGGGTGCGGTCAAGGTAAATTCTGTGCCTTTTGCCCACTTTTGTCCGGGAAGAATTATGGGTATGGGTTTTTAACCCCGGTTTAAACATATTCGTATCCGAACAAATATTGTAAGCCCCAAAATACGTCGAATGTATTTTATTCCACTCAAGGAATTATTACAGAGATCAAGTATTTAACAGAAAGTCTGAACTTCTCTGAAAATAATTCGACTACAATACGAGTGTTTGAAAAACTTACCAAAATACTCTTTACTAAAATGAGGGGTATTATAAGGAGAATATTATATATAATCAACAAGATCATTTTTTTTATTTTTAGATCATTTTTATCGCATTATATTTTCATTATATTGTTAGGTTTTCATTATTACATTCTGATCATAAATGTTTTCTTCAACATGTCAAACTCTCTAAAACCATGGAGTGGAAAGAGTTTACAGCAGCACTATGAGCATATATTTGTCTATTTGGTATCTTTTAGTTTTGGCTCTTTGTACATTTAGATATGATAATTAAATTTGGTATTCTAGTTTTTTGGCTTTTCTCCCTACCATGCTCTCGAGGTTGAATTCTTATATTCTATTTATAAATTTACTATACATATACTAAATTATAACTAAACTGGACCACATGACACCCCCTCTTTAAAATTATCACATGTAAACTCATATCAAAATTCATGTGTTTTTTTAAGCTAATATTTTTTGGTCGGTATAATATCTTAAAAAATTCATTTTTGTTAGTTTGATTTTTTTAATGGATTTAAAATTTAATCTAATCATAAATATCTCATTTAAATTATCTATTATAAATACTAGGATAGTTTAAATATTGTTTTACTTAATAGTATTCAAATATCTCAAAACAAATAAGTAGATATTTATTGTTTGTGGAACAACATTATTTTAAAATTAATTTAAATAGTTTTAAGGGACTACGTATTATCATATCTTTTAACTAATTTGTCAAACCTTTATATTTCTAAATTTACAATGTTACTCATTTACATGATTGGTTTGAAGCTTTGATGTCTAATCTACTATATAATACTAAAGTAAAACCTATCTAGATCATTTGTCGTTTTGACGTTATGTCATTTATTGTCACGTGTCTACTCCACATTGTGTCACAACACTAAATTATCTTTTTTTTTAATAATAATAATAATAATAATAATATTAAATAAAATAGTTTAGATAAGATCTTGATTTCCTTTTGAACAATTAGATTATTCACATTTGATTATGATTTTCATATTAGATAGAATATATTAGGTACTTTTCTAATATTCTATTTCAATTTTCCTATTTAATTAGTCACATTTGATTCAAAATTTCTTTTAATTCATTTATTTCTAGGTCTAAGACATGATTCAACATATTACGTATGTACGAAATCACATCGATATTTATTAATTGATTATTAGTAGATATTTATTTATATTATCGTACTTATCTTAATTTCATTTATATTATCACTAATTAGATATATTTTTTATTTTTTTAAAATGTGAAATCGATATTCTTAATAATTAAAAAGAATATCAATATATAATTTTACCCAAGCCTCATGCACGACACGGGAACTAAGCTAATATCTACTAATAATCAAATAACAAAGATCAATGTGATTTCGTACCTACATTATATGTTTAATTATATCATATATCTAGAATGATGGATTCCAACCCCCCTTGTCCTCCATCAACGACACCGGCGATCCATGGGCACCTCGCCTCAATATGAAGGGATGCTAACCTCCATCAACACCTTGGTCGAAGCACTCATCAAGGCCATCACTTGGCCACGGCCAAGCCCCATGACATTCGTCGCGCCCTTGCTGCCAAGACACCCATTGGCACGCGCGGCTCATGCCCGACCTAGTGGCCGCATCTATCCAAGCCTCTCAAGGCTTTTATCGATTTCCCTTTTAGTCATTTACTTTCATGATTTTAGTCTTGCCTTAGCGGGTGTAAAGAGCCATTTGCATATGGGCTTCAACCCACTAAGGCCCATTAGAGCCTTCTCCTTTTGATTTCACGCACAAGAAGGATCGAGACAAGGTTGCCAACATCTTGTATAAAAGGTATGTGCTACCCTCTCCTTGTCATGCTCACATTTTGGAAATTTCCATTGCTATATCTTCACATACCCATGAGCCCCTCCTTAGTCCTTTCCTACCGGCGTGTGTCACTTTGGGTGACCTTGCGGGCTTTTATTGGGATGATGGGTTCCTTATCCGAGCAGGTGAGCATTGTGTCCTTAGGGCTTCCTTTAGGAATTTGTTACTTAAGGATGCCCATGAGAGCCATAGAGAGTTTGGGGACACCACACCCATGACAACATTTGAGGATTATGTCTTTTGGCCTACACTAGCCACGTTCTTGCCTAGGCCACACCCTCCTGGTCCTTACACAACCATATCTCTCTCACCCATCCCTTGGGAAGACCTAGCCATGGTCTTTCTAACCGGATTGCCCATGCTTAAGAAGAGGAGGGACTCCATTTGTGTGTTAAGCGAAAACCCCCCTAGGATGGATCATGACATTCCTTGTAGCACTACACACCATGCACCTGAGCTAGATACCCTTTTCCTTGACCCCGTAGTGAACTTACATGGAATCCCTCCTACTATGATGTTGGCTTGGGATCCTAACTTTATGGGACCTTCTTGGAGGACTTTGTGGCTGAAATTTGGGACGAGCTTTATCCTTGCCACTAGTTGCCACCCCCACCCCGGTGCCTTACTTAGAGCCGTCTTTAGGGCCTACCCGCACCGTTGGTTGCACTTACATCTGCTTTTTGAGTTTGCTTGTCTTAGGACATGGGCGAACATGATCCCACCTTTGGCGAAGTTTTCAGCCCAGCGCCACTCCAAGCCCCGCCCATGCGGCCATGGCTCCTTCAACGTGCTCCAGTGGTTCACAACCCATGCTTATGAGGTGGAGCTTTCCGAGGACTACGGCACCCACCCCGCTCTCACATTGGCCGTCCTCTTCGAGCCTTATGTGCCCCCGGTTCCCGATGACGAATTGAGGACAATTCTACCTCAAGAAGGGGAGAACGATGGATTCCAACCCCCCCCCCCCCCTTGTCCTCCATCAATTAGGGCTGTTCATCGGTCCAAAACCGAACCGAACCGAAGACCAAATATAGGTTTTTAGTGGACCGAAAACCGAACCGAATATGTCCGGTTCGGTTTGGCTTTAGCTTTTTTCGGTTCGGTTTAGCTAAAACCGAAATAACCGAAATTCTAAAGTCATGTTAACCAAACGCAATCGTTATGAACCGAACCGAATAAACTGAATTGACCCGAACTGATACTCCTAACACACTTCCAATTTCCAAAAATGTTTATATAATAATAATAATAACATCATGTAATATCATGCTACACAATAAAGTGCCAGGGTAAAGATATGTAGCATCATAAAAAATATTTGACTACCATTCTAAGCAGCAGTGATCTTGAAGCATATAATTAACATTTGTATTTGATAGACAACCAACATATAACAATAACTCAACACAATAATGGCTCCTAAAAAATACACAAAATATAGAATACAAAATGGAGAATAACTGGATAAGAGAGATCAGCTTACGAGTAGCTATGTTCAGGTCAATAATTCCATCTATTTGTCATTCATTTGAAATACAAACAACGTAACTATGCCTATGGAAGTATATATGGAACAACAAGCCTTACAGCCTTACTGAATACTGGATTACTGGATGCATATGAAGCAAAAGATGTTTGAGTGTTTGACAGTTGAGCTACATCAAGCCAAAAACAAGAAGCAATATCAGCAAAAAATTAAGGGCTTACAAAGTTACAAATCAGTCGTCGATTCACCTCCGCCAAAGGATCGCCGCCGCCGCCAATGAAGTCTTGAGGGAGAGGTTCAGTCGTCGATTCACCGTCGGCAATGAAGTCTTGAGGGATCGGCCTCGAGGGAGAGGTTCAGTCGTCGCTCCACCGCCGCCAACTCGCCAAGGGAATCGCCGCCGCAGCGCTGCTTGTGTGTGACCGGTGACGGAGAAGGCCGAAGGGAGAACAAATCAATGGAGATTCGGAGAATCGGGTTACAGGGAGATTTGAGGGCGAGGCCGAAGTGCCGAACTGAAAGTTTTTGGTGTGAATGAAACAAGACAGGACGCAGGATGGCGCGAAATCAAGAAAGAAAGAAAGAAAGATGGGAACCAGTTTAGTTTTTTTTTTAATATTAAAAGTTAATCGGTTTAGCCGAACCGAACCAAATATTATTTTTATATGAATCGAAAACCAAACCGAATATATATCGGTTTGGCTTCGGTCTGGTTGGTTCGGTTAAAAACCGAATAAAAACCGACCAATGAACAACCTTACCATCAACGACACCGGCGAGCCATGGGCACCTCGCCTCCACATGAAGGGATGCCAACCTCCATCAACACCTTGGCCGAAGCACTCATCAAGGCCATCACTTGGCCACGGCCAAGCCCCATGACATTCGCCGCGCCCTTGCTGCCAAGACACCTATAGGCGCGTACGGGCCATGCCCGGCCTAGTGGCCACATCTATCCAAGCCTCTCAAGGATTTTATCCATTTCCCTTTTAGTCATTTACTTTCATGATTTTAGTCTTGTCTTAGGGGGTGTGAAGAGCCATTTGCATATGGGTCTCAACCCACAAAGGCCCATTAGAGGCTTCTTCTTTGTTGGATGAAATACCATGGTATTTAAACTCTCTTGTTAGTCTTTTGTAACTTGGTTGAAGAATTAAGAAGTTGAATATTTTCCTTAGGTTGAGGAATACCTCCCTAAGGCCTCTACTTATCTATCAACCCCAAGCTTTCCAATCAATCTCTCTTACTTTCTCTCAAATCTCACGCATTCATCAATCTCTCAAGTGCTTGATTTCGTTCCAAGACAAGGTTAGCCAAGGAACCTCTAGAAGAGGTTCCCTTGGCCCATTGCTACTCTCGGCCAGCCAAGCCTCCTCCCGGCCGGCCGCTTGGTTCCCCTCGGCTAGCCTTTGCTTCCTCTCGGCTCCCCAAGGCATTCCCCTTGATTTCGCCTTCAAGACACCCCCAAGAGCCCTAAGAAGCCACCCGGCCCCCAAGGAAAAGTTAGCCTCTCTTGCGCCACGATCCGGAGCTCAAGCTTGTGAGACAAGGGCATTCAACTCCTTGTTTCACATCATAGAAAGTAATGAATTAAAAGAAAAATTGAATAAAATGTGACTAATTAAATGAAAAAAATAAAAGAGAATATTCGAAAATACCTAATATATTTTATCTAATATGAAAATCAATATCAAATGTGAATAATCTGTATGTTGAAAAGTAAATCAGGATCATATCTAAAATATTATTATATAATAATAATAATAGAAAAATATATATAATTTAGTAATATGGCAAAACGACAAATGGTATTAGATAGGTTTTACTTTAGTATTATATAGTAGATTAGACAGCAAGGCTTCAAACCAATCATATAAACGGGTAACCTTGTAAATTTAGAAATATAAAGGTGTGCCAAATTAGTTAAAAAATAAGATAATATGTAGTCCCTTAAAACTATTTAAATAAATTTTGAAATAATGTTGTTCCACAAACGATATATATCTACTTACATTTTTGAGATATTTGAATACTATTAATTAAAATAACTAAATTATCCTAGTATATATAATATATCATTTAGATGAGATATTTATGATTAGATTGAATTTTAAATATAGAAAAAAAATTGAAATAACAAAAAAAAATGATTTGGATATTGTAGTGACAAATAAATATTGATTTAAAAAACGCATGAATTTTGATGGTTTTAGTTTATTTGGGAAGTATTCACTGTAGATATCATGTTTCTTAATCTTTGATTTTATCAGATATGTTTTATTATTCTTTGTTTTTTTATAGAAAGTTGTTATAACCAAATCTTTTGACATATCTAGGTAAAATAAAAAATAAGTTAGTATTGTCAAAACATATTCGGGTTAATTAAGAACCATAAGCTAAAATGAAGAATTACAAAATTTACAAAAAAACTCAATCATAAATCTAATATCCTAAATCAGTTGAAGATATTGTATTTCCAATCTTATACCGAATATTTTTTAGTTATTTTACTAAGAAAAAGTTATAACCAAAATTCATGATCTTCGATTTTCTATAACTTTTATTTTGTTCACAATCATATATCCACAACTATGTAGCAATTAGTTACCTTAATGCTTACCTCCATTTTCTATATCTGCTATTTAATTTAGAATTGACCATTTATCTTTATTGTTAAGACCTTCCAATATACGATCTTCAATTAGTCTCATTTTTTGAAAATGCACAAGTACTTGAATGTTGTGTTTCGGCTAATGGCTAATGTAGTTTTAAAGGATTTTTTTGTCAATTAAAAGGTCCAAAGTCTTTATCGAGACAACATCACAACAAATTAAGGATTCCAAGACGATGAAGTGGCAGAAGATGCGCAGTCACTCACCGATGATGGCGTAGCGATGGTGAAATGGTGATAAAGGGAGATCGACAAGGAACGCAAAGTTTACAAGAATTGGAAACATAGTTGCAAGAAGCGTCAACATGATGCAATAGATGCATCTCCAAGCCTAGATTGCAACAGGTATAAACCCCCTCAGTGTCTACCATGAACCACTTGCTCTTCACTGAAGGGACTTGTAAGAAGCAAAAATTAGAGGTAAACTGAATGAAAGATTTCGTGTGGTAGGGATTTCAAGACGATAACGTGGCAGAAGATGTGTAGATTGCCGCTCATTGATGATGGCGTAGCGATGGTGAATTGGTGATAAAGGGAGATCGACCATGAAGTGAAAAAAGATCGTCGCTCACCGACGATGTCGTATCAGTGGTGGTTGAGCTTTGAAATAGGCGAAGGCAGGGGCAATGACGAGTTTGGTGTTCTGGACAATCCTTTTGAACAAGACTCACATGGAGATTCAGTCCATTTTTTAGGGAAAAGATATCAGTCCAATTATGAGTTAATTAGGGTTGTTGAAGTTTTGGATTTGTAATCTTTTATTAATGATTTGTATTTAGGATAAAAATCTTTGATATATAATTAAATTTATTTAAAAAAGTAAAAAATTGAGAAAATGACATGTAACAATTTTAATGAGGGGGTGTCATGTGATACAATTAGGTTCTAATTACTATATTATGTAATAGATTGGTATCATATGATATCAGATGATATCTATGTCCTAATATACCAAATACATGACGTGTCATATTAAGATATGTATCTCTTATTTAACTAGTCAAGCTTACTACTTGTTAAGAAGTAAATTGATTTAAGGAATGTGATTCATCCTCTAATTAACTAGTGTGTGCCTGCGCCTAAGGCACGTGTTAAGACTTAAATTTTATTTTATAATAACGATAAAATTACATATAAATTTAAGATAAGATCATTATATCATATGAGGTACGTATCGATATGTAAGTATCAGCATAATAATATAAAATAAAAATATGTAAGAGAAACATATATAATCAGTTAATTATAATGATAAGACAATAATCTTATATCATTATATAAGATGTCGTGGGGAAGGTTTTGGATTGAAAAGTGGGAATCAAACAACAATTGAATGATTTACTTCATTGATAGTTGGCAATTGGCACCATAGACCTCTCGGAGGTAGACTTCCATTGGTACTTCATCGACACATGCATTTACATAATTTTTTTTCAAAAATAAATAAATATATGAATTCTTAATGTCAATCTTTTTTTACAATACTATGCTGGCTATTACTCGACACTTCTGACATTGTAAGTGACAGTAATTCATTGATATACTTGAGTAATATATCTCACTCTAGATAGCAAGGATGACATAAATCTCCTATTAGGTATTCTCACTCTAGGTTGTCTATCTCAAGTGAGTTGATAATCATTTAAATCATTCACAACAGGAATTTCAATGTTATCATTCTCATGCTCAGAATCATGAATATACACAATACTAGGAGAATTACTGTCACTTACCTCCCCACCTGATTGGTGAGGGTTCTGATCTCCACCCACATGGTCATTTTCAGCAGCTTGACCTTGCTCATTTGAGTCTAGTGACTCTTCAGATGATGAAGCACTTGAGTTGTGACCACTGTCAAACTCATCTTCTCCATCACTTGCAGCTTCATGAGGTGAGAAGAACCTCATTCCTCCTTGTTCACCAGTACTTGTGCTCACAGAAGAGTTGTTAGTATCATTCTTAATGTGGAAATCTACATCATTAAAGGTTACACTCCTAGATGTCATAACCTTATAGCCATGAGGTTGGACAAGGAGTTTATAACCCTTAACACCCTCAAGATACCCCAACATCACACCTTTCAAATCACTTGGCTGTAACTTACCTTGAGACACTTGAGCATATGCAGTACAGCCAAAAGGTTTAAGATGTGATAAGTTTGAAGCCTTACCTATCCACATTTCTTGTGGTGTTTTGAAATTCATCACAGAAGATGGGGACATATTAATGAGATAGCAAGCAGTAACAACTGCCTCTCTCCATAGTGAGGGTTTTATCACAACACTTATGAGCATGCACCTTGATTTTTCAAGCAAAATCTTGTTCATCCTCTCAGCAGTACCATTCTGTTGAGATGTGCCAGGAACAGTGAGGTGTCTTTTGACTCTAGATTGAGCACATAACTCATTAAAAACATGGTTACAGAATTCAAGACCATTATCTGTTTTTAAGCATTTCAATTTCTCATTTGACTCACTCTCAACTGAAGCCTTCCATATCTTAAAAGTATGAAAAGCCTCATCTTTAGACTTCAACAAATACACCCACAGTTTTCTAGAATAATGATCAATGAAGGATATAAAGTATCTTCTACCTCTTATTGTGTCAACCTGAGTAGGTCCCTACAAGTCAGAGTGAACATACTCTAGAGGCTTCTTAGCAACATAAGTGGATTTGTTGAAACTATGTTGAGTCTTTTTTCCAAACACACAGTTTTCACAGATCCTAAGATCAACAGGTTTCTTATCAAACAAGCCAGTTTTAAACAGATAATTAAGGGCTTTCATTCCAATGTGACCAAGCCTTTCATGCCAAATTTTTGTACGTTCAAGGCTCATATTATTACTTACCCTAAACATAGTACAACCCTCCTTTCTTAACACACTTGATAAGGGATACATTATTTCTAGTGACCTATCTTATGCCATTGTAAGTAATTATATGACACCCAAATCATCAAAAATAGACTTATACATCAAGTTCCTTCTAAGATCAGGCACCCACTTGACCTGTTGAAGGACCCTAATTACCCCATCATGCATTTTTAAAGGCACATTCCCAATACCCCTAATTGGTAATGAGGTGTGGTCTCCAAGGAGAACCTCACCCCCATCACACTCATGCAAAGCACTAAATGAAGACTTATCATAAGCAGCATGCATAATACAACCAGAATCAAGTATCCAAACATCACAAGTATTAGAATGGACATACATAAGCAATTCATAGGGATATTGAGAAGGATTTTCAACCAGAGCAGCAGTCATGTCATTGTTATTACACTTGTTCTTTTCATCTTTTTGTTTCTTGTGATAGTCTTTAATAAAATGACCCTTTTTACCACAATAAAAAATAACTCTTGGCATCTTTCTTATCATTCTCAGTTTTTTCATGCTTCTCACCTTTAGCCTTATCTTTCTTCTGAAACTTCTCGTTTTTAGTCTTAGTCTTAGCCATGAGCACTTCAGACTTAGCCTTAGTTTTCTTATCACCTTTAGACTTAAACACATGCATAAGTTCATTTTTCTCTTGTATAGCCTCAACAATTTTTTCGTTAGTCAGATTCTCAGAACTATACTGGATAATATCTTTAAAGGTGTCAAACTGTGAAGGCAAAGAACTCAGAAGAAGAACAGCTTGATGGGTATCTTTTATCTTGTCATCACATCTTTCAAGTTCTTGGTTCATTCTTAGAAATTTGTCCAAGTTTTCATTCAAAGACAAGTTGATATCCATCTTAAAAGTGAATAAGCAACACAACAAAGAGATCCTACTAGCCAGGGACTTAGTCAAGTATAAGTCCTCTAAAGCCTTCCACAGAGATTTAGAGTCAGTAACACTTTGACTTGCCACATGGCGAAGTCTGTGGTGCCATCAAAGGGCTTGACCCTTACACTGTTATCTGCCATAACCAACACATAAGTCAGAAAACCAGAAGAAAAATATAATAACAACCTACAGTAGCAGACACACAGTCCAACTTCACACTTGACAAACAAGGTCAAGAGTAAAGACACAAGTAACTCTTTTTGCAAAGAGTAACAACACAAGCACACAACTCAGGAACCTATGGATAAAGCTTACACCTAACTCAGAGTTAGGGCTTCATCCACTGGAGGTTCACTGTCATAGAAGACAAGAGACTTAATAGTCAACAAGCAAAGTGGCTACAGAATGAGAGCAGATGAGCAGATAGGTTTAAAAATAGGTAAGAGAGAAAGTAGGAAGTCAAGCTCCTCAAAGTTTTCTAAATCTGAAAAATACACCTTCGCGACCATTCCAGTAAGCCACCACAGATCGTCACTTCTCAAACAACCATAGGCTCACAACAGCAAAAGAGTAATTTTTCCAGAGACAAAAGTAACAAGAGACAACTCAACACAGAAAGCCTTTTCTAAAACCCTAAAAAACACCAACGGAAGCACAAATCGAGATTAGAGGCTCTTATACCAATTTGTAAAACCAGATCCGCTCGAATCTTCCTCAATCGTTTAAACCAAATGCTTGAACAGTTAAGTAAAACAAAAAAAAACAAGCTTGAACACCAGAGATTGTTTACGCAGTTCAGACTAAGTCCTACGTCCGTAAAGTTCTCAGGAGGGGAGGCTCACCCAATCCACTAGGCAACTCAAGGCCAAGAACAAGTTCGGTTACAAGCAAACACACAAAGGACAAACAAAGAACACAACACTAGAGAAGAAGCGGTGCACATGCCAAAAGAAGAAGACGAGATAAGAAATGTCCCCTGGAAGGACAACCGCGAAGCTTGCTCCCAAGCTTCGCACTGCCTTGACACCGTAGCGACAAGGAAGGCTCTTCACAATCTCTCTTTCTGTATCTTCTCTCTCGAGCTTCAAGCTACAGCTTCGAGCAACAATGGAGGAGCCAGAGTTCTGCTCTCAGTGAAGAGAGCACTCTAGGGTTTCCATCACAGCAAAGGAAAGGAGCGGCAAGAAGTGAACGACGCTTCGGGCAACAATAGAGATTATATACTTCTTTTCAGTTTCCCAAACGCGTCGTTTCACTAGCAAGGGAGCCGCGTCTCCAACTTCGGCCAAACCCATCCAATTTGGGCCTTCAACCCGAGATAGCAGATAAGGCCGACAAAGGAGTACAAGCCCATTACAAGGGAAACCGAGACCAAATGGTGCAACAGGCCTAAAGCTGTGACAGAGCCTCATGTGTTGGCTTGAGGAGACTTTAGACCAATCATGATTAAGTCACCCGAGCCCACATGTGCCTCCATGGGTAAGCTAGCCAGCTAACCCATTTGGCTCTACATTGTGTCCTAGTCTACCTCTCTGAAGTGCTTGCAATAAACCAACCTATGTTCAATTCACAACAACTTAGGATTAGATTACATAACACACCCAAATCCCAACCAATTCAAAAATATATCTACAACCTAAACAGACATAGCCTCATAAATCAGTAAGCAAATTACAAATAAAGGTTCTTCCTTGACAATGCCAAGAATCAATCGAGCATTTGAAACAAACTAAATTTCACCCAATCCCCAAACCAAAAATGCTGAGTAGAGACGAATTTAAGTAAGAACGGGTCGAAAAAGCCCAAAAATTTAGAAATTGAAAATCAAAATAAGGACAAATCCGAAGGAAAAAAACCCAAATGTGAGAAATTAATAATTAAAATAATCTGGAAAAAAACCTCAAATTTGTTTACCTGATTCATAGAGCTAGTGGTTGAATCATAGCTACAACTGCCGTGTCCTCTCCAAAAATGTGTGACAACCCCATCGGAGATCATAACTTGTTCAACGACGACAGTTGGGATGTAGAGAAGAAGACGTTTGGGAGAGTGCAGAGAAGTTGGCGGAATGAGGGTGGAAAAAAAAAAACCTCACTTGAAATTGAACAAACCGCATATAGACAAAGGGAGGAGGAAACTAAAGTTGGGAAATTTTGAGAAGTTGGGAAATTGAACAAACCCTAACTGAAAAAAGGGTATCATATATGTCGCATATATATAAAGGGAGGAGGAAACTCAAGAGGGTGAATGTTCTGCGCAAGGAAAACATAGTGGATTGGATGAATTTCTATACAGACACCCCAGAAGATAGGGAGAGGAATTGAGGGTTTTGTGTGAGAGCAGATAGAAAGAGAGCACCGGAAAATTTCGTTTCGATGGGGAAGACAAATACAATGTTTATCAGAGAGGAGAGTAGAAGAATTGATGGCTACACATTGGAGCGGTTTTAGGAACGTACGTGGTTTGGAGAAGGAGTTAAGCAAAAGGTTGAAGAAAAGATTAAAAAAAAGCTGAAAGAGGTGACATGTGGCGGAAGAAAGAGAGGATAATAGGATTTGTTTTAAGAAAAAGTGTCAGATGCGAAAGATTATTAAAATACAAAATACAAAAGTTTTTTAACCATTCGATTTGCTCCAGTTTTTTGCATTGTTATACGCGCTTTCTAATACTTTTTTTTCGCTACAGCCTTCATTTTTTCGCTCCGGCTTTTCTAGTTCTTTTTTGTTTGTTTGTTTGATGAATTTCACACACTGTACTTAAATTTCACACTGTAATTTGATTGTTGTTTAATCCCTTGCACTTTATTTTATTCATTTGCACTTCCTCTTTAACCACTTGCATTTCTGTTTAACAGCTTGCACTTTCGTTCTATTCGTTTGCACTTATTCATTATTCTGATGCACTTTCTATTCGCTTGCTTGCATTTTAAATAATTTTTTAATCTCATATTTGCTTGCACTTTATGTTCACTTGCTTGCACTTTACTCTGTATTTCCATGCACTTTCTTCCTATTGGCTTGCACTTTTCTGTTGTTTAATCCCTTGTACTTTTTTTTAATTTATTTGCACTTCCTCTTTAACAACTTGCACTTTCATTCTATTCGCTTACACTTATTTATTATTCTGATGTACTTTCTGTTCGCTTGCTTGCATTTTAAATATTTTTTAATCTCATATTTGCTTGCACTTTCTGTTCACTTGCTTGCACTTTACTCTGTATTTCCATGCACTTTCTTCCTATTGTCTTGCACTTTTCTGTCGTTTAATCTCTTGCACTTTTTTTATTCATTTGCACTTCCTCTTTAACCACTTGCACTTATGTTTAACAACTTACACTTTCGTTCTATTCGCTTGCACTTATTCATTATTCTGATGCACTTTCTGTTCGCTTGCTTGCATTTTAAATATTTTTTAATCTCATATTTGCTTGCACTTTTTGTTCACTTGCTTGCACTTTACTCTGTATTTCCATGCACTTTCTTTCTATTGGCTTACACTTTCTGTTGTTTAATCCCTTGAACCTATCATAATGTGCAAGCAAATAAACATAAAGTGCAAGCAAATAAACATAAAATGCATTCGAATATACACAATGTGCAAGAAGAAAAACATTGTTGGCAAGCATATAAGAATAAAATGCAAGCAAACAAAATGTGCATGCGAATATACACAATGTGTAACCAGATAAACAAAAGTGCAAGCAGGAAAACATAAAGTGCAAGCATATAAGAATAAGTGCAAGCAAAAAAACATAAAGTGCAAGCAAATAAACACCAAGTGCAAGCGAACAAAAATAAAGTGCAAGAAAATAAACGTAAAATGCAAGCATATAAACATAAGGTGCATTTGAAGGCGAGCGAATAACACAGTGAGCGAATAAAGCGCGTGTGAATAAATAAAGATTATTTTTCCTATTCTCTCCTGCCGTAGATCTCGCCACCATGGACGGCTAGTATTCTTTCGTATTTTGTATTATAAGCAGCTTTCGCACCTGAATCTCATCCTTGTTTTAATTGTATAGTAGAGAACTTACGGTTAATTAATGATGGATTTTTTCAGTTGTTTTAGGACCTCCAAAATCCCCCATTTCATTGCAAAGATAAATAGATTAACTATTTGCATAATGTTCGGATTGTAGGTGTTAAATAACTTTTTTGAGAGTAGAGGTGTTAAATAACTTGAATCCCATTTATTCACTTCTACTAGTTACATGTGTGTCCGTGTTACACACGGGTCCGTTGTAGACATGGCACGGTTCCGGGATCGGAGGTTTCTGGTTCTGGAACTGAAATCGGAACCGAAGTGGAATTAATCTAGAATCGAAGGTTTCGGTTCCTGGCCGATTTCGGTTTCGAGTTTCGGTTTCGGTCCCGTAAGCTGGGAAGCAAACTAAAAAATACAATTTGTTGTAAAATAAATAAATAAAAAATATAACTTTTATTAAATAATGATAAAATGAACGTTTCTTTAAACTTAAAAGACTTATACTTTAAAACTTAATCTTAAAATTTAACTTAATTTGACTTATAAAATAAATTGACAAAAAAATAAAAATAAAAAATATATATATAACTTGATAACCGGAGGTTTACCCGGTTCGGAACCTCAGGTTATGGGTGTTGCCAAACTGGAACAGAAACCGGATATAGGAGGTTTATCCGGTTTCAGTTCGAGCCAGTTTTGGTTCCGGTTCCACCGAACTGCGAGCCATCTCTAGTCCGTGGCATGTTTAATTTCATATATTTTTTATTTTTAGTTATAATTAGATTATGTGATATTTTTAATATATTACAATACTTTGTGAAATTTATACAAATAAATTTATCATAATTTATGATCAGTTTTTCAATATCGAAATGATATATATATATATTAAGTTATTCCATTATACTTTACTAATTACTATGTTATTAATGTAAAATGAGATTAAATAAAATCACTTTGTAAACTTTATAACAAAAGTTGTATAATTTTATCTCATATCAATTTAGGTGTTATTTCAAGTGGAGACATTGAGCTAATACAAAACCAAAGTGTTGGATTATTTTGATTTATGTTATCCTCATTTTACCTGTATGCCGAAAGACATCTCTTGGTTTCCAATTCATCTTTTATAAAACAAATAGATAAACAATTATATTTAACTGAGAGCATTGATAAATAGATATTTTATTTTAAAAGGGTTAGAAAATAATTTTAAAATTTTATTAATTAAATGCATTTATTTAGATATAAGATTATAGGAAATATGTAAAATAGATCATAATATAAAATAGAGTAAATTGTGTAAAAAAGAGGTCATTAACTGTGACAGATATGTCAACTTTTATATATAGATTTATGATAGAATTATTTCGTAAACATCATTTGAAGTGTAATGAGGCGTTCTGTAGCAAGTATAGAATATTATATAAATAACTAGTGTGTGTGTCACGTGCCTAAGATACGTATTAAGACTTGAATTTTATTTTCAATGTTCTAAAGAATAAAAAAGTAAAATATAAATTTCATATATATATATACACTTTTAAAATATGTTGTTATAAAAAAGATTAGTTTTATAAAAATTATGATACGTCGATATACGAGTTTACGTCTATCAAAATATGGTGTAAAATTTAACGAAAAATAAGTGCTAGCAGCAATTATGTTATTGGTGCTTGTATTTATATGTCGTAAAAATTGCTACGAAGTTAAGTGTTTTAACACAAGTGCATAATGTGTGGTCGAGTTTCTATGTTTAGTAAAGCTATGATACGAATGTACGCATTTATACACTAGTATAGTACCGATATATGCATTTATAAAACATGTGATAAATGGTCTTTTGCAATGTTTTTACAGACATTGTTACGAGCATACAAATTTGAACAAACATATCATAAAATAGTGTTTAACCACTAACATTCACCACAAATTTTAAACATGTACTAGTCTTTCATCCACTTAAGCAACATAAATCAAGTATTCATTAGGATATATACAAGAATATAGGGAATATATAATAAATAAATGAAACAACATAGTAAAAAACAAAGTGATTTTTTGACATTGAAAATCATGGTCATCCAACTTTTTGAAGATCTCTTTGTACACAACATTAACCGGATGTGATATCGTTACATTGTTCTTGTCCGACTATATATAAGAAAGAGATATCTTTAGGCCTTTTTTAGTCGGTGACTCAAGATAAGACAATATAAAATTGACCATGGGACAAGACAAACATTTGAAAAAATAAACCAGCGTTACATAAAGATTCTCCTTTACTTTTATTTATGGTCATGACAAAGCGAATCATGATTGCAAATTGTCGTCTTTCGAACTTGAATGACAATGTGGAATCTGAAGGACTCAAAAACATTATTGGAATGACAACTTTCTCACTAATGTTGCTACCTGAAATTATGAACCGATCCCTTTAATGATTTTCGTCACAAGCTGAGTAACTATCAATTCAATATATTCGAATACATTTCCAACACGTGTATACATATACAAACTTTAGTGATACTATAAATTGAAGGACGTTTTTATTCGGGTATATCTATATACCCGTGCTAAGGCACGATTAGAAAAAAAATTGAATTGAAATTTTTAGTGCAAAAAAATATTGAATTTATGTACAGATTTTTTTATATAATATTTTTAAGATAAATTCTTTTATTGTACAAAAGATTGACAATTGTCAAAATAATGCTATTTAATCTAATGTAAACGATATATTGCAAGTATTTCGCTCTACTATGAGTGGTCAATTCAATGAGGTGAAATCTTGTGTGTGGTGGATTGCAAATATTGAACCCTAAATTCCAAAAGAAAAGAAAATTTCTTTTAAGACATAAAAGAGAATATTGAATCTACTATGAATGGTGAGTTTAATGAGATGAAGTTATCTGCAATATAAACAACTTTTCAGATTTTCATTTTAGAGTTTTTGCTTTCAAAATAGATTTAATTGGGTATAATAATTTATTTATCAATTTACACATCTTTCCTCATCATTTATCAAAATCATGTTTATAATTGATTTACTTGTTTGGTTTTAATTTTTAATTTCATATTTTGTATATGATTAAAATAATTATATATTAATTTAAATTATTATATTTGTAAGTAAAACATCTAATTCATGGTTAAGCTTAATAATAGGATAAAAATTCTGAAATAAGTGTAACTAGAATACATTATCCGTCATAGAAATATAAACCCTATAAATATGTTGTAAAAGTTGCTAGAAAATAAGGTTTTAATAATGTTATAAACACGAAGGTATAAAGTTCCACACTCATAATAAAAGTTGTTAGTGCACGTGTATCCCGTGCTAAAGCACGAGTTAAAATTGAATTGTTTTTGTAAAGTATCAATATATAATTGTCAACATAATGATATATATCAAATATAATTATTATGTAAGGAAAACATGCATAATGACTTTATTGTAATAATATGACGACAATCTTATATAATCGTATGATGTTATAAAACATGCTTGGAAACCATCTTACTTAATTTTGGAATCTCTAGTCATAGTATTCATCTTGAAGATTTGATATTTGTCTTAAAGATGTTATATAAAATGTTATGAACTGGGAAGTGGGAATATGACAACACTTGAATGAATGACTTCAATTATGATATAGACTCATAGAAGGTACACTTTCTTTGGTACTTCTATTAGATTTTGTATTGTGTTTGGATCAATATAAAAGTAATTTTAACGAATAGGAAAAAATAGATGATGACAATATCAATATCATTTATAAGAACCAATAATCATATTAAGATTTGAAATCTTGATAGAATAAGAAAACTATTAGGATATTCTAATAACATTTTGCTTGTTAATAAGGATTTTTTGTAGATAAATAGTATGATCAGTAAAAAGAAAAAGATATCAAAATATATTTTTTATAAGTGATTTACTTTTATTAGGAAAAAACAATAATGTGATATTGAATATATGGATATTTTAAAAAAAAATGATATGGATTTTGAATGTAGTGACATAGTAAGAAAATATTTTCTTACCCTAGAACCCTAATGTTGAAAACACTCTCTTTCTCCCCCCCTTTCCCTAGCGCAGCGCCGCTCCAGAACCCAAGCTTTTGCATCTAGCCTCCTTCACAAAGTAATCGTCTACCAAGTATGGATGATAAGCAAACATCCTACCATTTACTCCCTCCTAATCGTCAAAGCCCTTTGGTGCCTAGCCCCAATCTGGCACAAAGCTCACCCAAAACAAAAATACAAAAACCCTAAACCGTGAGTCTCCTCTTCAAAGAGCCTCCTTCTGGGTTGAAATCGAAAAGAACTGGCACCCTCCCCTGCAACAATTTTGATTCTGGAGCGGCTACCGCTATTTGTGGTATGTTGAGCAGCTTCCTTTACCGACCCCTCGATATAAAGGCCCTTTGAAGAGACTAGAACCTTTTCGAGGAAAGAAGGCAAGCATCGAAGGCTGAAGGTAAACGATCCCCCCCCCCCCCTCCCTGGCAACATCGGGTCACGGAGCTTCCCTTGGAGGTGCTGGAAGCAGATCCGTGACGAGTCTACTCCCAATAGACAGATCCTACACAAACCAAGCCAGAAAGACAAAATGCACAAGGTGTATCTCTTCTAACTCTAATCCTATGAAATCTTTCTATGCTTGTTGGGTGATCTTCTTTGTCTATACATACTGGATTGAACCACCCACACACTGCATGCTTAATCTATTGGAGCTTAGTAAACACTCCTCTAAAATTGACTACTGGCTGCTTTACTTGGTGCTTGCTTGCTACTGCACTGTCTTGGTCTTCTTCTGCCCTGCTGTTTGTTATTTGAGTTTCAACTGGCTTGTGATGGAAAAAGGTAACCCTTCATACTCAGAAATTCTTTATACTGAACTAACCACCAATCTAGCTTCACAAGCTATACCTAGGGCTAATCCCAGTATTGTTATCAATGAGCCAAAATCTGACTCTGTGCAGAGTAACAAAACCAAAGCTAGCTCTCCCTCCTCGACCAAGGATAAAGGAAAAACTAAAATTGATATCAATAAAACTTACTTTGCTAAACTAGCTAAAGTTAGGGTAACTGCTTGCTTTTATGCCTGTCGTGTTTGCCCCTTTGAGTTAACTATCTTGGCTTCAATATCTGAATTAGTTACCAAACTGTATCATTTTGAGAACCAAACTACCTATCTGGTTGATGGAGTGACTCCAAGGCTTCACAAGCCTGCTCGAAACACATAACCATTGAGGTTAACTCTCACTACAAGGCTCTATCTATCTCTAGATATGCCTTTAAACCCATAAATAATACTTTCACCAAAGCCCTTGGCTCTAATTCGATTGTTATTATCCATCTGTTAAAGGACTTATCAAGTCATAGTCATAAAAATTATCATCTTTTACATGAGATTCAATTCACTGATCTACTAGCTGCAAAATTTGACTGTATGATTTTACATACCAACTCTATTCTCTTAAGTAATGAAATAAAACATAAACACAAGACTTCACAAGGCCTTTGTTGTACGTCTACTCCTACAAACTCATCTATTTGGGGTCACCACCCTTGGATGATTTCCTTACTTAATCACCAACACTTTTCGAATTTCAATTTGTAATGATCTTTCATTGCTGGGACTTTGCTTATAATAAGACTCAATCCACCCCTTGTAGAATTAATTACTTCTCAATTATTGGATTTACCATCCACCCTTTATACCTAGTTATATATGTTCTGTATGGATATCATTGCTTTCCACATATCTTACCTTTTAATACTTTCATAACCATGACTTTTCCCCTGGTCACTACATTTCTATTACTCATAAGGTTTAACATCCAGATGTTCTTGTTATTCTTTCTTTGCAGATATCAAGAATTTCCTAACACTTCTCATCCCTCATCTAACATGGCTTGGCTTACATGTGCCCTGGGTGTCCCTTTGCTGGTCTTAACGTGGAAGACACACTCTCTACTCATTAGAATCAAAACCCCTGCAAACAATCGACCTATTATCAGGCTCAACCTTTGTACCAAGGACAATTGTTTAAACCAAACCAAACAACATTTTCACCAAATCTTTTCTACTGTAAATGGCAACCCCCTTTATGGCATTCTTACCATGTCTTTATGCATAAATTTACACCAAATGTATGCTATGTCTCATCTAGTGTCTGGAAATCTAGAGTGATTCATTTACATAACTACTTTATCCATTCTTCTTGTATGGCAACCAATACCTATGAACTCTGCAAAAATAGTGATCAAAAGGGTTTAAACAACAGAACCAACACCTTTCCATCATGCCTTCATATTTCTTGTGATAATAACAAGGATCTGAGCAATATTAATTCTTCAAAACAAATGAATCAGGACCAAAAAAAATACACCAGCCAGAATATTACATATAAAAGGTATCCAACTTCCAAACACCAACGTTTGGCAAGATCAACTTCACTTGCAAAACCCTTATACTGGTTTTTATGAACATAAGCCTTTGGAATTGTCGAGGTATCAGTCGAAAAAACCTCTGGTCTGATATTGAAGCACTTTGAAAAATTGAAAAAATTCAAATCATGGCCCTTGTTGAAACAAGAACCAACCAAGAACCAAAAAAATGTTGGCTAAAAGCCGGGTTTGATAATTTCCACTTCTCGCCCGCTACTGGATTCTCGGGTGGCATATGCGTCATGTGGAAATCTTATCAATTTCAGAACGAATTATGTGAAATAGCACACATTGACAAGAGATTCATTGCAGTCAAATACAAGATCATCGGCAAAAATTACTATATGATACTTATTTTTACATATGCACCACCAAAAGAAAATGAAAAAAATGAATTTTGGCATCTCCTCACAAATTTTATCCTTCAAACTCATATGCCTTGCATCATCATTGGCGATCTAAACGAAATTGAATCACACTCTGAAAAGATGGGTGGTAGTAGTAACACCCACTCAAGATTTCAAAGACTTCACAACTTCAGAAATAATTGTGATCTTCTTAACATACCAACACAAGGTGGTGAATTCACCTGGAGAAAAAATAGAACAGAAATAGACAACATCTATGAAAAATTAGACCGGGTTCTTATCCATGATCAAATTCTTCAATGGTTCCCCGTAATCTTCACCAAAAACCATGCCTTTACTTCATCTGACCACTGCCCTATTTCAGTGGAACTTGAAAACCTTAATCCTATAAAAGCACAACCTTTCAAATTTGAAAAAATGTGGACAACAAGAAAAGATTTTGAAAATCTGGTTAAACAAGCATGAAGAATCGAAATCCAGGGATCACATATGTACAACCTTGTCAAAAAAACCTTTGCTCTTAAATTGAGTGCCAAAAAATGGAATAAAACTACTTTTGGCAATATCTTTCATCAAATTAAAGAAACAGAGGAAGAACTTTCTAAGGTTCAAAAAGATATCATTCTCAACCCAAATTAAACCTTAATCGACAAACAAAATAGACTCATTAACAAGAAAGATTGCCTACTATCTTTTCATAAAAAATACTGGAGTCAGAGAACCAAAACCAAACATATCAAATCAATTGACTCAAACACAAACTATTTCCACAGAATTACAAATGGGAAAAGAAGCCGTAAAATCATACGGGGAATTAGAACACAAGAAGGAACGATCATTATTGGACTAGAAAACATCCGAAATGAAATCAGATCAAGTTTTGAAAAACGATTCAAAAAAGGAACAATAAATAACAACAACCTACAAAACTTGCTAGGTAACATAACCAAAGAGGTTATAGACCAAGATAACACCAACCTAACCAAAAATGTTACTAATGATGAAATTAAGAATGTTGTTTTCAACATTGGTAGCGACAAATCACCAGGACCCGATGGAATGTCCGCGCTATTTTATCAAAAATACTGGCACATTGTCGGACTACTTGTTATTAAAGCAGTAAAAAGCTTCTTTCATTCTGGCAAACTCCTCAAACAGATCAACCACACTTTCATAACCCTAATACCCAAATGTGATAATCCCAACTCGACAAACCAGTATCGACCAATTAGTCTCTGCTCAACCATCTATAAGGTCATTTCCAAAATCATAACAGAAAGACTAAAACCTATCTTAGATAAATTCATCCACCCCCTACAGGGTGCTTTCGTTGCTGATTGAGCTATTCAAGATAATATCCTCATAGCTTATTATTTATTTCACTCCTTTCGCGCTAAGAAAGGCAAAGAAGGTTGGATCGCTATCAAACTAGATATGGAAAAAGCATATGACAAAATTGAATGGGAATTCATTCTAACTGTCCTTAACAAATTCGGTTTCTCACTAAAATTCATTGATTGGATCAAAGAGTGTATTGAAACCGTCTCCTTCTCAGTGCTAGTAAATAACGGCCCAACCGACATTTTCTATCCAAAGAGGGGGCTTCGTTAGGGTGACCCCCTATCCCCCTTTCTATTTATCCTTGGTGTTGAAGTACTTGCTAGGAAACTACAATATGAAGCAAACATCAATACCAAACAACTAGGGTTTAAAATAAACCGATTGGGGTCAAATATCCCCTTTTTTGCCTTTGCAGAAGATATTCTCATTTTTGCTAAAGCAAACCAAACATCCTGCCAAAAGGTTAAATCAATAATTGAAGATTATTGCTCCATATCAGGACAATGTGTTAATTACCACAAGTCTGCATTTCAGACAACACCCAATATACCAAATAATACCAAGACTTTGATCCAGTCAATCCTCAACATTCCTAGCTCTGTATCCTTAGATAAATACCTAGGATGTCCAATCATTAATGAGAAAGTTAACCAAAATACCTTCCAAGATACTATACATGCAACTACTACACAATTATCAAAATGGAAAGTTAGCTCTTTTTCCCTTGAAGGGAGAGCAACCCTAATTAAAGCAAATATGGCTGCCAAACCAAATTACATTATGCAATGTTTTATGCTACCAGCATCTTTACACCACACATTGGATAAAGTAAATATAATTTTTTTATGGAATAAAGAACAAACGTATAAACCCTTAATCGGTTGGGATAAAATATACAAAAACAAATCAAATGAAGGGATTGAGATCCGAAAAACGAAAGATATGAATAAAGCTCTCCAAATGAAACTCATCTAGAAACTTTTTGCTGAATCAAACAACATCTAGGTTAAAATCATAAATGAAAAATATCTCAAGAATTCAAAAATATTCTTAGCTATGCCAGAAAAACTAATCATTCTTGGCAATGGGGACAACTCCTTAAACTACGTAATGAGTTCAAAATTGGCCTGCAATGGCTTATTGGAGATGGTTGCTCTATCAACTTTTGGGAGGATCCTTGGACTCCTAACCTCAAACTCAAAGACTACATCCTTCCGCACACCAACCCAGAGGTCAAAGTTAGTGATTTTATCACAAACAAAGAATGGAACTCAACTAAACTTAAAGGCTTGCTTCTTGACGAGGTTGTTGATATTATTACCAATATCCATTTACCACAAAATAATATCCCCGACTGACTATATTGGGCGCCAAATAGGAATGGTTGGTTTTCTACTAAAACCGCATTCGAACTTATCACCAAACAAACTAACCCCACAACTAACAATCTCTCATGGTTGTGGAAACTGGATACCTATCCAAAAGTGAAAAAACTTCCTATGGAAAATATGTCATGACGGTCTACCCACTAAAGCTAGATCAGCCCAAAAAAATGTTGTGGTTCCCCTTGCATGTGATTCCTGCAATAACCCTCATGAAGACCTAAACCACGTCCTTTTCAAGTGTCCTAATACACTAAAGCAAATCAAAAACCAAAGTCAACTTATTGAAAACTACATTAAAAGTTAAAATACTAATAATAAAAAACCAATCGAACTAATCTGGGAACTTCAGTCCTTACTTACCAAAAATGAATAGATCTGTCTCGCTACCACTTGGTGGGGCACCTGGATTAATATAAACCAAATAATTTTCCAAACACTAAACCCGGACAAAATAAAAGATCTTACCCTATACATCAAAACCCTTATTCAAAATTGGAACAAAACTAAACAACTAGAAACAGGAGAAACTAAACAACAAAAACCCAATCCAGCTCAAAGGCAAAAAGTTAAAAACATCAAATGGGATAAACCTCGCTCATGATTATGTAAAATAAACTTTCAAAGAAATAGACAGAAAACAGACCCCACAGGACTACATTAGTCCGTCTTTCTCTTCTTCTATTGTCCCAGTACAGAACCAGTTCCAAGTCCTTTCTAACTTTCCACCTCTTCCATATAGCCAAGTCCATTTGGCACCAAAGACTTCTGCCAAAACAGCCCACAAAAAAGACAACCCTTTTTACCAGTATTTTTTAAAACCAAACCCAATCTCCCCAGTCTACCTGACACCAGGACATAGTCCGATTAGACAAAACCAACTTGACCCTTACCTTAAAAAGCTATTTCCCCTTGATTTCCAATGGTTCCCTGAGAACCTCTCTAAGACCCAAAGGTTCTATGAATTCATCCTGGTAGACTCAGGATTTGTCGAAGTCTCTCATAATATGTGCACAACAGACCCCTCACGCATCTCTTACTCAAAATGCAGAATCCTCAAAGTCTTCATCCAGAACCATAAACCTAATAACAAAGAAAAAATCATTTCTACATTCCCTCACTAACGAAATTGCACACCTTAAAATAGAAGAAAAACTTGGAAACCCTAGTTTACAAAAAGAAAACCTTGATCTAGAAGAATTATTTAAAAAATGAGTCTGCTCAGAATCCCCCACGGCTTTTTGGGAAAGAAAGAAACACCAAGTCTCACTCCCTTACGAGAAAAATTTCAAAGAAATAGACATTCCTACTAAAGCTAGACCCATACAAATGAATCATGAACTCCTGCAATTTTGTAAAGCAAAAATAGACTCCCTCCTACTCAAACAACTTATAAGACCCTCTAAGTCTCCTTGGAGTTGTGTAGCCTTTTATGTTAACAAACATGCTGAAAAAGAAAGAGGAGTCCCTAGATTGGTAATTAACTACAAACCCTTAAACAAAGCTTTATAATGGATTAGATACCCCATCCCTAACAAAAGAGATTTACTTATTCAAAATTTGATATGAAAAGTGGATTTTGGCAAATCCAAATAGAAAACAAAGATAGATATAAAACAGCCTTCACAGTTCCATTTGGACATTACGAATGGAATGTAATGCCCTTTGGATTAAAAAATGCCCCTTCAGAATTTCAAAAAATCATGAATGACATTTTTAATCCTTACTCGAACTTTACAATAGTCTACATTGACGATGTTCTTGTCTTCTCTAAAAGTATCGAAGAACACTTCAAACATCTTAACACTTTCTTACAAATAATAGAAAAAAATGGTCTAGCAGTCTCTGCCTCAAAAATAAAATTATTCCAAACACAAATCAGGTTCTTAGGACACAACATTTATAATCAAACCAATAAACAGAAGTATTGAGTTTACCAACAAATTTCCAGATGAAATAAAAGATAAAAACCAACTACAAAGATTCCTTGGATGTCTAAATTACATCTCAGATTTCTTTCCTAACCTTAGACAAATCTGTGCTCCTCTATTTCAAAGACTCAAGAAAAACCCACTTGCATGGACAACTGAGCACACCAAGGTAGTCCAGCTCCTTAACGAAAAGGTCAAGTCCCTTCCCTGTGCTAGCATTCCACATCCCTCTGCCTTCATGATAGTAGAAACAGATGCCTCAGAATTAGGCTTTGGTGGCATTCTTAAACAAAGGCTACCGGATCAAACCACTAAAACCCTGGTTAGGTATTACTCTGGTGTCTAGTTAGGACCACAAAAGAATTACAGCACTGTTAAAAAAGAAGTTTTATCTATTGTTTCTTGCATTTCTAAGTTCCAAGATGATTTATATAACAAAGAATTTCTTCTTCGAGTAGACTGTCAATTTGCTAAAGAAATTTTACAAAAAGATGTTCAAAATTTAGTCTCAAAACAGATTTTTGCCAGATGGCAAGCTATTGTTTCTGTATTTGATTTCAAAATAGAATTTATAAAAGGGAAAAATAATTCTTTACCCGACTTTCTTACTAGAGAATTTTTACAGGGAAAACGTAATTTCTCCACCATGAAGATGGTTTTCGATCTCAAAAAACAGGCTGACTATAGATGGGGAGTCTATGCTTCCCGAAAACATTTGTATCATTTTAAACAAAAGTCCAGTTTTTCTCACATGTTACCAACTAAAAGAGAACAATTACAAAAAGGTCTGATAAAAAGCTGTGAGGAAAGCCTTGCCGAACGTCTTCAACGAGCTCAAGAAGAGCTAATTATAGAGCTTAAAATTGACGAGATCCCATTCTAATCGTCTGCCTATTTTTTAGGTATGGATCCCAAAGACCTGAAAACAAATATGGGAGATCCGACTACCCTCTTAAAAAGAGATTTCAACTGAGAAAAACAGATAAAAAGATTATATGTTATAAATGTGGTAAACCAGGCCATAAGGCAAACAATTGTAGTCTCAAACAAAAGATCAATGAAGTCTGTCAAGAAGACAGTAATCTAAAAAATAGATTAACAAAAATTCTCATAGAAGATTCTTCTGAAGACAATTATCCCCCTGATTCTTCAGATTCTGATAATTCAGGAACTACACAATTCTGCAATGTTATCACTAAAAGTGATGAAAAAGAAGTCCTTTTTGAACTTATAGATAAACTTGACGATCCACAAGTAAAACAAGAATATTTTATGAAACTTAAAGACTTAATATTTAAAGAACATAAATCTCTTCCTGAAGAACCTTTTAGTATTTCTAAAATTATTAATAAAAGATCTCCTACTAAAACATTTTCCTCTATTACAACTAGAGATTTACAAGACGAAGTTAACAAACTTAAGAAAGACATCGAAACCCTCAGTAAACAACTATTAATAAATGAAACCAAAGACCTAGAACTCGAAACTAGAATAGCTCATCTAGAATTCTTATAAACTAATGAAGCTAGTTCTAGTTCACAACACTCTGACAACGAATTTGTCTCTAAAGAGGAACATTTTGTTTCAGTTATAAGTAGAATTGATTTCCAAAAATGGTATGTTAATATCACCATAAAAATAGAAGATTTTACTCTCTCTACTATTGTTCTCCTTGATAGTGGAGTTGATCTTAATTGTATTTGTGAAGGTTTAATCCCTTCAAAGTTTTACTATAAAAGTAATGAAAAAATCCATAATGCTAATGGAGGAAGAATGAACCTTAGCTACAAAATCCCTAAAGCCTCTGTTTGTAACAATGGTTATTGTTTTAAAAACTCTTTTATAATGGTAAAAGGCCTTACCCAAGAAGTAATCTTAGGAACACCATTCCTAACACAAATATATCCTTTTGAAGTAGATAGAAAAGGCCTACATACTGAAGTTGTAGGGAAAAGGTTAAGTTTCAAGTTCATTTCACCAATAAAACAAAGAGATATATCCACCATTGCAGGGAATAAAGATTACAACAATAAAAGGTTCAGCAGAGACTTCTCCTTCTATTGTTTTAATCTTTATTCCCTGTAATGGTGGATGAATACTTTGAGTAGTTCTTGAGGGTAAGAAGCTCCAAGTTTTAGTTAATCTAGTTTGGACTTCTATAGATTTTTGATTAAAAGGGTTCTTTATACCTTGTTTTTTAAGGTAATTAGGGAACCAGATAAAGAATGGAATGTTGGTTCTAAGTTTTTCCATATCAGAATACCATAATTCTCTTATTTTATCTCTGTTTTCTTTTTCTATTTCCATGAACCAAGTTTTCTTAATTTTATTCTTTTTAGATTCAAAGTTTGTTCTTAAGTAGTCTTTGTCTATAGTAAATTCTGTTTTAGAGATAACATTTATAGAGGAATATCTACCCATATCACTCTGAGTAGGCAAAGAAGGAAGAGATTGTTCTCTATTTTGTTCGTTAACTGGGTTAGGAATATGCTTGCTAAATTCTACTCTAACTTAATGATCTCTAGTTGTGTAAAAGGAGTCTGAAAAAGAAGTTCTGGTTGGGAAAGTATTAGGGATTCTAGGCATAGAAGGAAAGGATCTACTGGAGTTAAATCTTAAGAGTACTCTACCATCTTGACTTTCTTCTATTTGAGAAATCTCTGTTCTTTCAATATTACTAGGAGGATGGTCATGTCTAAGTTCAAGAGTCTCAGGTATAGTAATATCTTCCCATTTTATTAATTTAGGAGTGAAGGTCATAGATTTTTCTGCTTCTAGTTGTAAAATAGTAGTTTCTCCTCTAAGGACAAGAGGTACAAGGCATCTAGGATCTACGAGAGAACTTAAGAGTTTATAATGGATTCTGTAGATTATAGCAAAGTTTTTGGAAAATTGTTTGAAGCTATTATTAAGGAATTTAATATCAAGGGTAAGAGTTTCACAAATTCTAGGGTCTGTCATATCAACACTAAAATTAGGAGAGCAATTAAAGAAAATAGGGCCATTACATATATTAGTTTGAATGACAGCAATTATGGAGTCTTTATAAGAATTTAGTCTATCATCTCTTAAAGCCATAAATACTGGAGTGTCTATTCCTTGTCTGTCTAAGGGTTTTAGGGCAACTTGTATTAATCCTATGTGGATATACTTGTAATGCTTGTCTAAGTATTTTTTAAGGGATAAGGATGAGAGTAATTGCAGAGTCTGTTGTTCTTTATCTAGACTAAGGGTCTCTTCATGACTTTTAACACTAAAGGTTGTTTTAAAGTCAAGGAGTCCTATTCTGTAGATGGACTCTATACTCTATTGTGGTATGGACCAATCTGAGATATTATTTTCATAAAGATTTTCATTGCTATGTACAACACGGGTGCTAGTAGAACTAGAACCTCTAGATATAATACGCCTAAATTGTAGAGCCATGATCTAATACGTTTTAGGAACTGTTAATCATAAGCATATAAGTTATTGTTACAGTTGGCATGGGACCATCGATCGGGACCACCCTAACCTCGGGCTGACCAAGCGGTTTTACGACTAAACCAGACACGCACTCTTTAGTAACAGTAACGTCTATGACTCTGGTGAACAATAACTAAAGGCGTAAGGATTATGGACTATAATTCAGATGTATACAGCTAGTGGCTCTGATACCAATTGAACCCAGGTCTAAATTTTTTGTGTTTATTTTTTTTATTATTAGAAGGGGGCTCTATTTTGGTAAGGCCAAAGGCTTCACAGAAGTTGCCTAGTTCTTTTCTCCTACATCCTTTTCTCTACCATACTTGGCCTAAATTTTTAATTCGGAGCAAAGGGCTAGTCCTTCTTTTTTAATAAAGGTTGTGAGTTGACCATAGGTCATATCTTTCCAAGGGATCTCTTCTGTTTGGATTTCAGCTTTTATCTTTTGATTTATTCTTTCAGCAAACAGGGTTGGAAGGCCAGAGATGAAACGTTCTTTCCAATAACCCTTATTGCAGTCATCTCTTTTATAGACATAAGATAGGAAAACATCTTTATACCACCTATAATCACTAAGGGTTCTGCATCTAAGGTTGGAAAGTATTTCTCTATTGGCCTGGATTTCCTCTCTAGGGTTGCCTATAAAATGCATACTAATAGTGTATATTAGTTGATGAACTGGTTCTGGTTGTCCTTCATCATTTATAAATTCAAAGATTTCTTCTTTTTGTAAGGAAGATAGAGCATTATCCCACCAATTTTTTAACTGTCCTGTAACTCCGATAACTAGGAGGGAAACACGAGTCTTGGGGTCTTTTCTAGTGGTTTTGTAGGCTATACTAGCCATACCCATTTCCTGTAAGGTATTAAGGATCTCGTGCTCAGACTTACCATCTATGTTCCATTCATAGAGAGATTGTCCATTATAGTATGTGGCTCTAAACTTGGATCTTTCTTCATATTGAAGATCTGGCGGTGTAGGCCTAGGGTAGAAATTTCTAGTGTCCGTATTTCTAAATATCTTTCTATGTGCTTGTGGTCTACCATGGTTTCTTCTTAATTTTTTAATAGAAAGGGGATTTTCTTCGAAACAAGTTTGTAAGGTTTCTATCGCCTTTTCATCGGAAGAGGCTTCCTCACTTCTCGAATCGTCTGAAGGGCTGCTACAGTTCGTGTTTGTACTATTGTTGCATTCATCGACACAATTAATTTCCGTATCCTTTAATTTTTGTTCAATTCTTTCAATGATAGTAAGGGGAGGAGCTAAAGAAATACTTTTTAGAGTTTCTTTTGGAATTCCCTGGATTTGGAAATGAGGTCTAGAAATGTCTCTAGGGAATTTAAGCGTTTATGTGCTGATTTTATCATGTATTAATTCTACTTGCTCAGTTATAGTGTGAAGGATCTGATTGGAATAATTATGTTGTTGATGTATTTTCTTAACATCTTCTATTGTGGCTGTACTATTTTCAGAAGTTGTTATTCTAACATTTTTAAAAGGTTCAGCAAAGACTTCTCCTTCTATTGCTTTAAAAAACAGTATAAAAAAAAGTCATATCACTAAACCTCAACAAAATCGAAATTGAATGAGATAACCTATGCCTTATTAACTCTATTTTAGGCATTTAGACTTGCCCTTGGGAAATTGAAATGGTCATCGCTAATATTCTTATCGATCTTCGTTCTTTTCAGGAAGTCCTCATAAGGCACGTTTTTCGGGAGGTGAACCGTTCTGCTGACCAAATTGCTAAACTCATTTTCTCACCTTCGAGATTTGCCTTGAATTCCAATCCATAACTTCGTGTTCTCATCCGCAAGGATGCTCTAGGCCGGACCTTGTACCGTTGTTAGGTCCCGTCTAATTCTTTCCTCATCAAAAAAAAAATAGTAAGAAAATATTTTATTATACGACATTGTGAATTTATACAACAGTAAAATATATTGTAAAACTTGATAGCTAGAATATAATATTTTGACATGAATTACGATATGGTTCTCATAAGTTATACACTTGTAAAATATGTTGTAAAGAATCAGTACGAAATTATAACTAAACAACTTCAAACATCTCAATATGTGAATCAAGTCATAAGAGTGAATTAAAGTTACATTATACAAGATATTAGAGTTACACATTATGAGCTAAATTATTTCATCTATGTCTTCAACTAGTGCTTCTATAGCTCGTGTTATCTTGTTGGCTAATACATTATACACGCGATGAAAAATTGCTAGAAAACATGTTGTAAAATTTGGTACAAAAGTAGTCTATTACTAATAGTTGTATGAATTTCTACACTTGTAAAGCATGTAAAAATTATTTATGATAAGAATGTATGAATTTCTATCACTCGTAAAATATGCTATAAAATTTAGTAAAAAATAGTATGTTAATTTACTAATAGTTGTATGAATTTCTATCGTAAAACATGATGTAAAAATTTGTTTGGTGTCATAAGAATATATACATCTGTATACCTTATTGTAAAAAGTGATGAAGTTTTTATCTCATTCGTAAGAATATATACGCATTTATACCTTATAGTAAAAAGTGCCAGAATTTGCATTCATGCAGTAAAAATACATATGCCCATATACCTTGTTGCAACAAGTTTAATTCATCTTTAATTTGAAGCAAACATATTAAACATGTTGGTTGACTATGTGGAACTAAAATGGATTATCATGTTTAATTTGAAGCATAAATAATTCGTTAGAGTTTCATCCAAAACCCTAGGATGAAAAAAATGAGAAAATAGTAGCATTTGTAAGATAAAAATACAAAGGAAAAAATGAGCAATGTAAAGGACAATCGAGCATTTCTCTTGCTCTAACTAACAAACTCAATGCGTCGATAGTCAGACTTACTATCAAGCTTCATCTTCACCCAAGTCATTGTCACGAGCACACGCTCTGACAACAAATAGTTGCTACAAACTAATTGTTCAATTCTGGTTTCAACTGTGTGAATTAATTAGTGACAAACACACCATTAACCCCGGTTTTCTTCTTCTCCTTTGATTCTACTGAACGTAGCTCTTGACAACCGGATTGAGTCCTCTTGAATAGCTCTTTGTATGGCCCTTGGGCAAGTGATCGATGGGATTCGTACTTCTACGCGTAACTGGCTTTGTTTTCTCTGGTTCTAGACGTCCTTCTCTCGCCCAGATCTTCCTCATTCGATGGATGTTTCCCACCTGATAAAATCCCCGGAGATGGAGCCTCCGAGGACGGGCTCTGTGACGCTCAATGCAAGTTAGTGAAGATCCACCAAGGTAAAAGCTAGAAAAGGGAAGAGAAGAAAAGCTTTGTAAAAAAACGTCCCTCTAGATCTAGAATTTTGATGGATTTTATAAGATTTTTTTGCTTGAGAAGAAGAAGAGGCCAGTAGCAGCCGAAAAGAATGGCCTCTTGAAATTCTTCTCCCTCCTTCAATAAGCTTCGGGCATTTTGAAATTCAAGGGTCGGGAAGAAGATCCCTTCCCCTTCCTCATAGAGAATTATGGCATCTTTCATTTGATCCAGCTCATTAAACCAAGCTGGGCTTAAAAGGATTTCTTGCTCCCACACTAATGAACTCAACATTTCTATTGAGCTAAATACCTTGCCCGTGACACCTTGGATTTCTTCTCTCAACGTTAACTTTTCGTTTCCTACTCTTTACTAATAACTGCTACCCGAATAAGCAATCGAGCGACAAAAATTTCACAAATTAACAGGTACTAACATAATCATCTTTATAAGCAAGACATTGACCGGGTATCACAACAACAGACAAAAAATAAGACGTGTAAAAGTAACCATGGTAAATTTGAAGCATTTGATTCAATTTAAGTTTATTTCCCCCTCATCTTTTTTGATTTCACACAACTTCTTTGGTTTAACACTTCACACTTACAATTACATCATTGTGGTAGAAAGGAACCAGATTTCTAGCTCGTGATGAGTGGCTTGGCTCCATGACGTAACATCATAAGATCATTCATATTGCACTAGGCGAAAAGTGCCAAGCCTAAGGGAAATAGATGACTAAAATAATTACATGTGAATAAGGTGGTTTTTCTGGCATCGAAAGGCTCTTTAAAATTCCGAAGTCCTACATACATACAAAAATGAATATTAGGCTAAATTGAAATATGTGTCTCATATCTTCAAATTGATAGACAATTGTGATGATAGACAGTTGTGATCCTGAAGGTTATTCACCCTCATCAAAAATATTGTAATAGTTAGAGTTAATAATCTATATACATTTAAAAATTAACATTTTAGGTCATTGAATGCTAACTTTTAAAGATGAATTGATTTTTTTTCTTCATTTCTTGCCTTATTTATTTAGCCTAAATTTTAAACAATTTTTCAAATACGAAAACTATTAAAGTGACAATTTCATATATTAACAATTATATTGATAATATATAATCTTCTATATAATATAAAAAGTTTGTGATTCACAATTATATACAATTACTACATATTAATCAATTAATAAGTCCACATTTTCATATCGTTGTATAACTCTTATATCTTCACGTTAAATTTTCAACATAGTTCAAATTTATATTTCTATTAAGCATGAAAAACAACCATCTATATATATATATATATATATATTTAAAAGTTAGCATTCTATGTCATTGAATGATAACTTTTAAAGATGAATTAGTTTTTTTTTTCCATTTCATGCCTTATTTATTTAGCCCAAAATTTAAACAATTTCTCAGATCCAAAAAGTACTAAAGTGATATCATATATTAACAATTATATTGATAATCTATAATCTTCTATATAATATAAAAAGTTTTTGATTCACAATTATATACAATTACTACATATTAATCAATTGAAAAGTCTTCATTTTCATATCGTTGTATAACTCTTATATCTTCACGTTAAATTTTCAACATAGTTCAATTTATATTTCTATTAAGCATGAAAAACAACCATCTATATATATTTAAAAGTTAGCATTCTAGGTCATTGAATGCTAACTTTTAAAGATGAATTGTTTTTTTTTTCATTTCTTGCCTTATTTATTTAGCACAAAATTTAAACAATTTTTCAAATACGAAAAGTACTAATGTGACAATTTCATATATTAACAATTATATCAATAATATATAATATTCTATATAATATAAAAAGTTTTTGATTCACAATTATATACAATTACTACATATTAATCAATTAATAAGTCCTTATTTTCATATTGTTGTATAACTCTTATATCTTCACGTTAAATTTTCAACATAATTCAATTTATATTTCTATTAAGCATGAAAAACAACCATCTGTCTATATAAATTTAAAAGTTAACATTCTAGGTCATTGAATGCTAACTTTTAAAGATGAATTGTTTTTTTTTTAATTTCTTGCCTTATTTATTTAGCCCAAAATTTAAACAATTTCTCAAATCCGAAAAGTACTAATGTGACAATTTCATATATTAACAATTATATCAATAGTATATAATATTCTATATAATATAAAAAGTTTTTGATTCACAATTATATACAATTAGTACATATTAATCAATTAATAAGTCCTCATTTTCATATCGTTGTATAACTATTATATCTTCACGTTAAATTTTCAACATAGTTCAATTTATATTTCTATTAAGCATGAAAAACAATCATCTATATATATATATATATATATATTTAAAAGTTAGCATTCTAGGTCATTGAATGCTAACTTTTAAAGATGAATTAGTTTTTTTTTTCATTTCATGCCTTATTTATTTAGCACAAAATTTAAACAATTTCTCAAATCCAAAAAGTACTAAAGTGACAATTTCATATATTAACAATTATATTAATAATCTATAATTGTCTATATAATATACAAAGTTTTTGATTCACAATTATATACAATTACTACATATTAATCAATTAAAAAGTCCTCATTTTCATATCGTTGTATAATTCTTATATCTTCACGTTAAATTTTCAACATAGTTCAATTTATATTTATATTAAGCATGAAAAATAATCATCTATATCTATATATATATATATCAAAGTTAGCATTCTACGTCATTGAATGCTAACTTTTAAAGACAAAATCAAAGGTTTAAATAAGCCTAAAGTTATAGTTTGCCTATAGGATTAGTTTATCACCCTTAGTATATAATATGTATATAAGATGTTAGATTTTTCGATCGGTTTTTACTATAGGGTTTATAAACCAATATAAAATACATAAGTATAATTATAGGCTACTTTGTAATTTAAGTAATTAATTTTTTATTTGTTTGTTTTAATATACCATAGCATAATTATGTGTATATATAAAAATGAGCACTATGTGTAAGTAATTATTCCCTCCCCTCACACATTTTTTTCAGCTAAATCTTGCCTCTATGTATAGACTACTCTTTAGGTTATGACTCATTTTTTAACCTAAATCTCAATTAGTGATAGTTACTACATATTGTATATGTTATATTTTGCTCTCATCTACTCATACTTTAATATTATCCAATTACTACACATAACTCCCGTATTTAGTACACAGTGAATGGTTGGAAACAAATTATAGTCAAGATGTCTAAACGGTTATATGTCAAAATGGCTTCACTTTCCAAATAACATTTTCATCTATAAAAAAAGGCAAAAACGGTGGTATTCCGTTCATTTGCTCTGGGCATCCATCATCTCATTCTTCTACATGGAAATTAGCTTTAGAAAGCCATATAGTGACGCTTGGGAGATAGTGGGCAACACCTTAAAAAGACATGGTCACTGAAGTAAGCATAATTATTAAGTTAAAGATGTGAATAAGGATTCTCGATTGTCGATGATGCAAGTATATATCCATCTCACGGTAAACTATCCTTAATTATATGTATTTGGATCTCTTTTGTAGTCTACAATACTTACATATATCAGTTTAAATTTATTAATATAATTGTCTTTTGATCGAGATAGGTTAATTTTATGTGAAGATGTCAGAGAATTGGATAATCTAATAGCACTATTGAGGCATCGATTGTTTACACCATGCACCAATAGCTTTCACTAGACGGAGGACAAAGACAATCGATTTAGGACGACTGGTTGTTAGTAAAGAATAAAACAAACTATTTCATGGACGATGTAAACCCTTCAACTATTGGTAGCATAAATTCAATTAGGTTTGTATTTTTAGTTTCTTTTTTGTACTAAATCGTTTTAGGTAGGTGTGTTGTTATTTTGGTTAAGGATGATTTTTATTGTTCTATTTTATACATAAAAGACATTATTAAAATGCAATAAATTTGTAAGATAAAGGCAAAAAATTAGAAACGTAGAGTGTAGTGGAGCATGTAAGAAATGAGAGTTGTTGTAGCAAGTTTTTTACAAATACTCGAGTTCAAGCACAACATATAATTAGATAGGCATTTCTAAAATATTTCCCAAATATTTTCAAAGAAAAAAATGCATCCTTACAAAAAACAACTACTACCTTAATTCAAAATTTAAATTGAACTTCTGACCAAAATAAATAAATAAAATTGTACTTCGTACAATCATAGCATTTTATACCTAAAATACTTAGATATTACATTTTTTGTCAAGACTTAGATATCACATTTAAATACATATCAAACAATATATCGTCTAAGATAAAACATGAAACAACAATCCATATATTATAAACTCAAATTTAAATCATGACACTACATATACATAAAAGGCCCGTGCGAAACACGGGCTTCGATTTCTAGTTGATTTTAAAATTTAAAATTTATAACTTATAATTCAATATTTATAATTTAAAATTTAAAATATCCAAATCCAAAGTACACTAAAAGAGGGAGTTGTACGTGTATGAGAAATCCTTCAAAAAAATCCTACAAATGATGAGGTTTCTTGTCTATAAGTTGCCACCCCCTCATTTTGTCCTTAGTGTCGTTTTTTTTTATGAGGAAAAGATTAGGACCGTCTCTAACACCTATTAGAAGACCATCCTATAGCATCCTTGTGGATGAGAACAAGAAGTTCTAAATCAGTAAAAAAAATCGCAGGAGGGCTGAGATGACCAAGAAAGGCAATCCGATCCGCGACTTGATTCACTTCCCGAAAGATGTGCTGGAAGCGTACCTCCTTGAAATAGAGCAAGTCGACCCTGATATCTGCAATGATCATCTCAATTTCCCAAGGGCAAGACCATAAACCTGACAAAACATTTAAAACACACAGGTTGTCTCCCTCAAGAACAACATAACGAAGCCCCAGATCCATAGCTTTTCTTATTCCTAGTTTAAGGGCTAAGGCCTCAGCCATGAGGATGGAATTAGTGCCAAAATTGATCCCATTCATAGCAATTGCGTCAGCTTTGTGATTTCTAATGATGAAAGTAGACGAAGCTTTCCCATTGGAAAGCTTTGATCCATCAAAGTTAATTTTGTGGAAAAAATCAGGTGGTTTTTGCCATCTCAGTTTCCTAGTTTTTCTATGGCTAATTTTTTCCTTTTCGGGTATGTGAGTGCCGTCCTCTGAGAAGCGGGAGGCTTTTACCCAGTTAGTAATTTGGTTGTTAATAAACCCTTTCAGGTCCTTTATGATCCCAACATTGGAATCTCCAAAGAGTTTTTTATTGTGCTGGAACCAGATGCTCCACCATATTGTAGCCAAGATGGCTAAGTCCACTTTACCCAAAGAAATCACAAGTTCTTGCAAGATTTGTTTAATATTCTTATTATTTGTTACCAGACGTTTCACAATCGCCGCTACTGTACTGTTAGTCTCTGTAATTGTTTTAATAGTATGGGGACATTTAGTTAGGAGATGGATGGAATCCTCAACCATATTATCACAAGCGGAGCATTGCAGGGGAATGTCTACTCCCTTTGCATAAAGTCTGACTTTTGTCGGGAGTCCATTTTGTGAGGTTTTCCATATAAAATGTTTAATCTTTGGGGGGATGTTAAGCTTCCAGATCCAATCCCACTGGGATTGGATATTGCATATCTGATTAGTAATGAGTTGATATGCAGACTTAGTGGAGAACCAACCATTAATGCTTTGATTCCAGTAAAGTCTATCTTGGATATAATTTTTTGGGATTGGGATATTTGTGATTAGAGAAACAATGTTATTCGGTAGCAAGTTCTAGAGTTCATTTATTTTCCAATTCTTTTGATCATCAATGTAGGCATCCACTATTTTATTAATTTCATAGTCTGGTATGTTTTGCGTCAAACTCGCAAGAGGGGATTTGAGGACCCAACGATCAAGCCAGAACTTGATTGTTTTACCATCACCCACCAGCCACGAGAGACCTTTATCAAAGTTATCTTTAAGGCTTATCAGTTTAGCCCACTGCCAAGAGGAGTTTGGTTTTTTCCGGTAGTCAAAAATACTTACATTTTTCAAGTTATTTTCTTTAATGATTTTGACCCAGAAGTTATCTGGTTTAGCAATAATTTTCCATATTAATTTCATTTGGAGTGCTTGGTTCATGTATTGTCTTTTTCTAAGGCCAAGACCTCCTAGGTGTTTAGGTTTACAAATTTTGTCCCAACCAATAAGAGGCGTGTGATAGGGGTTGTCGAGGCGCCTAAACAAAATAATCCTAAACAAACCTAAACTAGTAGCAAAGGCAAGCAAGGGTCGAATCCCACATGGATGAAGTAATCTTTCTAAGTGCACAATTGTATGTCAAAGGTAACAAGGGGGGTTTTGGTTGATTGGTTGTCAAACAAGTAAATAAGGGAAACAAAAGCAAAGAGTTTGTAATCAAATAGGGGAAAACACTTAGCCAAACAAATATCCACCATTCATTTGATGGGTTGATCCTAGATTCTCTCTAATTCCTTTCTATGAATGTTCCTATTCCTTTTCATAAGTTATAAACAGGACAAATAAACCCTGAGAATACTAACTATTAAATAACTAGGAAAATCTCACGCGTCAATTCAATAGCAGCAATGAGCACAGGAATTTCGATAGATACATGCAAGAGTAGCAAACAATCATACTATTGCATGCAATTAATTCTCTCTACAATAAACTAGTCCCAAACAGTTCTTAGAATATTGCAATTGCTACACATAAATTGGGTAACTCAAACAGTAATTACCAAACCCTAGCAATAGACAATTATCAATAACAACTAGTTGCGTCCAACAAGCGAAATCAATAATAATCAATGGGATGAAGCACAAGAGAATCAATACATTCAAAAGAAAAGAAATAGAATTAGAACCTCACAACCGTATATCAAACGAAGGCTTCAATTGTCAGACTAAGCAAAAGTGCTTAGTTCTTCATAGTTCAAAGGGAAAACAATACTGAATGATAAGAAATTCGATAATGATAAAAAAAGCAAGGGTTTACTAGGTTAAGAACCCTAGAAAACTAAAGTCAAGATAATTAACAATATCTTCCATAAAGAAATAAAAACGGAAATAAAAATACTTAACGAAAAAGGAAATAAAAATAAAAGTTCGGAAATAACAACAGCTCCGCTGGCGCATGCTTCCGCGGCCGCGGCATGATTTCCGCGGTCGCAGAAAATACTTTCTTGTTCTCGAACTGGCAACTCTGGATTTTTCCACGGGCGCGGATGATTTCGCCGCGGTCGCGGCAGTGACATTCATGGCTCCGTGTGTCGCCTGTCGCCGCGGTCTTCGTTTGTCTTCGCGACTGGTCGCGGTTGGCCGCGGAAGCTCCTTCATTGGCTCCATATGGCTTCTTCTCTTCGTTCTTCCTTCGGTCTTCACTTTTGGTCTCTTCCATCTTCCATAACTCTTCATTTACGCACTTGAGACCACCAATCCGCCATATCTTTAACTAACTCCAATCTTCTAAAATCTCCTCTAAATCACTCTAAATGATACCCAAAATAACGATAACAACCCCTAGTTACACACTATAAAGTAGAGTGTATCAAATTCCCCCATGCTTAGACCTTGCTCGTCCTCGAGTAAGCTAAAATAAACCTACTCCTCCAAATGAAATACCCAAGGCCTCAGGAAGCACAACGAAACTCTCTCAACTAAGGATTGCACCTAAACAATGAACTACCAGGTACCAACACAATAAGCACAACATACAATCAAGCTTTAAGGGAAGCAGGGAACTTTCCCTAAGCTTATCCCGGACACCATAATAGGGTAATGTGATCATCTAGTCCTAGCCTCCATCTAACTCCTTATCGCTCCAGAGTGACCTACCCGAATCCTCCTTATAACTCCAACACTTATGTCGCCACGCCATGTAAAATGAGGATTCCTAAAAATCACTCTTCTTCTTTTCACTCATTTTGCCAAGGCGCCCTTTCGGGTTTTCACCAAGCCACTCATTTCATTTTTCAATAGATGGGATCACATATACTCACATCACTCTTGACCAATTATTACCCCAGCCTAATGTTGGTCCAAGCCACCTGCTTATTACCTAAGCCGTCCTTTCGGGTTTTCGACTTATCCCAGGATTTCTATTTTTGCCTTGTTTCAATTTTGGCTTTTTTTCTTTTTCTTTTCTCCTCAATGACGTAGCAAGTAGAGAATCCTCCCCCATGCTTAAACATTGCATTGTCCTCAATGTAATGAAAGACAAAAAAGAATAAAGCACAGGGAAGACAAAGAATGAACTCACAAACGTCGCCGAGTTGGCTTGGACACTAAAATTGTTGCAGGTGGTATAATCATATAAGCACATGTCTCTGGTGTGTCGGCGTCGTCTTCAAAATCAACTCCTACCGTGCAACCAAAAAGAACCACTCTGGTGAATAGTGGTATAGCAAGGTAATCGGGGTTGCACGGCCTTCAGCGAACACATGGTGGAGCCCATATATAATCATGGTGGGGGCTCTAGTGTTCCTCCTTGGCAACATGATGCACACCATCTCTCCATGGGGAACTCGGACAGCTGCCCTTCGGTAGAACTTTTTTTTTTTTAATCCGTAAGGTTTTTTCGGTTTTTTTTTTTTTGAAATGCAGGGCAATAGGAAGACTTACGTTGGTGGTTAACACCGTCTTCAATATGGTTCGGGCCTCCTCCCTGCAGGTTAGTCTAAACGCAAAAACAAAATAAAAACAAAATAACACACTACTAACTAAAACAAAACAAAAAAATTGGAAAGAAATACATACCTCGGGTTGCCTCCCGATTAGCGCCTTATTTAACGCCGTGGCTCGACTCCTCTAAGGTGATCACTTGTCAACTTCGGGGTCTTGAAGGTCTGTCTCTTCTATGACGTTGTTGTCAAAACCTTCATGGTAGGGTTTCAACCTTTGACCATTCACCTTGAACACTGACTGCCCGTCAGTATCATATAACTCCACTGCGCCGTAGGAGAAGACGCAAGAAACAACATAGGGCCCAGCCCAACGGGATCGGAGTTTTCCCGGGAAGAGACGAAGGCGAGACATAAATAGTAGGACTTTGTCTCCTGGCTTAAAGTCTTTTCTCAGAATGTTCTTGTCGTGCCATGACTTTGTCTTCTCCTTGTACGTGATTGCGTTATCATAAGCTTCAAGTCGCAGCTCCTCTAATTCTTGCAGCTGTAGCTTGCGGAATTCCCCAACTTCATCAATTCGCATGTTGCAAGTCTTTACAGCCCAAAATGCCTTGTGATCAAGCTCCACTGGGAGGTGACAAGCTTTCCCAAACACCAATCTGTAGGGAGACATTCCAATGGGTGTTTTATAGGCAGTACGATAAGCCCAGAGTGCATCATCAAGTCTCAAACTCCAATCCTTTCTATTCGGGGCCACCGTCTTCTCAAGTATAGTTTTGATTTCTCTATTGGACACTTCAGCTTGCCCATTGGTCTGTGGGTGGTAGGCCGTGGAAATTTTCTGCGTGACATGGTATTTCTTCAGGAGAGCGCTCACGGTCCTATTGCAGAAGTGGGTTCCCCTGTCACTTATCAAAGCCTTGGGAAATCCAAATCTAGAGAAAATGCGTTTCTTCAGAAAATCTGCCACCACTTTGGAGTCATCAGTCTTGGTGGCCTTCGCTTGCACCCACTTGGAAACGTAGTCCACCACAAGCAAAATATAGAAATTCCCAAAGGAGTTAGGAAATGGTCCCATAAAGTCCATGCCCCAAACATCAAAAATCTCGCAAAAGATTAATGATGATTGTGGCATCTCATTCTTCTGAGATATATTCCCAACTCTCTGGCATCGATCACAGGATTTACAAAAGGCATGTGCATCCCGAAAGATGTGTGGCCAATAAAATCTTGTGTCCAACACCTTCCTAGCAGTTTTATTTGCCCCAAAGTGACCCTCACATGCATGAGAAAGACAAAAAGCTAAGACAGATTGTACCTCATTATCCGGGAGACATCGACGGATTACCTGGTCAACACAGTGCCTCCAAAGATAGGGGTCGTCCCATACATAGAATCGAGACTCACGCCGTAACTTGTCCTTTTGTGCTTTAGAAAAATTGGGTGGGAACTCGTCTCGAACGAGAAAATTCACCATGTTAGCGTACCATGGCTGGAGTGTGCGGAGTCCAAGGAGTAACTCTTCAGAACACGGTCTTGAGGAAGATTCAGAGGTGGTTCCGCGGTCGTGGGTCTCAATCTGCGGTCGCGGAAAATCTTCGAGGAAGTTTACGTAACAAACGGACGCGTCAGGGCATTTTCCGCGGTCGCGGAAATATTTCCGCGGTCGCGAAAAATGTTCGACATCTGGGGCTGTTCGAGGCGTTTTTGGGATTTTTCCGCGGTCGCGGTTGTGTGTCTGCGGTCGCGGAAAATGTTCTGTTTCGATCCCATTCAGTGTTTTGTCGGGAAAATCTCCCTGAATTTGCGCCTCCTTCTTCGATCTATCCTCTTCATGTACGAGCCTGCTCAAATGATCAGCCACCAAGTTCTCAGCTCCCTTTTTATCTCAGATCTCCACATCGAACTCACTCAAAAGCAGTATCCATCGAATCAACCTTGGTTTTTCCTCTTTCTTCGTCAATAGATACCGAAGAGCTGCATGATCTGTGTAGATGATCACCTTGGTACCCAACAAATATTGTCTGAATTTTTCCAAGGCAAACACGACAGCTAGTAATTCTTTTTCTGTGGTGGAGTAGTTTCGTTGTGCTCCATTCAGAGTTATAGAAGCATAATGGATCACATGAGATGCTCGTGCTTCTTTTTGTCCAAGGACCGCACCCACATCATAATCATTAGCGTCGCACATAATCTCGAAGGGCTTAGACCAATCCGGTGCTTGAATAATCGGTGCACTAGTGAGGCGAGCTTTCAAATCATCAAATGCCTTTTTGCACTCCTCGTTGAACTCAAAATTCACTTCCTTCTTTAGCAGCTCGCATAGAGGTGATGAGATCTTTGAAAAGTCTTTAATAAACCGACGGTAGAAACCTGCATGGCCTAAGAAAGAACGCACTTCACGCATATTAGTAGGATAAGGCAAAGACTGAATTACATCAATCTTTGCCTTATCGACCTCAATACCCCTAGCAGACACTATATGACCCAACACAATGCATTGCTCAATCATAAAATGACACTTTTCAGAATTAAGAACCAAGTTGGTATCTACACATCTTTGAAGTACAAGTGCTAAGTGGTCTAAGCATGCATCAAAACTATCACCATGGACTGTGAAATCATCCATAAAAACCTCAATGAAATGCTCTACATACTCAGAAAAAATGCTTACCATACACCTTTGGAATGTTCCGGGTGCGTTACACAAACCGAATGGCATCCTGCGATATGCAAAAGTACCAAAAGGGCATGTAAATGTCGTCTTTTCTTGATCCTCTGGTGCAATGGCTATCTGAAAATACCCTGAGTATCCATCCAAGAAGCAGTAATAGGGGCGACCAGCCAGTCACTCGAGCATTTGATCAATAAAGGGTAGAGGAAAATGGTCTTTCCGAGTTACCGCATTCAGCTTACGGTAATCAATGCATACTCTATATCCGGATTGCACTCGGGTAGGGACCAACTCTCCTTGTTGGTTCTCTACAACTGTGATTCCTCCCTTCTTTGGGACAACCTGTGTCGGGCTCACCCATTTACTGTTGGAGATGGGAAAAATCATTCCAGCCTGTAGGAGCTTCAACACCTCCTTTTTCACCACCTCCATCATTGGTGGGTTAAGTCTTCTCTGTGGCTATCTCGATGGCTTGGCATCGTCCTCCAGTAAAATTATGTGCATACAAGTAGAGGGACTAATCCCCTTTATGTCTGCAATGGTCCACCCCAATGCTGTCTTGTGTTCCTTAAGCACTGCCACCAGTTTCTCCTCTTGATCCTTGGAAAGCTTGTTGGAGATAATTACTGGCAGTGTGTCATCTTTTCCCAGGAAGGCATACTTGAGGTGGTCCGGTAGTGGCTTAAGTTCACTCTCTGGTGCCTGCACAACAGAATGCAAAAGCTTCTCGCTTGGCACTATTAGTGGAATGGGGCCAATGCCCAAAGGATGGAGACGAGGCTTACCATAGGCATCCAAATGAGCCACAGTTTTCTAATGACTCGTACAACGAATAAGACAAGACATTTATAGATGCACCTAGGTCTAGCATGGCTTTCTCAAACTTGGTGTCACCTATCACAATGGAATACTAAACATGCCTGGGTCACCACACTTTTTAGTCATGTGCCTTTGAAAAACAGCAGACACTTGTTCGTTCACCTTAATCTTTTGCTTCCCCTTCAATTTCTGATTTCTTTTAATGGTGCACAGTTCTTTCAGAAATTTAGCATAGCGAGGGATACTCTTGACAAGCTTGAGTAAGGGAATGTTTACCTCGCATTTACTGAATGTGTCGAAGATCTCCTTGTCATTCTCCGGTCTTCTGGTGTCCCTCAGCGCTTCTGGGAATGGTGTGGGCGGCTTCAACGAGCTGAGCGGTGGAAAGGTTGGCCTAACATAGTCATCCATGTAAGGGGCAGGTGATCCGCGGTCGCGGAGTGGCGACCGCGGTCGCGGATTTGCGTTAGAGCTCTCGGATGCATCAGGAGAATTTCCGCGGTCGCGGATTTCATTCCGCGGTCGCAGAAATCTCTCGACCTGACTCTCTTTTTCTTGGCTTTTTCCGCGGTCGCGGATTTTCTTTGGAAAAAACACCGCCTTCAGGTATGACGCCGCAGTCGCGGATGTCTGCGCCTGGTCGCGGAACCTCTTCTGTGGCGTCTTTGGCTACTGTAGCTCCATCTCCTGCTATATTTTCTTTCACTTGATCGACTTCCTCTGTCAAGGGTGAGCTTCCCAAATGTATACCACTCCTCAGTGTCATCGCACAGACCGTCTCTCGTGGGTTCTCTACCGTAGGACGGACCAAGTTGTCCGGATTCCAACTTGCTCAACGCTTGAGCGACTTGTTCAATTTTGTCTCCCATCGAGGTCACATTGTTAGCCATAGTTGCCATGCTCTGCATCAAAGTGTTGAGTATCTCTGCACCGGGCATGGGCAAGCTTGCATTTTGGCCTTGGAATCCATGTGCATATGGTTGCCCGTACTGTGACTGATTTCCATACGGATTGAACTGTTGTTGGTATGGATTGAACTCATGGTTATCATGGCCATGGGGAGGATATTGCTGATTTCCGTATTTTGGGTTATTGTGATCCCTCCACCCTGAGTTGTAGGTGTTTGAGTATGGCTCATATCTCTGTCTCTACGGACCAACACCTCTAACATCGTTCACTTCAGCTTCGGGGTCTCCAAGTTTTGGGCAGTCATCGGTGGGATGCAGCGGATTATGACAGAATCCGCAAGCTTTAACTGGTCTTATTGCACTGGGATTTGCCCTTCTACTGAATTGTCATGAGCTTTCAGAAAGCTCACAAAATAACTCCAATGCTGCAGTTGGCGTCTTGTTCAGAATACTACGGTCAGAGGCTGCGTTCACCAGTCTGCAGTCATCATCCAGAAGCCCACCATAAAGATAGAGAATAAGATCTTGGTCAGAATAACCATGATATGGACAGCTAGATATAACCCTCCTGAAGTTCTCATAATATTCATACAAAGTTTCCCCAGCCAGTTGTTCAATATTACAGATTCTCTTCTTCAGGATGTTCAACTTCGTAGCAGGAAAGTATTTTTCCAAGAAAGCCTGCTTCATCTTTTCCCACGTATCAATACTGCCCGGAACCAAATAATAGAACCAATTGACGGACGGGTTTTTAGTCGTCTTAAACCCGGTCAAAATAAAACCTAATAAACCTAAACAAGTAGTAGAGACAAGCAAGGGTCGAATCCCACAGGGAGGAAGTGATCTTTCTAAGTGTTGATTAGCATGCAAAAGACGTGTAACCGACAAGTAATAGGGGGGTTTTTTATATGATCGCAGAGTAACAAGGATGCAAGCTTTAGAGAAAGAATAGGTATGATGGGTGGAAGTATTCCACTAGACAAATATCCACACTGCAGATGAAACATGTTGATCCTCGATAACTATTGTTCCAAGTTCTTTTCACAATCTTATAGTTGTTCCCACCCTGATCTTAAGTACTACCAATTCTCACAGTTGTTGATAGACTTATCACAATATCAATGGAAGAAAACCTTACCACTAACAAAGCAATAGCAATACACACAAGGATATAGGATACATGCAAATAGAAGAAAACCTTACTACTAACATGCAAATAATTCTCTCTCACAATTGCACACTCGTATTCCACTATATGTAACAATTGTGTTTGCCACTAGGTATGCACTCGTATTCCACTATATGCAAACCCTAGCACTATGATAGATGTCGAAAAACCTAGTTAGCTACGCTAGAAGAATCAACATAAACCAATAGACAATATGCTCGAGAGAATTAAACCAACTTTATAAGATATAGAACAAGGAATAGAAATCTCACAACCAATTCATTGCAATGCTTCAATCGTCTAGTAGAACAAAGGTGTTTAGTTCTCCATGGGTTAAAATCCTAGAGGCAGAAAGAAAACGAGTCTCCTATCTAAGACCTGGAAACGATCTTAAATAGGCTTTGGAAAATAAAGTTAACCTAATGCAAAATAACAAAGGAAATAAAATAATAGAAAATAAGGAAATCCGAAATAGCAAAAATAAGGAAATAAAGTCTTCTGGCCACGAGGCGCTACGTGCCCACCGCGGGGAGTCAGTCTTCTCTGAGATCCACCGCCAGGTCGTGGTGGCTTCTGGCGCGGGGCGTCAAGTTACACCGCGGGGCGGTGAGTTCCACCGCGGGGCGGTGAGTTCCACCGCGGGGCGGCGGTGCCTTTTTCAACTTCTACGACACTTTAGTAAAAACGCCATAACTTTTGATTCCCAACTCGGATTGCGCTCATATTTTGAGGACTTGTAGTAGACTTCAAGATCTAACACCTCGAATTGGAATCACTTCATTTGGACATCTGAGTAGAGAGAACGAACCATTTGAATTCAGAACATTGTTCTTCTACTCTTCAATACACTTCAAACCTCTATAAATCCCATGATTTCTTCACTTCTCCACTCTAACTCTATAATCCACGATTGTGCTCTAAATCCATCCAAATGGCACCTCAAACCTGATAATAACCCCCAGATATGCACTACAAAATAACACTTATCAAATCCCCCATGCTTAAACCTTGATCGTCCTCGAGTAAGCTAAAGTAAATCTACTCCTCCAATCAAATCCCAAGGTTTCAGGAAGCATAGAAAACTCAATCTCCAAGAGTCATACCAAACAATAAACTCCAGGCAACCATACAAAATAAGCCCAACACAATAAACTACAACATCTAATCAAAAATCTCAACACCCCACACAATCAAGCCAAAAGGAAAGCAGAGTACTTCCCCCAAGCTTATCTCAAACACCATAGAGTGAATAAATTCTAATCCTAGTCTCCTATCTATCTTCTTATACCTCCCAGAGTGACCTACCCGAATCTTCCTTATAACTCCTCTTCTAATGTCACTACGCCAGGAAAAATGAGGATTCCTAAAATTCACTCTTCTTCTTTTCACTCATTTTGCCAAGGCGCCCTTTCGGGTTTTCACCAAGCCACTCATTTCATTTTTCAATAGATGGGCTCACATATGCTCACATCACTCTTGACCAATTATTACCCCAGCCTAATGCCGGTCCAAGCCACCTACTTATTACCTAGGCCGCCCTTTCGGGTTTTCGACCTATCCTAGGATTTCTAATGTATGCCTTTTTTCAAATTTTTGGCTTTTTTCATTTTTTAATTTTTTCCCTTAACAACGTAGCAAGTATAGAACTCTCCCCCATGCTTAAATATTGCATTGTCCTCAATGTAATGAAAGACAAAAGAATAAAGCACATGGAAAAGCAAAAACTAACTCACAAACGGCGCCAAGCTGCTTGGACACTGTAGGTGTCGCTGGCGGTCTTCTCAATAAATGCCCAGGTCTCTGGTGTTGGGCGGATGTCTTCATCAACTCATCATCTTCTTCTACCATGCAACCAAAAGGGAACCACTTTGGTGAGTAGTGGTAAAACAATGATATTAGGGTTGCACGGCCTTCTAGGAACACATGGTGGAGCCCAGATGTAATCATGGTGTGGGCTCTAGTGTTCCTCCTCCTCAGCTGTCAATTGTAGGGTCATCATCGTTGTCAAATCAAGTGTAGGGCAATGTATCCTCCTTGACAACATGATGCACACCATCTCCATGGGGAACTCTGGACAGCTAGCCTTCGGTACCACTTTTTTTTCGATTTTTTTTTTGTTTGCTCCCCGTTTAAGGTTTTTTTCGGAGAGTGACTTAGTGCAGGAAAGGAAGAGACTTACATTGGTGTGGGAAACACCTTCTTCAATAAGCATGGGTCTCCTCCCTGCAGGTTAGTCGGAAACAAAAAAAGAACAAAAACAAAGCAAAAACACACTAAAGAAAATGCAAAAACAAACAAAGAAAAACAAGAAAAGAAAAACATACCTCGGGTTGTCTTCCGGACAGCGCCTTAGTTAACGTCGTTGGCTCGACATCCTACTCATCCTCTCAACTTGGGTTGCTCATAGCAACTGAACACCTGAGATCTGGATCTGGGGGGTGCCTCTTTGTATGCTCTATGTTGAGCGTGATCCCCAATCTCATGCACTTCTTTGTGGGTGGACCATTGTGCATACCCATGAACGCACTTACCATCTTCATAAATGGTCTACCCAGTATCTCAGGGGATGCATGTTTGTCCTGCCCCGTATCCAGCGTGTAGAAATCCACCATTTGTACCAAGGCCGCCCTCTTGTGCTTCCCCTTCGGTTTCTTTTTTATCTTACCCAGCGCCCTTAAAAGTTTTGTGTAGCACGTGGCGCTGTTTGCTAAATGGACCAAAGGGATGGTTGTCTTGCAGCTACTGAAGGTGTCAAATAAGCATTTGTCGTTCTCCACCTTTTGGGTGTCCTTCAGAGCCTCAGGGAAGGGTGTAACGGGGTGCAGCGAGACAAGTGGGAAGGAGTCTAGATGCACATATTCATCATACGCAACCTCGAGAGGATTGGGGGCTGCATGGGTGTTTTTTAGGGGGACGGGCGTCTCTGGAGCATTTCCGCGGTCACGGCTCTCCTCCTCATTGTCGCTGAAATCCTCCAGGCTCAAAAAGTACTCCTCTTCCGAAAGCACCTATGGGAATGGGGCAGGGTTCTCAATATCCAGATCTGGGCTTTCACCGCGGGGCGGTGGATTCACCGCGGGGCGGTGTACTTGGTCGCGGGGCGGCGGTGGTAATTCAAAAGAACTGAGAGTCTGCGCCGAGTCGCGGTCGGTGTTGCCGCGGGGCAGTAGGGGTCGCCCATCTTCAATTTCATCTTCATCAGCGCCGTTTTCGCTCTCGATCACCTTCTCTTCGTGGGATACCTCCATACTCTCCATGGCCTTTCTGGTCTCAATCTCAACCCCGCACCTCAGCTTCATAGCATAGACAGTCTCTTGCGTATTTTCTGCTGCAGGGACTCATGGTTGTGCAGACTTCGACTCAATCAACGCTTGACTCAGTTGGTTAAACTGGCTTTGGAGGCTGGAAATAACCTCTTGCTGCTGTTGGACACTCTGAGCCATGGTTGTTTGTAGTGAGGACACGTGTTGGGCCATGGTTGCCATGCTTTGAACCAGAGTGATGAGTACATCAGCATTGGGTGCAGGCAAGTTTGCGTGTTGTCCTTGGAATCCAAGCGCATATGGTTGCCCGTATTGTGGTTGATTTCCATACGGAACTGGGTTATAGTGCTCCCTCGACCCTGAGTTGTAGGTGTTTGGATACGGCTCCTATCTCGGTCCTTGCGGGTTTACACCTCGACGTGCTTTTACTGCTGCAGTGAATGCGGGCAGTCCTGGACAATCGTCAGTGGTGTGCAGCATTTCACGACAGATTCTGCAGGGTCTGACTGGTCTTTCTGCACCCGAGTTGGGGTAGTATCCCCTCTCTGGAGAAAATGAGCAGGGGTATGGGTCATCGCGCGTCTCTCCCCAGAAATCCATATCTGTATCAAAATCAAAAAGGAAAACAAAAATCAGTAGCAAGGGTGTGGACCGTAAAATAAGTCCACACCAAAGTAACACGCACACAAACAAACACAAAGAAGAATCAAATCTTGCCTCCCCGACAACGACGCCAATTTGACGGACGGGTTTTTAGTCGTCTTAAACCCGGTCAAAATAAAACCTAACAAACCTAAACAAGTAGTAGAGGCAAGCAAGGGTCGAATCCCATAGGGAGGAAGTGATCTTTCTAAGTGTTGATTAGCATGCAAAAGACGTGTAACCGACAAGTAACAGGGGGGTTTTTGTATGATCGCAGAGTAACAAGGATGCAAGCTTTAGAGAAAGAATAGGTATGATGGGTGAAAGTATTCCACTAGACAAATATCCACACTGCAGATGAAACAGGTTGATCCTCGATAACTATTATTCCAAGTTCTTTTCACAATCTTATAGTTGTTCCCACCCTGATCTTAAGTACTACCAATTCTCACAGTTGTTGATAGACTTATCACAATATCATGGAAGAAAACCTTACCACTAACAAAGCAATAGCAATGCACACAAGGATATAGGATACATGCAAATAGAAGAAAACCTTACTACTAACATGCAAATAATTCTCACTCACAATTGCACACTCATATTCCACTATATGTAACAATTGTATTTGCCACTAGGTATGCACTCGTATTCCACTATATGCAAACCCTAGCACTATGATAGATTCCGAAAAACCTAGTTAGCTACGCTAGAAGAATCAACATAAACCAATAGACAATATGCTCGAGAGAATTAAACCAACTTTATAAGATATAGAACAAGGAATAGAAATCTCAAAACCAATTCATTGCAATGCTTCAATCGTCTAGTAGAACAAAGGTGTTTAGTTCTCCATGGGTTAAAACCCTAGAGGCAGAAAGAAAATGAGCCTCCTATCTAAGACTTGGAAAAGATCTTAAATAGGCTTTGGAAAATAAAGTTAACCTAATGCAAAATAACAAAGGAAATAAAATAATAGAAAATAAGGAAATCCGAAATAGTAAATATAAGGAAATAAAGTCTTATGGCCGCAAGGCGCTACGTGCCCACCGTGGGGCGTCAGTCTTCTCTGAGATCCACCGCCGGGTTGCGGTGGCTTCTGGCGTGAGGCGTCAAGTTACATCGCGGGGCGGTGAGTTCCACCGCGGGGCGGCGGTGCCTTTTTCAGCTTCTACGACACTTTAGTAAAAATGCCATAACGTTTGATTCCCAACTCGGATTGCGCTCATATTTTGAGGACTTGCAGTAGACTTCAAGATCTAACTCCTAGAATTAGAATCACTTCATTTGGACATCTGAGTAGAGAGAACTAACCATTTGAATTCAACACATTGTTCTTCTACTCTTCAATACACTTCAAACCTCTATAAATCCCATGATTTCTTCACTTCTCCACTCTAACTCTATAATCCACGATTGTGCTCTAAATCCATCCAAATGGCGCCTCAAACCTGGTAATAACCCCCAGATATGCACTATAAAATAGCACTTATCACCAATCCTTGGCCGCATCCTTCAAAGAGAAAGGAAAAGCCCTCAGCTTTATCTGCTCCTCAGTGACTCCAACAGGTTTCATGCTCACGCACACGGAATGAAATTCAGCGAGATGCTTGTTAAGACCATCTCCATTCAGACCATGGAATTGTGGGAGCAAATGAATCAAACCAGATTTCAATTCAAAGTTCACTCCTTCATCCAAAGCGGGGAACTGCACATCAAACTCTTTCTGCGCCCAATTGGGTGACGTCAACTGTCTCAAGGTACGTTGTTGGTCAGCTATCTCAGAAGGTCTCACACACTTCTCTGTTGGATCAAAATACTAAAGTAGACGGATTAATAGCACATGTGTGGACCGTAAGATAGGTCCACACAAAAGTTAACACACAAACAAACACAAAGAAAAATTAAAACTTGCCTCCCCGGCAACGGCGCCAATTTGATAGGCGTTGTCGAGGCGCTTAAACAAAATAATCCTAAACAAACCTAAACTAGTAGCAAAGGCAAGCAAGGGTCGAATCCCACAGGGAGGAAGTAATCTTTCTAAGTGCACAATTGTATGTCAAAGGTAACAAGAGGGGTTTTGGTTGATTGGTTGTCAAACAAGTAAATAAGGGAAACAAAAGCAAAGAGTTTGTAATCAAATAGGGAAAAACACTTAGCCAAACAAATATCCACCATTCATTTGATTGGTTGATCCTAGATTCTCTCTAATTCCTTCCTATGAATGTCCCTATTCCTTTTCATAAGTTATAAACAGGACAAACAGACCCTGAGAATACTAATTATTAAATAACTATGAAAACCTCACGCGTCAATTCAATAGCAGCAATGAGCATAGGAATTTCGATAGATACATGCAAGAGTAGCAAACAGTCATACTATTGCATGCAATTAATTCTACCTACAATAAACTAGTCCCAAACAGTTCTTAGAATATTGCAGTTGCTACACATGAATTGGGTAACTCAAACAGTAATTACTAAACCCTAGCAATAGACAATTATCAATAACAACTAGTTGCGTCCAACAAGCGAAATCAATAATAATCAATGGGATGAAGCACAAGAGAATCAATACATTCAAAGGAAAAGAAATAGAATTAGAACCTCACAACCATATATCAAACGAAGGCTTCAATTGTCGGACTAAGCAAAAGTGCTTAGTTCTTCATAGTTCAAAGGGAAAACAATACAGAATGATAAGAAATTCGATAATGATAAAAAAACCTAGGGTTTACTAGGTTAAGAACCCTAGAAAACTAAAGTCAAGATAATTAACAATATCTTCCATAAAGAAATAAAAACGGAAATAAAAATACTTAACGAAAAAGGAAATAAAAATAAAAGTTCGGAAATAACAACAGCTCCGCTGGCGCATGCTTCCGCGGCCGCAGCATGATTTCCGCGGTCGCGGAAAATACTTTCTTGTTCTCGAACTGGCAACTCTGGATTTTTCCGCGGGCGCGGATGCTTTTGCCGCGGTCGCGGCAGTGACATTCATGGCTCCGCGTGTCGCTTGTCGCCACGGTCTTCGTTTGTCTTCGCGGTTGGCCGCGACAGCTCCTTTATTGGCTCCATATGGCTTCTTCTCTTCGTTCTTCCTTCGGTCTTCACTTTTGGTCTCTTCCATCTTACATAACTCTTCATTTACGCACTTGAGACCACCAATCCGCCATATCTTCAACTAACTCCAATCTTATAAAATCTCCTCTAAATCACTCCAAATGATACCCAAAATAACGATAACAACCCCTAGTTACGCACTACAAAGTAGAGCGTATCAGCGTGTGCTTTTCATTTTTATTCCAAAGGAAATTTCTGTTTATCTTATCTAATTCATTATGGATTGAAGTAGGAAGCATGAAGCTTTGCATAGTATAATTTGGTTTAGCCGCCAGATTAGATTGGATTAGGACAACTCTACCAATCTGGGATAGGGAATTAGCTTTCCATTTAATTAGTTGTTTACTAGTGTTTTCTACTAAGTTGTGGAAGGTATCCTTATTGACTTTACCATTAATAATGGGACATCCAAGGTATTTTTCTAACGAGGTTGCATTTGCGATATTAAGGACCTGTTGTATACTTTGTTTTTGTGAATTTGTTATATTTTGTGTGACTTGGAACGCTGATTTGTGATAATTTACTTTCTGCCTAGAAAAACTGCAAAATTCTTCAATAATAGTTTTAACTTTAGAGCAAGCAGTTTGGTTATTTTTTGTAAAAATAATGATGTCATCTGCAAAAGCCAAGAAGGGAACGTTAGTTCCTCCTCTAGCAAGTTTAAATCCAATTTGATTTTTTATATTGTTACTTTGGATTTGTAGATTTCTTGCTAAGATTTCTGAACACAGGATACATAGATAGGGTGATAGCGGATCCCCTTGCCTAAGTCCTCTTTCAGGTAAGAAGGTTTACGTTGGTCCATTGTTAACAAGGACTGAGAGTGTGACCGTTTTAATACATTCTTCTATCCAGTTTATGATTTTTTTGCAGAAGCCAAATTGTTTGAGTGACAAAATTCCAATCCAATCTGTCATAAGCTTTTTCCATATCAAGTTTAATGGCTATCCACCCTTGCTTTCCTTTTTTACTACGGAAAGAGTGTAATATTTCATGAGCAATTAAGATGTTGTCTTGAATTGCTCTATCTGCCACAAAAGCACCTTGTAGCGGATGTATTAGTTTGCTGATAATATGTTTTAGTCTTTCGGTTATTATTTTAGATATAGTTTTATAGATTGTAGAGCATAGACTGATATGCCTATAGTCCTTGGTGGAAGTGGGGTTATCTATTTTTGGGATTAGAGTAATAAAAGTGTGATTTATTTGTTTTAGAATTTTTTCGGATGAGAAGAAAGATTTGGATGCTTTAATTACCAGAGGGCCTACAATGTGCCAGTATTTTTGGTAGAAAATAGCAGACATACCGTCCAGGCCTGGAGATTTATTTGTTCCAATATTGAAAATGGCATTCTTAACTTCTTCGTTTGAAACGGGTCTTGTTAAGAATGTGTTATCTTCCTCAGTGACATCAGTTGTTATGTGACTAATGTATTCTTTGAGATTCTCATGATTAATTTGTTCTTTTTTAAATCTTTTCAGGAAATCACTCCGAATTTCATTTCGGATATTGTCTTTCCCAAGAATTGATGTTCCATTTGAGGTTCTAATTTCCTTTATGATTTTCCTACTCCGTTTACCGCTTGCAATATGGTGGAAATAGTTAGAATTTTTGTCTCTGGATTTTATATGATTGATTTTTGCTCTTTGGCCCCAGTAGATTTTGTGGAATGATAGAAGTTTTTCTTTTTTTTTGAATGAGTAGTGATTGTTTATGTATAGATCTTAAGTCATTACCAAGGTTGGTGTCTTGTTGGATGTTCACTAAATCGTTGTCAACGTCCTTAAGTTGTCTGAAGATATTCCCAAAAGTTGTTTTATTCCATTTTATTGCAGTTAGTTTGACTGCAAAAGTCTTTTTAACTAATTGAAACATATTTGATCCGATAACTGGTAGCCTCCAAGCTTGTTTGACAATATTTTTGAATTTTTTTCTTTTGGTCCACATTTTTTCAAATTTGAAGGGTTGGCTTTTAAAGGGAGTTGAGTGTTCTAGGTTTACTGATATCGGACAATGATTGGAGGATGTGAAAGCATGATTCTTAGTGTAAATACCAGGAAACCATAGGTTAAATTGATTATGGATTAATGTTCTATCTAGTTTTTCGTAAATATTGTTTATCTCCGACCAGTTTTTTCTCCATGTAAATTTATTCCCTTGAGAAGGGATTTCTAAGAGATCACAATTGTTTTTAAAAGTATTAAATCTTAGAAACGTATTTCCAAGAATAGACCCTCCTCCTCTTTTCTCCTCGATGTGCTGGATTTCATTGAAATCTCCCATGATTAAACATGGGAGATTAGTTTGATTAATGAAGTTTGTTAGATAGGACCAAAACGCCTCCTTGTCGATTTCCTGGGGAGGTGCATAGGTAAATATTATTATAAAGATTTGGTTTAGGTCCATATTATTATATTTCAAGGCAATGATACAGTTGGTTTGAAGGATAGGTTCTACTAGTTCATTAATATGTTGATAAGATTTCCACATCACAACAATTCCACCCGCAAGGCCAGTTGACATGGAGTTAATGCAATGGTCAAAACCCGCTTTTTGCCAAAGCAGTTCATTAATATGTTTATTAGACTTCGTTTCCACAATGGCCATGATTTGAATTCGTTCAATTTTACAGAAAGTTTTGATATCAGTCCATAAGTTCTTCCGACCAATACCTCTACAATTCCAAAGGCTAATCTTCATACTTAACTTTTTTGAGGGATTTGCAAGTAAATTTATCCTTGCTAATTTTGGTAATCTTTGTATGATGTAAATAGAAACCGCCAAACATCAGCAACCAAGGTGAACAAGGCATAAAGTAAACTGTTAATTTTCCTTTATAATTGGAGCAAGATAGATTGAAATTGTCCAACTTAGTCTCCATAATACCAATATGGACAAACCAAGAGCAAATATATAATTGGTTTCTGTGGGTTAACAAGTAAGTCATATATTTGATGAGGATAAAGGGACAATAGTTGTCATATGAAAGGTGGATTACATACCAAAAGCACGGATAACAGGTGTTCCAATTTCTGCTACAAGTTTGATGTACAAAATATAGTTCACTAGACAGAAACATAAAATAGCAATAGTTACATTGTACAGAATAGTCATCAAAATAGTTTGTGTGATAGTTGATAATGTGAAGTGGGAGAATTAAACTCTCAAGGTTTGATATGTTGGAGTTTTGCCAGCCCTACACACTTCAATCACCTGGAAAACCTGTTAAGGGAGAACAGTTCCCTCTCCACCAGGGAGTTTGGGAGAAATTTTTATGGTGTATGTTTATAGAGTTTGAGTTGTATCCTTTGGGAGGCACCGAGGCAAACCCAGGGTAGATCCAGGTAAGCTGTACAAAACTTGCAATGTAAGTGTTAGTATCATGAGGGCAGGGGAGCCCCATAAAACAGAGGTAGAGGAAATTATAGGTACAAATGCAATGGAGGTAAAACACAATATTATTACCAGTTGAAAGGACAACTAGTAAATAAGGATTTGGGTGAAATTTAGACCTATAGGACCTACAAAGGAGGTAAAAAGAAAGTTGCAATCTTTTACAAGCCACACACGACACAGAGTGTCTGTGAAACTTGTAAAAAAGGTGAAGAAGATTATCATCATTGATCAAGGTTGCACAAGGCAAACCTAACCTCAGATCGGCAAAGTTAGTGCATAGTTGAGGGAGATAAAGATAGAGGTTAAATAAAGCAAGATAGGGATGGTTAGAGAACATACCTGCTTGCAGCCACCTAATAAACAGAAGGCTGAAAGTTGCATCTTGAGTTTTATTCCACTTATAAAGCATATAGGAGACAATGTTCAACAGTCCAAACACAAAAATAGAAAGAAGCATAATTAACACATAGTAGGTGATACTGTGATAGTTGATGGGGTGAGTTCCACAAGGGAGTTGAGTAGAGCCAGTCCAGAAACATATGGGCCAAATGCAGCAGAAGTAAGGAATGTAAGAAGAGTTCCAGTAGCAGCACCACCAAAACAAATCCATGCAATTTATTTTTAGCCAAGAGTGATTGGAGATAGACCAGTTCCGAGAAATGAGAAAAAAGATCAGGGAACTCCAATAACAGATCAGGCTCCACCAGTAAGGGCTCGGGAAACAACAAAGTAATTCCCCATTATTGCTAGCTTTAATATTCACCCCAAGACCAAGTTGGTGGGGGGGGGGGGGGGGCAAACATAGATGTGATTTAAGGTTAGGGTTAAGCATGAGATTTGGGTAGTAGTAATTTGCAGAGGTGATCCATACGACATAACCACCATAGAGCCATTGGTACCAGGTAAGCATAAATATATTAAAAATAGCCCTCATCAAGTAGCCACCAAGGGCTTGATTACAAAAGGTCATCAGGCTACAAGATAAGCAAAGCAGTAGACAGCAAACAGATTTAGACAAAAAATTGCCCAGTTGATACAGATGGTAACATAAATAAAGGGGTGGGTAGGAGTTCTAATCCAGCGCCACAGTGAGGTAGGCCTGGCAGGCAAAAGTAGGCAATTTCTAGTGTAAATCATAGAGAAACTTACATAGACATTTTGGGTTTTTTGTTACCCCTAATTTTAGATGAAGCAGTGTCATCACTCCCATCATTGATCTTCCTCTTGCTGGATTCAGAAGTGGATATCTCATTTCCTTGCATGTTCATGGTTTCAATCTGCTTCACCACAGAGCTGTTGGTATTGATGGAGAAAAAGGAAGAGGTTTCTCCATTAACAGAAATAACTTGGCCTTTAGGGAGCATTAGTTGATTGATTTCCTCAGCAGTGAAAGGGGTGTTCTTGATGTGACCCTGCCTCCCATGACGGCCCAAGACGAGGACGAAGCCATGACCGTGAGCTCAAAAGAGCCAAGTACGAAGACTGCGTTCTTCGTCATACTCCACGCATCTGGAACAGAGTCCGCGATCTCATTCAAGCATCTCTATCCAAGACCAAAGATCGCGTGCCTCAACGCGTCTTCCTTCAAGGGACTCAATGTTGAACGCGATCTCTTTCAAATGACTCAACCTCCTTCAATGATGATCGCGTTCTATCTGAAGATTCTCACATTCAATGCCTTTAACGCGTTCTTTTGAGACATTTTTTATATTTGGTATTTCCAGCTTTGTTTTAGATAGTTTCCTTTTATAGTCTTTCTATCTTTTAGGGTTTGTGCCTTTTGCATGCTTGTATGGGCTAGCCCTTAGGCTTGTTTCGGCCCAAGCCCATTAGGTCTTGGCCGAGATACATTGGCTATTTAAAGCCTCCCTTGTTATTGTTATTTCTTACGTTTAATTTAATTCAAGGTTTCAAGTCGAGTGTTTATCCTCCTTCCCTTGATCGGACGTCAAAATCCTCTATCTTCGCATCCCCTTCACTCCGCCGCCGATGCTACGGCAGTTGCTTGAACCCTCAAGCCAAGTCTTCTTTCGCATCTCCCTTCATCCGCAGTCGACGCTACGACACCAAAGACTTGTCTTTTCAAGTCATCTATCCCTCATCAAATCGCTTCCGTCACCGCTATCCATTCACCCCATCCATCGCTGCCACCACACCAATCATCGCGATCTTTCACTCGCGAACCGCCACAAACGCCGCGTTTCACGGCAGGCTTGACAACGCCGAGTGACTTCCCAACCAAGACTAGATCCAAAGGTGTCACCTTGACAATTCGACTTGTCATCGGAGGCAAGAATACATCAAGTGGTATCAGAGTCCAACAGTCTTGTAAGTCACGAATTCAAGTTTGCATTTTGTTCACAAAATTTTTCTTGACCCCCATCGTTTCCTTTACTGAGATATCGCGAGAAAAACCATAAATTTCACATCTTTGCTCACCTTCAGTTTCTACAAGGTAATACCTTGGCCGGAAAAAAAAATCTTTGTTCCCCAAGTTTTGGTGTGTTCGGTAATTTTATTATCTTGTATGCTAGAATATTTTGTTTCCTTATTTCTTGCGTGGATAGAGTTTCCTTGTTTGCTAGATATTACTTTTTAGGTTGTTAACCGAATTTCCTTATATAAGATATCATCAAAATCTTATCTTCTCTCTCTTATCTCTAACATCACACTTGTGATATTCTTGTTACTTAGACCTTTTTTATTTTGTTTCCTTTTTCACATCCAAAAGATCAAAAGATAAGATCTCGGATATTAAAAAAAAGAAAAAAAAAAAGAGATATCGAAAAGATATTCAAAAAAAAAAAAGTTTCCAAAGTTAGGTAAAGCCAAAATAAGGCAACCCTAATCCACTCTCGGTCTAAGCTCATCTTCTCAACCTCTCCACCGTCTAGGTCAAGCTTCCTAGAAGGTACTTTCTTGCTTATTAGGTTGCTTTGTTTTCGTTTGTTTTAGGGTTTCAATTTATTCTTGTTTGTTTGATTGCAACTTGCTTGATACACCATCTCTTGTCAAGCCAAGCCGCCCTCACGGCAAGCCCAAACTAGCCCTACCTACGTGAACTTTGTGACTTGACTAGTGATTTGTTCGGTTGTTGTTCTTTGTTGTCTTTTGGTTCGTTTTTACTCTCATGTCTGGCCGTCTTGTTATAGGTACCATGCTGATTGGACACAGTGAAGACGAACGCGACGTTGACAACACCAACCCCCAACCACCGATGTTGGTGCAACAAGACCAACCACCTATCAACCCCACACCACAAGATCCAATTTTGGAGTTGTCCGAGGAGCAACGAGAGAGCCAAGCTCTTCGACAAGAGAATGCAGCTTACAAAGCTAGAGAACACGCTGCACAACTCGTGCCAACTCCAACTCCTCTGAGTGCCATGGACGCGTCGGCTCAACCTGGAGCCACCGACGCGGGTTCATCAAAGACAAGGATCGACAAAGGCAAAGGAATCATGCCGTCGATGTCTCATCACCAACCGTAACTCAATTGTATGCAGAGTGTCATCGAGAGTCGCCAAGGCTTCGCCTCGCACGCGGACCGCTACGTCCCTAGAGCCACACCCGCTGGCTTCGACAACAACTCCGACTACGACCGCGACGCCAGGGACACTCAAGGTGAGTATTCTGAACCATACAACTTTGATGATCTCTATGCCTCTAGGAGAACCCAGAGACGCGTACCGGGCTCAGCACCACGCGAAGGCCGCCCTCGATGAGCCGAGCAAGCCGACGTGACGCCAAGGAGACACAGTCGCCGACCAAGTGGGCATACGCGACGCGATGACACCAACTACCCAGCCACAGAGCCATGATGTACGCGATCACCTTCGACACCAGAGTGTTCGAACGCCGCGTTACGGATCTGATGGCTATACGTCGATCACACCCAATGTCCACGACGACTTTGACGAGTATGACGACGAAGAGATCGAGGACTCAGGTATGGTCAACCCTAATTTTTTTCACCCCCCTCTTGGAGATCCACTTGAATTACAGGATTACCCTTCGGATTGGATACCTCCACCGCATCTCCAGCCCCAAGGAGAACGCGTTCGTGACATTGGCGGCGAGCGCCGCGATGTTATGCCCAGAGACATTCGACGCGACAACTATGATGCCCAACCGCGAAGACGTCCACACGATGACGCCTACGCGCCAAGGGATGAGTACGTCCACGAAGATCGCCAAGACCGCAATAGACGCCAGGTTGGACGCGATAGACCACATGGAGTGCGCGCCTTTGAGAACCCTCTCTATGATGCCGCGCCAAACAACGCGTTCAACCAAGCACCTGCCCAGCCTCGATTCCAATGACACCAAGTCAAGGTAAAAATCGAGCATTTCTTTGGTGAATACAATCCCTCTGTTTTTCTTGAATGGGTGCAGGCTACGGAGTACACCCTTAGATATTGTCGAGTGCCACCTGAGGAGCATGTCGACGCCGCGACGCTTAACTTTCGAGGAGCCGCCCGCGTTTGGTGGCATAGATTTGAAGATGATTGTGTGCGTCGCCACAGGACCAGAGTCACAGAATGGCATCAACTAGTCTACGTGATGACCAAGAAATACGTGCCTCCAGACTATAGGAATCAAATGAGAATGGAGATCGCCATGGCTCACCAAGGGTCGATGTCTCCCCTCGAGTTCTTTTCCAAGCTTGAAGACATGTATTACAAGGCCAACATCTCCGTTGTACCATCAACTTTGAGGACGAAATTCTTGAGTGGCTTAAACACCAACATCCATGATCAACTCGAGATTTTGCCCATCAAAGACTTGAACATCCTCACTCACACGGCGATGCAAATTCATGCACAATTCACTCGCCGAAAGTCCTACACTTGGCAAAGTGGCCAATCCAGGTATTCTTCTAACCCTAGTGGATTGCATTCTACTAATGTTCCCCCTAGTGTGTCTACCACAGCCGCGTCCGGCCAAGCTCCCAACGCAAAGCCATCGACGCCAAACACCGCGCCGCGCCAGACCGCGACCAGCCAAGCTCTAGTGGGCACAGATCGCGCGCGCGACCTCGAATGCTACAAGTGTGGTGGACGAGGCCACTACAAGAAAGATTGCCCCAATGCTCGCAAGGTGTTGTTCTCCGCCACCGCCACCGGCTACGAGTCCTGTGACGACGAGGAGACCACCATTGACGCGATCGATGAAGGCAACGCAGAGGAGGAGGACGCCTATGACTGTGTACCCGCTTCTCTGCACGCGGACACACCATTGAGCTTGGTGACGCGTCGTCTCCTCACAGTCAAGGACGCGAGCTTACGCGACCAACGCGAGAACTTGTTTTACACAAGGGCTCTCGTCCAGACAGCTTCCTTGAGTGTCATAGTTGATGGAGGATCATGTGCTAACATTGTCAATGAGAAGGTCGTGACACACTTCAAGTTGCCTACGATGCCTCATCCCCAGCCTTATGCCCTCCAATGGATTTCTTCTAGTCCAGGTAACACAGTATCTCACCAATGCTTAATTTCCGTTTCCATAGGTCAATACTGTGATTCCGTTTTATGTGATGTGATTGCAATGGACGCCACCCATCTCTTGCTTGGGCGTCCATGGCAGTTCGATCGTCGCATACTTCACGATGGGTATCTAAACACATATGTGTTTACCTACCACGGGAAGCGCGTGACTCTCTTACCAATGACTTCCCATGAGATTTTATAGGATCAGGTCGAGTGTGACAAAGACAAGACATTGGATGCGGATAAAACCGCGTCAACACCACCGCGACCCACCTCAGATCCCGGAGATTCTTCCTTGCGGCAACTAGTCTCACACCATGACGCGCCCCAAGATAACACGCGTTGCAGAGACAAAGGGAGTGCCACGCCACCGAACACTATGTGGCCGGGACGTTGTGATCACCAGGTGCTTCTCGCACGACCCAGGGACTTCATTGCCAGTTTGAACAACAAGGTGCCAACTCCAGGCATGCACTACTCCCACATCGATGCGCATTTGCCACCAGCTTTTGCCAAGTTGCAAGCGGAGTTCACCGCGGATTTGCCAGAGGCGCCTCCCAGCACACCACCACCCTTGTGTAGTCGTCCACGACAATCCATTGGGTGCCTGGTGCCTATCTGCCACATCACGGCCGTAGTCGATTTGTGTTCGACACCGGAGACCTCCATTGGGAGCACTTGCACGAGTATGTCGAGCCCAAGTTCAACGATGGTGAAGCGGGGACGCTTCACAGCCAAGTGGGGGAGGGTGATGTGACCCTGCCTCCTATGACGGCCCAAGACGAGGATGAAGCCATGACCGTGAGCTCAGAAGAGCCAAGTACGAAGACTGCGTTCTTCGTCATACTCCTCGTATCTGGAACAGAATCCGTGATCTCATTCAAGCATCTATATCCAAGACCAAAGATCGCGTGCCTCAACGCGTCTTCCTTCAAGCGACTCAATGTTGAACGCGATCTCTTTCAAACGACTCAACCTCCTTCAATGTTGATCGCGTTCTATCTGAAGATTCTCGCATTCAATGCCTTTAACGCGTTCTTTTGAGACATTTTCTATATTTGGTATTTCCAGCTTTGTTTTAGATAGTTTCCTTTTATAGTCTTTCTATCTTTTAGGGTTTGTGCATTTTGCATGCTTGCATGGGCTAGCCCTTAGGCTCGTTTCGGCCCAAGCCCATTAGGTCTTGGCCGAGATACATTGGCTATTTAAAGCCTCCCTTGTTATTGTTATTTCTTACGTTCAATTTAATTCAAGGTTTCAAGTCGAGTGTTTATCATCCTTCCCTTGATCGGACGTCAAAACCCTCTATCTTCGCATCCCCTTCACTCCGCTGCCGACGCTACGGCAGTTGCTTGAACCCTCAATCCAAGTCTTCATTCGCATCTCCCTTCATCCGCAGTCGGCGCTACGACACCAAAGACTTGTCTTTTCAAGTCATCTATCCCTCATCAAATCGCTTCCGCCACCGCTATCCATTCACCCCATCCATCGCTGTCACCACACCAATCATCGCGATCTTTCACTCGCGAACCGCCACAAACGCCGCATTCCACAGCAGGCTTGACAACGCCGAGTGACTTCCCAACCAAGACTAGATCCAAAGGTGTCACCTTGACAATTCGACTTGTCATCGAAGGCAAGAACACATCAGGTCTCCAGGAGGTGGTCAGTGTCCTCATCAAGGAGGTTATCATCTTCATAGTTGTAGTTCTCATAGAGGGAGGGATCCTCTAAGAAGTCAGGATCCCCTTGGGGGTCTTCATTGTTCAGCAAAGCACAAGCCATAGTGGGGGAGGTAGGGGAGTCATCCATCATCACATCATTTGGAGACCTCTTAATAAGACATGTCTTTGCTGGCAAGGTCACAGTAGTAGGATTGATAACAATTTCAAGGTTAGTCACATCACACACAGGAGGAACTCGCATGGATGTGAGCACACCATCCAAAGTAGCTTCAGCAGATGGGCAGGCTATAGGCTTGGTGGAAACATCCACCTTAGGAGCAGGATGCTGCACAGGGCAGTTGGGGGGCTCTCCAGGACAGAAAGAGGAGAGAGTAGGGGTTTCCACAGATTCAGTTGAAGAGTTATCAGAAAGATAGACAATCTTGATACCACTGTTTTTCTCAAGGTATGGCTTATGGCCTTGAGGTTTGGTTGGGATTTTGGAAATTTTCTTTTTGTCATTTTTGCTAAGAACTTGGTGCCATACATCAGCTGGCTGAGAGCCATTAGGAGAGGATTTCATGTTGTTGTCAGAATGTTTGGTGGGCTTTTTGAAGTTGATTTGGAGCTTAGGAGGGTTGTATTTTCTAAGAGGGCAATCATTGAAGACATGGTCAATAGCCCCACAGTTCCCACACCCCTCAGGGATGTCCTCAATCCAGAGATTGTATTTTTTCACTCTCAGTTGCTCATCAGGGATAAGAATATCTTTATCAATGAGTTGATTGAAATCAATGTTAATGCAGAAATGGGCAAAGCTAGCCCATTTCCTCTTTTCAACATCGGGATCAAGTTTAATCAACACCTCCAGATGATGTGCTTCCAGGATAGTTTGAATAGATTCAAAGTTATGGTATTCAATAGGAAAGAGTGGGATGCTCACCCACATATCTAGGGTAGAGGTGGATTCTGTTTGAGGGTTGAAATCCAGCCTCCGGAGTTTAAGCAAAAGGAGCTGGCCAAAGAGATGGAGGGTCTATTTTCCCAAATCTACTTGAGGTCGATGGGGTTGGAGAAAGTAATTTCGAACCACCCAAAATTTTTATCAGTAAAACTGATTTCACCATTGATAGCTTTCCATTCGTGCTTAATTTTGTTCACAATTTTGGAGAAGAGAATAGGTTTGCCAACCACAAAATCAAAAAGAGCAGTTTCATGTTTGTCTTGGAAAGTGTTTTTGACTTTAGAGAGCTTTGAAAAGAAAGATGACATATCCAATTTCATCTTGTCCTTCAATTTCTCATCAGAAGCTCCAGAAATGGAGTTGATTTTTTGATTTTTTGAGGATTCACCAAGAGGGACAGCCTCTAGAGGAGGGGAGTCCTTGTCCCGGATCACAATCCCAGGTTTAACCTTCTTGATATATCCTTGTGAAGCATCAGGAAGGTGGGTTTCCACCATAGGTTTTTTTCCTTTATCCATAAGAGGATAAGTTTTTTTGGAAGAATAGGATACAGCCAAGCATGATTGAAATCGGGATTTAGTAAAATAACAGAGAGAGATTTCAGAGATATAGAGAAGTGTTTCAGTGGATGTGAGGAGATTCACGTTGCAGGCAACCAATTTATAGAGCATGTAATTTAGTTTGAATTGGTAGTATAGCAATTTGGATTTAGAATACAGGGATGGAGCATACCTTTCCAGGAGCACACTGTAGAGTAGCACATGTTTGAAACCTGATCGGAGAGATAGGGCACCACCATGCGTAGAGAACATCCCTAGCAGTATAGTAATAGAAAGTTTCTGCATTTGCGTTTTTATATGGTAGTAGAAGATGAGCACCAAAATCTTCTACTACCATCCACCTGGCTTCTGATGTAACTTTGCAGCTGAGTACATGTAATGCAAAGCAGTTTTCTTACTTTTTTCTACTGCTTCGCATCTAATTCACTTAAGGGTGCCTTTTATGTTTTTTTTCCCTGCTTGGTTTAATGCTCAATCAAATACAGGGATGCTATATATTAGTAGTGATGTTTCTGGAGTTTTTGAAGGCAACAAATCCCCAATCAAAATTTGGGTTCATCGTCTGCGTTTGCAGCTAAGGTGCTTGCTTTTCTTATTCAAAAAATTATTGGGGCTCAGAGTTATGCTGAATATTAGTAATGATGTTCTGTTCTGTATTTTCTTTGTCTAGATAGGTGCGCGCCCATGATGGAGCGTCACCCAATTTTAATGTTTTTTTCCCGTTTTGTAAAGTAGTGAAGATGAGATTTTCTCATTGGTATTAGTCTGCTGATAAATCCTTGTTCTATAGGTCCAAGCAATGTGCAAAGATAATATTGATATTTGATAGAAATTCATATATTAAAACTAAAATTTTAAATTCCTTGTATTACTATATGCTTAATAATAATTGTTGGTCCCGTGTTTTGCACGGGAAAAATGTACTTTTCAATTTGTAATATTTCTTATAGTTGGCGTGTTAAGTGTAGTAATAACACGCTAAGTATGTCAAGAGCATGTAGTTTAGTTTTGTTTTCTGCATAAGTTTAGTTAGGCTCGTAAAATATCATACTTGTTTTGCCTCTTAAATAATAGATAAGACGTTTTTAACAAAAGGTAAAAAAAACAATGTCTTCCATATATATACTAATGAATGTTTGCATTATTTATGAAATATTATGTGGGACCGTGTAACCGTGTAACCGTAGGAACACGTTTATATTAGGAGATAAGAGAAGTTATATGGAAAATGTACCATATGTTTGTTGATGAGGTGACTTTATATATGATAACTATATGATATAATATGATAAAAGAAAGTAGTTGATAAATAGTAATAATACATTGATACGAAGGATTAACAAGATCAGCGAGCAAACACTTCCTTAGTAGCATCAGTTATTTAAGAAAATGCTAACCTTCAAAATGATTAGATTGTAAAATGTTTTGCAAGGTGCAACTATGTGAAAGAAGTGAGAGCACCCAAAGCTACAAGCAACATAGTTACTCTGCACAATTCGGCATACACTCAATAAGAAACCGCAAGAAAGAAATGCCAAATACTCACGAATGAAAGAAGCACCATCCTCATGAGATGGTTTTCTAATAACTATTAATTTTATTTCCTACATATACTAAAATACTAGAAGGTTAATCCCCGTGCGAAGCACGGGATGTGGGTAGGTTATAATTTTTTATTGTGTAATGTGATTATTTAGTAATGTGTTTGTTTAAGTACATTGCGAAGTTAGATGGGTTACATATTATAAAGTGTTTTGTGTTCTAAGATAGAGTCTGTTGTTTCAAATTAATGGGTTTTCATGTGTAATCATGAAGCATGTTTTTTTTTATTCGCGGGTGTTGGTGCTATTTATGCATGTTTTACTAAGACAATATAATGATATTTATTTATTAACTTTGTGTTACATATATAATGTTATCTAAAAGTTTGTAAAAGGAAATTGTGTATATGTTGTGGATATTATTGTTGCTATAGCCATTGGTTTTATTATTTTTCTTTTTTGACATTTGGGACTTTGATTATTTGTCGTTCTTGATATATATATTGTTGTATTAGTAGTTGTGTGTTATGTATTCAACATGAGATATGTGATGCAGATTTATATTTAGATAATTAAGTTAAAGGGTAGACGGTTATTTATTCAACAATCCATTTTACATGTTGTCTCTGGAATGTGGTTGACTCTTGAAATTCTTCAACGTCAGACCTGCAATAAATGAAGTGAATTGTTGCAATGTCTTTACTCATTCGATATGCTGGGTCTAAAGAGCGTCTTTTCACCTGCTTGTGCAATTTTCCCGGAACCCTAATCTCTTCACTCTATGGCTTCTCTCCTTGTCGCTCTTTGGCATTTCTTTCGTTTTACTGGTTAGTGATTATCGTTTTAATCGATCGTTGTCTTGATTTTGCTTGGTTTTCTCGCGACTTATTAGATTCTTATTCATTCGATGGTGTACTATTTTTCGCGTGTGCATGCCTGTTTTTTCCCCGTTCGGTGATCAGTTGTGTAGTTGTTTGTATTAGTCTCATTTTTTGAATGTTGTTGATCTGGATTGTTGTTCAGACTGTATTCGTTTCTTGGAAGTGGTTTGTTAGTGCTTTAATTTATTTTTTGGGGGGTGTTGATTGTGCACAGAAGTTATGTTTTTTTTAAAAAAAATCGATAAATATATTTGTTCACTTGTCGTTGGATAATGCATTTTCCATATGTTTTGGTGTTGATTCTTCACAGGATCAACCTTTTGAATTGGTGTTTCACAGATGTTCAAAATTCATTTTGCTATATTTTGTTTAGTTGTTCTGGGTGGATTTGTCCATGTTGGTTAATCTGCCCTGATTGTCATGTGGTGATGAAGGATATTGGTTGTGTTGTATTTAAGCCTTGTTGGTTTAGGCGTCGGTGCTCGATCGTCAGCATTTTAGTTCCTTGGTTTATGTTGGATTTGCCATTCCTATTGATTTTGTTGGTTGATTGTCTTTTGTTTCTTTTGTGGGAGCCATTTGTTTTCTTTTGAACTAGTGTTGCTTTTGTTTCTTTTTTTCTCCACAGACAAATCAGTTTTGGTGTCATGTTTTGTTTTAGAGTTTTATGGATTCCAATGTAGGTTTTGGAGCATCAATTTGATTTTGCATATTACTATTGATTTCTCTTGGTTTTCCTTGTTAATGTCTAGGGTAAGTTCTATGAAGAAGTGGGATATTTCATATGTTTTTTTTACAGTTATTGCCCTTTTTTAGTTGTCACTGGTCTGCTTTGGTTTGGTATTGTATCGATTACAACATGTGGATTTGCCATCCGATTGTATCATTTATTATTGCTCAGCGTTGTTGTTCTATTATGGTTGTGTTATGTGTGTAGCAATGGTGACATTATTTGATGTACCGTGCTAACCGACATTAATAACACTATTGGTATTTTGTTTTAGGCAGTCGGCATGGCACTGAAGTATCGCTACAGAACTGATTTATACCAAGAACTGCATGAGCTCTTGAAAGTTGCAAGAGAGGTTGAGCATCCGTGCGGAGGTTAAACAACTTGTTAATAGCAATGTAGATTTTATTATTACCCTTTGTGTTGACGTGTGTCATTTTTTGTTTGGTTGTGACAGGTAAAAAGATGGGGCACGATATGTGGATGTTTTTTATGAAAAAATTAGTGGATGGAGATCTGAAGTTGGACGCGTTGGCGGTTGAAACAAAAAGTCTCAAGAAAGAGATGAATTCAATTGATCCCTCCACAGCTGAGACCTGAGAGCCATGCGCAGCTTTCGGCTATGTGCAATCAACTTAAAGAGGTGATTTTGTTATTTGGCTTGTCTTGATGTATTTGTGACCTAGCTGACTTGTTTTAATTCCCCCCCCCCCCCCCCCCCCCCCCCCCAGCTTGAACTCCGGCTACAGATGAATGCCAAGAAGTTGATGGTGGAAGTAGAGTATGTAGTGTCTTTTAAGGGGTCTTTGATTGTTTACTATATACTCTAAATTATCGGACTTTATGTATGTGTTTGTTTTGATTATTTGTATAGTGGTTGGTTGCATCCCGAGTTTTGTAAGGTTTTTATGCAGGGATGTAATGTTGACTTTGTTTTGCTTTGACAATCTCAGATGTTGGTAATGGATTATTTGTATATATATTATTTATGCGTTATCCTCCACTTGTTGTATCTAAGTATGGTGTTTGTCATTTTTTCTGCATTGAGTCATTTTCGGTTTATCTGATTTGTTAAGTGTGTACACCATTTTCAATGGTGATATCCATTTCAAGTATCATATTTTACTTTTTTCGTTTTTATCTCCTCCAACATTTTATGATACTCTAACTCACATTAATGATACTTGTTACAATATCTTATTTTACCTTTAAAATCTGCCTTTGTCACTCAGTTATATCGAACAGAGCCTAAAGAAAATAATGAGTAATCTTATATCGATGCTTTTCTAACAAATTTGCTTACGTATATGTTATATACTTTAAATAATGAGTAATCTTATTTTGTTGTACAATAGAAGACGTGAAGAGTTGACATTTCTATAATAACAATTTCATTTAATGATACTTTATTTTATGAAGAAATTTAAAGACAATAAAGTTGCCAATATATGTCCTTCTGTATAATTAAAGCATTTATTTGGGGGAAAAAGTCACTTTTTATGTAGCATAGACGGTCGTAAATACTATACATCATTAATTACCACTACCCCTACCCTCTAACATGTCGAAGCTTCGATTTGCCCATGAATATGAATACTTACATCATTATTGATTAGTTTCTAAGTTGTATAACTGCTTCCCGCAATAAGGTCAGTGCTACACTCCGAGTTTTTATGAAATCATATTAAACTCATCTCATAATAAGTACTTTCAATTTTCTCCATTGTCTTTCCATAAATCTACGAGAGATCAAATTTTTTCTCCGTTATTAGAACTATTGTTTCGTTTCTGTATGAAATTATTTATAAATTATTTCACACTTTATAGCATCTTAGCTTAAACATTTTATGAATAATGTCGCCCAATATTAATATGCTTTATATGATATTATAACATAATTTGTAATTGATGAAGAAGCAAACATCAGGGTTACATATTCATAACTTATTTCCATTATTCCAATCAAGGCAACCACCTAAGCATATTACACACACATGGAGCGACAATAAATCTTATTTGTGCAAACCACAAAAATTAACAATGAACTTAGACACCACATTTGTAGCTAATCCATGCATTATATTCAATGTTGTCCAACCAACACAAAAACCGCATTACATCCATTCATATACCCATAACAACACAAAAGAACATCCCACAAAGACCCCTTCATCTACCATACCTTCTTTACAAAATGTGGAATACACCAAGCTAGTATAAATATAACCAAAGTTAAAATAACCCAACAAGGCTACATCAGTCAATGTAGCGATGCTTCAACATTCCCTTCAAAGAGTCGGGGTGATCAATTTGCTTAAATTAGGGCTGTGCAAATTTGGACCGGACTAGGGGAATTACGGTCCGGTCCCCGGTCCACATATTTTTAAAATTCCGGTCTGGTTCAAACCCGATCGATTTTCGGTCCGGACCGTATAGATCGGTTTTTTATTGTTTTTAATTTTATTTTACGTATTAATATCTTATAACACTATTAAAAATTAATTTCTACTATAAATATAAATTAATAACAAAATATATTGTCTAATATTATACACAATAGGTATAAAAATAGGAAAAATAATTAAATTTTAATTTATATAAAACAAAAAAACAAACAAAATACGTATATCGGTCCATTCCAGTCCAAGACCGGAACCGGCCGGACCAAATCATATCGGTCTGGTCTCCGGTCCAAGGATTGTAAAAATTCTGGTCCAGGACCGGACCGGAAAAAGTGGTCTGGTCCGGTCTGGACCGGATGCACAACCCTAGCTTAAAGGAAGTTTATACCGTTAAAAAGAGCACTACATTCCAACTGTAGAAACAAATCAACGTAAGCTCCACAAAGCGCAGATACATGAAAACAAATTAATAACCTTACCTCTAGAAACTTGACTTTGATCTTCCATAGCTGAGCATGATCCTCAGCGGCAGAGGGATTCAGCTTAGCTAATTCTCGCCTCAGTCGAACGGTTTCACTCGACAACTCATCCAACTTAATGTCACCTTCAACTATCTCCTTCAAATAATGATTCCACATATCATGGATCATCTTCTTCCCTTCAATAACAAAAGGTTAAATCAAACAACATGTAACACACGATATTCATGCACAAAACGTTCTGCATGAAAGGATTCCTTACCACCCCAGGGGAACTGAGCCTCGCTTGCGACTTTGAACAAGTCAAACACCTCCAGGTACACATCAGTCTGGAAGCGGTGCTTGGGTGCCATGCTGCACTACAACAACAAAAAATGAACATTAGAAATGATAACCATGTAAACATGGAAACAAATTCTAAATTAATCATGCGGCAAATTTTTTACCTAAATCCGATAAAACAACACTACCAACTATTACTAACTAAACCAGTGCCAAGTCTCTTCCACATACACAGGTGACACAAGTTGAACAAAACCCTACAACAAGCACGCAAACATAACATCCAAAGGGAACAGATACGAACAGTGTATGGACAACACAAAAAACAAAACATCAGTGACACTAAATTAAGGACAACATACTACAAAATATAAGGCTAAAACTATTGCTCAACATAGTGCACAAACCAACCCCATTAAAACTACCCGTACACTTTATACCCAATACATTACGGCAGCACATATAACAAACAAACAAGTTTTTCACAAGACACCAGAAACTACTATTTAAAAATACTCGACAGTAGAAGCATTACTGAATACACACAGAATCTGCTACAATCAATTCCATATCTCCTCTACAATAAATAACAACACCACACTACACAATACACAAGAAATAAGGAATCACCGAGACACCATTACAAAGGACCCATGCAATACAACAAACATAGACTGCAACAGAAATACTAACTACTCCATCGACTTCTCCCATATCCACAAAACCCTATCTGACCCCCACAGCACCGCAAGAACAAGAAATTAAAATACATACACAATATCTATGGCATCAAACAATGCCCAGAAAGCAGACATCGCATGCAAGCACAAATCATATATCCACAAACACTCGAGGAAACCCAACAACAATAAACGCTGAATACAGGCTCATACATTATAACCACCTACGGACCATCTACCCATCTAAAACGATACATCGGAAACCAAAAACCAAATGCAACAGAAATAACATGACACACACAGTCATCCCAAATCCAACAGGGTACAAAACAACCCTACACCAAGACATGGACAACTCTCTGCACAAATGACGTCGGAGTCCAAAAATCAAAACCGACAACTAAATGAGTTCTCCAAAGGGAAAATGAAAAACTAACAACAAAGTAAGCCGAGAAGAAACCTTACACAGAAAGCCGAAAGCGAGAATGATGGTCGGTGCGAATAGAGCAGGAAATTCAAAGAGATTAGGGTTCTGTCAGATGGCGAGAGGGTATTAGTAGTACCAGTAAAAATTAAGACGCGTGATCAGATGAAAAGACCCCTGGGAACTCCACACTTCCTTTACACCAACACTGACATGAACACATTAAAGACATTCATCCAATTTGTACAGACCAATTACATTTCAAGAAAACAAAACGTCGCCCCCGAACTACACGTGGAAATAAGCACGGTTTCTCATCATTTATAGAATTCCCAAACTAAAGGTTAATACTAAAAAAACAACTACACACATACACATAACCCACAAATAATTCACAACAATAACAATTCCCAAAAAAACCATAAAAGGCAAAACATACAATTAAGTCACCCGTAGGGCCCAACAAATTCAATAAGCCATACCAAATTATTAACCTATAACAATACACACAATATGTCGTGCACATTTGCATCCGATGATTTATACACGGATACAAAACAAATATATTGCACAGCTTCCGAATCATACCCTTCGACGCTTCACAAATTTTCGCAAAAACAATTACCAATTTCATCATTCCTCCTACACATCTTACTACATAATCTAAAGTACATACAACAATATAAAACCCTACGCTATTAGAAACTTTAAAAGCCAATAAATAATACATGGCTCACATCCCGTGCGTAGCAAGGACACTCTACAGTATAACAAATTTCGACATTTCTTTTTAATTTTTTTCCTTTTAAAATTGCTTATGATATCCAAAGTACCATCATTGAAGATCAATGATGATCTTAGGTGTAGTTAGTTTATTGTATTTTGACACATATGATAATTACATAGCAATCAACACGCTTGTCTAGGTGTATAAGAAAATTCAACAAAATGTCAATCTGCTTAATCCTGTGCAACGATTTTTTATTTATGTTTGTTGTGCAATTATTTATTATATAGTAAACACATCACTATTATATGATATGTTATATTATATAATATGTTATGATTTAATCTTGTTTAATATTTCTTAAAATTATTTTAAGGAATCGATATATATGTTGTTTTACTATTAGTTGTGTGTTGCATATTGAACATTAGATTTAAAGTTCATGTTCGCATCTACGAAAATAGATTATTCATTTAGGGGGTTTTTTTGGGAAAAAAAAAGTTGACGGTTATCTATTGAAGTGCACTGTACATGTCGTGTTTGAAAAGGGTTAGATTCTTCAACTGCTTCCACGTCAGTTCTGCAATAACTGAAGTGCATAGTTCCAAGGCCCTTACTAACTCCAGTTTGTGGGTACATAATAGAACCATTCTGTGTTTTCTTAGTTTCAAGGCCTTCATAATTCAAAAGGTACCCGCTTTGCTGCACCTTTGTTGAAACCCTAATCTCTCCACTCTCTGTCTTCTCTCTGTGTCGCTCTTCAGCATTTCTTTCGCTTTGTTGGTTAGCGATTCGTGTTAAAATCGTTTGGTGTTAGGATTTACTTTGTTATTTTGCCACTGATTTGCTTGTTATTCAACCGCGATGTAGTTCTATCTTTCGTTTGTGTTTTACTGATCTATTTTCTCCCACCATCGGCTTTGTGGTTTGTTGTTTCTGCTTGGCCTTATGATTGTTTATGATCCGGATTGTTGTTCAGGGTTTTCACGCTTGTCGGAACTGATCGGGTAGTTGTTTGTTTGTTTCATTCCCTGGGTTTTGATTCTTCACAAATATTGGCGTTTTCCCTATTTCTCGTATTCATTCGTTTTGGTTCTGGTATTCTTATTTTAGACGTAGGTATCCGACCACCGGTTGTTGATTTGTTTAAACTTTCTTTGCTTCCATTGCGGTTGTCGCTTGTTGTTGTTCGTTTAGGATCTTCTGATTAATCATTTTTGCTATCTGTTTTGGCTGTTGACTCTTTAGACTCTCAACTTTTTGTATTGTTTCTTCCAGATGTTCGTTACCCATTTTCATCTACTCCGTTTAGTTTCTCTGGATGGAGTTGTAGTTTTCATCTAATCTGCCATGTTTTCAACATGTGCTGAAGGTTATTGGTTATTTAGTGAGAGTTGAAATGAATTAGTAGAGTGATACGATTATTCAAGTGCTATATTGAAATTCGAATGACCGTTGTGTTTTTTTTCTTTTTTTGAGGGCAGCGGCTCTGTATGAAGTGAGTCATGTTTTAAAACGTGGCAGTTTGCGTGAGTCTATTTTTTCCCTTTTTAATGCCTCAATAGTAAGACATGAAATTTTGTTCATGTTGACCATAATTCCTTCTTTGGCCCTATTTTGTTGATACTTTGTAATTACCCAATAGTAAGATATGCACGTGCTATTAGAGCCTTTGTTGATTACGACTTTTTATGCACCTCAATTTCCTGAATTGATCTTTGTAGCATTTTCATATTTTGGTGTTCATACTAAGGATTGTATTTTTAGCTTGAATGTTTTGTTGTTGTTTTGCTGAGTATGTCCATGTTGTACATATTGTTTTGATTTAAATATTTGTTCCGATTATGGACCCTGGTGTATTTTCTGGTCATTGTTTGGTTGTTGTATGTGATTGTATTAATTAATAGAATAATACTTGATGTTGCTTTGTTCTTCATCTGTTGAAACATTGCATTCTTCCTTTCTTCTTGGCTAAGTAGTAAGACTTGCATATATGTGGTAATAATGTACATATTCATGTGTAGCCCCAACTCCCCAACACATTAGTAAATGATGTTTGTGCTAATTTGCTGGTTTTGAAATATAATAAATATTAGCGTTTTAATCCTCGGTTCATGTGAAAGTGTGCAGTTACGATAATCAGTGTGTGGAATATTGGGTTAAATGTTATGCAAGGCGGTAGTCGAAATTCTGTTACTGTTTGTCAGTATTGATTGAGTTTGTATTTAATTGTGTTGGTTGTTTTTGTTAGTGTCATTTGTAGGTTACTTGTCTCTGTATGTGTAGTTGTTAGGAATTTCCCTTGCATGTGATTCTATAAAGGCTATTTGTTTTGGGGAAAAACTTATTTGTTTTGTTTCAGACAGACGAAATGGAACCGAACTATAGCCCCAAATCCAAGGTTTATGAGGAACTGTAGGATGTCCTCAAAAGAGCAAGAGAGGCTGAGCATCTGTGGGGAGGTTATGCATCCGCTGCTATACAATGTAGAGTTTAGTATTATCGATTGTCTGTATATGCCTCATTTGCTTTTTGCTTTGTGTAGAAAAGAAGATGTGTAATGATATGTGGTCTGATTTTGTGCGTGAGGTAGTCGAGGGAGACATGAAGATCGAACGGTTGGAGGCAGTAAAGCATAGCCTCACGCAACAACTTGATTCATTCGATTCCTCTAATGTTCAGAATCATAAGCAATTGCAGGCGAAGAAACTGAAGCTTATAGAGGTGATCTTTTATACAGTTTAGTTGAATATGCTTCACACTAAGCTGACTGTTGTTGGGTTTTGCAGATTGAAATGGACATGGACGCTAATCTGACAAAGAGGATGATAGAAGTTGACCACGCACATGTTCTAAATCGAACAGTGATGGCCTTCTACATGGACTGATTTATGTTATCTATTTTAGCTCATTGTTTCCGATGTTTGTTTATGGTTTTTCTGTGCACTGCATTTTGTAACAAATCTATTTAAGGCTAATCTCTGTTTAGGGGATGATAGATTTCCTTCTTGTTGTTTTAAAGGAATGTAAGGTTGACCTTATTGTCATTTGACAACTACAAATGTATTTCATGATGTAAATTGATCTGGGGTTGGCCTTTCATTTTCTAATTTATTCCCTTGGAGAAAACACAGTTTCATGCTTAAAAAAATCTTTGTGCGTTGATTTTAAATGTTTGGGTTGCCCAGGCCTGTTGTAATGCATCTTCAGATCCTCATAATAAGGTTGGTAGTTTCATCTAACGCTCACGTGTCTCAAAGATTAATTTACTGTACTTTTGAATTGTTGTTTGATTCTTCTTAATCTTTTGTTGTTTGCACCTGCATGGTGGGAGGGATCTTTTGTAACACCCCCAATTTACACCGGAGATATTACATGCCAGTGACCTCATACTTTACCGTCCAAAGTCACCCCAGGCTTTTCCAGAACAGACATACTTAAATACATACACAATTACATATTAATTGAAAGATTAAACAGCGGAAGACTTTAAATTACACAGCGGAAGACTTTTAAAAGAGCCAACTTAACATGGCTAAATTATGAAGATACATCAAGGTAACACTTAACAAACTTAAAACACTTAACAACTTAAATACTGACTTTAAATCTTCGTCTGCAAGCTTTTTATCCTTCAATAGGTTACTTAAACTCCGAAATCAACTCCTGATGTGCCGAATCGAACGGATGACACCAGCCCACATGCAGAGAACAAAGTTCGTGGGTTAGTCTACTGAATAGACTAGCAAGGGTACAAAGCAGAGTGGTTCGAGTGATCGTGACCGTTTACTATCATTGTCCCTTGAATAAAAACCGAAGGAACGATATATAACCCGACACTTTCACGGAATGATTTAACAATTAGATATGCACTGAAGAGAAGACTCCAACTGAAATGAGCCTTATAGGAAATTATGACAACTGCTAGGGAACATTAAAGTTACACACACAAATGATTTAAAAGTTGACTGAGATGCTTCAGTTCACAACCAACCTCATCGCATACAGCGAATCCAGATTGAAAAGAGAACGTACTATGATCAAAGTCGAGACGAGTTTTCCTAGCTGCACTATAACTTAGTTGCACTACTCGCCGAAGGTTTATTAATCATGTGCACTCGGGCACATATCTTATTTAATTACCAAACACACTTTACTGAAACACGTTAATGTTATTAAGAGCGGCAAAAAGCTTAAATCTCAGGGTGACAATCATGTCGACCCAAATTAACACAACACAACACACAAAGACACACACGCACACACGAGGCTTAATATTATTCTGAGTAACAACGGAAGTTATTATTACACAGTGTGATCTTACGTTCACCTAAATTACACTGCCACAGTGCTTACACTTTAATTTACAGGATGACAGTTACGTCCACCCCAATTGCACTAGCTAAGTGCTTAATACACAGGACTGCAATTATGCTCATCCAATGGCGCTTGCAAGGCGCTTAAAACACTTCAGATCCTTAACGGTGGATAAGAAGCATAGGTCATGACCCTTAAATTATTATCCGGAAATTAACCCGAGGAGTATTACGATTTAAAGAAACGACAAATCCTTACTTGGATTAACGTTCCTACGAACATTAGGTTATAAAGAAACGACTAATCCTTACTTGGATTAGCGTTCCTACGAACACTTGTGTTAACTAAATAGTCTAACACAGCAATTATTCACATTAAAGCCATCCAGGCAATCAACTTAAACATAGAGATAATAGAAACGGCTAATCCTTACTTGGATTAGTTTTCCTATTAACCCACATGCTATTCTAGCATTAAGATTAAATTCACAACAATACCATCACGGTAATTATCACATATAATAGCGTTGTTCTAACAGATATACAACCTATCATAACATTACTTTAATCACGTTTATTTATGAAATTAGTTCCCAAACAAAACAACAGTTCACTCCAATTTAATTAACAATTAAATAATTGATAATTAATGAAACATGGAATGATTAAGCAAGAGCGAACCGCCACTTGCCTTAATCCGCAGAGTTGGAACAAGCCTAACGACGACGGAATTCCGGGCTCGACACGGGTATAGCTCCGACAACACAACAACCTCCGAGTCGACCCATAAGAGAAACCCTAAGTTAGATCCGACATAAACACAGTACGAATCTAAAAATGACGAAAGAAACCGAAAGAAACGACGCCTCGACGACGACCACAAAAGCAAAGCCACGAAGGCATTCTGGGCACTGGCGGCGGTCGCCGTTCTTGGCGGCGGTCGCCGCATTCATCACGGTGGGCGCCGTAAAGAACACGGCGGTCGCCGTGAAGAACTCCGACGACAGAACGAGAGAAAAACCCACCCAAATGATGCTCGTTTCGACCCCTTTTTACCTTGCCTGGGTTCCAACCTCCAAAGGCAACCAAAAGGCTTCACAAAGGCTTCTGGAAACACCACCAATCGACACCAACGAAGCTTCCGAAATCCGGCGAAACTAACACTCCGACGAGGCGAAATTTTGGCAGAGATTCGGTGCTGGGATGGCTCAAAACCCTTCCCCTAACACCTCCTTTTATAGCCAAAGCAATGGGAACATCATCATCACCCTAGACGAGGCCGAGCAGGGCTAGATCGGCGCGGCCAGAGCTCGCCGGCGACCAACGGGTAATGACTTTTGGGTAATCACGGCGGGCGCCGCAAATTTGCCTACGGCGGGCCGCGGCGGGCGCCGTAATTACGGCGGTCGCCATTCCTAGCCCTGGCGAGCCCAGAGTAGGAGACGACGGCCTGACACCTCGAGCCCAGAGACGGCGGTCGTCGTTTTTGCCTTTTTCCGCCCATTCAGCTTTTGAACGAGCAAGACATTAACCCGGGATAAAAATTATCGTATGCAAACGAGTATTAAAATCCAAACCACGTCGTCTGTATATTATTTCACTGAGAAAAATATTACAGATACAGAGCACATTACAAAATGTCTCCAACTTTCTGAATTAAATCCGACGTACACAACGGGCACTCGGGAAAAACCCAAAATAACCTTACGGAATTACGGGGTATCACATCTTTCTTGGGGGAAGTAAGACATGGGTTGGAATGACAACTATTTACAATACATCCCATATTCCTACTTTTAAAAGCTAAGTATTTTTCGGATCATATATAGTATTTAGATAATACCTTTTCTCTATGCTTCAATGTGGATGTATTCTATGTTGTAGAGCTATTTAATTATTGGTGGCTGAATAAATGCAACCTCTAGTTCTGTGTGGAGTATAAATTTGATTCATATTGTTATTTCGCTGTATGTTGTATTGATATATTGACAAGGAACAAGAAAAAACAGGGAGAAAAGATCTTATTGAATGTAACAACTAGCCTCTTGGAATGAAATACTAAAGTGACTATTGTTTGTCTTCCAGGTCACTCGCTTCCTTATATATGTCCCTAATTAAATTTAATATCATTCGGTTACGCCTGCAAAGTAATAAAGAAATATATTAATAATAATGTGATGCGTGAATAAGGAATGATATGACACCAATATCGACATGATCTTTGAATCTTAGGTGTGTGTATCAAAAGTTTGGTACATTACCTGATCTGGTGCGGTTAAGTTGTTAAATGCCTCCTTGAAAACAATATTTATAGTTCTGTTCTTTGGGTGGTTTAGTCCTTGTACCATCACTATCTTTAATCCTTTTGGATCCGTGACTCTAGAAATAACAACATAAAACTGTCTATGGCAGAAAACAGGTTTGGGCAGATATAGGCCCACATATTTCAAGGACTGCCCCTGACTTCTGTTGATTGACATTGCAAAACATGGTTCGATATGGAATTATCTCCTTTTCATTATAAAAGGCCATTTTGTTTTTGTAGAAGATAGTGTTATTCTTGGGATTAATACCTTTTTCCCCACATTGGTTCCTGTTATAATCTCAGCTTCAATGACACATGCACCCAAATGAGTAATGATTAACCTTGTTCCATTGCATAGTCCTTGGGTTGGGTTGAAATTTCTAAGAAGCATCACCGGCAGGCCTTCCTTGAGATTTAGAATGTGCAGAGGCATTCCTGTTGTTGTAAACAATTGAATTGAAATAAAAATTAGTAATAGACTGGTCACTTTTGGAGAACTTACTTTTCGGGTCTTGCATTTGTTGTTCTACTTGAGAAATGAAAGGTGTTTAGAAATTCGGTGGGAAACATGTGTTCTTGTTTTGTTGTGTCGGTTGATGCCATACAAATCTCATCTGAGCTCTTGTAGTTCCTCATTTGTCCTTGTAAACTGTTAAACATATGCTCATTAATGTGATCTGCATCTTCATTGAGTGGTGTCAGAATAGCTCTCTCTTGTAGGTACATAGGCTTGATGGAATTTGGGCTAAACTCTGGGTAAATTTCATCAATTATTCTCTAAATGGGATCACTTTCTGGTTCAACTAAGAATTGCCCTGGAATATCAATCCACATTTCCTCGTCTTCTTCTTCAGTAGCTATTGTCGGCGCATTCCCATCACCAACTTGTAGAATCCATTGTTTGAATTCCTGTTTGGAGTTGTCAATGGTTTCATTGGTATTCATGTCATTCACTCTCATATTCTGTTTTAAGGTGAATATTTTGCAATGCGCCCATAGAGGAGAGTTGTTGATAGATGCCTATACAATTTCTTGCCTCTTTCCCTTTGGCATCACAAGTAATATTTGCATGAAGTCACCTCCTAGGACTACTGTGATTCCTCCAAATAGTTTGTGCATTTTTTCCTCTTGCTTGTAGCCTCGAATGTCTTATAATGTCCTATTAAGGGCTTCAAATGCACATCGTTGAGTCATTGGGGCTTCATCCCAAATAATCAATTTAACCTCATGCATTAGATGAGCCAGATGTGTGTTCTGTGTGATCCCACATGTATTGTTATCCATCAACTCCAATGGGATAACAAACCTGCTATGTGATGTCCTTCCTCCCGGCAATAGTAATAAAGCTATACCTGGGTTTAAGAAGAAAAAAATAGTGTATATTAATATAAATCAGGCTACTCTAGTAAATTAATGACAGCATGACATATATAGGCATTGTAACGGGAAACATTCTTTGTGTACATTATTTCAATTATGAAACACCCTATCATAATACTGAAGCAATAGCTGTAATATGAACATTCCCTAAAATGTTAGGACTACATACCTGAAGAGGCTACAACAAGAACAATGTTTCTCTCTGATCTTAATCAAGCCATGATTGTTTTGTAAAGGAATGTTTTCTCTGTGCCTCATGCACCATATTCAAAGAAAAATTCCCCAGCTTGCTGGTTCACATAAGTGATGACCTTATCATAGATACGGAGTTGGTCTGAATTGAGGGTTTTGTGTAGGGTTTCATGCAACTGCAACATTTTTGTGGTGTAATAGATCATCCTTTCTTGTATGAGATGATTATCCATAGTTGTGAGCAACGTTTTGTCTGGCATAGGGAGATCAGGATAATCAGATAACGACCTTCCATTCCTTCTAAGGATGCCTTGGATATGCAACATGCAATAATTTTTTATTTGGTATTTAGTTAGCTCTAAGTTGGGGAATTTGAATTGTTTTCGTTTCTAGTAAAGTATGTCCTCCGATAGGGATTTCCCATTGTCTTCCCACAGTTTTTTTGGGGCTCGTGACATTGCAGAAAAGGAGGATTGTAACAAACAAATCTCTTAACTGAACAACTGACCCCCACAATTGTGCTTCCTATATTGCATCCGTCTATTCCTTGTCTTCATTTAACATACCAAGGGCGTAACATGTTTTCTTCAAAGTGTCGTACACCTTTCCATTTGCTGTCCTAATATCCTCAAAACACTTTGTCCCTTTCACAACATTTAGCAGCATTCTCAAATAGTAGCGCTCTCTGGAAGTCGGGTGCGAATACACAATTCTACCAATGGTTTTACGTTGTTGCCCTCTTGTCCACATCATATCCTTTGCATTCCACACATAATGTATTGGTATTTCTGCATATGTGTATATCCTTGCCTCGAGATCTATTGTGTTCAACGTCAGCCATTTAGTAAACATTGTCTATTTTATTTCTTCCCTTTGCAGCAATACTGGTAAGCTTTGTGTGTCATGCAGCATCATAGGATTCTGCTCTGGCAAATGAAAGGTCAACCTAATCACTGCAGGTTTACAATGGTGAATTTCAAATGCAAATATCCTCCAAGCAGCTTCACATGCAGATAAGTATCGACATTCCAAATACGGTTTTATCTCATCCACTTCTATAGGTTTATCTGGCCCATCCTGTCTGGTTGTGCTTTCATTGTGCAGGAACAATGCGGTTGCTCTATCAGGTCCTTTGATGATATACTTGAAAAGGTATTTAATTGTCTTGGATCTAATACAACATTCAACATTAATGTGTAGATGATATTTGAGAAGCAAGTAGCGATTGTATGGTACCATATGTCGGTTATCAAGTTTTGCCTTTCCTTTTTAACAAAAGCACCATTGTTTCTCCGCCTGTACACGGGAAAACCCTCTTCGTCCACTGTTGTTTCCACGTAGAATGACTTTGGAAAATGTTTGTTGCATTCTCCGTTCATCATGCAAGGGGAATTCTTATTTACTTCACGCATGGCCCATGCAACATATGTTCAGTTATGATTTTATGTCCCTCTGGATCACTGTCTTTGCATGGGATTTCTGCTGAAATTATCTCATCAATATATGTCCTTGTCTTGGCCTTGCTGCCATCTTTCAGCCACAACAATATGTGGGCATGGGGTAAGCCTCGTTTTTGAAATTATATGGTATATACAGCTGCATGAATGAATTTAGAATTTTATAAGCAAATGGCACCACCAGATGCTAGATGTGAAATAAATTGCTATGTGATAGTTAGTTTAAGCAGAGCGTAACAATAATTATGGATGTAGTTTACCAGCAGATGTTTTCCCAAATATTTCGTGCTTTGTGAGATCCTTCTTAAGATGTCCCATCTTAAGTTTGAAAACTCATGTCATTATTTATGGTTTGTCATGAGGATCTTGCTCTCCTATTTCTTCTAGCATTTCATCTATCTCTGGCCATCTAGGATTAGTTGTGAATGTAATGAAAAGGGCTGGATTCTCAAATGCTCTACACAGTGCCATTGCATCTTGGTAATTCTGAATAATGTACCTTGGGCTTCCGGTAAATGTTGCAGGTAAAATAATCCTTTTGCCAACTGACGTTGCTTCAATATCTCCTTTTGTGACGGCATCACAAATGTTATTGTACAAATCTGCATGCAATTCATTTTGATTAAATCTAATCCACCGTAATCTATGTTCTTCCATAGCAGTGTATGCATCCACCAAGTATTGCTGGTATAATCTCCCATGTATAAGTGTTGTTGCTTCATTGTTCCTTTGTTGTAATTTGTAATAATAGAATTCTCTCATTGTAATACATCCCCTTTGTGTGCTCTCCTTTTTCATGTGTTTCACTTGTATGGAATGTTCTCATGAAATCCATCTTCACCATGTGGAAATAATAAAGGATATGGTAAAGCCATGTAAAGAGGATGCAGTTTCGATATTCTATGTGGCCCTGTTGATTTGCTTTCTACAAATACATCTCTAGGTGCGCTGCTTTGTCCAAAATCACCAATAATAAGTGTCGCAACCTCTGATACAGTTGGAAGGTTGTATTGCCTTTTATTTTCTTGTCTTTCTCCTATGAGTTTGAGCATAAATTCCAAAGACTCATTGATGACTGACCAATCTCTTGCCATCCTGAATGCTTTAGCCATAGAGTTGTTTGCATCTAACATTCGAAGTAGGTTTCCAACTAATGTCTGGTCAAGGTCGTTGCTGCCCAGATTCATGCATCCCAGTCTGTTTTCCACCTCATTTGTTGTATCATAAAAGTACAATTGGGCATATCTGGGGGGCTTCCCTTCTGGGGCATAAGTGATCCAAATCTATGGTAATTTTGGCCACTTTTCTGAAACTGTACGACCCTTTAGACTGATTTATCTTTTCATCAATTTGAGCACCAAAAGACGTGAAAGAAAAGATGTTGTTGTATACTCTGATTTTCCGTCTAAAGCTTTTAGCCTCAAGACCGTTATGACATAACAGGTGACGAAGAGGCTCGGGTGTTTCTCTTAACTTATCCAAGTCCACTTTCCCTTCTTGACATCATCTTGAGAAACTGATATTTTCTTTGCGTGTAGACTTTGTTTTTTCCTCCAACCACATTGTTGCATGGCAAAAGCAACATTTGAATCTCGGAGGCTGAAGCTTTCCATACGATACCTGCAAATCTGGCAAGGTAACCTAGGGTAAGTATACATTAAGATTACTATGCATAAACGAATTGCTCTAGGAAAGGGGGACTTACTGCTTGACCTGTGAGCCGCATGTATTTTTTGGGTTTTTAACCTACACTATGGGCAGCACAACTTGTTGCAAAACAAAAGTACGTTTACAACGCTATGTAGGAAGTTGCTTTGCTATGAAGTTTCACATATGAGTGGTATGTCTCTTGCTTTTGTTTCAAGGAATAATTAGTAGGAAAGGGAAAATGAAAATTATCTGTTAACATAATATACCTTTGCACACCAGCTTGAGTGCGCAGATTTTTTAAACTCTACCATCTTGCCACATTCTACTTTGTGTGTAAATGTGTATTGATACTTATAACTCGCCAAAAACGGTTAAAGGATCTGACACAATGTGCCATGTGTGAATAATGATACTTTTTATTGGATTAGGTTGTTTGCGAAAGAGGTAATTACTGCTTGATTTGTGGCTAGTTGGCCGCTTATTTTTCCTTGGAACAACATCATGTCCATCAGAACTTGTGTAAAGAATAACATAGAGTTTCAGTGTTGTATTCTAAAATTAGATTATCTGTTAAACTAATATACCTTGGTGCATCAGTTTCATGCCGCAATAAGATTGAACTTTGCCATCTCAGCGCATCTTTGTTTGTGACCAAATGTAAACTGGAACATCTATATCCCCAAAATTGAGTTGTGCATCTGAGATAGGATGCCATCAGTTAATCACGTTATTTATGTAAGTCCAATGTTCTATATACAAAAGTTTGTTGAAATTGAAAGAATAAGTGCACCTTTCATTGTTGTTGTCTTCGTCTTCTTCATGCCTTCCATTTCAGAGCGAGCTTTTCTGAATGTTGAGGGATACCTGTTTTTAGAAAAAGCAGGATGAAAGTGTCAACCCCTAGTTCTGCAAATGTGACTGAAGTGAACCTTTGACATTCCAAACGCAGTTATAGTGGTACTATTTATGACGTAATCTGTTGGCATGCCACGCCATTCAATGCCGACATCAAGGATGTCCTGACTAATAACATTGCTACCAAATGTGGGTTGCAACATCTAAATTCCCAAAACAGAGTTGTGCACCACAGATTGGACATCAGCATGTAATAACATCGTTGTTGTTGTTGACTTCGTGTTCTTCATGCTTAGCATTTTAGTGTGAGCCTTTATGCATGATGCAACTCTTTGTTTTAAGAAAAGCAGGGTGAATTTATGGAATCAAATTGTTGCCAATGTACATGAGGTGAACTCTTGAAATTCCGCGAAAATTATAGCTGCAGTATTTATGTTGTAGCCTTTTGGCATATCACACCACTCAGTTTTGACAGTAAGCATTGTTAAATTAATAACATGATTATTACTATTATTATTATTATTATTATTATTATATCATAGTATTATATGATGTGGGAACACAAAGTCATACTTATAATGTGTTATGCGTTATAGGAACACAATTATCAGGTATAGAATTGTCCATATTATCAGGTATGAAATTATGTTTGCATTTAACTTGGGAAATGACCACCTTAACTATTGCACCATACAAGCAAGGATAGCGTCCATTTCATCATTACACATGCTGCATGCTACACAGGGGTATTCTCCTAAGTGTTCATATCAATCATGCGTTGCAGTTTTCATGCCATGCCTAGCAACGCGGTTGTATTGTACATTTGTTGTTTGTCACTTTAAACTCTGCAAAGTAGTTCATCTTTCATTACATCGGCTCTATCTTACATTACTTTTTGGATGAAGTGCAGAATAATTTAAAATTAAATATAAGAGGGGCGAAACCAAACATGAGTTTACAACTGTATTGCAAGATCAAACCCAACATGAATATTATCTTAATGTATGGGAATACAAATTGAAAGTGTCGCAAACGGTGAATTTTTTTTTTTGCTGCAAGGAAATAAAAGGGGGAAACAAAGGTGTAATTTGTAGACATTGCAAATGCGAAATGTGGGTTCATCATGATTCTAGCTACTCCTCTTCATCTGTTGAAACATTCATTTTCATCCTCTTTGAAACAGGTGGAACCTCCGAAATTCCATGATCTCCGCCCTCAACTCTACACAAACGCAAATCCAATTATAGCACAAAAAGGGGGATTACTCAAGATACACTAAAAATACGACTTATTTCTTACTCACTTCAACTCGCCTCTGATGTGCTGGTCAATAATCCTCGCAAGGGGCGGTTATCGGTTTCTCCATCACGTCCATCACCAGGCACACCACATGTACCACTCTGCACGCATGTAACTACTAAATGTCAACCCCATTTAAAGTACATTCACTTACGCAATGAAGCAGACTTCATGATTTAACAATTTACATATACCTCTCCGGATGAACTTGTACATATTACATTGCTTGCAGTAAATCTCTCATAACTTCTGAAGTCATAGTAGGTGTGGGTTTTCAGTTCTAGGGTATGGATAGTGTTGAGCAATAATAATATTTCGTGTGGAAGGTACACTCTCATCAGCATCATCCTGTTAAAGTAAATAATGAGCGGCCTCAATTGGTAAGACAATGTGGATGTGGAACTGGATGCTTGAATTGGCAATAATACTTACCCTAACTTCTTCCAGCAATCTACTTGCTTGCTTGTTAACCAATTTCTCAACTACCTCATCAAACACAGTAACAGCAACTAAAGCAGTATTGTCTTCAATATCCAAATGCAACCTGTACTATATTAACAGGGGAAAAAGTGTTAAGATTCATGTATTTTGGTGGTTAGTCTACCCGTCAATGCAACCAATACCTTGTATAACTTCTTTATCTACTAATATAAAGTGATCCTACATATGCACAGTCCCTCATAATATTTGCGAAATAATGTATAGTTTTATTTAAATATTTATAGATGATATTATCCAAAAAACTATAGCTTATGTCAGAGACGTCTTATCTGTTATTTAAGAAGCAGAATAAGTATGGTATTTTTTACGAACCTAATTATACTTGTGCACAAAAAAAAAATGAACTACATCATCTAGACATACTTGGCGTATGTCACAACATTTAACATGTTAACAATAAAAATAGGGAAATTCTTGTTGGTGCCCCTGTGTTTAGGGTTATTTATGTTGGTGTCCCACGATTAAGTTTTTTCATGTTGGTGTCCCTAAGGTTTGGGTTTGTTTGCTTCGTAACCAAACTTTTTCATGTTTGTACCATTCTAGTTCAAATTGATTAAATCCAAGTCTACCATTGTGTTCCTCGCCCTCAAATTAGTAAGATTTGACTCCTAAAATACCCAAATCCATGTCCGAACCATGTCGATTTGAATTCCGAAACAACAACCCGTTTCGACCTTAAGAATTCAAATCGGAATGGTTCGAGTATGGATTTGAGTGTTTTAGGAGTCGAATCCTACTAAGTTGAGGTCAATAAACATAGTGATGAGCTTCTATTTGATCAATTTGAACCAAAATGATACGGATATGGAAAATTTTGGTTACAAAGCGAACAAACCAAAACCTTAGGGGTACCAACGGAAAAAAACTTAATCGTGAGACACCAACAAGAATAACCCTAAACTCAAGGACACCAACAAGAATTTCCCATAAAAATACTACTATAATTTTTCAATTATATTTTTTCCGTGCAAATAAAAAATAACATTTAAATTTCATGTGTGAAACACTGAGCACAAGATCTATTAAAAAATAATGTGAAATGTAGAGGGTTGTTGTCTTGTTGAGCACATAATCATCCTCCACATTACATTGCAAGGAAGTGAGGAAGGCAATAATCCCTAACCCTAGTGTGGGACTGAGCAAACTTTAAACCAATCAACGACAATAATCCCTAATCCTAGATCCCATATTCATTAGCCTTGTTTTATCAAACCCCCCAAAATTCCCATTTCCCGTTTCAAAATTCGCAAAATTAATATCCACCCCCAAAATACTAGTCCAAAATCCCCAATTTTATTTCATCCATATTTGGGAAAAATATTTAATTGAAACCCAAAATCGCTGGCCTGCCATCTTCCTGTTAGGGATCTCCATCTCCCCCAAATCCTGCTCTGAATCTCTACGCGCTAAAACGCACGGCTCCCCTGAATAGAGAAAAGCTCGCTATCGGTTTTACCAGCCAGGAACTTCTCTAATTCAGATTGCAATTTCGCAATTAGCATTTCCGGTCTTCGTTTCCGGCATATAGGTTCGGTAGGTGCCCGTTCTTTTTGATCAATTTGTCAATCTGGAGTTCGTTCTGTGTGCCTCCTAAGTTGGATATTATTTTTCTGGGGATTGGATTAATGTTTAGATGTAGAATTGTTGATTTCGTTTCGAGGGCTTTTTTGAAGCTCTGATTGTTGTTTGATTCCTTACCGATAACGTGTCTTGTAGATCCGAACTCGTGGAACTAGGGTTTCCGTGGTCGAATTCAACCATGTTTTGGCGTATGGCAGGCTTGTCCACTGCTTCTCCTGTGAGTTTTCTCTCTTCTACCTTGGATCCAATTCTGTTACTTCTTCGAAGTCAAACTTGCATCAATTTTTTTTTTCTGGTTGATAGAGATTAGTGGCGTTGAAAATTTTACATGCAATTGATCTTTGTAATGATTTATGCTTATAGTTAATTTATCATCTGGTGAAGCAATTGATGTAAAAGTTTGTTTGCCTTGTGTGTATACATTTTTCTAGGTGGATGAATCCAGAACGGTAGTTTCAAATAAATATATTGTATGTTTTGATGTGTATTTGGTAGTGTTGCCACTGCATTCCCATGCACATTTTTTAGGTTGACGGCATAGTTTTTGTCTGTCATATTTCTGTTGCATGAAGTCTGCACAAGGATCTTCTTAATTTCCGGGTTAGGATTCTTTTAGCTCAACAGAGATATCTAAATCATTTGCACTTAAATTGGTACTTCATAGTTGCTCTAGGATGTACTGTGGGACTTATGGCTGCAGAGTTCCTCCATACAGCAGTTGTGGTTATGTTCAATTCTATAGAACATCAATTATTTTTATTTTATATATTGCATTTCTGTTGTTGCTGAATAACAATAGAAACAGTCTTGAATAGCATGTATTTTATAAAATCAAGTTTGCCATGTCAACTCGGCCCATGAGGCCATATAATTATTCAGGCTCTATAAGATGACCTGATCAGCATTTTGTGCACTGTTGTTGATAAATGTGCTTTAGGTGGAGACTATTTTGGATAAAGACAATTTCACACTAGAGGAGCTTCTTGACGAGGATGAAATTATCCAAGAGTGCAAAGCTCTGAATTCTCGTCTTATCAATTTGTAAGTATTGCTAATTGTTGCTTGTTTAATTTGTCATTCCAGTGCATCTCCATTCTTTTCATCTACTGTTCCAGTTCAGGGCCTTCTCTTGGTAATTTCTTCCGGGCTAGTTATTCTCCTCTTTCTTCTTTCACTTACAACATCATATATTGATTAAGTGACGGAACTTCCCTCCTTATGTCCTGTCCTTTATGATTGAATATCTCCCTCTGTCTTTATTTTACATAAATGCTGGCTCACTTTTTTTGTACATGGAAATAATATGCTCTCATATACCTCTGTCAAGTAACGTCGTCATGCCATTTCCTTGTGTAGTTTGCAGGAGAAACAACAAGTGCAACAACTTCTACAGTATATTGTGGAAGAAGCTCCAGAAGATGCAGAAAAAAGGAGAATTTTTAAGTTGGTTTCTCAGACTTTTTTATATTTGATTTGTTCAAAAACTTATGTGTTGGAGTTAGTATGCTTATCCATGTTATGTTTTTGGCTGTGTGGAGGTTTCCTTTTGTTTCATGCGAGATCTTTACATGTGAAGTTGATATTATACTGAGAACATTGGCAGAGGATGAAGAGGTAAGGAATTTTGTAAACACGTCTTTCTTTATAATACTGTCCTCTATATTCCACTGTTCTAATACCTTCTGTTGCAATATTTCATGTGATTGAATAGTTGCTGGCTTTGTTGTTCTCTTTCTTGGATCCAAACCGACCACATAGCGCCTTACTTGCTGGATACTTTGGCAAGGTATATTGAAGTTCTTACAAGATAAATGTCACGTTTACTGTAATGCATTTTATGGACTATACTATCAACTCAGCATGTTAGTTTATTTGCTTTCTTTCCCTCCTGGATGTTCTCTCAGAAAGCATTGTTTAGCTTAAATCGTGACTGCTTATGTCATTATTCACTTCTTTTGTCAGGTTGTGATTTGTCTTCTGTTGCGGAAGACTGTTCCTCTTATGATTTACCTCCAAGTAAGTTTTTTTTTTTTTTTTTGTAAAAAGGACTTTTTATCTGTTCTTTGAGTGAGTATAGGAGACTGGAAAAAGGATAAATGGAGTAATAAAGCACATATTGGTTTCGGTGATATAAGTACAGGTGTTCTGTAAGGTGGTGAAATTGATTTCATTGTTATATTCTGCTTAGCGTGTTTGGAGGAGGAGAAAGAGTTAAGGTGTATAGGAATAAAAAATGATGAAGAAAACAAGAGAAAGTATCATGTTTGGGGTGCGGAAGATATGCCGGTGGACAGTGTTTTAGGATAATTCTCTTGTGGTAGCTTATGTTGTCATCATTTCCTGCGTCATTTTTTTTGGAAAATTTATGAAGATGATACCTGATCTACGTTAATCTAATGATTACTCTCCTGTATAGAAATTTTGATTACACTGAACTTAGTTTGAAAGTTTTCACACCTTGAATCCATAACCTACTTCTAAATGGGGTCTGATGCCTCAACTTTAAGCCAAAGTAGCATGGTGAATCCAGACGATTTAGTTGTCAAAATATGACATCTGCTCTCATAAGTGGTTGGCGTTTTTGGGATGTGCTTGGAACCAAGGGAGAGAGAGAGAGAGAGAGGAAAGAGTGTGTTTCGGATTGAGGTGGCAACTTGCCATTTTCTCCAACTACAAACCTATTCTCCTAAGTCGGTGTTGCAAAGTAAAAAATGGAGGCTCCACAAAGTGCAAGCCTTCATTCTTGCGTCATGCAAGGCAATTTGTAGTTATCATATTTGTGGTATTTCTATGAGCTGTTTAACTCAATGTGAGGTGTTACTTAATTGTTATTTCTTGTTTTAGATGATCTGCGTCTCCATTACTTTGGCTCCAAGACTAGTATATACTCTTTCAGTGTTACAACGAGTCGAAAACAATCACAACATCATTTGTTTATTTTAGTCTAATTGTTGTCTGTCATTTTGAAATTGACTAGGCTCATCAAGAAATACTCAGGTCGATGGTTGACCTTATTGGAATCACATCAATAATGGAGGTTGGTTGTAGCTCATTTCTTTTTGTTATTGCTACATTGTTGTATGCTATGTCTATGCTGGCTTCTTCTTGTTCTTTGTATCTGCGTTTCCCTTCATCATATAACTCAGTCATTTGTTAGGGATGTCAATGTTTATTGAGTGGGGACTTTTGACCTGAACACTGAGCTCTGTGCAAGTGAATATTCTGGTTGTAGAAATGATATATAGTCCAAGTCCACTCAAGTGCACTTTAGCATTAATGTGATCTGCTTAGTTTCCTGTCCACTGCCTCTGCATTGTGTTCCTATAGGTACACTGTACACGTGTCATGAAATATGGATTCCAAGCTTTTTTTTTTTTTTTTTTTTTTTTTTTCAGGATTCTCTATATCTATATCGCAACTATGTTTTCCTATTGCATGTTGTGTTTTAGGCTTTTAGCCCTTAAACTCCGATGGATCTCGCCTCCTGTTTTTATTCTAATTTGGCACAGTTGGATCTTTTTTTTGTGTTTCTTGGGTTATATGATTTCTCTTTTGCCATTGCCCATGGGGTTTCCCCTGTTCTCTTTTCAGATCTGCACTAACTGATGTCTGTTTAAACATTAAACATGAACTGTGTAGAAAAAAGTACCAGGTGAACTTATTGCTACGCTGTAAAACACATTTATGTGTTAGCGCCTATAAGCTTCACCATATCGATGCATTTTAAATACATACTGTTTGACTGGTGTCTGTTGAAACATGTACTTAGCAGAAAAATAGCAATAGGTCAACTTGTATACTGTAAAACACATTATGTGCTAGGCTGCTAGCGCCTATAAGCTTCAACCTATCGAGGCATTCTAAAATACTTGCTGTCTGTTCTATGTCTGTTGAAACATGTACATTTCGGAAAAATAGTAAGAGGTGAGCTTATTTGTACTGTAAAACACATGTGATAGCGCCTATAAGCTCTAACCCTCAAAGCATTCTAAAATATTCATATCCCACTGTAAAATGTAATTTGAAGTATTTTTTATACAGTATATCATTTCTTTTGTTGACTTTCTAGCATTGTAAAAGCTGTGAAACTGCGCTGATTTAGTTGGAATTGTTCAATATGATGTAATGGAGAAGGTTTTATAGTAAAGAATATGAAAATTAAGAGTTAGCTTTTACGTAGCTGGGTTTGATCTGTATATAATTACTCCTCTTTTATCTGAACAAGGTAGTTATTGAAGTTTTTATATGCTTCCAGGTTTTGGTACGGTTGATTGCTGTTGATGAGCATATTTATGCAAACCACTCCGAAGCAATGAAATGGTTGGAAAATACCGATGCCTTGGAGATGATTGTTGATAAGTTTAGCTCCACTGTAAGTTACTGTTTGTGCTAATAAACATGTGTTTTGAGTTATTAGGATCATATTCTGACTAGCACTAATTATAAATGTAGGACTGCCCTGAAGTGCATGCTAATGTAGCGGAGGCACTATGTTCCATTACGAGATACGCTCCCCCTGGTCTTGCTACCAAAGTTGCTAGCCCAAGGTAGGTGCCAGCTCAGATCTTGGTTGTGAAATTGCTTTAGAGCGACGTATACAATCACTTCCCCCCACCCCACCCCACCCCCTTGAGAGGCTTTATATTGAAATTGTTCCCTCACTTCATTTAGATGTTGCTTGCTTCAGTTTTATAGGAAGGCTATTCCGTAATGCTTTTGAGGAATCACGGTCGACGTCAGTTCTTGTTAGCTGCTTGTCAGTGTGTATATGTTTGTTAGATCCGAAGCGAATGACATTTGGTAGCTATCATGCATATAGTCGCCAGTATGCTCAAGGATCTGCCATAACTGCCAATCCTGAGACAGTCGAGGGCATGCTTGAGAGCCTTGGTAAGATGCATCTATTTTTGTGGTCAATATGACCATAAAAAGTTCAGCATATCTCTTAAGGATCTTTGTTGTCATGTTTGGAATCGAGTTAACTCTGCCATATGTGTACATTTTAATTTATGGTGCTTTACCAAGTTTCCTAGTGATTATATATCTGTAATGGAATTCCAGAATAAGATTTACATTATTGTAAGCACACAACGATGTTAGAGTGAACAAACATAAAATGCTTTGTGTTGTTCTAGACTATTTTACCTTTCATACCGTTGAGACGGCTATCAATAGATGTGCATTAGCATTGTCCTTCAAGTGATGTGAAACCAACACTGTTTATCACTGTTGTCCTACATTTCTTTTTTCTAAGATTGAATTCTACTGAATGACATGAGATACTCAATTGTGGGGTCATTATTACAATGGAGCAACTCTTAACATTCCTTTTTTCCCCCAGATTATTTACTCAAGCTGTTGGATCTATCATCTGATGAAAATGCTTTGCCAACTACATATGGGAAGCTGCAGCCACCTCTTGGAAAGCATCGTTTAAAGGTTAAACTTCGTTCTTAGTCTGTTCATATGTTGATTACTAGTGGTTGCATTGGACCTAAACAAAGACTATGAAAAATGGTTTATCCTTTGGTATAATCTATCAACCATTTTCTGTAAAGAATCATGCCCTTCCTTCATTTGCTTAAGAGCAGAAATGCTGTTTTACCTTTGTTATGGTTCTTATGACCTGAGATAAACTTAAAAATGCCAGCATTGTAAGTTTAATTTGCCTTTCTTTTATCAACCCTTTTCTGTAAAGCATCATGCCCTTCCTTCATTTGCTTAAGAGCAGAAATGCCAATTTACCTATGTTATGGCTCTTATGACCTGGGATAAAATTATAAATGCCATCATTGTAAGTTTAATTTGCCTTTGGGGAAACATTCAATTGTTAATATTTCATATATGCCAAACTATAAAGACATTGTCCAATAGGTCTTAGCAATAGTTGCAGCTAAGTTTGAGTGATCTGAACTTCACTTCCTGGCAGTCTATGATGGTTATTTGGCTTTGGAGGATGTCTTATCCTCTTTTCATTGCAATATTAAAGTATGATTGATAGATAATTTCTGTTATCATGAAAGATGCATGCAGGTGTGCTACACTGCCGTGTCATTTCTTTCCTTAATTTATTTAATCTAAACTTGCAGATTGTTGAGTTCGCTGCAGTCCTGCTTTCTATTGGCAATGATGCTGCTGAAAAGGAACTTATTAGGCTTGGATTCGTGCAGCGGATTTTGGATTTGTTCTTTGAGTAAGTTAGAACATGGGTGAATTAACTAAGCTATCAAAATTTAGTGCTCTTCATTGCTGATCTGGCAAATGATGCAGGTACCCTTACAACAACTTTTTGCATCATCATGTGGAGTCCATCATATTGTCCTGCCTAGAAAGCAAAAGCTTCTCTCTTGTCGAACATATTCTTCGAGATTGTAATCTTGTTCAGAAGATTCTTGAAGCTGAGAAGAATTTCACTTTAGCTGTTGATCAGAAAAAGGTTTTTGTTTATTAAGCACTGAAAATGCTATGTATGTCTTCTAATATATGTTCAATAGAACCAAATAACTTGTTTGCTACTTCCTGCAGCCTACAATCCCTGAAGATGGGAAGCAACCTCCAAGAATTGGAAATATCGGACATCTTACTCGGATTTGTAATAAACTGGTTCATCATGGGAATTCCAAAAGTGAAATTCAGAAATTTTTGCAGGTTAATTTACATTTCTCAACTTTCTTTTTCACTAACTTGGTTCTAGAAGTGAATTGCTTTTTCTTTTAATCCTTGAAGGATGACATGAGTTCCTGTATCACATGAAATGGATTATGTATGAAGGTATATGTATGAAGGTAGATTTGAACATTGTAGACATTCTTTCTGATATGCAACATCTCCATTGTTTTGATCAGGAAAACAATGAGTGGGTTGAGTGGAGTTCTACTGTCCTTTCGAAGCGCAATGCTGTTGAAAATGTATACCAGTGGACGTGTGGGTAAGTGAGACTTGCTATGCGAGTTACATAAATTGTTATAGAGGCTACGTTATTAGCTTTGCTTAATATCTAGGGATAGACGAAGCTTTTAGGGAGGACAAGACTTTTATGCATCAGTTATTACTAATATATAAAGTATTGCACTGTCATAATCTCTAGCAGCAGAGTGTGCAACAAAATCATTAACTGATATTTTAGCACAATTGAAGAGCTATTGTAAATACAGCTGAAATGAAATGAAAAAAACATCAACTTAGATTTGAAGAAGATATGCAAATGCAATATATGAGTAAGTAATATTCTTAAATTTTAGATAGAGAAGTTGTAGAGGAGATCTTTTAATCTCAAGAAGTTTTTTGTCTTTTAGTTTCAAGATGATGGACACAAAAAACGTTATGAAGGAAAGGAAATATACATTTAGTTTTATAGGTATCTTTCTTGGTTATCTATTTTTTTTTTCTGATTCATATGCTACAGGAGGCCAACCACACTTCAGGACCGGACTAGGGACAGTGATGACGATGATTACCAAGATAGAGACTATGATGTTGCCGCTTTAGCAAACAACCTTAGTCAGGCTTTCCGATATGACATTTACTCCAATGAAATGGAAGAGGTAATTTGTTATCTGGTTCTCGTCTTTGGCTTTTTTTATGTGCTGTTATTTTCCAATTATGTCTAGAGAAACAATCCTTTAGAAAATCCATGGTTTTACAAAGACATAATGTAATAACAATTAACAAGGTTTAACATTCTTCAGATATTAGCACTTGGGAATTTGACTGGCCTTACACTAGGTTGATTTAAATTGGATATAAGCATCATTTTCATCCTGGTTATTCTGTTGTGTTGCCCTTAATCCCCAAAGATAGAACCATTGAAAGATATTCCTAAGTGCACACAGTGATTTATTTTGTCTTGTCTTTGTTCTTTATCTCCTACAACTAGCCAACTCCTTTGTGCTAAAAGTATGGATAAAAATCTTCACTGTGCTGAACCACAAAATTTGAAAATTCGTTAACTGATCAATGTTTATCAAGCTCCATACCGGTTCACGTATCCTATGAAGAGTTAGGTTTATTTCAAACATGGACAATAGTTACTCAAAAAACATTGACAAAAATAAGTTCTGTTGAGATACGTAAGTGCAATTATCTCCAAACCTATAAAAAAATTAAGGGGGAAGTATACTAAAATTTCTAATCTAAAGAACAATCCTAAGGTTGAAATGCAATAAGAAATAAATAAAATAAGTCAATAAAGAAATTAGTAACTAAAAATATAAAGAAAATAGAAGTGTTTTTGCACGTTATTTTATAGTTGTTTGTTGAGTCAAAAGGCGTAATAGTTTGTTTGAATGCAGGGGCATGGATCAGTAGAACGAGATGATGAGGTATGTTTCTTTGTCATCTTATGTGATGCCAGATATTCACCTTGCCAACACCATCAGTCTTGGACTGAAAAAGATTGTCCTAAAAGCCAAGCAAATTTATAAATAAGGCAGCCAAGTAAATTAGTAAATGCAAATAGAATAGTTTTTTGCATAATTGTTTTGTATGGTCTGGCTGTGAATTCTGTAGTAAATTGACAGCGGTGTGATTTCACTGTCATGGTTCAAAGTTCCATGATTTGAATCTCGACAACCCCAAGATGAATAAATTAAATTATCTTCGTTCTATAAACTAGATAGTAGATACACAGAAAAGAACCCAAGAGCTGGACTTATTCGGCTTATTTATAGCCCGTGTTCAAGGATCCAGTGCTAGCTCGTGATTTATGACCAAAGGTTACTATCTATCTCATGGCTAACTTTTGGCAGGATGTCTACTTTGATGATGAATCTGCTGAGGTTGTCATTTCATCCTTGCGTCTTGGAGATGATCAAGAAAGGTAAGTATGGTATTGGTGATAATCAATTAATTAACCGTGATCTACTTGGGGCCTGAAAGATTGGAACGGACTATGACACAGGCTGTTTGACATATACTATAACCAAACATTTCTGTTAGGGAATGAGTTATAAAGTGTCATTACTTATTTTTTCAAATCAATACCCTCAGGCCACAACACATTTTACTATTGTTTGCCTCTTTTGTGCAGCAGTTCACTTTTCACAAATTCAAATTGGTTTGCTTTTGAGGACGAAAAGATCAACAATGACTCCCTAACCGACACAGTAGCTTCTGCATCACCTGGCACTGAGGAAATGAGTGGTACCGAGAATCCTGACAGTAACGAACTTGAAACAGTAACTACAGCTGAGACCTCTTCTGATGACACAAAACCAATGGACGAGTCAAATAAAACAGATGTTAAGCCACCTGAGTGGGTTGAATGGAGAGAAACGTCAAGCTCTAGTGAGTCCCCTCAACCGGATCAACCTTCATCTTTGCCAAATGGTGATCCCGAAGAGCAAACAGAAACGTCAGACGCAAAAGAGGCAATTTTGACTGCTGATGATAGCATAGATCAGCCGCAGCTCCTGGATGAGCCAAAACCGAGTGCAGAGACGGCACTGGAGAATGAAAAGCCAGAGAAAGAAGATAGCAGTGAAGGTGTGTAGATTTTGCAAGAATCCGAAAAAAGTTTAGGAATTTAACCTTGTGCTTATGACAGTGACCTGAAGGATGTGGAAGCTTGTGCTGTTGTCTCATGGGAATCATCTACAAAACCTGGCAACCTTGTGTACTCCACTCTTAGGCACCTTGTGTACATCACACTGGCAGCTATCTTTTTTTTTTATTTATTTAAATAGGGCTCTGATGATTCTTTCTCATAAAAATCAAAACCTTGAATGTCTTTTTCCTATTGTCACCAAAATTTCTCATTAGTATTACCATTTGTTTATTTTTGGGCAATATTAGCCTCCATCTGATTTCTTCTCTCTTCAAATTTCAGTTTCATCACCGTTACTTTATGTAATATACATCGTCAGACTTCATTGATCTGATGGAGTTCAATTCGGCATTTGAGGTGGTGGAAGATGGTTATATGTAATTGCCTTTTCAATTTTACCAGGAAATCTGGAGTGTTCAGGTTATGGATGCTAAAGATTAAACAGTTTGCATTCAATGTGGGCACACACAAACACCCAAAAGAGAGCCAGAGGCCATTAAACCATTCACATAAACTATCTTCTTTCAAGTCTATGGTACCGTAAAGACACATGATCTACCCTTTTCTAAAATCAAACCCTAGACATTCTTCTTATGCCTATGCCTATAGACTATATATGAGACAAAAAGAGTGAAGAATAAGAACATCTTCCGAGGGCCTGTTTGGATGACATGTCATAATGTCTTATTTAGCACTATAATGTCAGATAAGGTATTATGGTCTGTAATCCAAATAGGCCCCAAGGCAACATCAACATACCAATATATATATAATCCAAGGAGTTGGCGCAGTGGTTTAAGACTTCATTGCGTTCATACGAAAGGGACAAACACGCACCGCGATCAGGTTCATCTTTTATTGGACCAAAAAAACATACATATATAAACTACCTCCTCCTCCTCATCATCACATCCACAAGAAAGAAGAAAGGGCTGGAAGGCAATATAAAATTAAAGAACAAATTATGGCTTCTGGTTTCTTGTGACCTGGGACAATGTAATCCACAAAAACAACTTTCTCAATCCCAATCCCATATACCCATGCGCAAGCGCAACGCTCCACATCAAGGTTATCAGAATCAGGATTCTAGGATCGGATCCGTGAGGAGTCTCTAGGATCGAATCGTGAATCGTAAGATTTCTCATCATAACTAAAAATATGTATTGACAACCCAATATAATAATATGTTTATTATATATTGAGTTAACAAAATATTATAACTATTAGATATTGGGTAAGTACTAATGTTATCAAGATAAATTAGAATGATAATTAACCATAATTTAGATACAAATCTTGATTGTATTTATTTGTGATAATATAAAAGTGTTTGTCGTATATGATTAACATGCATATGAAATATTTTAAGTGTGTATAACTTATATCAATTTCATACTAAAATAGTGTAATATTACAGTCATTTGTTCGGGATCGTAAAAATCGCTTGTAGGATCGTTAGAATCGTATGTAAGATTAGTATCGTACATAAGATTTTGTCTATTTTACTTTGATCAATTAAGATCCTATCTCTATAAGATCTTAACTAGTATCGTGGATCGTTTCACCATTCTTAGATCGTAGTATCATTAGAATTGTAGATCCACATCGGGATTCTGATAACCTTGCTCCACATCCAACACCAAATTCCTCATCAAGTAATCAAATTTCCTCTCATTCGTCTCACCGAACAAACTCGTCAAGCGGTCAAACTCCATCTCGGCACTCCTCTTACCTTACACAGTAATGAGTTCAGCCGATCATGTTAACAAGAACTCTTTTTTTTTTCAGGGTCAAGTGAGGACAAATAACTTTGAAGTTAAACGTGTTAGGACGGGAGTAATACCAGGATGGGTAACCTCTTAAAAAGTTTCCGGATTGACATAAAACAACGCTTCTAAGACATCGGGTCTTACATCGACTCCCAAATGTTCTCGTTTAGTCCGGACACTTCTCCTTTAAAGTACTCGTTATAAGTTGCACTATATCAACTATATTTCATCATCCCAACTATGTGCCAGGCTGCCAGCATTATTTTCAGTTGCATTCCCAAATAGTGTCTATTCCACATTCATGTACTTGTTCCCGTTATCATGAAGAGTTGCACGTAGGACAAACAAAGCTTCGTCCATGTTTTGTCAGACATACTACACAATCCTGAAATGTTTTCTATAGCTTTGTAAGTAATTTGAGGAGGACATCCCACCTTAGAGGATAATAAAAATTTGGGGTCCAACAATCAGTCAATTATGCATAAAACTCTTCTTAATGGTAACCTTCGATGCGACACTAGAACATCATACAAAAGTTAGAATGGTGTATAAGAACCAGATCTCGAATCTTATCTACCGGTTTTCTTAAAATCAATAAATAAAAATTGTTTTTCACCTTAATATTATTTTTATTATTGAAAATTTTCTATTAGTATTTTATGGTTGGTTATATTATTTTTCGTATTATACCTTGTAATTTTCACAAATTTCACTCTATGCCCCAAAATAAAAAATTCTCCAACTCTCTGGATTTTATTTACAATTTTATTAAGTGCATAGATTAAGCATTACAGTTTAGGAAACTAAACCTAAAAATAAAGAGCTTGGATCGGGTGTGAATGGACATTACGGTGGCAAATAAGAATGGACATGGGTCGTTTGATCCAAGGAAATCAAAGGCCCAAATTGAAAAAATGAAATAATTTGGCACAATTGGATTTTATTTGAAAAAAATGTTTATCCTTGGGGGAAGTACGGAAAGGCGTGTGTGAATTTTTTTAAATTCATTTTGCACATACAATGTAAAAGTTATGCACATATAGACTCATTTTCATGCACGTACATTCAAAAATCTTTTCATTTTGAAACTCATTCACGTAAATTGAATGAAATGGACATTTAGGTGAGAACGTGCGAATGATTAATACAAGTAGAAAAACCGATTTATTTATACTTACCACACCCGATCCAAAATCAACCAAGTCTATTACGGAGTATGTTATCTACTATATATATCTACTAAACCACAACCCCTCTAAGTCACATTGTATCCTTCTATTAAACTCACCCCTTCTCATGCAACATGACATCTTGTCATTGTTTCTGCCACATGACATTTTATCCATTTTTTTAAAAAAAATCAAAAAAATCAATATTATATTTCGGGTAATACAAGATCTGCACAAATCTTTATTCTTATATATAAGATTATTCTATTACCAAAACTAAAGGATCAAGATATGCAATGATAAAGACAATATTTTGCTTCCAAACTAATCATTTGTACACTATACCAAAATTAAACACAAAATAATAAAGACAACTTTCAAAAATCTGCAATCACCCTTCTTCAAAATTTAACATAAAATACATCTGTATTGAATTTTGCTTAAAAAATAGCAACAAAACAGATTTTGCTTCCAAAACATCAACAACACATCCGTATACTATACCAAAAGGTTTATTTGATTCCAAAATCTACAATCACCCTTCTTTGCAATTGCACTATCTGCAATGATAAAGGCAATATTTTGCTTCCAAATTAAACGTCCGTATACTATACCAAAATTAAACAGAATATAATAAAGACAACATTCAAAAATCTGCAATCACCCTTCTTTCCAAATTAAACACAAAAGAATAAAGGGTGCCTTTTGGACGATCTGCAATGACACCCGTGTGAATTTTGCTTCCAAAATAACGGCAAAATAGTTAGGAAATAAAAATATTCAGCCATATCAAGACCCCTCCCACAATTGAAGTTCATCCTAACAATTTTGTGGTTATAAATCTAGACCTCTCCCACAATCGAAGTTGAACTAACCGTGCACAAAATTATTGCTTAGAGAAATACCATTTGAGTGATTGATCAGGTATTTACCTCTTTCTACCATTTATTTATTTTCTATGATTTTTGGTTTCGGTTGATTGATAGTTTTTAATTCCACACACTAAACAAAATCTGCAATTACATAAACTCCTACAATCGAAGTTCAATTACCCTTTCATCCTTGATCATCCCAATCCAAATTCTGAATTTACAAGCATGAAAGGATATGTCATGAACTGCACCAATCCAAATTCTGAATTTTAGTTGATCAAGCCGTTTTTTTCTCTATTGTTTTCTCTACTTTTTTTCTATATTGTTTTCTTAACAGAATGTTTCTCTATCGATTTTTTTATTTCTTTTAGTTATTGTTGTCTTAACATAATGTTTCTCTGTTTATTTCTCTATTGTTTATACTCTTAATTCAATTAGTCATTTTTTATATTAACATTCATCTACTTCTATGATAGTCATTACCTACATATTTCTATATTAATTAAATATATAATTTTTATATACTATTTTTTTAAGTATAAGAAAAAATAAACAAATCCCGTGTGATTAGAAGAATTAAGTTCTAGTGAAACAACCATTTAGAGTAAAACGGGAGTACAAATAAGAGCCTTTAGATTAGAACCGAATCAATGACCCATATTGAATGTAAGAGGGTGCACATGAGGGAGAATAGAATGTCCACACCTGATCCACCCAAATTAACATAATTGTAGGGATTTGATTTACCCAAATATTCACTTTCCAAAATCACATTTACAAGATCTCGTATGGTTACTCTCTCCAGATTCGTCTTCAACCTCTTTGGCTTTCTTTTTGGACTTGTCGGAGCTGCTCACGCCCAACACTGCCATGATCTCGTCATCGCGGGCCTCGCCGAAGATGTTGAGAAGGTTGAACTTCGGTCGGATCTTGACGCTGTAAGTCAGATTGGAGAAAGAGAGGACAAACGAGATTGATCGGAGAACGCTTTCGACGTCGATTTGGACGGCGGCGTGGCAGTGGACCGTGGTCTCGTCTCCGGTGACCATTTTTCTGACATCACCCACTTGTTTTAGTAGCCTTCCGAGGGTGGGTGAAGGAGTATTACGGGCGCGGGGCCCTGGAAGATGGCGCTGAGGACGGCGGCCACCATGTGGAGTGCATACCACCTGTGGGAGGCCGATGCGGCGACGAAGCTTCCCGAGACGACAACGAAGATGGTGAGGAGGTGGAGGAGGAGGAAGAAGGCGCTGCAGAGGGAGGGGATCAGGTGGAGGGAGAGAGTCAGGAAGATTTCTAGTGCCGTTCTACCCAGTTTTACTCTCCATGGTACTGTTTTTCTAAAAACCCTAAACTCAAATTTTTCAGTTTCTAAAAACTGATCTTCTCGCAATTCTTTCTAACCCATTTTGGGAGTGTTTTTTGCTTTAGACTGGAAAGTTATTGATCTTCTTGCTCTTCCTATTCACGACAAAGAAGATTTTCGTCATCGTCTCCGGGACCCCTCTTCACAACCAACAATTTCCAAGCCGGCGCCGTTCTACCCAGTTTTAGCCCCGACAGACCACCAATCGCCTCGTTGGCGCTCATCTCTGCATTGTTATTCATGTTAACAGTATTGTTATTCACAGTGTTATAAAATATGTGTTTTGATATTTATGTTTTAGATATTGTATATATGATATTCGGTTTCTTTGTGGTGTTATTCATTATAATAATGTTGATATTCACGTGGATTCAGATTCTGCTTATTGATGATGTTGTATGAGTTATTGATCATTGATATTCACATTTTTAAATGTGATATTCAAATTGTTTGTTGTGATATTCATACACATTCTTTTGATATTCATGTTGGATTTAAGTTTCATGCGTTGAGTAGTTGATATTTAAATTTTATGATGTGATATTCACTATAATATTGTTGATATTCATGTTGGATCAGTTTTGGTGTTTTAGGGTGTTGTTTGTATTGTTTGCAATTGATATTCAAATTGTTTTATGTGATATTCATACAAATGATTTTGATATTCATGTTGGATGTAGGTTTCATGCGTTGAGTAGTTGATATTTATGATGTAGAATTCACTATAATGTTGTTGATATTCATGTTGGATCAGTTTTGGTGTTTTGCTTGTGTTGTTTGTATTGTTTGCAATTGATATTCAAATTGTTTGATGTGATATTCATACAAATGCTTTTGATATTCATGTTCAATCAGTTTTGGTGTTTTTATCTATGTTTAGGGTTTAAGGGTTAGGGTTTAGGTGTTAGGGTTTTGGGGTTAGGGTTTAGGATTTAGGGTTTATGATTTAGAGGATTATGGTTTAGGATTTATGATTTAAGGGATTAGGGTTTATGGTTTAAGGGATTAGGGTTTAGGGTTTAGGATTTATGGGATTAGGGTTTAGGATTTATGGGATTAGGGTTTAAGGTTTAGGGGTTAGGGGGTTAGGGTTTGTGATGTGATATTTACTATAATATTGTTGATATTCATGTTGGATTAATTTTGGTGCTTTGGGGTGTTATTTGTACTGTTTGTAATTGATATTAAAATTGTTTAATGTGATATTCATACAAATTCTTTTGATATTCATATTGGATGTAGGTTTTATGCGTTAAATAGTTGATATTTATGATATAATATTCACTATAATGCGGTTAATATTCATGTTGGATCAGTTTTGGTGTTTTGCTTGTGTTGTATGATTTGTTAATCATTGATATATTTTTTATATTATGTGACATTCATGTTGTTGATGCAGACATTCATGTTATGATATTCATGGTAAATGTAGTGATATTCTTACCAGATTAGAATGATATTTGTGTTTCTAGATACAATATATTAGATACAAGCTACAACTTACTATCATTGCACACAAACTGAATGAATATGACTTATAAAAAGATTAGAAGTATAACACAAATTCCTTCATATCCTTACAAGAATTACGAATTATGTAATACATAGCGTGAATAACTGGTGGAAGAACATGAATATCTATAAGTGGAATTCATGGTAAAATGTAGTCATATTCATAGAATGATATTCATATTTCTATACAATAAATTAGCTACAACTTACTCCCATTGCACATGACTGAATGAATATGACTTGTAAAAAGATTAGAAGTATAACACAAATCACATCATATCCTTACAAAAATTATGAATTATGTATTGCATAACATGAATAACTGGTCGAAGAACATGAATATCAATAAGTGGAATTCGAATATAAAAAAAATCACTTATATCCAAATCAAGCTAAATGTTCTTAATGCTAAACACATGAAAATCGACTTGCAAAACATGAATATCTAGGAACAGAATGCGAATAACGAAATTATAATTCTTCTTTGCAAAACTTTGATTTTGTATCATCCTCATCAAAAACACATTTTGTGCCAAAAACGCACTCCGTTCCAAACTTTGGGAAATCTCATTATCAGATACATCAATATCGTCTTCAGAGCGTTCAAAGATGTCATAATCGCTTGACTGCTCTCTTTTTTATCGCCTGAACATCAAAACACAAATTCATGAATATCAGTACAATTTATATGAATATCGTCTACTTAGCTGCATGAATATGCGTACATAGAACGTGAATATCATTACATATTGTATGAATATTGCAATTATGGTTCTTGAATATTTATATACGATACACGAATATCATTTCATCATAATCAGTTTACTATCAAACAGGATGTTCAAAATTGTATAAGCGATATTCATCCAATACAAAAACAAAATTTGAAGAACATGAATCAATTACAAAATCTCGACATTAACACACGAATATCAATACAGTTTGTATGAATATCTCTGATGCTTATGATGAATATCAACTGATATTCATGTACTGCGTATACATATTCAAACACAAATTCATGAATATCAGTACAATTTATATGAATATCAGTATACAAATTCATGAATCACTTGAATGCTCATTTTTTATCGCCTGAATATCAATCACAAATTCATGAATATCAGTAAAGTTTATATGAATATTGACTATTTGCTTGCATGAATATCATTAAGTATTGAATGAATATCGCTATTGTAGTTCATGAATATGTATACGCAGTACATGAATATCATTCCATCATAATCAGTTTACTATCAAACAGGATGTTCAAAACTGAATAAGCGATATTCATCAAATATAATTTTTTTTTGAAGAACATGAAACGATTCCAAAATCTTTAGATTAACACACGAATATCAATACATTTTATATGAATATCGTCTATGTCCATGTGTGAATATGCGTACATAATCCATGAATATCATTTCATTATAATTAGTTTATTACCAAACAAGATGTTCAAGTTCGTATATCCGATATTCATCATATGCAAACTAAACTTTGAATAACAATATTTAATTAAAAACTATTGAGCGTAACACACGAATATCAACACATTTTTTTTTATGAATATCGCCTAATAGGCACAAGATCAAGATAGCATGAATTAGAGGAATTAGGGTTTTGATATAATTGAAACTCGAAATTCATACCTCTATTCATATTGATTCGTGATGATTAATTCCCAACGTAGCCTGATTTATGGTTTTTCGTTCAAAACGTGAATTGGGATATTCGATGGCTTCGGGAAATTCTTTGTCTTGATGTAGACGAACAAGTAGATGAAGATCGGCAATGGAGGGAGCTTCCACCGGATTGTTGTTTGAAGATCGGCAATGGAGGGAACATGCAAATGAAGATCATGAATGGAGGGAGCGGTTTAGGAAAGAGAAGAATATTGTATTTTATCTCTCATCTAACAAACTCCTTAATTATCTTTTGTTAATTAAAAATTCATTAATTGTCTTATTAAACTAGATTTGATAATTATACTACTATCATATCTATTATAAGTCTCAATCATCCATCATCATTCATCCAACGTTTTACCATAACTAATATTTTACCTGAACGTTTCTCGCGATTATAATCCATTAAACCTTCCTTTCAAAAAAAAAAATACATTTAAACCTAAACGACCCGATCCTCTTCGTAACTGGAACTTAATCCAACCTTATAACCCGACGCGTGTGAACAGATAACAAGCGATTAACATTTAACATGACCACGTGTAATATATGAATCACGCTCACACGACTCGGAGATGCAGACTATAAAAATTGGCCTTGACATCACATCCCCAACACTCTCGTCCTCATTTGGAACCAGAAAATCCTTTCCCAAATTCTCTTTCTTCTATCAGCGATTATCCGTCACAAACCCTAGGCTCAGTCCCCTTCCTATCCATCGCACTCTCCTCTCTTCTTCTTCCTTATCTCGATTTCGCGAATCCATCACTAAATCCCAACCCTAATTAAGCCGGTATGGGATTGTTTTGTATAACGTCAAGCTAATCGAATTCCCCCGGGAAAAGACTGGTCAGTTCTGTTCTTTCATCCGTGTTCTCGCCAGTTTTCTGATAGTTCTATTGGTATTTCAATTTCATTTCCCTTGATTGAGACTTCTTATCTAATCTATAGGTCCGATTTGAAGGAATCTGAGAGAGTTCAGATTTTGTCGAGTTTGCCTTGAGCAATCACAATTTAGTTTCGTGTAGTATGTTGCTCTAGTTATAGGTTTATTGGAATTATCTTCGCTGAATGGATTATATTCCAAATATATTTGCTTTGCTGATACTATTCGATTTCCTGTTATTCCGTAGCTGAGTTTCGTTGAATTTGCTGGGGCTGTGTCGGATTTGCTTTGGAGATGGTGGGTAGTAGTATGAGAAGGGATGAAGGCTCTTTTACTATCAGCAACAATAACGTTTTCTCAGCTCTTGAGTCTCTGCGTAAGAAGAAGAAGTCAGACAAAGAAAAGAAGAGCAAGAGTAGTTCAAAAGCCCCAGCAAAGGAGCCAGAGCCCCATGTATTCTGGGCTCCTACTCCGTTGACTGCAAAATCATGGGCTGATGTGGACGACGAGGATGATGACGATTACTTTGCTACAACAGCGCCTCCTCAGGCTGTTTGGAGTAGTCAGGACGCTCAGGGGAGCAAGGAAGTCGCTGATGCAGCAGAGGTTGGTGATGCACTTGCTTATTCATCAATGTTGATGCTTGATTGTTTTTGGTTAGTGATGCTTTTATTTAGTTCTAATCGTGATATCGAGTACCTGTAAGGATATACTTTGGTTGAATTTGTTATTCAACTAATGAATTTCTGGACCATGTTTCCTCTTCTCCAAGTTGTTTGTAGTTGATTGTTCAATTTATTTTGTCAAGATTATCGTCAGCATCTTTCCAGAGCTTTCCAGTTGATCTGCATCTTAGAAACTATTCCTTTTCCTGTTTTATTTTCATTTGAGCCATTTCCACTTTTTTCTCCTACTGAATAAGGAGAGTATAAAAAGGCATATTTTTTTAATGTTGGGTGAACAAGCAATGCCACACAAGCCCTTCATTGTTTGTGAAATCTGTCTTCACTTTGATCACTAATTGTCTCATTCCTAATCTCTTAACGGCATTGTTGAGAATATTCCGCTTACAGGCATCTTTGTGAAGATAGTACTTTCAGTTGCTTGTCTATATTTATTAAATAATTTGAAGTCAATTTTATGTACCAAAAAATTGAATACATGAAGGTTTTGTGTTGAATGCCTTTGGTGGTGATTCTCTCGTTTTACAGGAGAGTGAAAGTGAAGACGACATGCTTGATTTAGGTGATGAGGATGTAGAGGACGAGCATGAACATGAACAGGAGGTTATTCATCCTGAGCCAGTTGTGAATAAGGTGCCTGAAACTTCTTTACCAGTCAAAGAAACAGAGAGACAACTGTCAAAGAAGGAACGCAAGAAGAAGGAGCTGGAAGAACTCGACGCTCTCCTGGCTGATTTCAAAGTTACCCAAAAGGAGAGTGATAGCCAGAGTAAGTAAATTCTTATCTGCTTTCCTCTACAGCTGCTCACTCTTAGCCATTCATAACTTTTTATTGGCAGACAAACGTGCTATAGATCCAAATTAGCATCTCATCAGGAACTCGTTTAATGTTAGGTTTGATCATTTTACGATTTTGTTACCAAGTTGGGGCGAATTTAAATGATAGGAAAAGTACTCTCTCTTTCAGTCTTCTGCACTTCTATCTGAATTAAAATAGTTTAATGCCCTTCTTCTGTCAAATTACATATGATAAATGTGCAACCATTAACAAGCAACATGGCTGATGATGACAATTCTGCTTACAGGTGACGCACAGGAGAGAGAAGTGGCTGATCCCAAAAAAGGAGAGACCGATGAAAATGGAGATAAGGTGACTGTCCCTTTTGAGTCCAAGAATGCAAAGAAGAAGAAGAAGAAGGACAAGTCTCTAAAGGAGGCCAAGGAAACTCAGGAGCAGCCAAACAGTTCAGATGTCAATGGCGAGCCAAATGAAGAAGACGTGAAGGAGCGTCTAAAGAAGGTAGCAGCCATGAAGAAGAAGAAATCCGGGAAGGAGTTGGACGGTGCAGCCAAAGCTGCTGCCCAAGAGGCCGCTGCAAGGAGTGCAAGACTAGCCGCTGCAAAGAAGAAAGAAAAGAACCACTACAACCAGCAACCCGTCAGGTAAAGGGCGTTCTCGTACTTTATGGTTCACTTTGATACTGTGGAATAAGGGTTCCTCCCGGATCTCTCCTGCTCTGCTTCATGAACCTTTGGCCTTCTTCAAGAGCTTCTCTTAAATTAGTAAGGAAAAATTTTGAGCCATCTTTGTTTGACATTGTTGCTGATGCTTTATACCTTCATTACAACCATAGCATGTCAGGTCTTTTGTAGGAGGAGGGTGGAAAATGTTAACTTCGTTTTGTCTCTAGTTTCATCGGAGTTAGCAGACATTTGTCGTTTTAATGCTTGAGTTTCACTAGCAACTGAATTAAGTAAATGAAGACTAATATCTTTGACACGGCTTCATAACACAACAGACAATTTTTTTTAAAGGTAAAAATTAGACGGGGAATCACAAAAGATACGGTTTTTCAGTCTATAGCATTCTTACGGATGAGAATTTAAAGCTTTTGATTGGCTTGAATATCTTCCAAGGAACTCTGTTGGTTCATCTTTGTAATATAGTTGGCCATAATGTTTGTTTCTCGAAAGACATGACAAATTTGTATTATAGAAAATAGTTGTAAAACACAATTGATATTAGAAATTAAACTTTCAATATCCCAAAGACATTGTTATTCAGGGCGTTTACAATAGTAAGGTTATTGCATTCAACTTGAATGTTGTTAAGGCTTAGTTCATAGACTTTGACCAAAGCATTTCTAACTCTTAGGATTTTTGTTTTTAAAGGAGTTGAAATTTCACATTTGTCACTAAAGAGGAATATTGGTTCACCTTTGCTGTTTCGAAAAATAAAGTCATAGCTAGAGTCTCCATAGTCTTGGTGATCTATCTGTATTAATTAGTGGATCTATCTGTATTAATTATTATGATATTATCAAGTGTTTTTTTTCATTTCTTCTTTGTTTGTCTACTTTTGTTGTTATTGTTTTTTTTTTGTTTAACTTCAGCTAGACAGTCTGGGTTCTAGTTCTTCATTTGTTTTCAATTATGGATTTGATTTTTTATGTAAATGAGTACATCCTTAATCATGTCAGTGTCATTATTTGTTCCAAAGTTTTGTTGGTTTCTATAGAAATAGATTCTCCACCAAGAGACCGCCAATTCTACGAATTGTGATCGATCGGTTTTGTGTCGGATTTCCTCAATTACTTCATATGTTTTTTATTGAGAAATAGCAATCACTACCCTATTTTACTAATGCATTTGCAATTTTACCATACCCTCTTTGTTTTTTTGCAAATATATCTCATTGATTTTTTTTCTCTCCTAAATAAAAAGATAAATTAAAATGAGAATTTTTTTTCTTTTGAAAAATAAAATATAACATGACAATAAAATATTAAAAGAAAAAGTTAAATTTTGAAAATCCTAAAAAAATTCAAATTTTTTAACTAAAATTGAAATCAGATTTAAATTCAAAAGGTAATTTTCTTATACAGTTCCTAATTCCAGATTCTTAGAATCCTAAATTTAGTTCTGCATTCACCCTCTCCACCCAGCTCTGCCGTCACCTCCACTTCCTCCTCTTTCTTTTCCCTTGATTGCTCCTTCGCCTCCACCGCCTGTTTTTTTCATCGGAGGAGGGGATTTCGATTCTTCCTCCCATGCATCGGAGGAGAGAGAGGGAGGCTAGGGTTAGGGTTGAGAATGGGAGCGGGACGGCGCCGTTTGGGAGCTCGTAGTGGCGGATTGACGACGTTGAGGACGATGTCGATGTACTCAGAAAAGGTCTCGGTTAGGTTGAGACGTGGATGCGAAGGACGTGGATGCGGAGATTGAGGATGGCGCCATGAGAAGATAATGTGGGAGCCGGCGACGAAGTGGGTGAGAGTCGGCGATGAAGAATGCCGACGAGACTGAAATTGAAAGCATCACGAAAAGAGCGAACACGGCTTCTCGCCTGTTTTCGAAGGGAATGGCTTCCAACTCAAATCTTTCCCAACAAACAACAACGACAACATCAATCACTTCTACTGCGATTCCAGATCAGACAATCAAACTTGCAATCGCCGTCGCTCTTCTCCGATCGAAGCTTACTTCTAGTCGCTCTTCTCCGAACGAATTCTCAGGCCAAAGATCGGAAGTAGGAGATTTTGCGGCTCAACGAGTATCTCAAGAAGCTCGAGAATGGTTCCCTTGGCCATCTGTACCCGCAGACTGGAGGGAGTGTGGCCCATTGGCCCTTTAGTAATTTTCAATTAGTAAAATTAGCCCTTAGTAGTTTTTATGCATTTTTCTACCCCCAATATATATATTTCTCTGTCTAAAATCTCACTTTCTCTTCTCCCGCTCCCGACTCTCCTCTCTTCCCGATCGATCGCCGGCTCCTTTCTTCACAGTCGTCGATCGTTTGTCGTCGTCTCCGGCCTGTTTTTCTTATCTCCGGTGTCTCTCCTGCTTCTCCCGATCGCCGACTGCATTGCTTTCTTCAGGCTCGTCCATCGTTTTAGGGTTTTGTATCGCTCGTCGGCGGTTTTTTCTCTTCCTTTCTCGTCTCTTCCTTTATCAGGTATTTCAATCATCATTTTCGCATCCTTATTCGTGTTTGTTGAGTATGTTAGATTGATATATGGAATTAGTGCAAAGGAAACTCACTTGGATGCTTCTAATGACACTTTTTAATTCAGTTTTTATTAGCAATGACACTTTTTTATGCCTCAAATAGATTTGATAATATGTTTAATGACACTTTTAATACCTGTAATGCTTGTAATGACAATTCTTAATACAATTTTTATACCAATGACACTTTTTCATACACTTTTTAATACCAATGACATTTTTACATACCTCAAATGGATTAGATAATGTGTTTAATGACACTTTCACTACCTGCAAATCTTCTAATGACACTTTTTAATACAATTTTTTATACCATTGACACTTTTTATGCCTCAAATGGATTTGATAATGTATTTAATGACACTTTTAATACTTGCAATGCTTCTAATGACACTTCTTAATACAATTTTTATACCAATGACACTTTTTCATACACTTTTTAATACCAATGACACTTTTACATACCTCAAATTGATTAGATAATGTGTTTAATGACACTTTCACTACCTGCAAATCTTCTAATGACACTTTTTAATACATTTTTTGATACCAATGACACTTTTTATGCCTCAAATGGATTTGATAATGTATTTAATGACACTTTTAATACCTGCAATGCTTCTAATGACACTTCTTAATACAGTTTTTATACCAATGACACTTTTTCATACACTTTTTAATACCAATGACACTTTTACATACCTCAAATGGATTAGATAATGTGTTTAATGACACTTTCACTACCTGCAAATCTTCTAATGACACTTTTTAATACAGTTTTTTATACCAATGACACTTCTGTATACATAGTTGATATGTTTCTAATGATACTCTCTACATAAACGAAGGTTTAAATATGGATTCAATCAAGTGCAAATATTTGTGTTATCCGGAAGATCGTTTTGCTGCGAGGATCAACTTTTATCATCGCACGGATATCTTCGATGTTATAAAACCTAATCTCTCACCTTCCGATTGGGAATTTCTGTGCAATGGTTGTTTAGGTCCAATAGTGAAACTCCAGTACAAATTGAAGTTGAATGCTCAGATAATTCACTATGTCCTGTTGAATGAGATCGTAACAGAGAAGAAGAAAGAGATGTGGTTTTTGGTTTGTGGCTTTATTGCTCGTTTCTCGTTAGTAGAGTTTGCTGCTATTACTGGATTAAATTGTGATGCTTCTAATTATCCTACAACACCAACTCCTGATTTTGATATGGTGGCGGAGCTTGGTATTAAGAAGTGCACTTATGAGAAACTTCTAGCTATGTTTTTGGATGAGAAGGATCCAGCGAGAAAGCTGAGTTTTGCTCATGTATTGATCCTTGAAGGAGTGCTGTTTTCTAGGCAGCGAGGTCATCAAATTGACGCACAGTGGTTCACTCTTTCGTTTGATATGGATGTTTTTCAGAGATATCCATGGGGCAGGGAGGCCTATGTCTTATTACTGAAGTCTCTTTTGTTTGTCAATCATGAATACCATGAAATAGATCCAGCAGTGAGATTTGGATATAATCTATCAGGCTATCCACTTGCTTTTCAAATACTACTTGTGATACCCCGTATTTTTGTAAGGTTATTTTGGGAATTTTGGAATTTTCCCGAGTACCCGTTGTGTACGTCGGATTTAATACAGAGAGTTTGAGATATTCTGTAATGTGTTCTGTATCTGTAATATTTTTCTCAGTGAAATAATATACAGACAAGGTGCCTTAGATTTTAATTGTCGTTCGCGTACGATAATTTTTATCCCGGTTTAACGTCAGGTTCGTTCAAAGCTGAATGGGCGGGAAAAGGGAGAAACGGCGACCGCCGTTCAGAAACGGCGACCGTCGTGGTTGGGCCCGAGGAGTCAGCGTGTCAGCTTCTAGCTGGCCGCGACAGGCCTAGCGACGGCGACCGCCGCATTTACGGCGACCGCCGCGTGCCCGCCGCAGGCTAAAAACGGCACCCGCCGTGTTTTGTCCAGTGGGCATTGCCCGTTGGTCGCCGACGGTAATCGAGGCGCGCCGATCTTGCTTTCGGCCGCGTCTTAGGGTTTGGTTGAGGCTCCCAGGTGTTTGGCTATAAATAGGGGTGTTTGGGAGAGGGTTTTGAAGCCCTTCCAACCCCGAATCGCTGTCGGATTTCCTTCTCGTCGGAGTTGGTTTTCGCCGGAGTTTGAAGGTCTCGCCGGTGTTGCTTTGGTGTGTTTCCTGAGTGCCTTTGTGAAGCTTTTGGTTAGCCTTGGAGGTTAGAAGCCAAAGCAAGTCGAAGGAGGCCGAACCGCTCGTGTTTTGGGGTGAGATTTCTCTCGTCTCTGTCGACCGTGTTCTTCACGGCGACCGCCGTGATGAATGCGGCGACCGCCGCCAGTGCCCAGAATGCCTTCGTGGCTTTGGCTTGGTTGGTTGTCGTCGTGGCGTCTTTCCTTCCGTGTTCTTTCGCCGTGTTTAGATTCGTACTGTTTATGTCGGATCTAACTTAGGGTTCCTTTTATGGGTCGACTCGAAGGTTGTTGTGCTGTCGGATCTATACCCGTGTCGAGCCGGAATCCAGTTGTCGTCTTTAGACTATTCTACGGATTAAGGCAAGTGGCGGTTCTCTCTTGCTCATCGTTCCATATTTACATTAATTATCAGTAGTTTATCTGAGTAATTAATTTGGAATGATTATGGTGTTCATCTGGAAACGGTTTTGTTAACTGTTTTGGAAAACTAAAATATGATGTTATAATAGGTTGTATATCTGTTAGAACAACGCTATTATATATATATATGTGATTAATACAGATATTATTATAGGTTGTATATTGTTAGAACAACGTTATTTTATCTGTTTCTGGCCGCGATGGCTTTGTTGTGATTGATTACTGTGTTGAACTGTTTAGTTAGCACGATTATTCATAGGAACGCTACTGTGTATCTCATTGCGAGTGCTAGTCGTTTCTTGATAACCTGGTGGTTAGGATTTAGTTCCTACCATCCTTTTCTAATGCCGTTTGTAGGGATTTAGTTCCCGACTCCGCCTTGAGGGATTTAGTTCCCGTGGGATTTAGTTCCCGATTCGACTATTGGGATTTAGTTCCCGAGGGATTTAGTTCCCGAACCGACTTTAGGGATTTAGTTCCCGAGTCAACTCCGTCCATGGATTTAGTTCCCGACGGTATCTCTTTATCCCGATGGATGAGATGATTTAAAAGCCTATAACGTGATGTGGGTTTTTGGAATTAAATAAGATAAAGTGCCCGAGTGCACATAATTAATATACCTTTGGCGAGTAGTGCAGCTAAGTAAATAGTACAACTAGGAAAGCTCGTCTCGACTGTTGATCAGAGTATGTTCTCTTTCCAATCTGGATTCGCTGTAAGCGATGAGGTTGGTCGTGAACCGAAACATCTTAGTCAGTTTTTAAATCGTTATGTGGTTCTGTAAGATCCAGACTTGAATGTAGTACGTTCTCCTTCCGATCTGGATTCGCTGTAAGCGGTGAGGTTGGTTGTGAGCCGAAGCATCTCAGTCAGCTTTTAATCGTTGTTGTTTGATTCTGTAAACATTCCAGATTTGTCATATTTCCTTAAAGACTCATTTTCGTTGGAGTCTTCTTTCGGGTCGATTTATGTGAAGATTCAGTCTTCCAAAATCTTCTCTTGTGCATATCTCTTGTTTATTCAAGTAGAGTATGGTGGTTGACAAGCGTACTCGATTATTATTCGAGGGACGAGGAGTCTAACCTAATACGACTGCTTAGAACCATTCTGCTTTTTATTGCTAGTCTATTCAAGTAGACTAACCCACGAACTTTGTTCTCCGCATGTGGGATGGTGTCATCCGTTCGATTCAGCACATCAGATAGAGCGAAGATATGAGGAGACTAGATTGACTATGAAGACGACGGTTGTTTTTGGATGTTTTAATAATTGCTTTTAATCAGGTTGAGATCCTTGGGCAGGTGACCATTACGATCACAACCCTTTTTGTAATATCTTTTATAAGTCATCCGATGTACTTTGTTTAAACTCTGTGTTTGGCCTATTCGGGATTGGGATGTAATCTCGTAACTCATGTTTCATTTGATTGATGTTTTGATTTGGATACTTTGATCATTATGTATCATTGTATGCCTTAAATTGTATTTAAACCGGTAAAGCCTTGGGTGATCTTGGTAAGGAACACTAGGGTCACTGGCGGTAATACCTTTCCAAATGGGTTAAGATTTGGGGGTGTTACAGTTGTGGTATCAGAGCCAAAGGTTTTAAAACGGGTTTGGGATTTTATAAATCATTTATCCGTTTTTGAAAATGCTTTAAAAGGGCTCTGAATTTTCAAAGTGAAAAGAATTTCAAAACACCGTTCATAGTCATGTCTTCTGTACAGTCTGATATAGTAAGCTTGCTTCTATGTCTAGAAAGACTAATTCCTTCCCCGTTGCCCCGCTAGATATGGGTGCATTATGTTCTCTTCAGAGGAACCCGGGAGAAGCCGAGGTGGTTTTGCCATCTCCAGTTAGGCTTGATTCCCAGTTCTCTCGTTGTGAGTTAAGATTGTAGAATCTAGTAACTCGGTTCATCAATAGAAATTACCAAGTTGATCTATTCTAAGTTGATTTTATTATAATAAGTATATCAGAATGATACTAATGTGATAAAATCCTTGGAAATTGATCGGTACTCAGATGGTGAACACAAGGAACGTTATCCGTGCTGGTGTTGGGCCGACTAATGACCCTAGACCAAACCCGAGGAATGTTGCAGACCCATCAGGAGAGCGTGAGTCTGTCTTCAATAATAATCCAGGAGGCAATGGCCAAGCTCAGGCCGACGCTCCAGTAGTGCTCGATGCAGCGACAGTCGCAGCAATTCGGGGGATTGTTCTGCAAGCAATCACCGAGATAATGAGGCCAATCGCACCTCAGGCACAAGGAGTGCTAGTACCTCCAGAATTTCTGAGGTTTGAGGAACAAGAGAACCAGGTACTACAGGGAGGCGTGATCAGGAATAGAGGGGAGTATGGCCGAGCTTTGAAAGCCATTAACTCTATGAGACCTGACAGCTATGATGGAAAAGGAGAGCCAGTCAGAGTGGCTCATTGGTTCTCACATATGGAACGGTTGTTTCGTAATGTTGAGTGCACTGAAGCGGAGAGAGTGCACATAGCTTCTCTACAGTTGAAGGAGGAAGCCAGTGAATGGTGGGAGAGTACCGGCTTAGCTGATAGCCCGGTGTTGACCTGGTCAATGTTTAAGACCAAGATGACAGATTGTTTCTTCTCTCGTGCTATGAGAGAGGAGAAACACAAGGAGTTCTTGTATCCTAAGACGGATGGATTGAAGGTGACCGAGTTGACCACTAAATTCAATCATTTGCTACAGTATGCTGAACCAGAGATATCCAGTGAGGCTCAGAAGATCTGGTACTTCCATGAATGGATGAACTCAGATATTAAACCATGGATGGTGCACCTGTAACACCCCCAAATTTAACCCCATTTGAAAGCGTTACTGCCGATAACTCCGGACGTAAACCCCGAAGTCACCCCAGGCTTTTCCGACGTCATAACTGACTTAAAACACAATTACAATACTAAAATCATAACTTTTATTAAACCACATGGTCGCGGAATTACACGATTCCAAAAATGACCCAATAATCAGAAATACAACAGCGAAAGTCTTTAACAAAATACAAAATAGCACAGCGGAAAACTTGTAAACAAAACGACAAAATATCACAGCGGAAATCTTTTAAATACAACGCGACAAAACAACTTGTCAAAACACCGTTCATCTTCATAGTCACTCTAGCCTTCTTAGATCTGCAACATACCTGATGTGCCGAATCGGACGGATGACACCAGCCAACCATGCAAGGAATATAACGGTTGGTCAGTCTAATGAAAGACTATGCAAGGGTACAAAGCAGAGTGGTTCGAAGCAGTCGTATTAGGTTAGACTCATCGTCCCTCGAATAATAACCGAGTACGCTAGTCAACCATCATACTCCTACTAGAATATATAAAACAGCATGAACAAGAGAAGATTCTGGAGACCGAGTCTCACAGCAATCAATCCCAAAAGAAGACTCCAAATGAAATGAGCCTTAAAGAAAACAATGACAAATGTTGGGAAACTTAATTTATAATATACACACAATCACAGTATCGCATTCGAGCGATCTACAAATAAGACGAGCTTTCCTAGCTGCACTAGCGCCTAGATGCAATACTCGCCAAACATTTTAAATAAGTGCTTACTCATACGGCACTTTATATTAAGGTCAAGGCATTTTCATTATGTGCATACTCATGGCACGTATCTTATTAAATGTCAACACACACACACACATCACGTTACCAACTTTTATGATCTGCTCGTCCCGAGACGAGAGATCCTTGGGAATACTCCCTAGATTTGTGACACTAGCTAAGTGCACCACCTCTATACCCGAGTATAGAGGCTAGTCATGACTCACCAATGGTATTAGGGTCTCAATGCCCTTTTCTCCATTTAATTATCAAGAAACGACTGGACCTCCATCCATCGTCCATACGAATACTCGTGCTAACTAAACAGTTCAACACAGTCAACATCATATCAAATCAAAGCCATCAAGGCCAACATCATAGATCTAACAATCTATATATATATATATCAAAATAGCGTTGCTACTAACAGTATATGCAACCTATTATAATCTTTTTATATGAATTTCACCTTTAAAATCCACAACAAAACCATTATGAACATAATAGCGCTGTATCTAGCAATATACAACCTATTATAACAACACTTCTTTTATCAAAAAATTGATCAAAACTGTTCCCAACATAAACAAGAAATCATCCCAAATTAATTAACAACAAACAATTGATAATTAATGAAAGTATGGAATGATGAGCAAGAGCGAACCGCCACTTGCCTAAATCCACAGAAGCTTAAGCAAAGCTTAGAGACAACGGGCTCCTGGATCTGAAACTGGAGCAAATCTTGGATAATAAATCCCTAAGAAATGGCCCATAACAAGACCCTAAGTTAGATTCAATATACTTATATATGAATCTAAAAGAATACAAGAAGAAATCAAAGGAAACGAGCCAAGCCCAAAGCTAAACCACAAGACACACAACTTCAGACGCAAATACCGCGATCGCGGTGAGTCGCGGCCAGTCGCGGTTCATCAACAGTGGAAAAGCTTCGACAGCTTCCATGGCGGGAGAAAAATACCCACCTCGATTCAAGCTTCGTCTTGCATTCGAATTGATCACAAAGCACCTTTAAGCTTCACCTAACACCTTGGCAACCTTCTCCAACCCACAAAGCCTCTCGATTCAAGCCCAAAACCGAGCTCACAGCTCGTGCATCAATGGCGAAACAAGGGAAAACAGAGGAGAAAGAGAGAAGAAGAAGAGAGAAAGAAAGGGTTCGGTTTCACCCCTTTTATAGCACAAATCCGACCACCTCCAAGGGGACAAAGGCGAAGGGCCACTTGGCATGCCCAAAAAAAATATCCCAACCGAGCCACTTGCGCGAGGAAGACGACCGCCTCTGTCATTGGCATTACCGCGATCGCGGCCGGTCACGGTGGATCGCGGCAGATCGCGTCAGGTCGCGGTGAGTCGCGGTTTTAAGCCGACTTCGCTAATACTTATCCGAACTCAACTTGGGTTAATTTCTTAACTCCGGGTTAAATATATTCGTGCATCATCTAGCACAAACATCTCAAGCAATCACCTCGCACAATTACCGTGCACAAATATCTTATATAAATACCGTGCACAAATATCTTATATAAATATCTTGCACAAATACTTTACATAATTATCCTGCATATATTTGTGACACTCCAGGCCAAGCTAACACAGCTACCAAGCCACCACCCATCTTACATGATGCCGGTGCCGGTACTGGTGCCCGCCTGAGTCCACAATTATCCTACACGAATATCTTATATAAATATTTTACAACAATATCTTATATAATTATTTTGCAACAATATCTCATACAATTATTTTGCAACAATAACTCATACGAGTAAAGCTTAAAAATACCCTTAAAAATTACGGGGTGTTACATTACTATCCCCTTATTTTAAGTTTCGACCCCAAAACTTGCACTAAGCCAATGAGGATTCCGTCTCACTAACAAACTTATTATCCGAACTTAATATCCTTAATCATAACCGGCCTTATGCCATCTCTAACTTAAATCCTTTAAGATTCCTTAATTTTCTCCAAGAATAATCACAACATCTTATTCCTACGTTCCTCAAAACGAATCACACAAGATACTACTCCTATTTCCTCAAAAAGAGTGATACCACAAGTCTTATAATCTCAAAGCATAACAAGGAAACTGGGAACTCAAGTCTAACTAGAGATTCACCTTAACAGACTCAAGAGAAGAGGCACGACTATGAACGGTGTAACTTTTTCATTTTTGAAAATTTAGAGCCTTCGCAAATATTTCAAACAAGTGAAAATATTTCAATGAATGAAAATATTTCAAACCGGATCTGTAACATCCCCAGGCCAAGCTACCCCAGCCACCAAGCCACCCAACCATCTTACATGATGTCGGTGCCGGCACTGGTGCCGCCGGTGAGTTCACAAGAGTCGTTTGAAAACATTTTCAAACAAAACGAGTAAATGGTCCATTAAATCCCAAACCCGTTTTAAAAACTTTCGGCTCTGATTCCAACTCTGTAACAGAGCCTACGGAAACTGTTTAGCTCTGATACCATTTCTGTAACACCCCCAAATTTAACCCCATTTGAAAGTGTTACTGCCGATGACTCCTGACGTAAACCCCGAAGTCACCCCAGGCTTTTCCGACGTCATAACTGACTTAAAACACAGTTACAATACTAAAATCATAACTTTTATTAAACCACATGGTCGCGGAATTACACGATTCCAAAAACGACCCAATAATCAGAAATACAACAGCGAAAGTCTTTAACAAAATACAAAATAGCACAGCGGAAAACTTGTAAACAAAACGACAAAATATCACAGCGGAAATCTTTTAAATACAACGCGACAAAACAACTTGTCAAAACACCGTTCATCTTCATAGTCACTCTAGCCTTCTTAGATCTGCAACATACCTGATGTGCCGAATCGGACGGATGACACCAGCCAACCATGCAAGGAATATAACGGTTGGTCAGTCTAATGAAAGACTACGCAAGGGTACAAAGCAGAGTGGTTTGAAGCAGTCGTATTAGGTTAGACTCATCGTCCCTCGAATAATAACCGAGTACGCTAGTCAACCATCATACTCCTACTAGAATATATAAAACAACATGAACAAGAGAAGATTCTGGAGACCGAGTCTCACAGCAATCAATCCCAAAAGAAGACTCCAAATGAAATGAGCCTTAAAGGAAACAATGACAAATGTTGGGAAACTTAATTTATAATATACACACAATCACATAATCACAGTATCGCATTCGAGCGATCTACAAGTAAGACGAGCTTTCCTAGTTGCACTAGCGCCTAGCTGCAATACTCGCCAAACATTTTAAATAAGTGCTTACTCATACGGCACTTTATATTAAGGTCAAGGCATTTTCATTATGTGCATACTCATGGCACGTATCTTATTAAATGTCAACACACACACACATCACGTTACAAACTTTTATGATCTGCTCGTCCCGAGACGAGAGATCCTTGGGAATACTCCTTAGATTTGTGACACTAGCTAAGTGCACCACCTCTATACCCGAGTATAGAGGCTAGTCACGACTCACCAATGGTATTAGGGTCTCAATGCCCTTTTCTCCATTTAATTATCAAGAAACGACTGGACCTCCATCCATCGTCCCTACGAATACTCGTGCTAACTAAACAGTTCAACACAGTCAACATCATATCAAATCAAGCCATCAAGGCCAACATCATAGATCTAACAATCTATATATATATATCAAAATAGCGTTGCTACTAACAGTATATGCAACCTATTATAATCTTTTTATATGAATTTCACCTTTAAAATCCACAACAAAACCATTATGAACATAATAGCGTTGTATCTAGCAATATACAACCTATTATAACAGCACTTCTTTTATCAAATAATTGATCAAAACTGTTCCCAACATAAACAAGAAATCATCCCAAATTAATTAACAACAAATAATTGATAATTAATGAAAGTATGGAATGATGAGCAAGAGCGAACCGCCACTTGCCTAAATCCGTAGAAGCTTAAGCAAAGCTTAGAGACAACGAGCTCCTGAATCTGAAACTGGAGCAAATCTTGGATAATAAATCCCTAAGAAATGGCCCATAATAAGACCCTAAGTTAGATTCAATATACTTATATATGAATCTAAAAGAATACAAGAAGAAATCAAAGGAAACGAGCCAAGCCCAAAGCTAAACCACAAGACACACAACTTCGGACGCAAATACCGCGATCGCGGTGAGTCGCGGCCAGTCGCGGTTCATCAACAGTGGCAAAGCTTCGACAGCTTCCATGGTGGGAGAAAAATACCCACCTCGATTCAAGCTTCGTCTTGCATTCGAATTGATCACAAAGCACCTCTAAGCTTCACCTAACACCTTGGCAACCTTCTCCAACCCACGAAGCCTCTCAATTCAAGCCCAAAACCGAGCTCACAGCTCGTGCATCAATGGCGAAATAGGGAAAACAGAGGAGAAAGAGAGAAGAAGAAGAGAGAAAGAAAGGGTTCGGTTTCACCCCTTTTATAGCACAAATCCGACCACCTCCAAGGGGACAAAGGCGAAGGGCCACTTGGCCTGCCCAAAAAAAATATCCCAACCGAGCCACTTGCGCGAGGAAGACGACCGCCTCTGTCATTGGCATTACCGCGATCGCGGCCGGTCACGGTGGATCGCGGCAGATCGCGTCAGGTCGCGGTGAGTCGCGGTTTTAAGCCGACTTCAATAATACTTATCCGAACTCAACTTGGGTTAATTTCTTAACTCCGGGTTAAATATATTCGTGCATCATCTAGCACAAACATCTCAAGCAATCACCTCGCACAATTACCGTGCACAAATATCTTATATAAATACCGTGCACAAATATCTTATATAAATATCTTGCACAAATACTTTACATAATTATCCTGCATATATTTGTGACACTCCAGGCCAAGCTAACACAGCTACCAAGCCACCACCCATCTTACATGATGTCGGTGCCGGTACTGGTGCCCGCCTGAGTCCACAATTATCCTACACGAATATCTTATATAAATATTTTACAACAATATCTTATATAATTATTTTGCAACAATATCTCATACAATTATTTTGCAATAATAACTCATACGAGTAAAGCTTAAAAATACCCTTAAAAATTACGGGGTGTTACAGCACCACACATGCTCTACTCTGGAGCAGTACGTGGATGCGGCCTACAAGTTGGAAGTCACACTGGAGGAGTCCGCCCATAAGCGGGAGAAGCAAGTTAAGGGAAAGGGTGGGCAACAGGATCGCCAGGTTGGTTCATTCAAACGACCGGCATCGCCTACCAAGTTTGAGAAGTCTGGTCGTGCTAAGACCGAGACAACTCAGTCTGACTCTGCCAGGGGCTCAGGTTGGAGCAGCGGAGTGATTCAGTGTCACAATTGTGGTGCATCTGGGCACAAGAGTTTTGCATGTCGGAATGAGAAGAAGACTTGTTTTGGTTGTGGAAAGGAAGGGCATATGCAGAGGTTCTGTCGGCAGGGAATGCAGAAAGGAGCGGAGTCTCATCAGGGGTCTGTTAATCCAAATAACAGACCTAGGTTTAAACCAACAGAGACTTCCAATCCTTCGATGCAGACAACTGCGCAAAATAAAGGGAAAGCCCCAATGACTTCTGGAAGTCAGGGTCAACGTCTTTACGTGATGCGTGAGGCGGATGGACCCTATGCTCCTAATGCTTAGAGTACTTTGTATCTGCATTACACTTTTGTTAATGTGTTGTTGATGTGGGTGCTACCCAGACTTTCATTTTGGATGGTTGTAAGTTAAGTTGTGTGTGCAACGAGGTTGTGAACCTTTTGTTGTAACTCTTCTTATATATGAACCATTGGTTTATACCAAGTTAATGTTTCATTGCTTGGTATGGGGTAAGGTCTCGTGTTCGAGACTCACCAACAACCCCTTAGGAGATGGCTGCCTATTAATTAGGTGGAGCTACCAAGGATGGGTTGAGATGTATGGACAGCGGCTCATGGCAACAGTGGACACTGGTAATGGCTGGGCCTGGGCTCGGAGCCACTAGTGAGTCGTCTGTGAACCATGTAATGGGCTGGTCCAAGATGGTGACCATTTAGTGGGAACCAATCGTCTGTCGAATTGTCGATTACCATCAAGGGTAAGAAATTCAAAGCGATTTGACCTAAATAACCATGGTCCCATACGATAATTATTCTCGGTATGGATTGACGAAAGCGTCATAAGGCAGTGATAGACTTCAGTTTTTGATATTCATGTGGTTAGAGGATTTACGGGTGTCTTCCAGAAGATATTCCTGGATACCCCGAATCGTGTTGTGGAGTTTGCAATTGATCTCGAGCCGTGTACCACGCCGATCTCTGAGGCACCGTACCGGATGGCTTCTGTTGAGATGCAAGAGTTGAAGAAGCAACTCAAGGATCTTCTTGACAAAAGTTATATAAAGCTGAGTGCATCACCTTAAGTAGGAGTGCCCTAGTTTTATTTGTCAAAATAAAAGATGGACCGTTTCGACTTTGTTTTGACTTTCGAGAGTTGAATAAAGTCACGATCAAGAGCAAGTATCTGTTGCCAAGGAGTGATGATCTGTTGGATCAACTACATGGAGCAAAAGTTTTCTCCAAGATCGACATGAGATCTGGGTATCATCAGCTCAAGATTCGTGAGGATGATATTCCGAGGATTTCATTTCGGACGAGAGATGGTCACTACGAGATTGTAGTTATGCCATCTGGATCTACGAATGCTCTAGCAGTTTTCATGAACCTAGTGCATCGATGTTTTATACCAGTACTTGAATAAGTTCATAGTGGTCTTCATCAATGGCATTTTGATATTTTTTTGGCCGAGCAAGGAAGCTCACAGGGAACATCTGTGGAATGCTTTATCAGTCCTTAGACCAAGTCGGCTGTACGCAAAGTGGGCTAAGTGCGATTGTTGGATCTAGAAGTGGCTTTCTTAGGCCATGTGATCAATAAGAATGAGGTTATGGTTATTCCCCAGAAGAGTGAATCAGTAGTTGTTTGGAAGCGGCCTCAGGGTGTGAGCGAGGTGCACAGTTTCCCAGAGCTTGTTGAGCATTATAGACGGTTCATGGAAGAATTTTTTTTTAAGATCACTCCACCTATGACCAGTCTGTTCCGCAAGGTCAACAAGAAGTTGTCTGGGATGACAAGTGTAAGACCAGTTTTCAAGAAGTTGAAACAATGTCTGACTTATGCACCAGTTTTGGCGTTGTCGGAAAGAATGATGGCTATATGGTCTATAGTTAATGCTTCGAGAAATGGGTTGGGATGTGTCTTTGATGCAGAGGGGCAAGGTTATTGCTTATGCATCTAGACAATTGAAAACCTATGAAGCAAACTAACCAACACATGACCTAGAACTAGCAGCAATAGTGGTTGCATTGGAAATTGAGGTTACTTGGGTGACCTAGAGGTCAGAAGAAGTTTTCCACTAGGAGATTATCCGTTTACATGGCATTCCTAAGACCATTGTATCGGATCGAGATGGCCGATTCATGTCAAGTTTATAGCAAGAACTTCACAAGGCCATGGGAACTGAATTGAGATTCAGCAGCGTTTCATCCTCAGACAGATGGTCAGTCTGAAAAGACTATTTGGACCCTGGAGGATATGCTAAGAAGCGTACGTACTCGATCATCTGACTAGCTGGGAAGACAGCCTAAGTCTGATTGAGCTCACGTACGATAATAGCTGGCATGCTACGGTCAAGATGGCTCAGTTCGAAGCTTTGTATGGTCTCAGATGTAGATCTCAGATTTGTTGGGTTGAGTATGCCGACAAGATTCTACTTGGACCAGAGTTGGTCGAAAGGACAGCTTCGGACATTGCTTTGATTAGACAGAGGATGTTGACTGCTCAGAGTCGGCAAAAGTTTTACGCAGATCAGAAGCGTTAAAGTGTTGAGTTCGAGGTTAGTGGCAAGGTACTTGTCACAGTATCGCCACCCAAGGATGTTTCCAGGTTTGGTAAGCGTGGGAAGCTTAACCCTCGCTACATGGGACCATTCAAGATTCTGGATAGAGTAAGATCTCTAACGTACCGTTTGGCATTGTCGCCATCGGCATACCCAGTGTATAATGTGTTCCACGTATCATTGCTAAGGATATTCGTGCTAAAATGAGTCTCGTAGGCTGAGCTATAAGGACGTCGAGATTCAGGCAAATGGTACTTAAGAGGAGATGACAAAGTGCATTCTCGAGTGTTGTGTGAAGCAACTGCGCAACAAGATCGTACTGTTGATACGAGTTCTGTGGTCCAGGTCTGGGACTGAGGAAGTTGCTTGGGAAACCGAGGCAGAGATGCTCAGGCACTTTCCCGAGTTGTTTTTCGGCCAAGTTTCGGGGTCGAAACTTCTTTTAAGGGGGAGGTGATGTGATACCCCGTATTTTTGTAAGGTTATTTTGGGAATTTTGGAATTTTCCCGAGTACCCGTTGTGTACGTCGGATTTAATACAGAGAGTTTGAGATATTCTGTAATGTGCTCTGTATCTGTAATATTTTTCTCAGTGAAATAATATACAGACAAGGTGCCTTAGATTTTAATTGTCGTTCGCGTACAATAATTTTTATCCCGGTTTAACGTCATGTTCGTTCAAAGCTGAATGGGCGGGAAAAGGGAGAAACGGCGACCGCCGTTCAGAAACGGCGACCGCCGTTCAGAAACGGCGACCGCCGTGGTAGGGCCCGAGGAGTCAGCATGTCAGCTTCTAGCTGGCCACGACAGGCCTAGCGACGGCGACCGCTGCATTTATGGCGACCGCCGCGTGCCCGCCGTAGGCTAAAAACGGCGCCCGCCGTGTTTTGTCCAGTGGGCATTGCCCGTTGGTCGCCGGAGGTAATCGAGGCATGCCGATCTTGCTTTCGGCCGCATCTTAGGGTTTGGTTGAGGCTCCCAGGTGTTTGGCTATAAATAGGGGTGTTTGGGAGAGGGTTTTGAAGCCCTTCCAACCCCGAATCGCTGCCGGATTTCCTTCTCGTCGGAGTTGGTTTTCACCGGAGTTTGAAGGTCTCGCCGGTGTTGCTTTGGTGTGTTTCCTGAGTGCCTTTGTGAAGCTTTTGGTTAGCCTTGGAGGTTAGAAGCCAAAGCAAGTCGAAGGAGGCCGAACCGCTCGTGTTTTGGGGTGAGATTTCTCTCGTCTCTGTCGACCGTGTTCTTCACGGCGACCGCCGTGATGAATGCGGCGACCGCCGCCAAGAACGGCGACCGCCGCCAGTGCTGATGTGACCTTGCTATGAAGAAGGTCTCAAGTCCCGGATGAGATCGTGATGAATCCATAGTGGGGCGAAGCAACTCCTTGAATAGGCGTCTGCGTTGATGGAGATTGCAAGACGACGGCGAGGCGGAAGCGATTGCGGAAGCGATAGGAATTTGAAGGGGATGGCCGTAGGGATGAAGAGTTGTTCACGGCCAGTTTAGGGCTGGAAAAGGATGGAGATTTGGAAGCGGAATAGATGAAGGGAGCACGCTCGACCTAGATCTAAAGGATTTGATGTGCGAATGACGAAGGAGCAAGCTCGACTAGATGATTCAAGGTGACGTTGAAGGAGCTTCAATGGAGGTTTTCTCTCAACATAAAAACTATAATTATCAACGTAAAAGAGAAAGGAGGCTACAAAGCTAGGTTAAGTAAAAGGAAGACTCTTCCTTTTCCTTAACCAAAAAGTTCAAAAATAAAACAATTAAAACACTAAAAATTACTCTAAGGGGGTTGGTCATTCTAAGTATAAAAATGACCTCCTAAACTCCCTTAAAAAATGCTGAAAATAATAATAAATAATATCCGGACTAAAAGCTTAAAATGTCATAAATCAGAAATATCGATAACTAGGCGAATATCGATCAATATTTCTAATCTGTAAACTCCGAGATCTCTGCAGACTGTGTAGACGTCCCAACTGTCACTAAACTCAGAATGGATCCCTCATCTGTAGTTGGACATCCCTGACCTGCTACGAGTCTGGTCACCAGTGATTGAGTCACAGCTTGAATAGCTTTGGCTCGTGCTCTAGTAATGGGACCTGAGGACCTAAGACTCATAGCCTCCTCCTCGTCTACAGCTGTCATGGTAGGTGAGGTCACATCATCCTCCCCCACTTGAGTATGAAGCGTCCCCGCTTCACCCTCATCATACTCTGGCTCCACGTACGGTGATAGATCAGCAACATTGAAGGTTGGGTGAACACCATACTTGTCTGGGAGCTCTAGCTGGTAGGCGTTGTCATTGATGGCCTTGACAACACGGAATGGTCCATCACCCCTTTGGTCGAGCTTAGACTTGCGGTTGGAAGGAAAACGTTCCTTCCGCAAGTGAAGCCAAACCAAGTCGCCAAGAGCAAAGACAATCATGCGTCGTCCTTTGTTCTTCTGGGCCGCATACTGTGCTGCTCTGCGCTCCAGCTGGTTGCGCGTCCGAGTGTGCAGTTCCTTGATGTGATCGACCAATCTGTCAGTTGTGGTGCTGTCTATATCCTTCCTAGGATAGGGAGTCAAGTCCAGCGGCGTCAGCGGGTTCCGTCCATAGACAACTTCGAACGGGGTCAGTTTAGTCGCGCTGTGCCTGCACCTGTTATAAGAAAACTCCACAGTAGACAGTAAGTCCTCCCACCTGCGTGGGTTACTCTTCAGAACCGTCCGAAGGAGGGCTCCAAGAGTGCGGTTGGTCACCTCTGTCTGACCATCCTTCTGTGGGTGGTAGCTCGTAGAAAATAGGGGTTTAGTACCGAGCTTACCCCACAAGGTTCTCCAGAAATGGCCGACGAACTTGGTGTCCCTATCACTAACAATAGTGCGCGGAATACCGTGCAGTCTCACGACATTGTCAAAGAACAGAGTAGCAACGTCAGTGGCGTTACTAGTGTTCTTACAGGCAATGAAGTGTGCCATCTTAGAGAACCTGTCTACGACCACAAATATAGAATCTCTACCACGCCGAGACATAGGTAACCCAGTGATAAAATCCATGGAAAGATCTTTCCAAGGGCCAGCTGGAATCGGCAGAGGCGTGTAGAGACCATGCGGACTAGACCTGGCCTTAGCCTTATGGCATGTCACACAACTCTAACAATACTTCATAACACTGTTGGCCATCTTAGGCCAGAAGAAGTGCTCGCGAAGTGATGTCAGCGTCTTAGACACGCCAAAGTGACCACGACTATGTGCTTCCTCAATCAGCAAATTTCTGACAGAGGATGAAGGAATGCAAAGCTTCCCACCTTTGTACAGAAAGCCGTCATCAAGGAAATACGTAGCATATTCATGACCAGTGGATTTACATTGCTCAAAGAATGTAGAAAAGAAAGGATCAACAGCATAAAGATCCTTGAGCAATGCAAACCCAAATAACTGAGACTGTAGCTGAGTAATGAGGACGTACCTGCGAGAAAGGGCGTCGGCTACCACATTCTCCTTACCTTTCTTGTGAACAATGAGATAGGGGAACGTCTCCATGAACTCAACCCAGCGAGCGTGGCGTCTGCTAAGAGTCGTCTGGCTGCGCAGATAACTAAGAGCTGCATGATCTGAGTGAATCACGAACTCTGTAGGCCATAGATAGTGTTGCCACGTCTTCAGAACCCGAATCAGCGCGTACAACTCCTTGTCATACGTCGGGTAGTTCAGCTGTGCACCTGACAACTTCTCTGAAAAGTAGGCAATCGGCCTCTTCTCTTGCAACAAGACACCTCCGATGCCGAAATCAGAAGCGTCGCATTCCACCTCGAATCGACGGGTGAAGTCAGGAAGCTGCAACAGCGGCGCACGGCACAAGGCATCCTTCAGGGCGGAAAAAGCAGCATCATGCCGTGGAAGCCAAGTGATAGACGCGGCCTTCTTGGTCAGCTCGTGTAATGGGGCGGCTATAGTGTTGAAATCACGAACAAACCGTCGATAAAAACCAGCCAAACCCAAAAACGAGCGTACCTGAGTAGGAGTAGCTGGCGTCGGCCACTCCTGGATAGCGCGGATCTTTTCTGCATCCACCTGCAGGCCGTCCTTGCTGACGACGAAACCTCGGAAGTTTGTAGAAGGAGAACAAAATACACACTTGCCAAGATTGGCGTATAAGCTCTCTACTCTCAAACACTCTAAAACAAGGCGAAGATGCTCAGCATGGTCATCTAAAGTCCTGGAGTAAATAAGAATATCATCAAAATAGACAACTACAAACTTACCCAGAAAAGCTCTCAAGACATGGTTCATCAGTCTCATGAACGTAGAAGGAGCATTGGTCAGTCCAAATGGCATGACGAGCTACTCATACAGACCATACTTCGTCTTGAAAGCAGTCTTCCACTTGTCCCCCTCCTTCATGCGAATCTGATGATAGCCGCTCTTCAGATCAATCTTGCTGAAGAACTACGCTCCATGTAGCTCGTCAAGCATGTCGTCGAGGCGAGGAATGGGATATCTGTATTTGACGGTGATCTGGTTAATGGCACGGCAATCCACACACATCCTCCAAGAACTGTCCTTCTTAGGCACCAATATGACGGGAACAGCGCACGGGCTAAGAGACTCGCACACATACCCCTTCTCCAACAATTCCTGCACCTGCTTTTGCAACTCCTTTGTTTCCTCTGGAGAAGTTCTGTAGGCAGCTCGGTTGGGAAGAGTAGCTCCCGGAACAAAATCGATCTGGTGCTCAATGCCACGAAGTGGTGGAAGACCATTTGGCAACTCGCCCGGCAGCACATCCTGAAGCTCCTGCAAAACAGACAAAATACAAGAGGGGAGTGCGGACTCTGAAACAGGTAGGGCAGTAGGAAGAGCAATGAGTAGGAAACAGGGAGACTTGCCTTGGATGACGTCGGAAACCTTCCGGCGTCGCGCCAAGAGAAGTCGCTGCTCACAAGTCTCTTTCAGCGCAGAACTACCTTTGCCACCCTTTTGATGATCAGAACCCTTTACAGCGCCCTGTTCTGAAGTGCCCTGGGTACCCGAAGAAGATGCTGCAGGAAGTTGTAGGGAACTCTGCTGGAAAGCTGTAGGGGACTCTGGAGGGGGTTTTTCGTTGTCCTTTGCAGCATGTATAGCCTTGTTCCTTTGTCTAATAGCATGGTCCTGTAAAATCTCATTCGGAGTCATAGGTAAGAGCGTCACGCGCTTTCCATGGTGAGTGAACATGTTACTGTTCAAAAACTCATCATGGAAGACGCGACGGTCAAATAGCCAAGGACGCCCTAACAGAATATGGGTGACATCCATGGCGGTAACATCGCACAAAACAGTGTTTGTAAATGGTCCTATGGAAAAAGTAACGGGACACTGTAAAGAGACATTGTTACCGGGTTGGTCTGAAATCCACTGCAGACCGTAGGGCTGAGGATGTGGTTGCGTCTGAAGATTGAAGTCGTGGACGACTCTCTCATTTATAATGTTGCAGCATGACCCTCCATCAATTATCAGACTCAGCGATGCATTCTTCATACGACACCAGGAATGAAACAGATTCTCTCTTTGGTCAAGTGGACCTCCTTCCTTGACACTGAGGATGCGTCTGGTGACCAAGGCATAATGCATGACGTCTGTATCATGGTCGCCCGGCCTGATCACCTCATCAGTCAGCTCTGCAGACTCCTCTGGGACGTTCTCCTCTTCATTCGAAAGGCTCTCGTAGTCTGCAGTGTGGGCGGAGTAGAGGACACGCTTCTGATTAGGGTAGTCCTTCCGATAGTGTCCTCGTCCACCACATCTGTAACACTCTATATCGCTAGAACGGTCTGTACGGCCTGTCTCAGCAGAGGCCGATGGCTGTCGGCGCGCAGAAGAAGGGGGCGCTGGCCGCGGCGTCGTAGAAGACGCAATACCTGTGCGATCCTGTCTAGGCACAGAACTAGAAGAAGAGTTAGTGCGATAAGAATTGACAGGATTCGAGGTATACCTTGGTGCGGGAGAAGACGAAGACTGCCAAGGCTGTTGTCGACGTCTCTGCGCTTGAAGATAGAGCTTCTGCGCAGTATGTACTACGTTGTTGAGGTCTCGGATTGGCAGAACGTCAACCTGATCCCTGTACGGCTGTGACAAACCCGTTACAAAACGTGTACGTAGAGTAGAGGGAGTAACACTTACCCCGGCCTTGAAGTACATGTCTTCTAAGCGAGCAAATAACTCTTGTGGCGTATCACGACCCTGAGTAGCAAGTGCAATGGCTGTCTTCATATCCTCTCGGTATGTCGTCGGCACATACTTGCGCGTCATGAGCGCCACTAGCTGTTGCCACTCTGTCACAGGTGGTCACCCCATGCGTGCCTGCTGTTGGACCAGTCGGTTCCACCAGGTGCGCGCTGCTCCTTGGAAATGCAAGGTGACGATCTCCACCTTCGCATGCTCCTCATATTGATAGTGTTGAAGAATATGACAGGTACTCTACAACCAATCTATGAAAGTAGAAGGATCATAAGTACCAAGGAAGGGTTCGATTTTCACCTTAATTTCTTGGCGATACGTAGCTGGGGGTGGGTATCGCTGTTGGCCTGCAGCTGGAGCATAGAAATTCTACGGTGGAAGCCCCTGCCGCTGTTGTCCAACTGGTAGTTGTCGTCGTCGCTGCGCTCGTGGAGGACCGACAACACGCTGCTGCTGATAGTGTTGTGGATGATCATGTGCAGCGTAATAAGCAGTCTGATTCTGTGACTGCTGTGGAGGAGGAACCCAACTTGTACGATGAAACTGCTGCTCTGGTGGGTCCTGTAGGGGTGGGTGATAACCTGCAGAAAACCCATAGGCCCCTTCTTCCTCATCCTCAAGGTCAAATTCCTTGAACCCTTCATCTGAATCTGACTCAACAGGAGAAACAGTACTCTGATGGTCAGCAAAAGAATGGACATTGAAGGTTTCAAAATTTACCTGGTGTCGACTTGGACGAGCTGTGGAGGGTTTTCCTTGCTTGCTGGTGGAAGCATGTGGGTCTGTGCGTCTGCTCTGGCGTCTGACGGCACTGTCATCGACCTGTTCATCCTCCTCTGAAGATGACTCATCATCGTCCTGCTCGTCCTCGTCCTGAGAGTTGTGTTCAGGAATTGTCAACTGGGCTGATTTGGAGCGCACCTTCTTCTTCGATGCGCTGCTTTCTTTCTGTGATCCTTTCCGCGGAGGCTGCGTAGGAGGATCGGATATCAGAACGCCCTTGCCCTTTTTCTGCTTCTGGGCTAGGGTACTCTGGTCGTCACACTGGTTCGGTGACGGAGACGGCATCACTCTACTGAGCATGTCACGCAGGGCTGCAAAATTGGCTTCGGAACGTTCATCGGAACGTGCGATGGCAGCGTCGGAACGTTGTTGATTGGCCACCAAAAGCTCAATGGCATTAGCCAGTTGATCGACCCGACCCGTATCCTGTCCGTCATTGGAGTTCACCATTATCTTGAAAAGACAACAGGAACCCCAACAGAGCAAAGGAAAAACAAAAACAAAGCAACAGAAATGAAAGAGAAGTCGAACTACCAAGATATCACAACTGAAAGCAAGGCTGATATGGCCGTGAGGGCGGGAAGGCTAAGGATAATCACACAACAATCACAAAATGCAGCGATAACTCAGCAAACAAATTGTAGATATAAATTGCAGCAATATAAGCCTAGATATGCCAACAAGACTATAACAGCCAAGACAGTGAGAGAGAGAGGAAATGGTAAATGAATCAATAACGATAGGGCAACGATTACCTTATTTTGGCTTTGCGCACCCTATATCTCTTCACTGATGCCACCTAAGTTCGGCTTTTCTCACAAAAGCTCCTGCACTCTAATACCTCTACAAAAACCTCAACTGTTGTCGCCAGGATATAACAGTAGGCACAAAACTTAATCCGGCGTGAACCTAGGCGTCCCGGCTAAGCAGCTGCAAACTAACAAAAGCGGATAACTCACGCCAAAGTCAGAAGGATAACTGTAAAAAGCGAATGCAGAAACCGACACAAAAAGGAAAAATAAAAATAAAAGGACTCAGATCCCTGCAATCTAATACCCCTACAGTAACCTCAACTGATGTCGCAAGGATATAACAGTAGGCACAAAAATTAATCCGGCGTAAACCTAGGCGTCCCGGCTAAGCAGTTGTAAACTAACAAAAGCGGATAACTCACACCAAGGTCAGAAGGATAACTGTAAAAAGCGAATGCAGAAATCGACACAAAAAGAAAGAAATAAAAAATTAAAATACCAAAGACCTTCGTAGTGTGCAAGATGCGGAACCCACGAAAAGAACCCGGATCTGAGGCGTCCGTGATCGTTGCGCTAGGGGGGTCTTTTAACCCGGATCAGAGGCACCCGGAATAGAAGACGTGGCTGCTGGGCGCGCGCGCGCGGCTTGCTGGGCGCCGACGCTACGTGTGTCTTGGCTTGGAGGCGCCGACGATGTTGCTTGTGTGGCGCCGAAGGCCAAGTGCCCTAACCACTTTCCCTAAATACTAGGGTTTGATTGCCTTGATTATTTTTTTGATTGATAATTTTTTTTGGCAATTCTTCATATCTGGCTTTTACTACAAGGAAAGATCTCAGCCTTTTTTTTTTTTTGAATTAGAGAAATTGCAACAAGACTCAAGAACCCTAATCTTCAAGGGTGAAAATTCTTCAAAGATGCCTCCTTGCGCAGATCGGTATTCAAATTTTTTTTTTTTAAATATTCTAGACACCAACAGACTCAATTGATTCAAGTGGGAAACGAAGAGATCAAAGAAGATGCAGATTAATGGCAAATAGGTCAAGTACAGCAATTCAACGTATATGCATGCAAATCTAGATCTATAATTCAATCACCAATTTATCAACACAAGAAGCAATTGTTGTGTGTAGGGGACAAGGTAAGAACTCTAAAAATCAAGCAAACGAATTTTTTGAGGACGAAATTCACTAGAACCGTGAAGAACTAGAGAAAATCACCCAATTTTTGTTTAGAATCAATTCGGTTTTGAAGGGGGGAAAATTCGAATTTTTTTTGACTCTAAAAACTGAACTGAATAATAACAATCAGAATTATCACGAAAAATGCAGGAAAAAAAAATTGGAATTTTTTGACACGAAAATAAGGTTGTGATAAGCAAGGAATCGATTCGACTTACAGATTCGAAGGCTCTGATGCCAGTTGATGTGACCTTTCTATGAAGAAGGTCTCAAGTCCCGGATGAGATCGTGATGAATCCGTAGTGGGGCGAAGCAACTCCTTGAATAGGCGTCTGCGTTGATGGAGATTGCAAGACGACGGCGAGGCGGAAGCGATTGCGGAAGCGATAGGAATTTGAAGGGGATGGCCGTAGGGATGAAGAGTTGTTCACGGCCAGTTTAGGGCTGGAAAAGGATGGAGATTTGGAAGCGGAATAGATGAAGGGAGCACGCTCGACCTAGATCTAAAGGATTTGATGTGCGAATGACGAAGGAGCAAGCTCGACTAGGTGATTCAAGGTGACGTTGAAGGAGCTTCAATGGAGGTTTTCTCTCAACATAAAAGCTATAATTATCAACGTAAAAGAGAAAGGAGGCTACAAAGCTAGGTTAAGTAAAAGGAAGACTCTTCCTTTTCCTTAACCAAAAAGTTCAAAAATAAAACAATTAAAACACTAAAAATTACTCTAAGGGGGTTGGTCATTCTAAGTATAAAAATGACCTCTTAAACTCCCTTAAAAAATGCTGAAAATAATAATAAATAATATCCGGACTAAAAGCTTAAAATGTCATAAATCAGAAATATCGATAACTAGGCGAATAGCGATCAATATTTCTAATCTGTAAACTCCGGGATCTCTACAGACTGTGTAGACGTCCCAACTGTCACTAAACTCAGAATGGATCCCTCATCTGTAGTTGGACGTCCCTGACCTGCTACGAGTCTGGTCACCAGTGATTGAGTCGCAGCTTGAATAGCTTTGGCTCGTGCTCTAGTAATGCGACCTGAGGACCTAAGACTCATAGCCTCCTCCTCGTCTGCAGCAGTCATGGTAGGTGAGGTCACATCAAGTGCCCAGAATGCCTTCGTGGCTTTGGCTTGGTTGGTTGTCGTCGTGGTGTCTTTCCTTCCGTGTTCTTTCGCCGTGTTTAGATTCGTACTGTTTATGTCGGATCTAACTTAGGGTTCCTTGTATGGGTCGACTAGAAGGTTGTTGTGTTGTCGGATCTATACCCGTGTCGAGCCGGAATCCAGTTGTCGTCTTTAGACTATTCTGCGGATTAAGGCAAGTGGCGGTTCGCTCTTGCTCATCGTTCCATATTTACATTAATTATCAGTAGTTTATCTGAGTAATTAATTTGGAATGATTATGGTGTTCATCTGGAAACGGTTTTGTTAACTATTTTGGAAAACTAAAATATGATGTTATAATAGGTTGTATATCTGTTAGAACAACGCTATTATATATATATATGTGATTAATACAGATATTATTATAGGTTGTATATTGTTAGAACAATGCTATTTTATCTGTTTCTGGCCGCGATGGTTTTGTTGTGATTGATTACTGTGTTGAACTGTTTAGATAGCACGAGTATTCGTAGGAACGCTACTGTGTATCTCATTGCGAGTGCTAGTCATTTCTTGATAACCTGGTGGTTAGGATTTAGTTCCTACCATCCTTTTCTAATGCCGTTTGTAGGGATTTAGTTCCCGACTCCGCCTTGAGGGATTTAGTTCCCGTGGGATTTAGTTCCTGATTCGACTATTGTGATTTAGTTCCCGAGTCAACTCTGTCTTAGGGATTTAGTTCCCGAGGGATTTAGTTCCCGAACCGACTTTAGGGATTTAGTTCCCGAGTCAACTCCGTCCATGGATTTAGTTCCCGACGGTATCTCTTTATCCCGATGGATTAGATGATTTAAAAGCCTATAACGTGATGTGGGTTTTTGGAATTAAATAAGATAAAGTGCCCGAGTGCACATAATTAATATACCTTTGGCGAGTAGTGCAACTAAGTAAATAGTGTAGCTAGGAAAGCTCGTCTCGACTGTTGATCAGAGTACGTTCTCTTTCCAATCTGGATTAGCTGTAAGCGATGAGGTTGGTCGTAAACCGAAACATCTTAGTCAGTTTTTAAATCGTTATGTGGTTCTGTAAGATCCAGACTTGAATGTAGTACGTTCTCCTTCCGATCTGGATTCGATGTAAGCGGTGAGGTTGGTTGTGAGCCGAAGCATCTCAGTCAGCTTTTAATCACTGTTGTTTGATTCTGTAAACATTCCAGATTTGTCATATTTCCTTAAAGACTCATTTCCGTTGGAGTCTTCTTTCGGGTCGATTTCTGTGAAGATTCAGTCTTCCAGAATCTTCTCTTGTGCATATCTCTTGTTTATTCAAGTAGAGTATGGTGGTTGACAAGCGTACTCGATTATTATTCGAGGGACGAGGAGTCTAACCTAATACGACTGCTTAGAACCATTCTGCTTTTTACCATTGCTAGTCTATTCAAGTAGACTAACCCACGAACTTTGTTCTCCGCATGTGGGCTGGTGTCATCCGTTCGATTCGGCACATCAGATAGAGCGAAGATATGAGGAGACTAGATTGACTATGAAGACGACGGTTGTTTTTGGATGTTTTAATAATTGCTTTTAATCAGGTTGAGATCCTTGGGCAGGTGACCATTACGATCACAACCCTTTTTGTAATATCTTTTATAAGTCTTCCGCTGTACTTTGTTTAAACTCTGTGTTTGGCCTATTCGGGATTGGGATGTAATCCCGTAACTCATGTTTCATTTGATTGATGTTTTGATTTGGATACTTTGATCATTATGTATCATTGTATGCCTTAAATTGTATTTAAACCGGTGAAGCCTTGGGTGATCTTGGTAAGGAACACTGGGGTCACTGGCGGTAATACATTTCCAAATGGGTTAAGATTTGGGGGTGTTACACTACTAATAAGACTATTTCATTTATAATGACACTCTTCATGTACTATTAACGACACTTTAATTTTCTCTGTCTCCTTTTTTTTTTTGTAATGACACTTTTTGTTGCTTCAGGTTGTTTATTCTTTCAGTTTAATGACATTTCTCTGGCATTTCTAGTAGCCGTTTTTAGTTTTAATGACACTTTATTTACATTTCAAGTAACCAGTTATCTTTCAGTGTAATGACACTTTATTTACTTTTTGAATGACACTTTTTAAAATTGCTTACAGGTGTGGATATTGGAGACATTCCCAAAATTTATTGATGTTGCTCATGTCTCATGCAAACCTGAAAAAACGGTGCCATATTGTATTCGTTGGAGCAGTACATCTGAAGAAAAGCTTGCGACAAAGATGCAGGTTATGAATGCCGCCAACAAACCAGGATTTGTATGTATCCTTTTTCTGCATTTGTATATTTTAAAGAATTTCAATTCACTACTTTGATGACTAATATAGTTTATGACATTTTTTCCTTTGTGTTGTGATTTCAGAGTTTTGTTCATCCATCGTCTGATGAGTTAGAACAATTCAAATCTGCTTGTTTTAAAATGGAAGTGCCTGATGACACCTTTGATTCAGTAGTTCAAAGTTGGGTTTCTGATCAAGAGGGTGCTATGAAAAAAAGTGTATTTGATCTTGATTCTGAATATACTGGAAATGATGATGATGATGATGATTTTGTATCACCCACACCAAAGAGGCTGTGCATAGAGTATCCTAAAAATGATACATTAGATTCTGGGGAAGGAAGACATGTATGTGGTGGAAGACTTCAACTTCGTAAGAAGACCACTGCTAATAAAATCAAGTTCGAGGTAGAGGGCAAGAAGGAAAAGATGGAAATGAAGGAACAGAAGGAGATGAAGGAAAAGGAGGAAAAGAAGGAAAAGAAAGAAAAGGTGTGTTGACACTTTCTGTTAACCTACTGTATTTTTTAATGACATATTTTCTTTTAATGACACTTTGAAAACAGAAGCAACTAATTTTGTAATGACACTTTTTTGATGTTCTAATGGCACTTTTATTTCCTAATGACACTTTTTTTTCCTAATGACATATTTGTTTCCTAATGACACTTACAAAAGAGAGGTTGCTATTATTTTAGTGACACTTTTATGATGTTCTAGGTAAAGGGCAAGAAGGAAAAGATGGAAATGAAGGAACAAAAGGAGATGAAGGAAAATAAGGAAAAGAAGGAAAAGAATGAAAAGAAAGAAAAGGTGTGTTGACACTTTTCTGTTAACCTATTGTATTTTTTAATGACATATTTGTTTTTTAATGACACTTTGTAAACAGAAGCTACTAATATTGTAATGACACTTTTGTTTTCTAATGACACTTTTGTTTCCTAATGAAGGGGAGAAATGAGCATATTCCAAAATGGGGACAACATCTTCTTGATAGTATGAAGGTTCAGCAGAGGTCAGTGAGAGATATTCAATTTAGTGTTCATGACACCCAAGGCTAGATTGAGAAGTTGCAAAAGAATGTTAAAAGTATTCTAACCCTGCTCTTGGGTAGAAACCAACCTTCTAGTGATGAAGAAGATGATGATGATGTATTGATGGAAGTGAATCCTACAAATGATCTAGCACCTGAGGCGGCTGATGAAGTAATGGTCGACATTGCACCTGAGGCGGCTGATGAAAAGATGGTTGACGCTGTAGATTCTGTAGTACCTGAACAAGTTCAAGAGAAAACATCTACTTTCATTGACATTCTAGATTCTGCAAAAGCTGAAGATGTTCAAGATAAAGAAGGTTTTGCAGAAGCTGAAGATGGTCAAGAGAAAGCATCTACTGTCATTACTGAAGGCAATGACGTTCAGGATAAAGCAACGACTTTCATTGCTGAAGGCGGTGGTTTTCTCGATGTTGTGGTGTGTTCTGTTATAGAAGATATTAACGGTTCTTCCTCAACCAACGCTCAACGTGACCAACTTTTTAATTCCTTGTTTGGAAATGATGGGAAGGTAGAAGACAAAAATGAGGAGTCAGTTAAGGATACTGATTTGCAGAATGAGGGAAAAGAAGAGGAAAATGATGGGAAGCAAGAAGAGAAAAATGAGGAGTCATTGGAGGAGAGTGATCTACCAGATTCTCGTATTGTAAGGAAGTCCACCAGAGTTGTAAAAGAAAGTCGCAATGCGGTCACTCCATTTACCACTGAAAAGAAAAAGAAGGCCAAGAAGCGCAAGCATGTACCGCTTCCAAGGAGACCGCGTTACTCCTACTATGATAATACGGCTCGTAAAGAACTCCATGACTGGTATAAACTAAGTAAGTAAACTGTTCTCTAGTAAATATCATTAGGATTATGACATGAAGCTGCTCATTAAAATATTTGACTAACAACTTTTTTTTATCATAGTGAGAATCCAGAAGATACTTGGTGTGGACATGAAGTGGGTCATAAGGATGATTTCTGGGAGACCCTTGTGAAAAATGGATGTTGGTTATGGGATGAGGTAAGTTTTGTTGTATTTGTTTGTTTTCTAATGACACTTCATCTTCAATGACACTTTTCCACACTTCAGTGACAATTAGATTGAATTACCGATGAACTTTTAATGACACTTTGTTTCAATGACACTTTGTGGCAATTGAACAAGAACACATGTTTTAATGACACTTTGTGGCCATTGAACAAGACCATTGTTGTTGGATACTGATGAACTGTTTTAATGACACTTTGTTGCAATGACACTTTTTGGTAATGACACTTTGTTGTAATGACACTGTTTGGTATTAATACTTTTTTTTCATTTTCTGTTTGCATTCAATGACACGTTCCTTTAATGATGTGTTTATATGATCTTTTTTTTTCCAGCATATTAGTGAGGTTCTTTTTCTGTTCCGCAAGCATATTCATGGCAATCCTGATTTTTACAAGAAATGTGTCATTCTGGATTGGATTTGGTACAAGAAGTTTGCTCGCGAACAAGTAGAAAGGTACAGATCTGGTGTGGATAATCCCACAGACTTTCAATTTGTATTTTGATGGTTCCTTTCCCAATCATTTTGGGAAATCTTGGTACGAAGGTATACACACCATTTAATCTGGAAGATAAACATTGGATTGGATTAGAGATAAACTTGCCTAAATCCGAAGTGAAAGTATTGGATTGTGCTCCTCACTTGTACAAAGACAAAGAACTTGAATATTTTCTTCAACCACTTCTGGATTTCCTTCCTCATTTGCTGCGTTCTTCTGGGCGATTCACTCACCTTGGAACATTTGAACAATCTTTTACCTGGTGCAGAGATCTATCTCTCCCGGAAGACAGAGCAGGGTAAATCACTTCCCCACCCCACTGTATTAGTCAATGACAGATTATTAGATTACAATTTATAACACTCATTTTCCTATTTGTTTTTATCTTACAGTGGCAATTGTGGAATTTATACTATCAAGTATATTGAATCATTGGTTTTCGGATCAAGTTTGGATGATTTAGATGACGACCATATGAGAGCACATCGGGAGAAGATTGCGATTGACCTGTTCAAGCATACTTGGACATGGGAAGCTTTACCAGAAAAATAGTGATGAGGTTTTAGAATTAGGATGATAGTTTGACCTGTAATTTTAGATGACTTTTTAGTTTGTAATGGTATTAAGTCAAGAATTACAGTGTAATGACATTTTACAAGTATTAAGAAAAGAATTACATTGTAATGACATTTCAGAGTGTTTTAATGACACTTTTTTGTCTCTGATAATTTTAATGACACTCTTACATACTAATGACACTTCGTATCAGTGACACTTTTTAGTGACTTTTTAGAAGCATTAAGACAAGAATTACAGTGTAATGTCATTTCAGAGTGTTTTAATAACACTTTTTTGTCTCTGGTAATGACACTCACATTTTAATGACACTTTAAATTTCATGACAGTTTTTTGCCCCTGCTAATTTAAATGACACTTTCACTTGCTAATGACACTTCATATCAGTGACACTTTAATGACACTTTGTATGAATGAAACTTTTAATGACACTATTTTGTGCATTTCCAGACTGATTCTAATGACACTTTCCCATAAATACATAAATCTGTCATTATCAAGAGAAATCCTTAAAACTGTTTTAATATCACTTTTCCAACTTTGTATTTGATTTATCGTAACAAAATATATGCACCAAAATCCTAAAAACTGTCTTAATGACACTTCTCTATATTAGTGTAAGTTTTTTATAATGATTAAACAAAACGATTATTTTTCTTAATCCATTTGCATAAAACTTTCGTTGTTGCTTGATGCTGCTATGTTGTTGCTTGATGCTCTGTTCATGCATGTCTTCTTGTTATGTTCAGCTATCCCACATAATCCACACTTGACCGTCTTTATTCTTGATGATTGTTTTCTTAAATTCTCCTTCTGGGGGCAGCCTTCGCTTTCTTCGCCTTCCTGCCTTCTTTGTATAATATGGTGGGAGAATTACTATGTTGCTAATACACTCAGGAACAGTCCACTGAGATTTCATAGGCACAGGATATATAGTTTCCTTATACGTCATCTTCCAACTCTCAAACTGATAGTAGGGACTTATAAATTTAGTAATCCTACCATTAACCTTTTTAATGGAAGTCATGGCATGTGAGCATGGTATTTTATCCAAGTCAAAAACCCTACAACTGCACGTTCTTCTAGATAGATCAATAACTCCAGTGAAGCTCCCACCAGATACCTCAAACTGAACTCTATTTAGTTGCTTTGCTTCATATCTTTTAGACTCCTTATATCTTGCCTCTACAACTTCCTTCACATGTGGTGGTAATTCTTTATTGTGGCATATTGTAAGTTCCTGACGCTTGTTAAACCAACTTGAAAGCAAAGATCTAATGTAATCCAGTAGAGCAACTATTTGGTATGACCTAGCGTCCCTCAACACTGTAAACACAACATCCAGAAAAAGTGTCATTAGAAATTTAGAAACTCAGAAAATTCTAATGACATTCTTGTTTTCTCACCTTTTAAATCCCTTATTTCATATTCAAATCTGTTAATCAATGACACTATGTCTGGATTATGCACATAATCAATCTAATGACACTTTTTCAACAATTTAAACACATCCAGAAAAAAGTGTCATTAAAATGCCAGAAACTCAGAAAATTCTAATGACATTCTTGTTTTCTCACCTTTTAAATCCCTTATTTCATAGTCAAATCCGTTAATCAATGACACTATTTCTGGATTATGCACATGATCAATCTAATGACACTTTTTCAACACATTAAACACATCTAGAAAAAGTGTCATTAAAATGCCAAAAACTCAGAAAATCCTAATTGACATTCTTGTTTTATCACCTTTTAAATCCCTTATTTCATATTTAAATCTGCTAATCAATGACACTATTTCTGAATTATGCACATAATCAATCTAATGACACTTTTTCAACACTTTAAACACATCCAGAAAAAGTGTCATTAAAATGCCAGAAACTCAGAAAATTCTAGAAGTATTCCAATATATACCCGAGTTTATGTTTTCTGAGTTGTTTGTTGTCATTATATTGTATCTGTCACCTCGACATTGAGCTTGAGCCCACTTCTGGAAATTCACAATAGTGAGGTACTCTCCAATTTCTGGGTTGATTGCACATATTTGCTTAAACCATTGCTCAAACTCAGTGATTGTATAGGCATTAGCTGCATTCGAGAACAATCCAAGCACACCTTTTTCCTTGAACCTTGTTTTCAGATTCGACTTTAGATGTCGCATGCAAACCACATGCTTTGTTGAACTGTACACTGTCTCTACAACTTTTACAATGCTAAAATGTCGATCAGAGATAATCACTAAATCATCTGACGATGGGATGATAGTATGCAGTTGTTGAAAAAACCAAGTCCATGATTTGTCGTTTTCTGAGTCAACTACGGCATATCCAAGAGGATAGATCTGGTTGTTTGCATCCTACGCGGTTGCTATCATTAGATTACCCTCATAATTCCCATGAAGAAATGTACCATCCACCATGATCACCTACCAAAAAAACGAAATCAGAACAGAAACATTAATGACAGATTAAGAGACAAACATCAATGACACTTTGACTTTGGATAATGACACTTATTTTCAATGCAGAAGAGAAACATTAATGACACTTTTAGACATCAATGATGAACTGTTTAAGATGCTAATGACACTATCATTTGAGCATACTTGCAATAATGACACTTCTAGAATATTCACATTTCTTACATGCTAATGACACTTTTTGCAGTGTTTTAATGACATTGTTTGCTAATGACAATAAACGTTAGAAGTGTATCTTTCTCATTGCAGTAAAACCTCTGATTGATGCTCCGATTGAAATGAATACGTACTTGAACCGGTTTTCGTCATCAGTCTCAAACCACGTATATGTGCCAGGGTTGACACTCTTCAACATATAGCAATATGAAGGTATCATTGCATAGTTTTCTTCCGGTGTACCTCTTATCAAGTTTTGTGCCCATTCCTGCGCTTTCCAATAGCTGACATCCTGATACCACTCCTCCCTCGTATCATTCCGAATCATGCCAGCATTCGATCATTTCTTAACACCTATGAACCTATATTTTACAAGAGCAAACACATTAATTTCTTATGGAATCTAAAGCAATAACATATTCAATTATATACTGTCATTACAAGCTATCTTACCTTGTCTTTATCTGCTGAGCAACAATTTTATATGTAGGTTTAGAGTGTTTTGCACATCTTGAATCAAACGAGCAAGAATGTTCATCAATGAGTTTCCTTATCTCAAAGTATTCGGAACCCTTCAATTTTGCAGTTCGGATTCTCCATTTGCAGTCGGCATCCACACATAACACCTTATATAGTTCTGCACTTGACTTATAAACTTTGTATCCAAAGTTCTCACACATCGCCATTTTTTTATGGCAGTTTTCAAATCTTCTTTTGTCTTAAACATCTGTCCTATATGTAGAAAATCATTTCTTGTTGGCAGAGCATGATCATTTACCTTGGAAGATTGCCCTATGTCCAATGACACTCTGTTGTCACAATGAACATTAAAATCCAAAGGCAAATCCTCTTGAGCATCCACCATCTGCACGCTATTGTTTTCAGCTGTCAACGTGTTTTGGATTTCACTGTTTGTCAACAAATTAGTAGACAAAGCAGTAGACAACGCAGTTGACAACACATACAATGACAGCGTCCATGATACTTGTGGGCACTCATTAATATTAACAAATAAACTGTAATCCTCGTCGGTATCAACTACATATGGACTTGTTAGCTGTTGGAAAGGATGCAAATGACCTAAGACAAGGTCAGATGATGTTGATTTTATCTTGAACCTGTCTATAATCATTTTTTTAAGATCTTCAAACTGCAAAGTGTCATTAACCATAAAAGCTTTGGATATGGCATCTCCAATATAAGCACAACACCCCTCTTCTACTTTCCATTCCCCTCCAAAGAACACTTTTAGAATTCTTATCTGCATCTGTATAATATCAAATCCACAAAACTGTCTTAATGACACTTTTGTTAATTCAAACGCAACAGCTTTAATGACAGTCTTTTCACTATCCTAAAATCTCTTATTATAAACCTTATTGATCTATGCCAATTTTCTCTCCAATGACACTTCCATGTGATTTTAAAAGTGTCACTACAAATCCATAAATACGGATAATTATAATGACACTTTTGTAAATTACAGATTTTCAAAGTGTCACTACAATTCCAGATATACAGAGAAGATTAATGACTCCAATGACACTATTTCAACACTGTCATTGCAACATCCTGAAAAAGTATCATTGCAAATCCAGAAACACAGAAAAGTGTCATTGAAAACCCAGAAACACAGAAAGTTCCAATGAAACTATTTCAATTATGCTCAGAATGATTCTAATGACACTTTTTTTCATGTGATTTTAAAAGTGTCACTACAAATCCATAAATGCAGATAATTATAATGACACTTTTGTATATTACAAATTTTCAAAGTGTCACTACAATTCCAGATATGTAGAGAAGATTAATGACTCCAATGACACTATTTCAACACTGTCATTGCAACATCCTAAAAAAGTGTCATTGCAAATCCAGAAACACAGAAAAGTGTCATTGAAAACCACGAAACACAGAAAATTCCAATAAAACTATTTCAATTATGCTCAGAATGATTCCAATGACACTTTTTTACATGTGATTTTAAAAGTGTCACTACAAATCCATAAATGCGGATAATTGTAATGACACTTTTGTAAATTACAAATTTTCAAAGTGTCACTACAATTCCAGATATGCAGAGAAGATTAATGACTCCAATGACACTATTTCAACATTGTCATTGCAATATCCTGAAAAAGTGTCATTGCAAATCCAGAAACACAGAAAAGTGTCATTGAAAACCCAGAAACACAGAAAATTCCAATGAAACTATTTCAATTATGCTCAAAATGATTCTAATGATACTTTTTTCCATGTGATTTTAAAAGTGTCACTACAAATCCATAAATGCGGATAATTATAATGACACTTTTGTAAATTATAGATTTTCAAAGTGTCACTACAATTCCAGATATGCAGAGAAGATTAATGACTCCAATGACACTATTTCAACATTGTCATTGCAACATCCTGAAAAAGTGTCATTGCAAATCCAGAAACACAGAAAAATGTCATTGAAAACCCAGAAACACAGAAAATTCCAATGAAACTATTTCAATTATGCTCAGAATGATTCTAATGACACTTTTTTCAATGTGATTTTAAAAGTGTCACTACAAATCCATAAATGCGGATAATTATAATGACACTTTTGTATATTACAGATTTTCAAAGTGTCACTACAATTCCAAATATGTAGAGAGACTCCAATGATACTATTTCAACACTGTCATTGCAACATCCTGAAAAAGTGTCATTGCAAATCCAGAAACACAGAAAAGTGTCATTGAAAACCTAGAAACACAGAAAATTCCAATGAAACTATTTCAATTATGCTCAGAATGATTCCAATGACACTTTTTTACATGTGATTTTAAAAGTGTCACTACAAATGCATAAATACGGATAATTGTAATGACACTTTTGTAAATTATAAATTTTCAAAGTGTCACTACAATTCCAGATATGCAGAGAAGATTAATGACTTCAATGACACTATTTCAACATTGTCATTGCAACATTCTGAAAAAGTGTCATTGCAAATCCAGAAACACAGAAAAGTGTCATTGAAAACCCAGAAACACAGAAAATTCCAATGAAACTATTTCAATTATGCTCAGAATGATTCTAATGACACTTTTTTCCATGTGATTTTAAAAGTGTCACTACAAATCCATAAATGCGGATAATTATAATGACACTTTTGTAAATTATAGATTTTCAAAGTGACACTACAATTCCAGATATGTAGAGAAGATTAATGACTCCAATGACACTATTTCAACACTGTCATTCCAACATCCTGAAAAAGTGTCATTGCAAATCCAGAAACACAGAAAAGTGTCATTGAAAACCCAGAAACACAGAAAGTTCCAATGAAACTATTTCAATTATGTTCAGAATGATTCTAATGACACTTTTTTCCATGTGATTTTAAAAGTGTCACTATAAATCCATAAATGCGGATAATTATAATGACACTTTTGTATATTACAGATTTTCAAAGTGTCACTACAATTCCAGATATGTAGAGAAGATTAATGACTCCAATGATACTATTTCAACACTGTCATTGCAACATCCTGAAAAAGTGTCATTGCAAATCCAGAAACACAGAAAAGTGTCATTGAAAATCCAGAAACACAAAAAATTACAATGAAACTATTTCAATTATGCTCAGAATGATTCCAATGACACTTTTTTACATGTGATTTTAAAAGTGTCACTAAAAATCCATAAATGCGGATAATTGTAATGACACTTTTGTAAATTACAAATTTTCAAAGTGTCACTACAATTCCAGATATGCAGAGAAGATTAATGACTCCAATGACACTATTTCAACATTGTCATTGCAACATCCTGAAAAAGTGTCATTGCAAATCCAGAAACACAGAAAAGTGTCATTGAAAACCCAGAAATACAGAAAATTCCAATGAAACTATTTCAATTATGCTCAGAATGATTCTAATGATACTTTTTTCCATGTGATTTTAAAAGTGTCACTACAAATCCATAAATGCGGATAATTATAATGACACTTTTGTAAATTACAGATTTTCAAAGTGTCACTACAATTCCAGATATGCAGAGAAGATTAATGACTCCAATGACACTATTTCAACACTGTCATTGCAACATCCTGAAAAAGTGTCATTGCAAATCCAGAAACACAGAAAAGTGTCATTGAAAACCCAGAAACACAGAAAATTCCAATGAAACTATTTCAATTATGCTCAGAATGATTCTAATGACACTTTTTTCCATGTGATTTTAAAAGTGTCACTACAAATCCATAAATGCGGATAATTATAATGACACTTTTGTATATTACAGATTTTCAAAGTGTCACTACAATTCCAGATATGTAGAGAAGATTAATGACTCCAATGATACTATTTCAACATTGTCATTGCAACATCCTGAAAAAGTGTCATTGTAAATCCAGAAACACAGAAAAGTGTCATTGAAAACCTAGAAACACAGAAAATTCCAATGAAACTATTTCAATTATGCTCATAATGATTCCAATGACACTTTTTTACATTTGATTTTAAAAGTGTCACTACAAATGCATAAATGCGGATAATTGTAATGACACTTTTGTAAATTACAAATTTTCAAAGTGTCACTACAATTCCAGAAATACAGAAAAGTATCATTGAAAACCCAGAAACACAGAAAATTCCAATGAAACTATTTCAATTATGCTCAGAATGATTCTAATGACACTTTTTTCCATGTGATTTTAAAAGTGTCACTACAAATCCATAAATACGGATAATTATAATGACACTTTTGTATATTACAGATTTTCAAAGTGTCACTACAATTCCAGATATGTAGAGAAGATTAATGACTCCAATGATACTATTTCAACACTGTCATTACAACATCCTGAAAAAGTGTCATTGCAAATCCAGAAACACAGAAAAGTGTCATTGAAAATCCAGAAACACAAAAAATTACAATGAAACTATTTCAATTATGCTCAGAATGATTCCAATGACACTTTTTTATATGTGATTTTAAAAGTGTCACTACAAATCCATAAATGCGGATAATTATAATGACACTTTTGTAAATTACAAATTTTCAAAGTGTCACTACAATTCCAGATATGCAGAGAAGATTAATGACTCCAATGACACTCTTTCAACATTGTCATTGCAACATCCTGAAAAAGTGTCATTGCAAATCCAGAAACACAGAAAAGTGTCATTGAAAACCGAGAAACACAGAAAATTCCAATGAAACTATTTCAATTATGCTCAGAATGATTCTAATGACACTTTTTTCCATGTGATTTTAAAAGTGTCACTACAAATCCATAAATGCGCATAATTATAATGACACTTTTGTAAATTACAGATTTTCAAAGTGTCACTACAATTCCAGATATGCAGAGAAGATTAATGACTCCAATGACACTATTTCAACACTGTCATTGCAACATCCAGAAACACAGAAAAGTGTCATTGAAAACCCAAAAACACAGAAAAGTGTAATTGTAAATCCAGAAACACGGAAAATTCTAATGACATTCATCCCTTATTTCATATTCAAATTTTTTAATCAATGACAGTATTTATGGATTATGCACATAATCAATTCAATGACACTATTTCAACACCGTAAACACAACATCCAAAAAAATGTCATTGGAGAAGAAGAGCCCACCCTAAACCCTAAACTCCTCCCCGGAGAAAAATCAACCTACCTGTAGTCACTGGCGTGCGGTGGTGTGCGGTGGCGTGGAGAAGAAGAGCTTCGATCGGTGGCAACCTCCTAGCCCTGGCGTGCAGTGCCGTGGAGAAGAAGAGTTGCTCGTCGATTGGTGGCGAGCGTGGAGAAGAATGTTGCTCGTCGATCGATGGCGAGCGTGGAGAACGGTGGCGATCGGTGGGAGGTCGCTACTATTTTATTGAAGATCTTGTATTTTAATTATTATAAGTATATAAAAAGTTGGGGGAGGGGGTTAGTTTTTAAAGGGGCTAGTTTCCTAATAAAAACCTTATAGATAGGTCATTTAGTTTTTTGCAAATGTTATTTCTTCTCCGATTTAGGGAAACTTATCCCTAATCAGTTACCAGAAAGCAGCGCCTACAATCGCAGATTGAATGATGCTCTTCGCCCAAGATTCACAGACAAGGTCTAGATTTATCATCGCTATCTTCAGGTCACCAATTGAAGTTCGTTTTGAGTCTTAAGAATCTGCACTTTTTGTTTCGTTTTTGCTTGTTACAATAAGTCTCAAGGAGAAAAGAAAGAGAAGAGCAAGCGATTCTGTTATTCCCTCGTTGTTTACAGGTTGAAGAATGATGTTGATTCATATTTACTGTTTTGCTCTTGTGTTCACCTAAACCATTAGACAGTATACAAAAATGTTTGTGGCATATGTAAAACTTTGTGGATTTATCGACTGTTAACTACTTCAAGTGATGGCTTTGTGGATCCTCCAAAATAACCTAAACTTGTGCATTGAAAAGGATTTAAGATGTGCTATGGAAGTCTAATATGTTTCTGTGTTCAATGATTAACAGAATCCAACTATGAAGATAGCCAGGGCCGGCCCAAAGGGGTGGGCGAGAGGGGCGACTGCCTAGGGCCCATCGGAAAAGGGGGTCCAAACTTAATATTGAATTGTTATTATATGTATTTTTTTAATATTAGTATACAAAATAATACTTGGTTCAATGGTAGAGGAGTGTGAGTTTTTTCTTTACATTTTAAAAGGTTGTGAGTTCAATCCTTATATCTTATCATTTTTTTAATTTAAATTGTAGGCCCTCTTTTTCTTTTATTAAAATAAATTGCTAAGCTTTTGATTTCTTGATAGTTTTGAACGCGAATAGGCCCCCTTTCTTTTCTTTTTCAAAACTTAACTTTAATTTCATTGTCTATATTTTAGTTTTTTAATATAATTTTTAACTAATTTGTTGGTATATTCTTTTAACAAATACAAGAGAAATTTTTTTATTTTTATACATGTATTGTTTGTATATCACCTATCTTAATTTTATAAAATTTTCACTTGATGTTGTAAATGTGGGGCTAGTTTTATGGTGTAAATATATAAGGATTTAAAAAAAATCTTCCTTAGATTTTTTATATCTCACACATTTTATTTTCAATTTTTTTCGCATATGGGTGAATTTTCAATTTAATTGTACATAAAAAAAATTCACTTTTGTTCCTTTAAAAATCTTCCTATGAGCATTATTGTGACTCGGTCAACATATTTTAGTCAAATTGTACATATGTTTACCCCATTTTTATATAAAAAAATTTAAAATAATTATATGGTATATTTGTTAGGGTCTTGATTTCTATTTCGCCCCAGGACCCACCAAAGTTTAAGACCGGCACTGAAGATAGCATAGAACTGTTGAGGCTTTCTGCTAAAATTCTCTTGGACCTTTGTAGCACCAGTTCTCCGACCAGATTGCATCTTTGCAATCAATTATATGCTTCCTAGTTCTCAATTCTCACCAATATTTGAACCACCATGTTCATTCCTTATGTGATTATTTGTTCCACATGCAGATCGAGGGGGACAACTTTGCAAACTGGACGCATCAAGATGTAGACTTTATCATAGGTAGCAACTGGTGATTTATGACTGAACTGTTTGGTCACTATTACTTGTGAGTTGTTTTGGATCTAGTTTACTTTGCATAGCATAAAATGTGCAGCACTTCTAATATAGGTGGTATATATTTTTTCTAATAAATGTTATACTTCTTATGCCTATAAATTGTAATGCATGTTGGAATCAATCTGTTTTCGTTGGCTTTCTTAAAGAGCTAATAATTGTTCAGCAAGTAGAAAATCACTAGAATTACCTCCAAGATGGTCAGCATAATTGTATATGGTGTTCTTCTGTACATCTATATACCAGAGTTTCTTGTTGGCTTCAGTGCCAATTTTCATAGAACTGCTTATTGCCTCACATTCACACTATAATAGATAGCACTGGGAAATTTTTGCAACAGGTGATTTCACAATTATAATTTCGAACTCTTAGCTAATGTGAAGCAAATCTATTTACATAATGCTTGTGTAATCTGTACATGCATATTTTCTATCATCTGTGCTTAAGGTTGTTTGACATGTTGGTGTATACTATCAATTTGACTTTTATTGGTATTAGTCTCATTGGAAATTTAAACGTTTTGGACCGAATTTTGGCAATCAAGCTTCATTGAAGAATTTACTCTCGCTGGGGAAGGACACAGAGCTGATTCAAACTACTGTTAACAACTTGGTCATGCACTTGATTACGAGGATGTCTACACCTCTTGATGAAGGTTCTAGTTTCTTGGTCATCAATAATGAACAATCTTAACTTACTTTATTTTAGCATTCGCTTTTCTAGTGGTATCTAAATTGGTTGAGATGTGCTTCATCTTTGTTGCAGTTCCCTTTTTAAATGTTGTGTTTTTGGTGGCTTGGAATGTTTGTGAATTAGGATCATACAAATTTGACAGCAACAACTTGATTGAATTAATCATACAAATTTGACAGCAACAGATTGCATATTTTCAGTCAATTATATGCTTTCTAGTTCTCAATTCTCACCAATATTTGAATCACCACGTTCATTCCTTTTGTGGTCATTTGTCTACTTGCTTGCTCTAGGATATTGCTATGATTGTTGTAGGGACATGATGTGCACTTGGTGTCAGTATCTTGACTGCATTCCTTCAAAAGGTTGGACTTGTAAGATCAAACCATATACTTGCAAGGTATAATTTGCTCATAAAAAGAAAGTAAGCTGCATAATTTTCAGAAATCTTTTCTACTCTATTTACCTTTGTTCACATTAGGATTAATCTATTTAAGAAAAAAGTATTTTTTATTTCTTGCCTTTTTTGTCAAGACAGTTCTATATGAGTGATAGAAACCATTTTCTAGTTAATCATTGTCTTAGCACCTATTTCTTCATATAATACTACAGATCTTATCTCTTGCGAGTTTTTAATGACATGTTTCCTTCACTTCTTGATTAATTTTCCCTCTAGTTCTTGGTTTTTTCTAACATCATGAGTTCCTGGTTTTTTCTAACATCATGTGTAACATAAAACTTGATATGATTTTGCAGGACCTATTGGAGGCCTTGAGTCAGTTAGAAGAAGACCTGAAGGATAAGATGAAGAAAATGAGCTCATTTGACAAGTACAAGCAGGAAGTTCTACTGGGTCATCTTGACTGGTCTCCTATGCAACTGATGTTTGCAGAGTTTAATGTTGCATTATTGACTAACCTGTTACTCTATTGTCTTTCAATGTTGTATAGGTGACAAGATATTATACAGAGTTTAATACTGCCTTATTTCCTTAGCACTCTAGTCTCTTCAATGTTGTATAAGCACATTAGTTACAAAGAGAATTATCTTGTTTTGCTTCAATGTTGTAATCACTCATTAATGAAGTAATTAGACATATAAAATTATCCTTCATATATTGAGAACTATCCTGTCACCAATACTCATCTACTAAAAAAATGATATTGTGATCTGATTCTTGGCAAGGGGAAATTTGTTGTAAAGCGAAATTGATTCTCGTAGTTTGAGATTCAACAGTTAGTGCTTGACTCTTAAACAAAAAAAAAACAGTACTTGACATTTTCTTGCATGAATGTATTGCCCTTATGATGGTAGGCAATTCAAAGATGATGCATGATCGGTGGATTATCAACTTTAGTTGAATGAAAATGGACATAGCATCAAGTCTCTGCTTTCAGGTATTTTCTCGGATTGAACAATTACAATGTCGGAATGAATAATTTTGGCACATGGTATAGTTCTATTGTCGGAATGAACAATTGACTGTGAAGGCTAGAGTTTGAGATTATTTTATTCATTTGGCCATAAGATTTCTGCTCAGTTTTCTTTTGATTTTTCAAGTATTGCATGATTTATAAAATAACAATCAATCAGAACACATCTAGAAAGATGGTGAGGTGATTGCATAGTGAGATGAGTGCAGGTGAATTCTGTTGAGTTTTGTTGTGATATTAAGATACTGCTTTTTTGCTTGATAATCTTGGGTTATTGTGGAATAGATTATTCTGAAATGTGGACTATCTTTTTGGTTACTTGTAATTGTCACTTCTTACTTCTTAGCATGTTGATGAATGGTGTTTTATCAATTATTGGCTTCTGTTAGGTCATCTTGGCTGGCATGTTGTGATTTGGAATAAATATGTATGAGACTTGGGGTGTGTTTGGCATGACACAAGTTCCCTTATAAGGCCTCCATATCAGCACATTATCACATCATCTTATTGTATGCCTTACCATACATTAGCAGCATGTCCTATCAAACACACCTTATGTAATATCCCTCATTTTATAAGAATATTTTGGAATTTTTCCAACTCCTGTATTACAAGTCGGATTAATTTTAGAGAGGTTCGGACATTCTGTAAATTGTTTGATCTCTGTAATATTTTTCTAAGTAATATAAAATACAGTTGACGTATGTTCAAGGTTAAATAGTCGTTTGTGTACGAATATATTTAACTCGGGGTTAAGATATTTAACCCAAGAATTAAAACGGACAAGAGGGTGAAAAATGGCCTTGACCGCACCCCGCGATCAAGTGGCCGCACCCGCGGCATAAGCCAAACAGATGAGTCGATAGCTAGGCGCCACCGCACCCTGCCGCACCCCGCGGTGGGATATTTTTTCTTCTGCAACGTTATCCTCTTCCCCTGCAAGTGGCGCCGATTGTCAGGCCTAGCCTCGCCTAGCTCCCTTGTTGGTCTCCTGCTTGTTCCCTGCTGGGGGAGCTCTTGGTTGGCTATAAAAGGGGTCGACATCAGAAGGGGAAGGAGCGTCGTCTTTCTCCTCTGTCTTTCTCCTCTGTTTTTCTCCTATGAAATCTCCATTGAAGCACCAAGCTCTTGAGCTTTGTTGGGAAGGTGTTCGAATCCCTTTGAGTGTTGGAAAGAGGTACTCCTAAGTGGTATTCAAGCCTAAGGTGCTGAGAAAACAAACCTAGAATGAATCAAAGTCGAAATGAAGTGATTGGGTGAGTTTTCTCCATTAAAACGTTGTCGCGAGCTCGCCACTGTAACCCCACCGCACCCGCGGCAAGCCTCCCACCGCACCCGCGGCGAGCCTTGTCCGAGTGTGTGTTCTTGGGTGTTTGGCTTTGGGCGAGGCTTGATTCTTTTCCTATTATTTTAGATTCAATTATGTAGATATTGAATCTAACTTAGGGTCTCGTTATGGGTCCTTCCATAGGGATTTATTATCCAGGATCTGTCCCAGTTTCAGACTCAGGAACCCGACGTTTCTAAGCTTTGTTCGAGCTCGTCTAATCTAAGGCAAGTGGCGGTTTGCTCTTGCTCATCATTCCATATTTAAATTAATTATCAATTGTTTAGTTGTTAATTAATTTGGGATGATTTACTGATTTATTGTTCGTTGGGAACAACTTTGTTAATAATTGATTAAAAGATGATATTATACTAGGTTGTATATCTGCTAGAACAACGCTAGTATAAATATATGTTTATGATGTTGGCCATGTTGGCTTTGATGTGGACTATTACTGTGTTAAACTGTTAGTTAGCACGAGTATTCGTAGGAACGCTTGGACTTTGCGAGGTCCATTCGTTTCTTTATAACTTGGCAAATAACAGGGCGATCAAGACCCTATGCCAAACTTTCTGGTCATGACCAACTCTGATGTGGATATAGAGGCTTGGACTCTGCGATGTGGATATAAAAGCTTATAACGTGATGTGAGTTTTGGAATTAAATAAGATAAGTGCCGTTAGTCGCACATAATTAATATACCTTCGGCGAGTAGTGCAGCTAGGAAAGCTCGTCTTAACTTTTTAATCGCTCGTATGCGATACTGTGATTCTGTGATTATTAATGTTCCCCAACATTTGTCATATTTTCGATAAGACTCAATTCATTGGAGTCTTCTTTTGGGACTGATTGCTGTGAGATTCGGTCTCCAGAATCTTCTCTTAATCATGCCTTTTCATGTATTCTAGTAGAGTATGGTGGTTGACTATCGTACTCGACTGTTATTCGAGGGACGACGAGTCTAACCTAATACGTCTACTTCGAACCACTCTACTTTGTACCCTTGCATAGTCTTTCATTAGACTAACCAACCGTAATTATTCTCTGCATGGTTGGTTGGTGTCATCCGTTCGATTCGGCACATCAGATAAATTGCGGATCCGAGAAGGCTAGAACGACTATAAAGACGAACAATGTTTTTTGTTGTTATTTTAAGACTTCCGCTGTGTTAATGATGTTTTGTATTTAAGACTTCCGCTGTAATAATTCTGATAGTGTATTTTGATGTATTTGGAATTATGCTGTAATTCCGAGACTTGATTTTAATGGAAGTTATGATATGTTGCATCATAACTGTGGTTTAATGATTTATATAAACTGGAAAAGCCTTGGGTGACATCAGACAGTACATCTGAGGTCACTGGCGGTAATACTTTCAAGAGGTTATTTGGGGGTGTTACACCTTAGTTGAGATTGAATAAGAGTGTGTGGTAGGGTTGTGGTTAGCATAATCTTTGTACTTGGTAAACGATATGTCCCAATGGTGTATTTAGTGTTCACTTCATGATGTAAATCTTAAGAATAATGATAGTAGGACCAATCCCATACAGTTACAAGAAATTCAATAGTCAACCTACTAATAAGGTATTTTCTAGGATTGAACAATTACAATGTCGGAATGAATAATTTGTCACATGGTATAGTTCTATTGTCGGAATGAACAATTACAATGTCAGAGAATTTTATATTTTTGTCACATGGTACAATTGCACGAATTATCATTGGAGAAATACTTCATGTTAGTGGTGTTCATATTTTTGTCACATGGTATATTTATATTGTTGGAATGAACAATTACAATGTCAGAGAAGTTTATATTTTTCATACTATCAACATTAAACTCTTGTCGTCCATTAGAAATTTTATTGTTGATTTTAACGAAATAAATGTCACCAATGAAATTCATTCTACCTATACACAACATATGTCAAAAGACTGAAATCTAAGCATGAACTATTAAGCCAATTAATTATCAAAGAACTTATGTATTATATCAACATATAAGTGATAACATAGGGTGTACAACCGACACAACATAGGGTGTACACCACAGTCCATACCGGGGTGAATCGTCCCTACGAGGGGACAAATGGCAAGCGCCTCCACCCACTTCTACGAGGGTGACATTTCTGAAAACTGGTTGTCGATGGCTGAAAAGGTAAGAGACATTTGGTGGCTCATTAGTCAACTTTATAATTTTAACAATTGTGAACAGGACACCTCCTACTTCTTTGAAGTAGTACCCCGGCACGGCGACCCTCGTATCTTGAGGACCTTGCAGAACCGTGGAGACGCCTCCGCCCTTGCCGACCTTGGTAGGACAATGGCTTTCTCTTGGATCGTTAGAGTTACGTCTGAGGGAACAAAAGCTTTGTTACCACAGAAGGCACAACGGATTAAAATAGCAAGAAAGATAACAGAACGAACTCACGATATATAGTGGAAACCCTGATTAGCAAAACTAGCTTCTCAAGGAAAAACCACTACCTTCAAGCTTCCGCTTGAGAGGATTTTGAAGTGTGTACTTGTCTTATTGATTTCTTGTTCGATTACACTTGTAGCATGGACTCCAAAACACTAGACTTCCCACCTAGATTCGAAGATCACTCCTACAACGATGAATCCGAACTCAACCCTCAAAGACTCACCAACACTTCACTCTCTTTTTCTTCTCAACTGAACGCTCTTCGTTCTACTTTTTCTTCTGCGTCGTTTTATAGAAAAGAATCCATGCTTCTCTTAAATACAACTCGGCTAAAACCCTAATTGACACAAAATTAGGAAATACTATAATCGGATTACAAAGATATGATTTTGTTTTGAAGATAAGATCTCACAACCGGTTATATTAATTAAGGAAGGAGTTCATTAATTAATCCAACCGATTGGATAACGTTCTTCTCTCTCCAATCGCCTTATCTTAGGAAAGATTCTTAGGATCAACACGATCGGGTTTTCTCTCTCCATATCTTCGCGCAATCCGGCTTGATCCTTGGAGCCGAAGTCTTCATCCTCTACCGCGTGGCTTCTTGGTTTGTTTCCTTAACTCAGCACGCTGGATGACTTCTTTCCTTTTGCAGCCTTGATCTGGTCCGTCACTTCAGTTCCTTGAGAGGTAACAAAGCGCTAAGCAAGCCTTTGTTCCCTCTGAGATCCTGTGCTGCAAAGCTCCCTGGGATAACTCTTCTTGTCCCTGAAACACTTGGTACACATATTAGTTGAGTGTTTGTAACCATCAAAACCTAAGGAATTCAACAAATTCCCCATTTTTGATGGTGACAAACACCCTTAACAATGAAGCATATACCAACTAGAACAAGACAAAGACTTCTCAGATCCTTCCCCAGAGATGATTTCTCATTCAGTTCCCCCTCAGAACTGTCCGCCTCAGAATCTTCCATAGTCTCAGAAACAGCCGGAACACTATCCAGTTTCACCCAGCCTTCGTCACCTTGAAGAACAAACTTCATCTTGTGTAGATTACTGACATCGAAGGGGCGGGAGAAGACACTCGATTCCGCCGAGGAGTTGTAGACTTTATGGTACTCAAGAATCTTTTTGACAACTCGAGGGAACGGAAGAGCGTGCTGGTCTGTGTTCCTAGCATGGGACATGTGCTGCATCATAATCCTGGGGAGGCAAATGGGTTCCTTCTTCAATAGCGTAGATAGGAGGACAATATCCAAAATCAGCAGTCGATTCCTTTTTTGTCCCCTGGGCGTGATGTTGCTGATCAAGAAGTGGTATAATACTTTGTTGATGGCACACATCTCAGATATGTCAAAATCACCACTTCCCAAAGCATTCTCAATGCCAGCCACTGCCCACACTGCTTCAGAATATGGAAAATCCTTAGGCCATCTTCCTTTTGGGTACTCGCCATACCCCTCATGTAGGACTCCCAAGGCTACTCCCAACTCAATGCTCGAAAACAGATATATCTTCCCTCCAAGCTTGTAGCTCCCCAGAACGGTGTGGGGTCTGACTTCCATCACATAAGACGAATAGAACTCCCTTATCAAGTCCTCATCCACTCCTTCTTCTTCCACGAACAGCCGACTCCACTTCTGAGCATCCAGTACTGCATACACCTCCTCCAGATAATTCTCCTTAAGGAACTCCGGGTCCACCAGCAATTCTTTTACCACGGACTTATGGCTCATGCTTTTGACTTCATCAGCCGCCACCTTTCCTTTGGCCTTGGCGGGCTGACGACGTTGACTTTTGCGGAGAGGACCAACAGAGACCTTGGCTTTCTTCGCTTTGTTCCCAGTGAGGGTTCTGACTCCTCGTCAGAACTGACTGTGATAGCCTTCTCGGACTTCTTCTGAGAGCGGGTCTTCCTCTTGGAGGAGTATGCAGTCTTTATCCTTCCAGATGACTTTAGAGAAATAAGTGGTTCCTCCTCATCTTCTTCCTCAACCAATTCCTTGGCGAGACACCTTACAACTCCCTGAATCTTCTCCTTCACAGCCACGTGCTCCTCAGTGGTGACTGGAGTGGTCTCTCTAGGTAACTCCTTTATCTCCTCTTCAATGGGGTCAGGATGGGTTGGAGAGGAATAAACCTAAACCTCCTCTCTTTCAGTAGAGGATATGGCAGTGGGAACGGCCGGGGAGATTTTAGGGTTAGGGTTTTGTGGAGTGGGTTCTATGTTTGGGGCGATTGGGGCTATGTAGGGGACCATGGCGAGTTGGTCCTGGGTTGGTGATGGTGGAGGGATAACTTTGGTGGTCGCTGGGGTGGTGGAGGAGGAAGGTAGGGACTGGATAATGGCGGCGAGGAGAGCGGGGTCTGTCCCCATGGAGGACAGTTTGGCAAGGAGGTTTTGGAGGTCTTGGGCAAGGTTAGTGTTTGAGGCCATTTTTGTGAGAGAGAGAGAGAGAGCTGGGAAGACGAGAGGCAGAGAGGAAGAGGAAGATAACTTGAGGAAGATAAGGGAATAGTGAAGAGGAGACTTACCTGGAGACCCGAATTATATAGCCATCACAAAATCTTTCAGAAATTCCAAAGATAAAATCTGATCCTTTTAGTTTCCAAAAGATAAAAATTGCAATCTTCCACTTTCCCAAAAACTTGCCAAAATCTCGTCCAAATCCAATTGAACCAGCCGAAAGATCTCTTTCTAACTTCTTTCCATCAAATCAACCCTTAATGCACGGCGCGTCCCAACACAAGGTTTCCATTATTACATTCTGCCATACACACGTCATCTCAGACCTGCAAGCCACAGAGGCCGAACCGTTTTCCCGCCAAAATAAAAAGTAGTAGGGTGTGATGCTGGGGGTTAGTTACCATTGAGGGTACAAAAGACCATCACACCAAAATATATGATATTTGCGATTGATTTTTACATCATGCCTGAGGGGTCTCCAGTTGTGGATGATTAGATGGGCTCATAGGAGACATCAAGCATGGCGGTTACGGGTGAGCTGTAGAATCAACTATCATTTGGGCTTATGATGAGGGAACAAAACATCAAGTTGATTCTTTTGGGCCGAAATAGAGCTGATTCATGTGACATGTGATAACATAGATGACCATGCAAGACATTCGGTACATAAAGGAAGTAAAAGCACATAGTCAAGCTTTTCGAAAATTAATACCCAAGGAAGCTAATGCATAATAAGGCATGAAGATTCGACTTTCACAGTTTACCACGTAATCTAGCCAATCATCGAGGGAACACAACACATAGACATGTAGTTAGGGGAACAAACCAGACTTCGTATGGAACTGAATGTAGAGTTCCTCAACAGGTGTCCTAATGAGAAAAGTGGCGTTTGATTCTTTGTTCCACGAGATCCCTTATTTGGCAATCTTTCTCAACACAGTTATGACTTTTCTAGATGTACATGGTACCTGAAATTTTCACACAAGAAACAAATTAGTCATTAAGTCCATATCCACATCTCCTTTACCTTTGACACCAGGCCTTTGAGTCTCAAGTATTCCATGCAGAAGTGAGGTGAGACTCGCTTTGTTTCCTGTCAAGTAACTGACCCTTGAATGAATGAAACACTAGGAACATTCCTCACTTTATCCTGCACAGAAAGAGTTAGTTCTTGCGAACCCAGACAAGCTTATACTTTCTGGGTTTGGGAGCAACATATCTAATTTTAGGAGGTTCAACTTCTATATGCTCCCTAGTAGTGCGAGCAATCTCCTCATTATGTTGCTTCAGCAGGCACTCTTGCTTGTAATGACCAGAATGCCCGCAATACCAACAGACCCTTTGACACTTCAAATCTACATACTTGCTCTGTCCTGGCCAAATTGTTTTATTAGCAATCCTTGACTGAAAATCGATAGAATCGAGATTCTACGTAGAATCGTAAGATCCTAGAGAAACTTGTTTTTTTACTTAAATTTCTCATGTTTTGGGTTGTTCAATGAACTTCGGACAATTTTCCCATCTTATTGATAGACTATTGGACTCACTAAGACATTTACTTAGCCCATTTACATATTTTTATTAATTTTAAGCAAAAAAAAAGTTAAAAAGTTGAAACTGGTTCGTCCTAATGTGCAGATGATTACTTGTTGACGTAGAAAACCGTCTTCTTTCCATCAATGAGGGATTTTTCAATGCTCTTGGAATTGATTAAAATGATGAGGATATATGTAATATACTTTTTTAAAAAATTATTTCTTATTCATAAAGTGTTTAAGTTTTACATCACCTAATATTTTAAGTAATCTTATATTACATAGTTTTTCAAGTAATCTTACATCACATAGTTTTTATTTGTCAAAACATCACATAGTTTTTAATAATAGTCTTTCATTACTTAATTAATTATGAACATTAATTATGTATTTATAATAATATTTAATTCATAGTATATCTTAATTAGTTAGTAGTTGCTTAGCTTTTATGTGAAATATATCTTACTAAGTGTTTGGAAATTCTCTATAATGAATAATTTTGGATCTTAGATCTTCCAACTAATGCTAATTTGTTTATATTAATTTATTAATCCTAAAATTTCACATTTTTTAATCAAGAGATCGATGGAAGTGTTGGATCCAATGAAAATGAGCGTAAATGAATATGATATTAATATTACGTCAGATGATGTGTTCGTTGGTGAAGACAACATTTGGATTAATTGTGATGACTCACCTTTCCTACATAAGTTTATTGTTTTGAAATGTAATCATTCTAATACTACTACTTTATACTCGGTTTTGTTGTTGTTATGATGTAATATATTATGGATAAATTTATCGTTTATGGATTATAATATGCGATAGTTGATTGTTAATGAGAAAAAAAATTCTTTATATAACCTCACATTTGAGTAATATATGACATACTTAAATTAAAATTACTATAATTCATTGATTCGGTAGGATTTTACGATCCGATTATGCACCCCTTTTACGATCCGGTCCAAGAATCCCGATTTTAACAACATTGCATGCAGAGCTTGGAGTGTAGTCCCACAGGCCGGCCTTACTAAGGAAGCTTCGTTCAACGTAGTACAAGATCAGAATCGGAGGTAGGTGACCAACTACAACAGTAGTCACCAGATTTGACAAGAGGAAAGCCCATATTTTTGCCTTTTCTTCGTTGATAGCAGATTGAGATCGATTGATCAGATAAGAGGTAAAATTAGCATGCCAGCTAAGGGATTTGAGGAAGAAGGTGACCCAGAAGATCTAGATCGAGATTTTGTTGAGCGGTGGCCGTTCAAGTTTTAGGGTTTGGGGGCGCAAGAGAGGTTTCGTGAGCGAGAGCATTTTCAGGTTCATTTTTATATGTTTTTTTGTCTATTAACACAACATACAAATGAAAACAAACTCGCGTTGATATTTACAAATTACAACCATCTTTGAATAATGCTTTTTTATTGAAAATAATTTGAATCATGTACTACCTAGGCTAGTTATCTAAAAATGACACAAAATTAACTCAGCCCGAAAAATTGTGTTATTTTTTACATTTTTACCAAATTTGTATCATTGTGTTCATCACCCAAAGTTGATCTTTAATGACCCTGATTTTTCCCTTTATAATAAGAATTTTAAAACTTTGTTAAACATGCCTAGCAAACTATTGTTATATCTAATACAAATAGTTGCATGCCAAATCGGAAGTCTTATATATATAATAAGATAATGTCATCCCTACGTGTTAAAGAATGGTGAAGAACTAATTTAAAGGGTAGACAAGTATGGGTTTGTATGGAAAATGTATTTATAAAGACTTTTTATTATAATATTTTTTAAAATATAGTTTTTAAAATTTGAGTGTTATGGGAAATCGTTAATGGTGAAAAATAAAAATAAAAATTATAAATAAAGTCTATATATATATATATTGTCAAAACATAGCCTACATCAATCATCATATATTCATAGAACAAGGGACAAGGGTAGGTATTTGTTGAGAGTTGGGATTGTGGAGAATTCCCCCTCCCATATCGACCAAAAGGAACAAATAACAATAATATACGAGAATCGAGTGAAGTCGTACACGAAAATTAGCTTAAAATTTTTATGTAAGGTGGATCTTGACTTTATTAAAAAAATAAAATGTCAATTAATCTCACTGATCTCTGATTAATTACGGCCCAGTGAAAATTTATGAGTATTATATGCCATCGATCAGCAGCACATTTGATATTCGAAAAAGCTAAATACACGTGGTTTTTTAGCTAAATGGACGCAATTCTGTACGCTTAAGGTACGCGCATAATCTGATGCGCCTAACATACGCGCACAGGGCTATAACCGGCATTTTAGGAAAATGAGGAAGAAACCCATGCGCGTAGCGTAGGCGCATGGTAAATGGGCCGGCCCACTTACGCGTGCGCGCAGCATACGCGCATGGACAATATTAAATGCCCAGCGTCGTCTTCTTCCCCCCTGGTCGACGAAATCGAAAAAAGCCCTAACAATTTATTCGCTTGATTCTTCTTCGTTCGTTGGTTGATTCACAAAATTGGAAATGGATTCTTCTTCCTTGGGTGATTCCGAGCTCGGGGGTGGCGAAAACGGCGGAAATGGTGGAGGGCAAGAGCGGCCGGTGGGCGGCAGTGGCGCCGGCATCGTCTCCACAGCGGCTTCGATGGAGGAGGAAGGCGGCGTGGCTGCTGGGGTGGCTTCTGGGGTGGTTATGGCGCCGGTGGTGGAGGAGGTGGTGGCTGCTGGGGTGGCAGGAGGGACGCCGGTGGTGGTTGGGGTGGAGGAGGGTGATTTGGGGGTTTTGGGTGGAGGGAGACCGCATACGAGATTTCAGGCAAACGTACCGATGGAGCCGAAAGAGGCAGAGGTCCCAAACGCTCGGATTTCTACTGGTCTCCATCAGGTATTTTTTCGATATTCTAAATTGATATTTTATTTCCAACTAAAATGTGTATGTAAATTGAATTGTATAACTTATAAAATGGATTAGTTGTAAATTTCATTTGAAAGTAATTGTGAATTTTAATTAACATGTTTTTGTGTATTTAGAATATAAATTATGTTTCCGACGTAGTTGTTTGTGTTAGTTGTGAATTTGATTTGAAATTAATTGTAAAATTTGATTATGAATTTTGTGTAAAGTTAGACTAGAAACTATCCATAATATTGTGCATAGGTTAGGATTAGAAATTCTTAGCTGTGTTTTTTTTTTTTTTTAATAGTTGTGAATTTAGATTTGAAATTAGTTGTGAATTTTGATTTGAAATGTTATATGAACTTAGACTAGAAATTCTTTATAATACTGTGCATAAGTTATGATTAGAAATTCTTAGCTGTGTTTTTATGAGTGCGGTTCCGGTGCAGAGCACTCTTTCCGTGCGGACGTGCGGAGATGCACTATAGGGCCTTATTTGTGCACTTTTGGGCCTTATTTGTGCACTTTTGCAAAAAAATTGAAAAATGCTTGGAAAAAAATTTGAAAAAGAAAAAAAAAATGAAAAAGTGCACAAATAAGACGTTAAAGTGCACAAATAAGACCCAAAAGTGCATGTTCCGTACGTCCGCACGGGAAGAGTGCTCCGCATATGATCCAAACTCGTGTTTTTATTGTTAAAAATAGTTGTGAATTTAGATTTGAAATTAGTTGTGAAACTAGACCCAAAATAATAGAGTAGAAATACCCATTTGATTTACTTAAATTATCTTTAATTTAGACGTTACGGGGGGTCTTAACCCCTTCGGGTCGGACAGAGCCGACGCCAGTGGCTGATCGTCGCAGACCACGTATAGGGTTGTCAGATTCTATACGTCGTCGTGCTGCTATCGTCCATGTGGATATATTATCTGTTTCTGCCCCTCCTCCTCCTCCTCCGACCGTCATTGCTGATGATGTTTATATGGAGCCTGCTGATGAGCATATAGAGGTAGATTTGCAGCCGATGACGACAGACATGGCTGATGATATGCACTCGCAGATGGATGATGATTTAGATTATGTTGAGTCATTAGAGCCGAGGTTGAGGACTGAGGATTTGAGTCGTGACGAGTCTCCCCCTACCCGGTCCCCCTTATTCTCCTCTCCTGGCCCGTCTTTTGTCCCCTCTCCTGAGTTTGGTGTTGGTCAGTTTGTTGCGTCACCCGTACGCCCCTCCACTTCTGCACATCCACCTCTCGTTCCCCCTTCGGGTCATGTTGGTGATTTTGATCCAGGACTTCCCTCTACTTATGCGACGTGGATGCCTGGAGGTCCACGTTGCCCGATCCTTCTCCCTAGTTATGCCACGCACATTGCGAAGGCCATTTATGAGCGTCCCCAGCCCGATCTTGTTGACCATTTGTTTGTTGATCCTGCACTCTCTCCCGTTAGGCAGAGGAGACGGAGGAGGAGAGGAGAGGCAGATCCACAGGATGTTGATGCTGATGCAGATCCAGCTGCTCCAGAGCCAGATGATGATATTATCGCAGAGCCTGCTGCTCCAGAGGTAGCTCCTCTTAGAGGCGTCGCCCGCCGACGGGCGATACAGGATTTGGTATGTGAAACTGTTAATATAAATAATTAAAATTTTAGAATTATGTGATGGATTTTATTGACTAATGCTATATTTTCTATTTGCAGAGTCGCAAGATTGTTAGGATCCATTTCCGAGCTGCCAAGCTATATCGCCACGAGGCCTTCATTACCGATGATCCCCAGTCGTGGTTTAGGATTGCAGAGCGCAGCGGCCTTACACATTTACGCACAGTTGGCATCGCCGCCAGTATAGATGCTGCTATGATATCTGCATTTTTGGAGAGATGGCATCCGGAGACTAGTTCATTTCATTTGCCATTCGGAGAGATGACGATTACATTGTTAGATGTTTTCCAGATTCTGTGGGTTCCCATTCATGGGAAGAGCTGCACTTCAGCGTTGACTGGGGATGAGATCTACAGTCGTATCGCCACAGATTTGGGGGTTGACGTGGTTCAGGTGAGGCGGTGGTATACCGGTGGCGGCATCCCATTAGAGTATCTAGAGACTACATTGATGGAGAGGATGGCGGCACCCGAGAGAGTGGAGAGCGTTATTGCCACGTATTATCTATTGTTGCTTCTTGGGTCGACTGTCCTGGTGGACAAGTCGACTAAGTCCGTGAAGCACAAGTGGTCTGTCCTTCTGTTTGACCACGAGAGTACTGGAGGTTATGCATGGGGAGCCGGCATCCTTGCGTTTTTGTATCGCAATTTGGGAGAGGCTTCTAGGCGTGGAGCGCAGGGGATTGCATCATGCGGGATTCTTATTAGGGTAATTATTTTTTACTGTCTAATTATTTTTTACTGTCTAATTATTAGTAAAGTTATAATTTACTGTCTAATTATTTTTTTTCTAATAGTGTTATTTCATTATGTGCAGTCATGGATTTGGGCGTACTTTCGCCATTTTATCGGACATTATATTACGAACCCGCTATTTACGGGAGCAGCTGCTAGGGATGGAGTGGAGTTGGCGTCCAGTAAAGATACTGGACGTTTGGTGGAGATACGTCGGATGCTGGACAACATGAGATATGAGGAGGTATATAATATATAGCTTATTCTCGATACGTTTATAAACTTTAATTACTTTAAATAGATAATTAATTTAGAAATTTGACGTTACAGGTTACTTGGACTCCATGGGTGGGGGTGGACTACAACGCTCCAGAGATTTCCCCATCTCGGTTCCGGGGTGTACTGCGTATTATGAACATTGCAGAGCCGTATATGCCGGACCGAGTACTCAGACAGTTTGGCATTATACAGACCATCCCAGATCCTCACATTCTTCCCATCGCAGTGACACGAAATGAGGAGATCAAAGGTTACACAGTTGAGTTTGGGGATGAGCTGCTAGGAGCATGGGATGCAGATCCGAGACCTCTGATCGACTTGGAGGGCCGTCGACCCGCGACTCATTTTTGGGACGTTTCCGTCGACTATTTGGACTGGTTCGATGAGATGTCTCATCCATTGGTCGATCCCATTTCAGTGAGACGAGATCGTCCTACTGGCCCACTCCATGTCCCCGCTGTAGTGGATGCAGTTGCGGTACGTTTTTTTCTTCGTTAATTTATGGTCATTGGTAGTTTTACGTCTTAACTAACATTTCTATTATTTAATACAGCGCCTCCCAGTTGGTCGCTGGTGAGCTCCGATCTTATTTGCAGACCCCTGAGGAGGGGAGACCGACCTTAGATGATGGACGTGTTAGAGCATGGTTGGAGATGCTGATTGGGGAGACCCCCCCCCCCCTAGCCCCCCCTCCCCACGTTATTCACATATGTTTCAGGATTCAGTCCACGAGGCTGGTCAAGGAAGTGGCAGTCATCCAGGGGAGGAGGAGGAGGAGTACTAGTTTAGTTGACTTTTTCTAGATATTTTGTAAATATTTTTTAGTTATGTATGTGGTTTGTAAATATTTTGTAAATATTTTTGTAGTTATGTATGTGATTTTGAATGAAATGGGCCGAATCGGGTTATGTATGTGGGTTGCTCATCGGGTTCATTTTTTTAGGTTTTGGACCGAATCGAACAAACCGATTCGGATTTCGGTTCGGTTCGGGTTCGAGAGATTCGATTTTTAACAAATAACAAATCACAATTCGGTTTTGTTAGACTTTTTTTGCCTTTTCGGATTTCGGTTTAGAATTGGTTTATGGATTTTTCATTGTTCGGTTTTAACCGAAACCGAACCGAATCGAACCGACTATAGTATATAATCAAATGTCACATGAAATATAAAGGAAACTATAGTATATAATCATATGTCACATGAAATATAAAGGAAACTATAGTATATAATCATATGTTATATGAAATATAAAGAAAACTATAGTATATAATCATATGTCACATGAAATATCAATGAAACTATAGTATATAATCATATGTCACATGAAATATAAAGAAAACTATAGTATATAATCATATGTCACATGAAATATCAAGAAACTATAGTATATAATCATATGTCACATGAAATATAAAGAAAACTATAGTATATAATCATATGTCACATGAAATATCAAGAAACTATAGTATATAATCATATGTCACATGAAATATCAAGGAAACTATAGTATATAATCATATGTCATATGAAATATAAAGGAAACTATAGTATATAATCATATGTCATATGAAATATCAATGAAAACTATAGTATATAATCAAGGAAACTATAGTATATAATCAAATGTCACATAAAATATCAAGGAAACTATAGTATATAATCATATGTTACATATTTTCATTTTTTCACCCGTTTCTTCTATAATACTTCCTATTGGGCCTATTTGGGCCCAATTTTACATATTTTCATTTTTTCACCGGTTTCTTCTATAATCTTTCCTATTGGGCCTATTTTGGCCCAAATTTACATATTTTCATTTTTTTACCCGTTTTTTCTATAACACTTCCTATTGGGCCTATTTGGGCCCAAATTTATATATTTTTATTTTTTGATCGGTTTCTTCTATAATCCTTCCTATTGGGCCTATTTTGGCCCAAATTTACATATTTTCATTTTTTTACCGGTTTCTTCTATAATCCTTCCTATTGGGCCTATTTGGGCCCAAATTTACATATTTTCATTTTTTAACCGGTTTCTTCTATAATCCTTCCTATTGGGCCTATTTGGGCCCAATTTTACATCTTTTCATTTTTTTCCGATTTCTTCTATAATCTTTCCTATTGGGCCTATTTGGGCCCAATTTTACATATTTTCCCATTTTTTCTATAATCCTTTCTATTGATGTAATATTTTTCAATTCCTACCAGAATAAAGGAAAATACTTAATTGGACACACATAATGGTAACATCAGTCAATTATAAGAACATATCTGTCTCCAGAATACATGAAAGGATCCGGTAACATCAGTCAATTACAATAACAGATCCGTCTCTAGAATACATGAAAGGATCTGGTAACATCAGTCAATTAGAATAACAGATCCGTCTCCAGAATACATGAAAGGATCCGGTGCCCGACCATATGCAATCCGGTACTTTCGATACAACTTCAAATTCCCCTCATATTGTGTTGCCCACAACAAAATGTCTGGATTCGCGTATGTACGCCACGAACCAGGAGTGTGTGGTATTGGTGACCCATCCTTGAAAACCACCTATATAAACACAAAACATTTTGATTAGCATAAACAATATAGCCTAATTACATACAACAAAATAATTCAGAAATAAACTTTACCGGTATGAAGTGATCATGGTTGCCTACGTGTGCCATGCCGGAAATCCTTTGTGGAGGACCGACATTGGATGTCCTGGCCCTTAATGGTAAGCACAACATCGGAACTTCCCAAGTTAATAAGACGAGACCAACCTGATATAGTGTGGCAAACACTAGACCCATCATTGGCATATGAAGCCAGTATACCGAGGAACAAGGACTTCTACAATGATTGACTTGGAGAATAAGATCATCCCAAGACCCTTCCCGAAGATGCCTACGTATCGGCTCGTATAGATCTCGGTTGTCAAGCAACTCCCCTATCAGCTCCCGTCGGATGTTGACATATTCTCTCTCTTCCCTTCCCAACAGTACAGCCATAGATCGATATCCACAATGACCAGCGGGACGTACATCTCTAACAACCTTGATATACGGAATCCAGAAGTCATCCACATTATCAACCCCAAAGTTAACACCCATATGAACAATGGGAATATTGGGCTCTTCAGGCCACTACGAATCTTCTGGTTGTGATTTTTCTGGTACAGGTTGAGATTGTAATTCCTCAAAGCCGATCACCACTGGACTAGGACCACTTGCTTCCTTTCTAGGACGACATGGGCCTCTACCAGAGCTCTCACTTGCCTTCCCCTTTGCCTTTGCATTCTTCTCCTTCTGCTTTAATTCTTCTTGTATGTGCTCAAACAAGCACTTCTCCCTCTTCTCCACCTTGTTCAACTTGTTCCTAGAACCACTTGGCCTTCCTTTAGAACGGATCCCAGTCGGCTCCAACAATGTACTTTCCTCTGGATACTCCAAGTCGTGATACAACTCACCTAGTTGGAATGTCGTGCCTTTCTTCAAAGTCCCAGTATCAATCTTGGCCCATATTTCTCTAAGTTGCATATCTATAATGTTCATTCGAACATTCTGATCATCGGACACACTTGTTGTAGGAGCATCTTCCCATTCCAAGTCCCTCCAAAACGGGTGAAAGTCCTCCGGAATGAGGGGTGTTCTCATAATGATGGCATTTGCAAGGACATGTACGCACGGCATCCCTAAACAGTTTCTCACCCAATGATCGGTGCATTCTTCTTCGTACCGCTCATTCAATAACCGCTCATACGACGCCAACAACAAATCAAAGCACATGTCCGACACTTTGTAGAAGAGCCTAGAAAATATAGCGCGTACAACTGGCAACATCGTTGGATCATCGAAATCTTTTGGTCGTTTAGCCAGTGACATGTTCATGTTTGCCCTAATCTGATCAATTTGAAGGATGATGGCATGGTGGATCCTCACAATTACTCTATTGAAACCCCCTCTGCTAGAGCCAATAATATCTTTCAAAACCTTGTGCATCCCCTCAACCCTTTCATAACACATTAGGATAGTAAGACATTAATAATTAATGACAATAAAATAAAAATATCATTACAGTCGTGATACCTGTTTGAAGTCCTCGTGAAGAAGTGCAGATGATGATCAGTCCACGCCCTTACTATGCTTTTCTTGTAAGGAGTAAGCCATGTGGCCTCCACGTATCTGATAAGGCCTCTCTTCCATGATGTCCTCAATGCAGCAAGCCTCTCTTCATAGCTTTCTTCACTGGTTGAGCAAAAAAGTCCCCAGCATTGGTTTGCAAAGAAATCTACACTTTCCTTCGTCTTCAGAATGGATGATGCATGTGCCTCAATGTTGTGTCTGATATGCACCCAACACAAGAGGTGTTGAACTTCGTTGCCAAAAACAGTGCCAATTGCAGTAATAAGGGCCTTCTCACAGTCTGTCATTATTGCCGTTGACATCACTCCCAAATCTAAACACAATGCCCAGATTTTTCTCATTATCCACGTGTAATGATAAATCCTTTCCACCCGAGTGAATGCATATGCAATGTTGAACGTTTGGTGAGTGTTGGTGAAACCAACAATCTCCACAAGTGGCATATCATATCTGTGACAAACATTTCAATAAGACAACATCAATGAAATTTAATAACAATAAAACAACATCAATAAATTTTAAGGACTTACTTGTTTGTCTTGTATGTCGCGTCGATGATTACAACATATGGGAACTTTTTCATCAGCCACAAAGACTCTGGGTTAGCAAAAAATAAGATTGCTACCTCTTCCGTCTTCGCATCCCTCAGAGGATGAACTACATAATTGTGTTCAACCAGAAATGTAAGCGACCACTGAGTCACAGTTAGTTCCCCACGATCCTCATACTGGAGCTTCTGCAAGAAGTTGGCTACTTGTTTTCGGGATGTAACATTGCCCGGAAAGTTTGCTCTCAATTCAGAAACAATTTGTTTCGGTGTCTTTCGACCATCCCCCCACCTCCTAGCACTTAGCTGCTCCGCCTCGGTCATTCGACCCATGAATGCATTTCCTTTAAAGCTAGTCCGTAGCTTATGGTTGTGCCGACCTTCCATCACAGAGAATATCCATTTTTCACCATCCATCCATGACTCTTTCTTCACACGAACACCCATAACCTCAAACTTACACCCACACTTCTTGGATTTCGATTTTCTTAATATAGGAACCGGTAATTCTGGATTCTCCTTGTTCACCTTCGGCCTCCCCGTTCTCCAATCCCCAAACCTATCACACACTATACTAATTTGATACGGACTTGAATTGCGCTTTACCAAAGCTATAACAAACTCCTTTCCTCTTTCTTTCGCCCATTCATATAATTCTTCCTTACTATCAAACATTAAGTCCGTAGTAAAGTACTCTGTATAGTTTCTCCCCTATAAATGACGACATTTTTTACAATCAAACATTATAGTCTATAAATGCAACTATAAACTATAATTTCAGTACTAATTATGATCTAACAATAAGATGAAATATAAACATGAATTAGTTTAACACTAACCACGAATTCCCCGCTAGGGTCCCAATCACCGGTCGCCATCCTTGAGTCGTCCTCATCTTCTTCTTCTTCTTCACTTTGAACCAAATCATTTTCCTCGTCACTATCATCACCACTATGATACATCTTGCAATTTGTGTAGTTACCTGTTATTCCAAGTCACGAAGCCTTTGAAATTACTCGAAATCGAATTATGAATGATCTTCATATTCAATCAAATAGCTACAATGGAGAAAGGAATTAAACACAATTTTTTCACAAGTGAAATTAAACAAATAAAAGCATATATTCACTATCATTTTATTAATACTCGAAATCCTTAACAACCTTTAACAATCTAGAAACAATAAACAAATAAATGCATCTACTGTCTACACACAAAATTAATTAGAATTTAAAAAGCATTAATTTGAAGTCATCCACTCATCTAGAACATGAAAACAAAACACCAGACTCCCCAATTTGATATAAGCTGTCTAAATTGATATGTTGAAACTATAAATTATCCTATCTCCAATTTCAAAATGGATACAATCAAGTGACAATGATATCCACTGTCTAAGACAAATCCTACAATGCTACTATCACGTGACAAATTGACAATGAGTAGCAATTTCATTGATTTTGCAATTTTTTCCCCTAAGCTGGAATGTACAGCTCATACAAGCACAATATGATTTTATTACAAGTTCAAGTGCTAAATGCTTCAATTTTTAGTACACATTATCCTTGTCAAGATTTTAGATCTGAAATTTACAAATGAATGTAAAATTACCAACAACTCAGCAAGAACAAGATCTGGGCAGGTGTGGATCTGATTCGTGGTCGACTTGACTGGTCGTGGACTCGTGGCGCCGCGGGTGGGTTGGTGGGCTGGTGTGGTGAGTCAATTTCTCCCGTGGAGACTAGAGGATGGAAGGGATAATAGAAGGGGGCGGGATCTGAAGACTAGGGAATGGAGCCAGCCATAGAGGGGGGAGAATGGAGTTGGCGGCTGGAGACGACAATGGAGAAAGGAGCCACTGAAGACGAATGGCGAAATAGAAGGCTGGAGGTTGAAGACGCGGTATTAAGGATTTATCCGTGCGCGTAGCATAAGCGCACGCGTTAGTGGGCCGGAGTTAGCCGTGCGCGTAGCATAGGTGCATGAGTTAGTGGGCCGGCCCATTATCCATGCGCGTAGCATAGGTGCACGCGTTAGTGGGCAACAAACTCTTCCTAATTTTTCTAAAATGCCCATTCTATCCCTGTGCGCGTAGCTTAGGCGCACCAAACTGTGCGCCTAAGCTACGCGCACAGAATCGCGTCCGTTTAGTCAAGAAATCGCGTGTATTTAGCCCCTGCCTTGATATTTTGCTAATTAAGGGGGGAATTTCAGTTCTGGTGTTTTGCATTTTTTTGTATAATGAATGGTTTTTATGGAACGGAGTCAACGGACTATACAGCAAATTAAGTGTGTTTTCCGCTTGAATTGAAGCAACAAGCTAGGCTCTCATGTCGATTACCTCCAAAATGGTATATATGTAACCTTCGATATGTAGATCAACATTTGATAATAAACAAAATTAATAAGTTATACTATTTTTCTAGTATATCATTCTTATTTATTTATAATCTATAAAAATTGAGTACCATTTTGTTTAAAACATGAATTTCCATGAAGTATTATAAGAATTTGTATTTATTTGTAATATACATGGATTGCTCATGTAAATTCTAAAGCTTATATTGTACAAATGTAGTTCATATCAATCCTCGACCAATTAATCATGTGCATGGAGGAGAATGATTTATGCAGTATACTATCTCAATTGCAATTGTTGAGCCTCCAACTAATTTCCATCACAAATTTCGTCTCAATTCTCTTCTCTCACAAGTAGTAAACCAAAAAGTACTTTGCTTGTGTTTAATATTACCACGTTAATATATGTATAGTTTAATGTTTGTTTGGATTATTCATTATCTGATATTATAATATTAAAAATTAGTATTATAATATCATTTTTAATATTATTATAATATCAGATAATGCGTAATCTAAACAAACCCCAAAACTAAGATCGGTTATACAAATATGTGAACTTTTTTTTTGGCAAAGTATTTCGGTTGGTTAGACTAACATTTATTTATTTGTGGATAATAATATCGTTGTTTAATTAGAAAATCTATGATACAAAGTAACACAAATAAAAACATACAAATTATATAACAATTTACTTCACTTGACATTATGAGGACATAATTTATCAAAGAAGGATTTGGACTAGTGGCTCTTGAGTCTTGACTCAAGGCAATCAAGGTGGATATATTTCCAAAACAATTTTGCAAATGTGCAAATTTTATTGTGATTTGCAAAACCTTGTGCAAAGAAAATAATGCAGATGAAGATAAAACAGAATCCCAGTAAAAAAATTACACCAGAAAGTCTGTAAATAAAACATACGACAGCCAAGAACAAAGAATGCAGTAAAAATTAGACACTGCTCTGCATCTTCCATAACATCTTTCTTCTTTGGTGATGCATGTGGATGATGGCCCAGGTATATATAAGTACAATTATATGAATCCAAAATAAACTGAAACAAAACTCATGAAATTGGATGTTTTGCAGATACCATTAATACTATGATTATGAATGAAAGGAAGTAGAGATAATAGATAGAGATAGAGTTTAGTAGGCCCGGGCTTTGACAATGTCGAGGCTCATCTCACTGGGGTCAGTAGCCTGCAACTCCACCTGAATTCCCTCCAATTCTCTCTTGAATCTGTCTTTTGAGCTTGCGTACACCATCTTCATCCTCACTACTGATGTATCCGGTGCCCTTTTCATCCATAAATTCAAATTTATCATAAAACTATCAAATTGTGATTTTCAAATATATTTCTCTATAAAAAAAATTACTTCAAATAAACTATAACTGTCTGGTGGCTCAATATACGAAGAACATATAAACCCAACAAATAAGTCGACTATATATACATATATACAAAAGCTCTATTTATCTTCCTAAGTATTGCCGTTGGTTTATGTCACGTAAACAAATCTAAATATGTTTTTATCAAAATTTACATTAATTATTAATTACATCAATCTTCTTATTTATCAAATATAATATACCATACCTATAATAAAGAATCTATGTAATATGATTGTTTAAATAAAGTAAGGAACTATTTTTTTTATCTTCCTTGCTAAATTGAACATACTAAAATGAAATGTAAGATTGGCTATAATAATCAAAATAAGAAATGAACTTACTAGTAGAATTAGTGAAACATATCTTAAGTATTTATTTTACTTTAATTCAGTATTAAATTATATAATATATATTTAACTATATTTGTTTGCAAGGCATGGGAACATATACTAGTTCCATTTTAGCAACCCAATTGGCAATAAGAGATCCCATCAACTTATATATATTAACTTGTTTTTCTTCCAGCTTTCAGTGTGGGAGAAATCATCTCCATTGCACAGGGCCTCAAATTTAGCTTGTGTTTTATCCGGTGCCGGCCCAAGGGTGTGCAACAAGAGCCATTGCACAGGGCCTCAGAGTTAGGAGGGCCACATATTTAACTCATACATTTAATTACTAGTAAATTATATTGTGTAATTTATATGAATGATTATATTATAATCTAGCCCTAGTTTCAAAAGGGGAAATCTTGACTCTAAAAAATAGCTAGTAAGTTGACAATTTGGTATATAATACCTAATGGTACGACACAGAATGGTAAATTGTAAATATGACGAATTTTGTTATTATTTATGTGTTGCAAAAATCTTATAAGTTTATGCTTGAAAAGCATATATAAGGATATAAAGTGCAAAAATAGGCTCCCAAAGTGCTCACCTATGCATTTAGGATACGCACATTCTAAAAACATACGTATATATATTATTATGTAAATGTGCATGTTATTAAAAGTGTATATTTAGTTAGATGTATGTACATGTTTAGTATGTTTAGTATGTTGAAGTACATATTTAGTGTTCTAAAATACATATTTAATGTGTTAAATTGCATATAAAAAATGCTTAATCACGTAATTATAACTTGCTTGTCATTAAATAAATTTGGTTAAAACTCTAGTTCTTCAAAATCTTTCTAATAAAAGTTAACCTCCTTATAAAAATTCCCTAAGCTTTATAAATTGATGTTTAAGACCAACTTCATATTTTCATAGATTAATTATATAGATCAAACTTATGAGGGAAAAAAAAAAACTGCCATTATAAAAGGTTAAATCGTTAAATAATGATTTAACATAGTGACTCCAAAACTGATTAGACGGCCCTGGTTTTATTATACTCTACACATTACTATTGTTGCTACGACTCATTACATTAGGACATGAAATTCATGCCAAATCTCATCTCATGTTACCTAAATATATGCATGTAAATGGGTTGGATCAGATTTTCGAAATCATATACATTAATGTTGTTAGGATTAGGATTGTTTTACCATGCAACAAAGACGATCTTGCTCTTTTGAACGTTCTCAATGGTGGTGTAGTCGAAGTCAAAGACGGCGTAGCGACACTCGTTGGGAGGGAGGGCGTCGCTGAAGTCGGAGTAGGTCTCGTCGGGCCCCCCCAGCTTATCCACCACCACCTGCTGATCGGCGATCTTGAAGGTGATGAACCTGTACGACCTCTTCGCCTTCAGCTCTTGAAACCTCAACTTGCAGTCGTCGTGCACCGCCATCCCAGATGCAGCGTTCGCCTAATATTAATAATAATAGACTTGTCAATCGAGTTGGGTCATTTAATTAGAGTTCTAACCATAACCAAAGATATAAATAAACACAAATCCATACAATGTTGTCAATTTTACATCAACTTATTGTGCAATTTCTTATCACTTGCCGCGAGATTCATATATATTCACACAAACACAGAAAGATAGCAATTAAAAGCATACCATGTTGAATTGTTGGTGCTGTGCGTGTTGTGCTATGCTCACCGCAAAACGATAAAGAGAGACAAAGATGAAGAGAAGGAATGGGATTATGGGAAGAAAAGGTTTGAGAGGAAGATGGAAGAGAGAAATGCGAAGAGCGATCCTTCAAAAGAGGGGGGGAATATTAACTCAGTTTGTTAGGGGAGAAAACTATGGAATTTCTTTCAAAAATTTGTAATGATTACTGCCATTTTTCACGGGAAAATATGTACCACAAATTAGCAGATGGAAAGAAGACAACAAAAATATAAGCGGGAAAAGCGGCTATGGGTCGACAATAATCCTCGCTAATTAGGGGGGCTTAATCTCATCGTTAATTTAACTATTTTTATGGACTATCAAATGACGGATTCCAAACTTTGCAACTATGGGCAGAATTGGTCAGGTCATGGATAGTCATGGATATTGGATAGGTAGAGCTATTTTATCACCCGATCTGTAAAGTTAAATTTTCTATCAAATTCACGCGTTATCTGTAAAACTTCGCATCCTTTCATCCATCGTCTATGGATGGGTCGGGTCATCCACATAACATATTTATTAATATTTATAATTATTTAAATGTAATAAAATATATGATTAAGTGTAAAACATAAATATTTTTTTTAATATACAAAAATAGTTGTTTTAAATATAAGTTTTGATGGATATTAAAAAAAATATTATTAAACTATCCAATTTTTAATCAGAAAAAAATATTATAAAATAGAATTATAACTACAATTGTCAACGGGTGGAGTACGGGTGATGAATCGAGTGATGGGTGAGTACATCACTCATCACTCACCTATCATTCGTTTTCCGTCGTCCAATTTACTTCGGGTGATCCTCCATATTTTGGGTCAAATTTTCTCATTACCCACCCATCAATCGTTTTTCGTCATTCAATTTACTTTGGGTGATCAACCATATATTTGGGTTAGATTTTCCGAGTGAGTCGGTTACCCACGGGTGATTTCCGGTAGGGATGAGCAAAAATATCTGACCCGGCCGATCCGATAATCCGCCAATCTGAATCCTAAAAGTCAGTATCCGAAACATCCGTTTAATTTTTATCTGAATCTGATCCGGATTATTTTCCCGGATACGGATCGGGATATTTTGCTTACCGGATATCCAAGAATCTGGCACTAGTTTTTCTAGTGTGTGTCCATGGGCACACTCTAACAAGTTAAAGTAGGAAACTATCTATAAAATATTCCCTAATAGAGAATGGATAAACCCTTAAAAAAAATATTAAACTAGTGGCTAAAAAAATTATTGCTAAAAATGGACTTGCACACACTAGAAAAAACCTATATAATATATATGCTTTTAGAACTAATATACAATGTTTAGTTAGTCCAAATGATCTCAAAACGGTGCTTGTACATTTTTAAGCAATTGAACTCATTTCAATTCTTCAGTACAACATTCCTTGTTTTATTTTTATTTATTTTTTTGATAGAATTTTATTCATTTTAATAACAAAGCAAGCTTGGTTATTATTCTTATAAAATTAAAACCCTAAATCAATAATTCACATACTGATTATCGTCTCACTAATTAGAGCAATTTTTTTTTTTCTCAAGACTAAGTATTCATAATTGAATTAAATTTGATTATTTAAGTTAAAGTTATAACTTTATATCTACTTGTCAATTCCTCTTGTTATATAATATATATTTTTATAATTCTCAATTTGAAAAAATTGACAAGTTTAATTGTTTGAAAAAATGAAGAAGACTTGCAAATGATATTGATATTTGACATTTAATTTGCACTTTACGAATGGTAAGTTTTGATTAAATTAGAAAAATAACATTTTAATTTATTTTTTTATAGGTTTTCTAATAACGAATAATTCGATATTCCAGTCAAATATCCGATTCGAATAATATTTATCAAATACGGTCCGAAACAAACTGAATACGAATAAGAGTTTTGTGATTCTTTTTAACCTTATATCCGACATTCCGGACCGAATATATCTATTTACTCACCCCTAATTTCCAGTCCAACCTACCTTTGACATTGTCATGGTCTTTTCTAAAACTTACCCTATGACACTATATTTCCCAAAATTATTCTTTTGACTTTGTTTGAATTGTCTGCATATACCAAAAATTGGAACGCGACAATTATCAAACAATGAGCAGGATTCATAAAATTAAACCACATCTGAATCTCCAAAACAGATAATTAAAAGATTCTACATCGTTCTTTTTGTGACCAGAATTGTCAAAGCAAAACCAAGACAAAATCTCAGATTACTCATTCGAAAGAAAAAAAAACCTCAGATTACAAAAGCGAGCATCTTAAGCAAAACTAGAACCACCAGCTGCAGGGCCACCGGCACCACGGCCGAATGCAGGCCTTCTACCACCACCCTGCAAAACCAACATAAACATGTCACATTCTTCCACGACTACAAAATTTAAAATTTCAGATCTTACTGTCAACATTAAATCAAACAAAATACCTATGGCAAACTGCAATTCATGACAAAGTACAGGTAATTTTGCATAACAAGTCCAAAAAAAATCAACCCTAACTCTACTAGTTTCAACTCAGACACCTCTGACTAGCAATTGGATTACAAGTCAAGGGGTTTTAGAGTTCCAAGATTGGAAGAATATTCTGATGTTGTTAGTATGGCAAAGAATTGAGACTGGTAAGATTTAACGAGTCATATACTGTTCCAAATTCTATGATCATATAATCCCTTCCTGGTAAGATTGAGAAAGATTTTGGACACAACAAGATGATGGAGAAAGAAAGAGCAGTGCACTATGAGCTTACACTAAATGACGGCTGGTAATCTGCAGGAGCTCCACCCTTCTCACCACCGAACTCTCCAGGGGGTCCCCTTGGCCCTCCTCTGTATCCATCACGATCACCGAATCTAGGACGGTCACCATCAAAACGTGGTGGGCCACTGCAAATGCAAAGTGAATGAGCACTTAACATAGGCGTATGTATGTACGCATAATCGCTTAAGCTAGAAAATCTAATGAAATTACCGTGGACGGTCTCCAGGTGGACCACCCATGGGACGAGCAACGGGCTTTTTCTTCAAGGTGGCGGGCACTATTTCAGATGGGAGGTTGAGATAAGTCCTCAAAAACTCAATGCCATCATTTGTAAGGTACCAATAATAGTGCATCCAGGCAAATGTCTCACGGACATACTCCTTTGACTTGAAACTTTGCATGAGCTTAATGACTTGAAGATTTGGTACATCGATATCGGGGTGCTTTGCAAGGTTGTAGTCTTTCTTTGCATAGCAAACACCCTCTGTAATTCAACAAAAAATCAAGCAGGACACAAGCAATTAGCAGTGCAGGAACAACAATTTTGATCATCAAAATTGAGAAACAAGGCTGTTCAACCACTAGGAAGTATTCAAGAGTAAAACAAACAAGTTTTCAGGAAACTAGCAGAGTTAAGTTAACAAGTGATCAAAGCATTTCAAATAGCCAACAGGTTTTGTAGCTCACCCTATTCTGACTAAATAGGAACTAGATTTTCCATAATTTAAATTTGCTATTTACAAGTACTTCTTATAGGTCTATAAGCTAGAGGTTGACACAATGAAGCTACCAATAATTTATTCCCCTATTTCTTCATATCTGATCGTGCGTTTGGATTCTCTAAAAATCTATTTCCAAATAGAAAAGAGCAAGCTGATTTCTTCATATGCTAGTGACCTATAAGCTACTAATCAATAATGAACAGCGTCGATTGAAGAGTTTAAGCTATGAATTCAGTAATTTAAAACAATAGGAGGAAAATAATCAAATGCAGTCTAGACAAGAGGGGGGAAACATATGGAATTTGGATAACAAAACACATCCTGAAAAGCACAGATATAAACACACACAATATGACAAAAAGAGTTCCTTGTATCTTAGAGATCAAAACTCTGACTTCAACTAAAGGATGCGAAAATTAATTGAGAAACAAAAGCACATGAAATTGAACAAGTCGGGCTGAGAGGGAGAAAGAGAGAGACCTTGGAAGATGTATTTGCAAATCTCCCTACGATTCTTCTCAGTAATGATCTGCACAAGAAAATGATGAGATGACAATCAACAGACGAAAGAGAGAATGTAGCAGAGAGAGAGAGAGAGAGAGAAACCATGGCTGGAAGAAGTGTGCTCGTCCAAGCGGCGCAGAATTGCAGTGAATGGAGAGTTGGAGACGAGAGAAACGGACAGGCAACCAAAAACCCTACAAAGTGCCGCGTGCGGGAGCAATATAAACAAAGATCGCTTTTATTTCTTGGGCTTTATAAATCAGTTGTTTGTTCTGGGCTGGCCCATTTAGATCTGCTCTTAGGGTGCCCTCAACTTGAGGTTCCAATTCCGCTCCAAAAAAAAAAAAAAAACTTGAGGTTCCAAGAATCTATATATATATATTAAAGTAAAGGAATTTTGAGCCACCATATTGATTATGACCCCACAATTCTTATGTGTTAATTTGTGGTTAATCCATTTTTTTTATTAATAATTTTATTCAATTTAAATCATAATATCTAATCACAACTAACTTCAAATATTTAAAATTTTAAATCACAATATCTAATCACAACTAACTTCAAATATATAAAAAATATATACAACTTTTTTATAAAATTTAATTTCTACAAATTACACATACAATAAGTTTTAAAGGGTGAAATTTCGGTGAGAAAGGCCTCTTAGAGAAGAAATAAGGATGGACTCCATCCGTAGGATGGACTCCATCCAAAGGCCAGAAGCTAGGTGGGCCCGCGGGTGCAATATCAAGGTTTTGGGATTGAAAAATAGCGGCTCCCAAAAAAACTGTTCGCTCTCTTCCTTTTCGATTCTCTCCTTCAATTCCTCAAATCAAACCACAAACCGTTCGCTCTCTTCTCGATTCTCTCTTTCAATTTCTCAAATCGAACTTCCGCTGCACACTCAAGCATTTTCGAGGCGATTTTCAGCGATTTGAAACCCTAAACCCTAGAAAAGGTGATTACCAGCGAAAGAAGAAGAATCGTCGCGATTTCGGCAACAACATCAAACACAGAAAGAAGAAGAATCAACAGCAAATAACAACAAAATGAGGTCAAAGATTTCCAGTGGAACACAAGGTATATTTTCAGTTGTTCAGTTGATGAATCGTCGCGATTTCGGTATGCATTTTATACAGTATGCAAAGGTAGATGTAGAGATTTCTCGCTAAATACATAATCGCAAAAGGTAGATGTAGAGATTTCTCACTAAATACATACTCTTATTTGAACTTGCTTCTATATATGTGACCGGATATAAGTCTGTGCATAATAGATCATTAAAAAGTGCATGACTCGCTGCTTTTGCTCTAACATGTGTGTGTAGATGCATGACTGAAGAGTGTTGGTGCATGAGTAAGTGTTTGTAGGTGCATGACTTAGTGTGTGATGGTGTATGAGTAACTATGTGTGTAGATGCAAGAGTTCATGAGCGTATTTATATAGGTGCATAACTGAAAATGAATTGGTGCATGAGTAAGTGTTTATAGGTGCATCAGCTAATGAACGTTGTGCATAAGTAAATTTGAATCTAGATGCATGAATATATCTGTGTGCATGAGTCAGAGAATATGAGTGCATGAGTAAGTGTTTCTATGTGCATGACTTAGTGTGTGTTGGTGCATGAGTAACTATGTGTGTAGATGCAAGAGTTAAGAGTGTATAGATGCATGAGCCTATTTGTATAGGTGCATGACTGAAAATGGATTGGTGCATCAGACAGTGTTTATAGGTGCATAAGCTAATGAACATTGGTGCATAAGTAAATTTGTTTCTTGATGCATGAATGAATATATCTGTGTGCATGAGTCAGAGAATATGAGTGCATGAGTAAGTGTTTCTAGGTGCATGACTTAGTTTGTGATGGTGTATGAGTAACTATATGTGTATGTGCCTTCGTCTTTGTATGCAGATGCTTGAGTTAAGACTGTGTAGATGCATCAACCTAACATGTGGTTATGTGAATAATATTGTCCATTATGAATGATATATGTGTAGATGCATCACTCACAAATGAGGAGGTTCTGCGGAGACTGAAAGATGATTTTGAAGGGAAGGATATCAGGAATTTGACGGCCATCGACATCTTGAAGAAAATGAAACAGTATGATGGAGGGCCATGGTTTAAGAGATATTTCATCCTGCTGTTTGTCAACACAATTGTTGAATCTTATTCCAGTGGGAAAATAAACCTAAAGATTCTTCAATTGCTGGACAATGTTGATGAAATAAGGAACTTTAATTTGAGCTTTTTTCTTTACAAGGCACTTATCAATTGCTCTGTTGCATGGGCAAATAAACAACAAAAGACTTTCAATGGGAGCTTGCTTTTACTACAGGTAAATATTCTCATTTTGGTGTTTTGATAACTGCATGAGTTAATGTGTGTAGATGCATGACTGAAAAGAGTGTTGGTGCATCACTTAGTGTGTGATAGTGCATGAGTAATTATGTGTGTAGGTGCAAGGATTAAGAGTGTGTATATGCATGAGCCTATTTGTATATGTGCATGACTGAAAATGAATTGGTGCATGAGACAGTGTATATAGGTGCATAAGCTTATACACGTTGGTGCATAAGTGAATTTGCTTCTAGATGCATGATAGAATATATTTGTGTGCATGAGTCAAAGAATATGAGTGCATGAGTAAGTGTTTCTAGGTGCATGACCTAAGTTTGTGATGGTGCATGAGTAACTATATGTCTATGTGCCTTGGTCTGTGTATGTAGGTGCTAGAGTTAGTGGTGTGTAGATGCATGAGCCTATTTGTACAGGTGCATGACTGAAAATGGATTGATGCATGAGTAAGTGTTTATATGTGCATAAGCTAATGAGTGCATAAGTAAATTTGTTTCTAGATGCATGAATATATCTGTGTGCATGAGTCAGAGAATATGAGTGCATTAGTAAGGGTCACTGAGTGTATGAGTCAAATATTATCTAGTAATATATGTGTTTGCTTTACAACTATTCTATGACTAATTTCTTTTTGAATTATTTTTTCCAGTTGATTTACGTGGACAGACTGAAGTGGAAATGTCTTAATGTACAGAGAAAATTCCCGATAATCAGGAACTGGACCACCAGGATGTTGAAGGATAGGGAGGATCAGGAGATCCTGCATGTGGTTTTGGGAATGGATTTATGCTGGGTAGACCAACCTTCACTGACCATGTAGAAGCAAGCGCGAGCAGGGATGTGAAGGAAGCTGAAGAAGCAGAGCTTGAAGTTCCAACTCAACCAGCAAATGTAGTTGAAACAGACGAGCGGATGAAGTCTTTCATGGAGGAATACTTGAAAGAGATAGAAGGCATGGCTCGAAGTGTACAAGCTGTTTTAATGAAGAAGAAACAAATCCCCCCACAACTGAAAAAAAAAAAGTGTCTTGCAGACAGTCAACAACCAAGCTGGAAAAATTATCAATGTAAGGCTTACCTCAACGATTGAAGATGAGGTGTTTGAGGAACAAGCAACCCAAGATACTGAGTTCTGGGATTTAGCTGTGAAATGCATGGAGGAGGTTGAGAAGACAATTATTGAACAAAAAGAACACAGCGGGAACATGTTTATTCCCGGATTTTCAGATCTTATTCATACAATCACAAAAGAAAATGTTGAGAATGATGTGCAAGATGCTACTGAGAATGTTGTTAACATGGAGGTTGATGAAGAAGTGGTGGTTTCTGACAAGGTCGTTGCTGGAGAAGTGGATGTGGAAGACGTTGTTGAGAAGGACGTTGCTGGAGAAGTGGCTGTGGAGGATGTTGTTGAGAAGCACAAGGAGGGTAAGGACAAGGACAACAAAGAAAAAGATACAGAGGAGGCAGAAAATAGGGGGGTAAGTGACTCTACGAAATTATTTGGTACATGATTCTCCATGAATGACATTAAGCTTTAGTGTATGATACCGATGTTTTTTCTTTATTATTGCAGATGGGTCCAAAAATCCCTAGTTTTGACTTGGGCATATCACCAATACAGGTAAATCGCCTTTAAAATTATTGTTGAGGATGGTGTAGATGCATGAGCCTATTTATATAGGTGCATGACTGAAAATTGATTGGTGCATGAGTAAGTGTTTATAGGTGCATAAACTAATGAATGTTGGTGCATAAGTAAATTTGTTTCTAGATGCATGAATATATCTGTGTGTATGAGTCAGAGAATATGAGTGCATTATTAAAGGTCACTGAGTGCATGAGTAAATATGTTTCTAGGTTACATGTAATATAGTTAACAAAAATACTGTTTTTTGAAGGTGGAATTGGAACACCAATTGGAGGTTGTTGATGTGAAGGAAGTTGTTGACAAGGACAAGGATAACAAAAATGAAAGAGACACAGAGGAGACGGAGAAGGATGTCGTTGCTGATAAAGACATTGATGATAAAGTATGAATGGATACAGAGAACAAGGACAAGGAGGCTGGAGAGAGTGTACAACAACAGGAGGTAGATCAAGAGAAAGAGACCGTGAAGGATCACGTTGCTGACAAGGAAGTTGCTGACAAGGAAGGGATGGGGACAGACAAAGGGATGGAAGATATTGTAGCTCAAGAGCACAAGGATGCTAAAGATATTGTAAAACAAAAGACTGTGGGTGCATGAGTCAATGAATATTAGTGCATGAATGAATACTTATTGGTGCATCAATGAATCCATGGGTTAATAAATATTAGTTAATAACTGTGAGTGCATGAATGAATGCTTTTTGGTGCATCTGTTAATAACTTTTTTTGTGTGTATGTGTTGTAGGAGAACATCACCAAGCAAAAAGTCTAAGAGGATAATGTAAATAAACAACCAAAAATGGTATAGAAAACAAGATGTTTATATGTGAATTATTCATTACGTAACTAAGTGGTATCGATTTTAAACAATTTCCTAATTAAAAAACTTGTGAATGTGGGATTTGTCAGGTGAAATTTGTGTGCAGTTCTGATCCAAAAGGTATAGCTGAAGCTACACCAGCAGAGAAAAGGAACATTTTTCCTTCTGAAAACACAATTTCACCATTTAAAGAGAGAGAGAGAAGTAAACATTTCAGAAAGAACAACAGCCGATGAAAGGATCATTTATAACTGGATAATTGTTGAAGAAGGAGGGAAAAAGTAAGTACATATTTAATTATATGAATTTGGTTATAAAATTTAATAACATGTAGCTAGTTTACGAATTGATTTTTTTTTATGTGTTGCAGTGAGGAAGTTTTCCGAATGGAAGATACCACTCTTAAGAAAAAGGACTTGATTACATTGGCTGAAAATGCTGAAGTAGACAGTCTGTTAATTGATGTTTTTACGGTCATGTTAAATGAAAATAAAACATATAGGGGTCGTATGTCACCGTTGAGATTCTTTCTACCGTCAATAGCTATGGTAAGTCACATCTTTGCAACAATATTATGTTAATTGGTGCTCTAATTTATTAATTTCCATTTTTTTGTATTCGCAGACTTTTGCTTGTGATGACACATTATACACAATGGAGGAGAGATCTAGCCTATTCACAAATACAATGCTAGAAACATTTGTTATTGTCAAGGGTTTTAAGAACAAAAACTACACAATTAAAAATGTTGATGTGGTAATTATCTTACACTCAGCTTTTACTGGTGCATGAGTATGTTTATCAAACTGCATGAGATTTTTATTATTGGTGCATGAGTTAGTAGGTTAAAGTTCATAAGTGATTATGTGATTGTATGTTGGTGCATAAGACAGTGTTTTGTATGTTGGTGCATGAGACAATGCTCAAAAGTACATGGACCAATGCTTGCAGGTGCAAGTACATGGACCAATGTTGGCAAAGCTTAGGATCAAGTATTGTTATGCCCTCCTAACCAGCGAGTTTAATGAAAGGAAGGCTAGAGTTGAACAAATTATTCAAGAGAAGAAAGTTGGAAATGTAGCAGTTGTGCGTGGTCGTGGGCGTGGGAAAAAGAATGTTTCAATGTAATTTGGCTAATCTAGTGAACAGTTTAGGTAATGGTTGTAGGAATTTGGTTTGAAACAGTAGTTATTTGTAAGTATATGAGTTTTTTCTGGAAAGAAACAGTAGTTATTTGGAAAGTGCATGAGTCACTGTATTTTGGTGCATGGTTGAGTATATATAAGTGCATTTCTTAATATCTGAATATATATAAAATTTGAAATACCTAATTAACATATTGAGGACAAGTCGTGATGTTGTGTCCTAACCTTTTACAAAGAGTACATAATCTTGTATTCTTCCTGGAATTTTCCATTCCAACCTCTTGGCCACTTCTAATGTGCATCTTCCTGAACTTGTTCTTTTCCATTTCAGGAGGATGAACATTCACTTGATCCGGTAACGGGCCTACAAATTTCTCAAACTTATAGTTGCTAGCTGATGTTGAGGCAAAAGGATCAACTACTTGTGACCTTGTGAATGCAGCCTTTTGTTCCTTTAAAATAGCTAAAAAACCTTTCAATTTGTCCATGTCATCACCAACAATGTCGACACAAAAGTACATTTATGTCATCACTTCAGCCAACAGCCTCTTCTTTTCATCAATTTGAACACTCGCATCATACACTGCACCATCCACTTCAAAAATTGGTTGTAGAATCTCTTGCTTCGTCCATCGAGTGTTGATGAGGGTAGGAGGCAAGACAGTTGCATGAGTATTCTTTAAAGCAAAGAAAATATGTCGGAAAGGAAAGCCTAGAGTGAGGAAATTATTGCAAGAACAATGATACTCATTACTTGCAACCACTTTCTGAACAGCACAGATTCTACCAAATTCGTCTTCAACCCTAAAGTGATGGATATCAACATCTTTTTTCAGTTCATCAAGGCTGCAATGATACGTACCACTAACAAACGCCTCCTGGACATCATAAAATGTGTTGATAGTGTAAATAGCTGCTAGGTTCTTTTCAAACTGGTAAGGCGTCTTCATCCATGGAGTGTAGGTAGCGGAATCCATATCACACTTCTTCTGATTATGCCGCTGTGATTCAATTGCACTGCTATACTGCATCATGAACACCACTAGGCTTGATTGAGACCCTATGAAATTTCCAAAAAAACTGTTTTGACTCTCAGACCTTGATGTCGTCCTCAGTAGGGACGACATTCTCACATCATGAAAAAATGCAGGGATCCAATAACGCTGTAGTTCAAACATTACTCCTAGCCACTCATGCCCTTGGAAACCAAATTCTTCAAGAACCGAGAACCACTCATTTTCAAACTCAATTGGAGTGAGTTCATCACTCCAAACAATCTTCTTGAACTTCTTTTGGAACGAATCAATGATAGAAGAATTTGTATTTGGAGGGAACTTAACCTTGTTAGCAACCTTCATCATTATATGTCACATGCACAACCGGTGGACAGAATGAGTAAACACTCGTTCAACAGCAGCCTTGACAGATGCAGCTTGATCAGTTATAATGACATGAGGTTCATGGCCCATTGCCTTCTTGAAATTCTCAAATAACCACACATAAGACTCAATGTCTTCATGCAAAAGCAAAGCAGCAGCAAATGTAATAGACCTCTTATGATTGTCCACTCCAGTAAATGGTATGAACACCATATTATATCTGCAATATGGGGTGCAAGAGTTTGAGCATGTTAGTGCATGAGTGATTCAGTAAAGGTGCATGAGTTACTAGGTATAGGTGCATGAGTTACTCATTATAAGTGCATGCATTACTCATTATAACTGCATGAGTTGATGAGTATAGGTGCATGAGTTACTCATTATAAGTGCATAAGTTACTCAAGGTACATGGGAAAACCATTTGAAATACATAAATCAGATTACATAAGTAAATGCATGAAAATAAAATTACCTAATCAATTGGTATGTAGCATCAGCCGACACTACATCACCGAAATAAGAGAAACTCTTCTGATTGATAAGATCATACCAAAACAAACGGCATAGCTGACCCTCCTTGTTTACGTCATAATCAAAGTAATATGCATTACAACATTCTTTCTTCTTCAAAAAGTCATTAATGACCATTTGAGCGTCACTGCCTTCCATGTATGAGTTCAAACCCCTCATAAAGTTCTTGAAGTCAACAACAGTGGCGCCTACGTTAGCATATGAACCCACTAGATTCTTGTACACTTTGTAACTCTTAGTGACACCAATATTGGATTTAATACAGTTCATCATAATTTCTTGATGAAATGGAGTCACTTGCCTGTTCCCTTTTGAGAAAACCATATAAGACAACTCCAACATAGCATGTGTATGACCATACTCCAATTTTGTAACACGGTAACCATCATTACCTTCATACTTGAGCCAACACTTAGCTTCACAACCACATATATTAGATATTCTCCTTCTTTTCACAACATCTCCATCTGTCGGGACAGCCTAGTTGAACTCAGAATATGGAGATACAACTTTGTATCCTTCTCTGTTACAACAAATGTGCTTCCAAATAACAGTCGGCGGTACATCCTTGTTTTTCTTGGTAGAACAAACACGAACAGTAAAACCACATGCCGCTGCATAAGCTTCGTAAAAAGCGATAGCGTCATTAAGAGTCGGGAAAAGCTGCCCAAGATACGGCTTCAATGTATCATTGCACTCAGGAATAATATATTCAGCGGTAATGCTTGGGGAAACATATATAATATTATGCTTCATTTGATGTTCATCTCCTGACAAAAGAAAGAGTGGAATTAATAATAGAGCATGAGCTTATAAGTGCATGAATGACGGGAAGAAAATGCATGGCCCAATGAATAAAGGTGCATGAACCAATGGTGTAAAGTGCATGAGCTTATAAGTGCATGACTGACTGTAAGAAAGTGCATGACCCAATGAATAAAGGTGCATGAACAAATAGAGTAAAGTGCATGAGGTAGTTAGTTCTATGCAATAGTCACACAATCAACAATGGTTAGGTTATGTGCATCACTGACTGGAATAAAGAATAAAGGTGCATGAACCAATGGACAAAATGCATGAACTAGTAAAAAAGTGCATGAGGCACTGAATTTAGTGAATTTTGAATATGATTAAATTACACTACACATATCTTAATTTCAACCAAGCACATACCTAAAATTCAACCAAGCACATACCTAAATCCCAAAAACAGAGAAATTCTGTTGAAACGCACATACCTAAATACCTAAACAACAAACAAATCAACAACAAATTACTGATTTGTACCTGAATCAATAGAAGAAGTAACCATGTCGACTAAGAACGATGAGAATAAAACGAAAACAGCAAACACGAAGAAGAGAAAGCACACCGGCGACAAGACGGAAACGATCAACCGATAGAACGAGCAAACGGATTACCACAAAGAATTAGTTTTATCACGAAGAAGAACGGATTACCACGAAGAAGAGAGGGAACAAGGAAAAACGAACCAGCGAGCAGCCTCAAACCTGTTTTATCGAGCGAGTGAACGAGCGAACAGGGAAAAACGAACGAACGGCCAAGATTAGATGGAGAGGGAAAAGAACGAATGGCCTTGATTCATCCTCATTCCTACCCTACTAACCCATCCTCACGTGATCTTTTTCCATAAATATATGTCAAAATAATATATGATAGATTTTCTACTAAACTTATATATAAAATACATCTTATATTCATTGAAGTAATAAGTAATATTATTTTTATGTGTTTGCATATATAATTTGACCTATATAAAATCATACAATATATATAATTTCCAACTCATAGTACATGTACTTTTGTAATTAAGCCCACTATATTATATTATTACATATACAAATTTTATGGCCCATTTCGAGTTGACCCGAATATTTTTTATGGTCCATCAATCTATATATAAAGTTATTGAATTTTGAGTCACCGGAATGCTTCTGGCCCTACAAATCATACGTGTCATTTTGTTATTAATCCACTTTTTTTAACATTATATTTTAATTTAAATCACAATATTTAATCAACCTAACTTCAAACATATAAAAACTATATACAACTTTGTTTAATGCTTATATAGGTTTCTTATAAATTTTAATTTCTACAAATTGTAAAATATAAGCTTATATATGTCAAACTAATATATGATAGATTTCCTACTAAACTTATTTATAAAATACATCTTATATTCATTTATGTAATTAGTAATATTATTTTTATGACTTTGCATATATAATTTATGGGCCAAATCATACAATATATACAATTTCAAACTCACAGTACATGTGCTTTTATAATTCAGCCCACTATATTATATTATTACACATACATATTTTATTAACAATTTAGTAAAATTTCAAACGAATGTATCTTAACAAAATTAATTTATATAATCTTGAGATTTTCTTCTAAACCTTTCAATTTTAACAACTCATCTTAACAACAATTATATCATATCAGATTTTTAACAAATTTGGTATATTGTACGTTCCCATTTAACAATTTTTATTTGATTATAATTTTCTATAAAAAATACATGGTCTCCATTTTTCGATTTTACAATGTTTCTTTGGGCTTATTACTTATCATTTTGCTAAATGTAATTTTCAGTTTTAAAAAAAAAAATTGAGTTTGTTAATCATCAAGAAAATATTCACTAACAAATCGTAAAATATCAATTATAAATTACCAATAAAATTTTGTTAACTCAAACAGAAAGTTTAACTAAAAAATCCAGGTAAATATTTGTCGTAACAAACTTTCAATTTCATATGACTATACATATTATCAAAAGTAAATTAAAATGTAGTACGTATACAAAATTTAAAAGTATTTGAATTTGAGATAACTTTACACCTACATAAATCAGTCACTACTAATTAATTAATTATTCAAATAACTTTTTAATTATCGTTTTCTAGAAGTAAGGATATAAATTAAAATCTAAATTTTAAAACTTTAGATGGGTCCATTACGTAATTAGAAAAAACTAAAAAAATGTGATTTATCTGGATGATTTGTAATGATTTTTTTATATATATTTTTTTGAATTATTTCATATATTTATTTTAACAAAAAGTTAAAATATCAAAGATTTTATTAGACCAAATCCTTTTTTAAATTTTGAATATCCCTAATAAACTGAATTACAAATTTCTAAATTACACTCTCTCTTAATTATTTAAAAAAAGGAAATCCTGAATAATTTGCACGAGGCTATAAATTTTGTGTCTTCGTCTTTCAATACTACGCCCATGCCCATTCGAGATATGTAATTTCTTTCATTTTGTACCTAAGTTGTTAACCATTCATTTTTTTGCTTTATTAAGTTCTTTAATTTTTTAATTTTTTCGTTATTAATTTTATTTGTGGTATAATATATTTTGTAACCATTACCTTAAAATCATGTGAAGCAATCCTATTATTTAAGCAACGTAAGAGTGATGACCATTTTACAAGAGAAAGTAATCTTATTTGTCTCCATTCATCGAACATAGTTACATAGGTCATTGAAATTTACATATCATTTTTAAGCCATTCATGAAATATCAAAATTATTTTGTTGCTTTTCCGTTCGTTTGGTCTCATATCCCCTTAAAATCATGAAATATTTATCATAGCTTGTTATGATAAATATTGGTTTCGTAACGAATTTTTAGTATATTATTATTTTCGTAAATATTAAGAAATAATTGTTTTATATTGTGATTTTTACAAGTATCGTTGAAAGTGTAACAACAATTTCGGATCCCCATTGTTTACCTATATATATTATCTTGAAAAACATAAATCTTATTTTAATATAATTTGTTTTTTAAAGATTTACATTGGCGTTCTTCATTAATTATACATATATAATTTTAATTTTAAAATCTTCACCTCACTTTATTTCATGTGACTTTTATCCATGTTTAACAAAAAACTTGATTTGAAGGTATAATATAGTAGTTAAGATTTGAAATTTTGATTATGAATTGTTCAAATATCAAACTAAAAAAACATAAAAAAATAAAGATTTTGTTATAATACTTAATATTCATCATAAAGAGAATCATGTTCACGATTTTGTCAAATTTTTTCCTTAAAAAAAAATTCTATCATAATCCAAACATGTGTTATACACTTATACATATTATGAATAGTTTTGGCTTTCTTATTCAAAAGATATAATTACTAATCTAATAGTTTTTGTATGAACCACACATTAATTATTTGTTTAAAATCTGTTTAAATTGTTTTAAAGACCATCTATTATATATCCCACGTATAAAAAAATTGTAAATCGGGAATAATTTTAACGAGATTTTTAGATTAATAATCATTAGAATATTTCTATATTAATTATTCTCTAAATGAGTCTACATAAATTTTTATATATCATAGCATATTATTTCCAATGATCCAACGAGAATTATATTTTTCTAAAAAATACTTCGATATAACATTAATTTAATTCAATCATTTTTTTTTGATTTTCTCAGATTACATTTACCCGTACAAGGTACGGGTTCTACACTAGTTTCCGTAAATGAACTACTGAAAATTTTGAATTGTTTTTTTTTAAACACATATTTTTAGATTAGCTAAAATCTATTGTTTTTTTAATATAAAATAAAATTGGGGTGATACCGAATGAGATGTTTTTCCGGGTTTGGGGCTTATAAATCCGATTTTAAGTTATCAAAATCGTTGAGACGAATTTTCAATTTAAATTGTTGAAGTTTTTTTTGGTAAAAAAAATTAGGGTGAGGGGATGGTGCCCCAGTCCAAGGACAGAGAAAACCAAAAGGCTCAGAGAGCACTTATAGAGGGATTCACATATGTCTCACCTCAAGGAGACTAGTGAGGCTTCAAACCTGCGACCTGTCAGACCGAAACCTTGTCATGTTCCACTAGGCCAACCCCTTGAGGTTTTTAAACTATTCAAGTTTACTCATGTTAAATAACGACTAGCTCAAATCATTGTGTTGTTCCCATCACCGTCTGAAGTGAAAAGAACCATCTATAATTCTATATATATATATATAATAAAAAGTTAGTATTTTGCCTATTAATTGCCCCCAATTAATGATTGTAGTTTTAGTTTTTTTTCCTACACCAAAACAACACACATATATTTACATTTTAATAAATTAAATGGCATTAAATTCACAACCCACATACATTACAATTTTGTAAACTAATCTAATTACAAAGTAATATTTTTACGAATAAATATTTTATTTAATAAAAAATGTTATTTTCATATAATTTAAGAAATTGTCATATATTATCATTTTTATTTTATTTAAGTTTTTTTCATAAAATAAACTTAAGATTTATATATTTTAATATTCAAATTTGATATTATAAATATGTTCCCCCATTAATGACTTTACTTCAATTCCTTCTATCAATTAAGCCATATATTACAACACAAAATCAAATGTCAATCAATGCATTTGAATCCAGATAACATCAGCGCACCAAATATATTAACGTCGCATATACATTAGGTAGAGATTCATACATAAATAAAATGTCTTCATTTTAGTCTAGCAGTTACAATCTATGCATTCAGACTCGTATATATAAAAGTTGACTTTTGAAGCAATAAATGAAAAATGTTATATTCATAGAATTTAAGAAATTGTCATATATTATCATCTTTATTTTATTTAGGTTTTTGTCATAAAATAAACTTTGGTCAAATTTAAATATTTTAATATTCTAATTTGATATTATAAATATTTTTCCCCATTAATTGCTTTACTTTAATTCCTTCTATCAATTAGGCCATATAATACAACGCAAAATCAAATTTCAATCAATGCATTTCTAATCCAGATAACATTAACAGACCAAGTATATTAACGTCGCATATATACATTAGGTATAGATCCATGCATTAAGCAAATCAAATGTCTTTATTTTAGTATAGCACCTACAATCTATGTATTCATACCCGTATATATAAAAGTTAGATTTTGAAGCAATAAATGAGTGGCTTCAATGCCATACATTTTAATACAATTTTGATTTTTCACTCAAAATCTTCTATATCTACTAATGCCATAAATTTGATCATGCAACTCATCTCATAATAATCAACCTATCTAGAATCTATCTATCTATCTATAAATATATAAAGTAGACTAATGGTGCAATTAATGCCCAATAAATATGAGAAATTATCTCTTTTTGTTGTTGATGATCTTTCATTACAAACTATATCTTCTAATATATCTCAATGGTTAAAGACACTCTCATAATATAAGAGATCTAGGGTTCAATCCCTCTTCTTAACAACTATGTTTTACTATTTTATCTTTCATTATGTTTTTGTTTATATTAATTAGTTACTCAAATCTTTATATCTATCTATTTATCTACTATCTATAACTATATAAAATAGACTTTTGTCCATTAATGTCATACAACTAATTAATATACTTTTTCCCAAAAATTTTACCTTCATCTCTTCTTAATCTATATACTATGTATAAGATAAAATATAGTATAGACAATAAATGACAATCCCCTAAAACACACATTCAAAACACGCAAACAAAATAACACATACTCTAACGACAGTTTAAAAATAAAGACTCTTCCATTTCCTAAATATAGGATATAATCATGACACTTAATGCCCATATGCGTAATTCTAGATAAACTTACATTCATGACAATCAACAGTCAAAAAATTAAAACACAAGATAGACTTGGCAATAAGTGCCCACCTCCATAATCCATCTTGAAACTCACATTCATCAAAACAAAAAAAAAAAAAGAAAAGAAAACAGACTACGATTGTTTCAATTGTGAGATTGAACAGATTTAAATGACCATGGCTAGAGAAAACGCATAACATTTAAACAGTTGTCTCTCTTAACTGAAAAGATACTCCATATATAGTTTGCACTCAAACGACTCTTGAAAATAAGGCAATCAATTAGGTTAAAAAAATGCACAAATGGTTTTCTCTCTTAACTCAAATATACCAATAAATACTGGTTATTTCCATCTATACACTTGATGTGCCACTACTACAATTGATCTCTTTTATCTTCCTCACTTCTCCCTGCACAATCATTGAAATCATGGCTGGAAATACAACAGGGGGAAAAGATGCATCACACTTAACTAATTGCTTGAAGATGTAAACTACGAGATTAAATTCATGATTTTTCGCAAATGATATGTTTTTGATTGGCTCGGGACATACAAGTAGACCTGATCATTTGTGGGCCCGGGCCGGGCCTGAGACAAATTTTGAGCCCGTTTTTGCGGGCCCGGGCCAGGCCCGTTTGTCGGGCCCAAGATAGTAACCGTGCCCGCCCGAAAGTCCGGGCCGGACCGACCCGCGGGTAGCCCGCTTCTCATATAACCTATTTTTAAATTAATTTTTTAATGTATTTTTTTGTATTTAACGGGTCGGGCCGGCCTGTTAAATTATTTTTTTTAACGTATTTTTTTAGGTCAAAGTTATTTTTTAAATATATTTTTATATAATTAAAACTTTTTACGGGCCACGGCCCGGACCATGTTACCGCGCCCGGCCCGCCAGCCCAAACGGGTCGGGCCAATCGGCCCGTTTGGGCTGAAACCCTTGTCCAGGCCCGTATTGGCGGGCGGGCCGACCCGCGTTTGCTCAGGTCTACATACAAGTCCTCATATCTCCTTCTAGCAGATTATATGGTACATCAATATTTTCAATTTTCAAGTATTTCTTATTTTAATATTGATTTGTATATGTATATGTTTAATAATACAATGAACATATTTCATTTATTAACTTACACAGGACCTCTAGAAACAAAGCAGGCCAGTTTACTATATAAATAAGTTTTAGATTTCAATGTTATTCTTCAAATTTCAGACATATAAGGTACATAGTTTTTTTTGGAGTCTCTGTTCCGGAAACTAATGTTCTATTTAATTTGTTTGGGAGTGGCGTTCAAGTTTGTACGACTTAGTTTATGTGATTTTCTGCTTATATTCATACCTGCAAATACATATGGGATAATTCCATAATTTGAGGCCTTCAAACACCAAACATTTAAAAATATGTAAATTTACAAGAATTGTATGTTTAGTGTTGTCACCTCAGTTAATATGGTAAAGACATTCACCATTTTGGTTAATTACATCTTATTTTAGCCTTTTTATATTTTTGGTCATTAGACGAGGAAATTCAAAAATTATTAATCTCAGTAAAATAGACTATATGGTTAATACCTTAAATTTTGGGATATATAGTTCTGGTGACAAAATCCTATAGAATTTCTGGTGTTTGGTGTTTTTATATTTGACTTTTTAGGCTATGCGTTTCAGAATTTCACAAAAAAAAAATATAAGTACAAAGAAAATGAAAAAAATACATTATAGCCCAAGAATTTTGTATACTAAATTATATAGTATTCTAACATTATTTTGAAGTATAAAGAGTGCATTGTTAATTAATAGTGAAGATTTCCATGAGGTATTTAAGTTTGATATTTCATCCACATTCAATTTCATACAGGCAAAATTATAAATTCTCAATATAGGAATATTTCAACCAATTTCTTTTCAATAATATGGTTTGCATATTATAATTAAATATTAGTAGCCAAATGCAAGTCCAGTTTCCACTATGACCCAGACAAGATAATTGGCAATCAACTCTAAGGGTTAACAAAAAACCATTGTGAATCCAACCAATAATAGAGGAATGAATAAATTTCAGTTAACAAAAAACTATTGAAATGATAACATAGTATCAAAGTCGCATTCACTGTGTAATTATAGGGTAAACTGCATAAAATAACCCATTAAAGGACAAGTTTTACAAAAAAAAAATACAAGAAAATGAAAAAAAAAAACGCTTCTAAAATGCCAAGTTTACATAGAGTCATCCCATGTTTTTTTGTGGTAACTAAGAATCACCCATGTTAGGAAAATCATTAATCTTCTGTTAAATACATAATTGGAAATAAATTGATTTTTTAATAAGTCATTCTAAAATAGCTACTCCAAATTGGAAAATTTTAGCTATTTGTACAAGAATTAGGTTTGCATATTACAAGACTTACGGGTGATGAATTTAACTTTCAATTCATATCTACTTTGATTGCTTAACAGATGGATATGACAAAATCACCACGAACAACCAAAAATATGGAGTTACAGACGAAAAAATTGATAAGTTATATAAAAACTAGGGTCAACAGTTGTACCATAAATGTTCAATTCACAACAGAGTTAAGAAAGGGCTTCAAAAAAGTTACATGGTGAGTTACTTGAGACATAAAACAACTAAAACGAGGTGACTACTGGAATTATCGTCTATCTTCTAACCAAACAACCTCGCCCTTTCTAGATTCCGCACAAATTACGATGAGATTCAGTCGATTAACAACCGTATAACCTAATTTAACCCTCGAAGAAGATAAAACATTTGAAAATGTGTCAATATGATTAAAAGATAAAAAAAAGTTACACAACCTTGCTCTCCTAACATAGTTATAATTAATGATACCTTATATTATATATTAGAAAATATAATCCTCAATGTGAAAAGTGTATTGAAATAAAAATCATATATAAGGAGTATAAATAATGAATAGTTTCGACAATAGAGTATGTATAGTAGTTGTGCAATATTACTATACATAATCGAATGTGAAAGTTATTCATGCTTAGTTATAAAACGTTTGAATCTAGAATGAAACTATAAAATTAAGCACTTACTACTAAGTACTAACACTGAAATAGTTTTTTTGACAAAAAAAAAAACACTGAAATATCTTTAACAAAATAATAATGTAGTATCGATATATAATATCATAACATATTTTTGTTTAGTTATAATAAAAGATGATATAATCATAAAATAAAAATATTATTTCATAGTATAAAATAGTAAGCCATATTTATATTTATACATTTAAGACATAATAAATATATAATACTATTAATAAAAATTGTAATATTGTACCTTAAAAGTGAGTAAGAAAAATAGAACCAAAATCACGTTTGTTAAAATTTAAATTGTTAAGGGGTGGCAAAAATTAATAATTAAATTTGTTAAGTTGGTTAACCATTGCTTCTCCATAATTCCTTACAACTATTAGTGTTCTAAAAGAAAAATTATGTGATAATTTTGTAGTATATAATATTTAAATATTTAAAATATATAAATGTAAAAGAACGCACAAGATAAATTGTCATTAAAAATATTCTCATACAATATTTTAAATAAGGGCAAACAAATAAAGCATTACGTATATTAATAATTTAACCGATCACCAATGGAATGAACGAAACATAGTACCAAATTATAAATTCGCATGATAAAATCAAAATATAAATGCACAGTGTTGATTACATGGTACAAATATGCATACACAAATTACAACTTCAAATCAAAATAAACTCATACTAAAATAAATATTGTAAACAAAAAATATTGAGAACAATTTACAAATTCATCACTAGGTTTACTACAATTCATTAACCAAATTCAAAACATATCTCGTGCGTAGCACATGTATGCCTACTAGTCTATAAACATATTAAACTAGCTAGCACTTCTATCAACAAGTTTTATACTCCCTCCGTTAAGAAATAGATGCCGTTTTAGCTTTTAATTTTTGTTAAGAAATACTTGTCATTTTAGAGTTTCGGGTAATGATTCATTGGTGAGTTACGAGGTAGGTTATTGGAAATTTTACTTATTGATATGATCTATGCAAAGTCTATTTATTCATTTGTTAAAAATAAGGTGGTAATTATTGAATTGTAAATTTGAGAAAAAGTTTATAGGATTTTAGCTTAATGATTGCATTTCTTAATAGTTGTGTCGAAAGCTAAAACGACATCTATTTCTTAACGGATGGAGTATAATTTAATTAATTTACATTCAATTTTTCTAAGAGACATTTAACAGATATTTTTATATATTAGGAATTTACTACAAATTATTATTAATCTATAATTATAATAATAATAATGTAAAAAATTAAATTTATTAAGATTTAGTAAATTAAGAGTTTAGAAAATATTTTATTTCGACAAATATGTCATCTAATTAAATTCAAAAATTAATGATAATTCTATTTGGTATTTAATTTATAAATTAAGAAAATCCAACATCTATGTACTTTGTAAATTCTATATTACATTTTTATATACTCTGCATACTATAGTTGATGTTTATAAATTGGATGGTCAAAACTTCACCTATTTAACCCATTTTTTAAAGGACATAAATTACTAAGTATTATAATTAGTTATTAGTTATTGATCAATGAAGGAAATAAAAACTTATATCCTCACAGACTCCGTACTACATATTATTACAAATGTTATTGTGATTATGATACGTATTTAATCTAATTAAGAAACCTACGAAGACTACCAAAAATAAAGCTTATAATTATGACACTCAATATAAGGGCATCAAACCGGTTAGATGGCTAATGGCCATACGCCAAAAGTAATGCGTGAAATTATGGCATAATAATTTAGTACTTTGTATGAGCTAAGTACACAACTAATGGCCTAAATATGAAACGAAATGGATTTTACTAGAAAAAATGTCTATACCATTAACTTGGAAAATTTATTTGTAATGACATTTAACTTTCCTACATTAAGAGCCAAGATGCAGTATATATAGCTCTCACAATTATCAAAATGTCATATGACAATTCCTAATTCATGTACATTCAAGCATAGCTATCTAAATGAAATGTTGCATGCATGCTAAGTGATTTGAGATTAGATAAGGTATGTATGTAATTCATACAATTAATATAATTTAGATAAATCATTACAGATGGAAAATTACGACAATGATAATAACAAATTCCAAAACTATGTTGTCTTAAGTAGTTTTACATGTGTTCATCCTTTTGTTCATATATTGTCAATTGCCAATTATATTTACTATTGTATTTTAAAGTGATCGGTGGTAGAAAGTGATGTATTGATACTTTTAAAGTGATCGGTGGTAGAAAGTGATGTATTAATACTTTTCAAATAGTAAAAGTGTTTGGTGTATGTCGAAAATATATCGAATACACATTAAATCTATATAACAAGTATAATGTTAATTAAATATATATTTCAGAATGAGCAATATCAAGATTTCAAATCTCCAAGAAATATTGCCATTCTAAGTTTCGTTATTTTTTTCTATGTGTTACTTACTCATTTACTCTCCATCATGCCTGAAACACATCAAAAGTATACATATTGTACTAATATTCAATTACAAGACACCAAATTTCGCAGTTATCTACCAATAACAATAATTTATGCATTTGATAACAAGTATGATATCGATAGAAAGTTGGATATCTTTCACCCAAATATTATCACAAAGGTGAGAGTCATCATATTCTTATGTTTTTAATAATAAATTCACTCATAATTTATTTAATTAATGATTGGATTTTCATGTTGTAATATTAAAATACAAACTAAGAAAAAGTATTAATTTTATTTTGATACTTTTAGAGTCATGTGTTTATCTTTAGGAATAATATATATAATACATACTGATAATATCGAAATTTATGAAATTAAAATTGAACTATGAGTCTATGACATATCCAAACGAGTAATAACTTTCTCATATTATATTAAAGTTAAAACCAGCCAATGAAGAGATCACTAAAAATAATAGTATAATAAAAAATTAAATGCAGAAAAGTTCAAAACAAATAAACTATAATTATTTATAAAATAATACATACAAATATTTAATACGTAATTGATAAGAATAAATTCCATATTTATCCAAAATTCACAATAGTTAGGAAAAAATAAATTTTCGAGGTGCAATAAAGTTTTATACTTGACTTTTCTCTTTCCGATTTTTTATCATTTGCATAAAGTTTTCATATTAGCTATTTTTTTGCTCAATTATTTTTGTATTTTATATTTTCCCATCTAAGTATCTAAAAAGATCATGATATACGGATTAAAAAAGACAAATTAGTTATTTTCTTATCAAAACTTTTATACAATTAAAATCATACGTAATGTGTGAAGAAATGAACAAATACCAATACGATGTCCAAATAGATGAATATTGGTATAACAATCTTAACAAGTTGAAGGATGGTGAAAATGTAAAAAACATGTAGTTACGATTTATAGATCCGTATAATTGCTTTGCAATAAATTTAACAGATTGGTTCTACAAGATTCTAAATCTTTTAGAATTTCGTTAAACCCATTTTGTTTTAACTACATTTTTTAGATTTCCATTAAACGACAAAAAAACTAAAGCACAGAAGCTTTGATTTCCCCATGCGAAGCACGGGGCGGGCCCGACAACTAGTTCATATATAAAAAGTTCCACAACATTGATATGTAATAAGTTTCACATTATTTTGAAAGGTATATTTATTGAAAGGAAAAATACAATCATGCAATTCAAGCATAATTAATAAAAAAAGGAAACATTGCTTATTTTGGTCCTATATTGAAGCTTACCAGTTCATGCTTTTTATTGGAAATCATATTCATGTTGAAATATGCGAATTTGTGTGAAGATACATAAATTTACCGAATATATTCTACACAGTAGAAAACTAGCACAGTGTCCATGTCATGCACGGGTTAGGATTATAAATTATTTTTAAAATAATATTATTAAAGAATTTTTTTAGATGATATTAGTCTTAAACTTGAGCTCTTTAATAGATTGTAAATAGAATAAATTATATGTAATTAAAAAAATGAGCATAAAGTAGAGGATATAATTAAACGAAGACTATAAAACCAATCTATATTAATAAGGTTATAGGTTATTATGGTTTAAGTGTATATATAGGGGAAAGGTCAACAATTATATAATTACAATTGATACAATTATAATTGATAATATTTTTTACCTTTATCAAAATTTCTCACTATTAATAAATTTATTAATTATACAGTGCCCTACTAAGTTTATTTTTTATAGAATATTTCATATTTTCTTGTGAAAAAAAAGTTAGAATTGCTAATGGATTCAACATGATTAAATAAAATTTCAAATATGTTATCAATATACTAACTTGTACTTATTATTTGATATTATTTGACTATCATCTTATACTATAATTTTTACTTTTAGATATGGGCTACAACCACAAGTCCACAACCCATTTTTGTTTAGCTATATTTTTCTTCTAAAAATTAATAACATCGTCTAGATATAACTCATACGTTGTAGTAATAATTTGGACACTTTTGTTAGAAATATCAATCTACTATATATATACTAAAACAAAATACCTCATGTGCCACATGACACCCCCAGAATGAGCCCGAATTTTACGTTGTCACGTGGCGCCACGATATTGAATTGGACACGTGTTAGCCTATCGTTTTTTAGATTTATTTTAAAAATAAAAAATTTACACTAATAGCATCCTACACTTACCATACCAATATTATTTACAATAAAATCTTTCCAAAATGTACAACAAAATATTCGGTATCATATCTTTCTTAAGCATTAAAACAAATCTGCAATATTTTATTATCTTCTTTCCAATATTGACCACAGAATACTAAAAATACAATAACATGTGCTTTGGAAACTAAGTGATTTGTTTCCAAAAATGTACCATCTTATTATTATTTTATATGTTCTATCGATTTACAACTATTTTCTATAATTAATTCTTTCCAAAATGCACCACCTTATTATTATTAAATATGTTTTATTATTATAATTCAAATAAAAGTTTATACATACGTCAACATACTTACGAAAAATTAAGGTTGATATAAAAAAATACCAAATTTTCTACAGATTATTTTATTTGAAAAATGTTGAGTATCATTCATTTTCATATTGAAATTAAAGGCAATTATATAAGTTGTAAAATATATTGGTTTACTAATATATATAATACCATATGAAAAGTATCAATGTATAATAGTAAAGCAATTCCCTAAAATGCCACATATCACTTCGACATTTAAAACTTTCGCCTAAACTTTCAGATAACTAGAAATCGAAGCCCATGCTTCGCACGAGCCTTTTGTGTATATGTAGTGTCGCAGTTTAAATGTGAGTTTGTAATATATGGATTGTTGCTGCATTTTTATCTTAGACGATATATTATTTGATATGTATTTAAATGTAATATCTAAGTATTTTAGGTATAAAATGCTATGATTGTACGAAGTACAATTTTATTTATTTATTTTGGTCAGAAGTTCATTTTAAATTTTGAATTAGGTGGTAGTTGTTTTCTATAGAGATGCATTTTTTTTTCTTTGAAAATATTTGGGGATATTTTAGAAATGTCTATCTAATTATATGTTATGCTTGAACTGGAGTATTTGTAAGAAACTTGCTACAACAACTCTCATTTCTTACATGCTCCACTACCCTCCATATTTCTAATTTTTTGCCTTTATCTTACAAATTTATTGCATTTTACTAATTTTTTTTTGTTATGCTTTAGTTATTAATATTCATTAATATATCGTTTTATTTTTTGTGTCTGGAATATATATCGTTTTATTAGTCACATTGACTTTACATATTCCTAGACATAATATCATTTTAATTAACATATATTAGTCATTACTTCATATTCTTATTAAATACGGAGTAATAGAAATAGTTGGTGACTCTGCATATTCTTAAACCTTGTTACATTTTATATAAATATACATTAGTTATTTTATCGGTACATGCTTACTCTTCTTAGCGAAATTATAATTTAGAACTTCTTCCTTGTACATTTCATATGTGGGAGTGAGTACATGTCTATTATTTCGGCTTCCATCCTTGATTAATTCCTCTAGACCAAGACAAATGAGGCTAAATTTAGTATATATACACGATGAGTGTAAAATGAATATGTATAAAATAGAACAATAAAAATCATCCTTAACCAAAATAACAACACACTTACCTAAATCGATTTAGTACAAAAAAGGAACTAAAAATACAAACCTAATTGAATTTATGCTACCAATAGTTGAAGGGTTTACATCGTCCATAAAATAGTTTGCTTTATTCGTTACTAACAATCAGTCGTCTTAAATCGATTGTCTTTGTCCTCCTTCTAGTGAAAGCTACCCGTGCATGATGTAAACAATCGATGCCTCAATAATGCTTTTAGATTATCCAATTCTCTGACATCTTCACATAAAATTAACCTATCTCAATCAAAAGACAATTATATTAATAAATTTAAACCGATATATATAAGTACTTAATGTAGGTGTAGACTACAAAAGAGATCCAAATACATATAATCAAGGGTCATACTATTCGACGCATAGGCATTTTTGCCTTTTGGCGCATAGGGCTCGCGCGTAACGTGGGAATAGGCTTCCCGCGTTACGCGCGGGAAGGCACCTGTTCAAGCCCCACACGTAACGTGTGAGACTGTCCCACACGTTACGCATGGGATACATCCACACGTTACGTGTGTGTACATTCCACACGTAACGTGTGGCATGGATCTGGCTTTAAAAGCCAGATCTTGCTCTCCTCCTTCAGTCATTCGAAGTCGCAATTCTTGTTGCTCTCCTCGTTACGCGTCTCTTTGCTCTCCTCGTGACGAATCGATCGACTCCACGCGTTACGTTCAAGATCTTTGAAAGGTTAGTTATTACTCGTCGTTGTTTGATTTGTTTTGTTAGATTTGAAGTTATTGGTTAGGAATTGTAGATCCATATTGTAGATCTATGTTATTTTGATGTTTAGGGTGGTAGATCTACGCTTTGGGGAAGGTTTTGTGGTTGTTTTTTATTTTTTGGGTAATTTTGAAGTTATTGTTTGCATGAGGATTTATGTTGAATTTTGTGTGAAAATATGGAAGTGGAAGTGATAGTATTGATAGATTTGTAAAAATTGTGGAATTTTGGATGAATTGCATGTATATTTTGATGAAAAAAACTCACCGGAATTGTGAATGCTCGTCGGAGAAGACGGCCGGAGAGTCGCCGGAGTGCCGCTGGCGACTCCCCGGCAAATTGAAATGTGCACATTCACACGTAACGTGTGAATGTGCACCACACGTTACGTGTGAATGTGCACCACACGTTACGTGTGACGTTAGTTCACACGTAACGTGTGAATTCTCTGCATCTGGGCTTCTGGTTCACTGTGAACAACTCGGTCGAAAACTCGGCCGACTTGTTGACCGAGTTGTTGGCTGTAAATTTTTTGGGTAATAAAATGTCTGGATATGTAACCGCAGATGGAGCATGGAGACAGAACTGAACGTCGGATACGCCGCAACCTTGTACGTGAACAGTCCTATAGGACTGGTGAAGAGGTCGACAGGTTTAGGCGGCAACGGAGGAATGTCTGCTACCGAGATGATGAGACCGGCGCATACCAGACTGGAGCCGGTAGCAGTAGTGGGGTCGCTGAAATGATAGGAGTTCAGAGCTTGATGGCGGTTCCTTCTTCTCATGGAGGTAGGACAGAGTCTGAGCCTCTTCACAACTACCGGGACTACCAGGGGAGTCCGCTGCATGGTTATTCTGATACAATAGATCAGAATAACTACTACGGGCGGAATTTTAGTCCTCCGGTACTCCCGCTGCACGTGAGCCCTCATCGTATCCCGAGGGATTATTATCAGGTGGTTGATGAGTAGGACAACCCGTGGGAGAACCCGACATTGTACCCGAATGCTCCCTATCATCAGCCGATGGTAAGTACATTTAGTATAACATGCATTTGTTTACAAATTCGTATTGCATATGATCAATTGAATAAATGTAGGATCAGGCAAATACATGGGGGACTCAGGACCATTCCAGCAATGCTTGGATCCCAAGAGATGACGCTCCGGGCGGGGACGAAGAGCCTCAGGAAGCCTCTTCTTCGCGGGCAAAACCACCTCGATCAAAGAAGAATGTGAGATACGACCCTGAACTGGTGGTGAGCGTTCCTGGAGGTCCGGAGAGCCCTGAACTCCTAAAGAGTTTTGTGAACCACGTGGTGTACCTCCTCTACCAGCGCGTTGTAAGTTACATGTAACTGTATTTTTTTTAATTATTAATCTTGATTTGTATAAGTCCGAAGGATTACTTAATTATGTTCATATACAGACGGTGCCACCCTTGAGGTTCCAGTAGCGAGGGAAGCAGTTACGCTCATGGCGTTGCACGTTGGAAGATGTGTGGGGTAGCATGGCGTCTGCGTCCGGGCTATGTCATCTATCAGACATCATGCACGAGCATGTGGATGAGACGCTGATCGGTGCCTTCGTCGAGCGTTGGCAACCGGAAACCAACTCATTCCACATGCCATGGGGAGAGATGACTATAACTCTCCATGATGTGTGGATGATCCTTGGGCTACAAATACAAGGGTAAGACATGGGTCCCCCGAAGAAATGGCACGAGCAACTCTCACGCAATGATTTGAAGAAGGCGTTGATGGAGCAGGCACATGAGTTTTTTGAGCTGGAGGATGATGCTATCGTCGCCGGTAACTTGCATGCGGGAGATTTTAAGACTCATTGCCGGTAACCCTTCGTATAAATGATAGTTCGTCTGCATACACGAAATCATGTCATCAACTAGTGCACTAATTATAAAATGGCACATTTACTATCAAACTGTGCAATATTACATAATGAAACTTGGTTTCTGGAATTGATTTCACACGTTATGTGTGTGATGGCTTCACACGTTATGTGTGAAGATTGTCCACACGTAACGTGTTGAACAGTTTCACACGTTATGTGTGAAGATTGTCCACACGTAACGTGTGAAACTGTTCTTCAATGTAACAGCCATTTCGCATCCCTAAACCCTAAACAACGATCAATTTTTGTTTCTAATACCCAAAACAATAAAATGAGATTTTAAGATCAAACAACAAATATCATAAATAGCTTCCCTAAACCCTAAACAACAAATATATTATCACCCCAAAAATAGCTTCACTAAACCCTAACCATCAAGCTTAGAACTTTAAACATTTTCAAAACAAGAAAAAAATAGAACTTTAGGATTACTTAATAGAAATTACCTCGTTCCAAAGTGGAATATCTTCCCCATTGTTGCTCCAATACTCGTTGTTGTTCAGATTGTCCATTTTTTGTAGAAAGATTGAGAGTGCAAAATAAGATTTTGTTAGTGTTTGAAATAAGGGTTTAGGCTCGAAATGGGTTCGAATGGGTTGTTAGCCGGGGAAGAAGATGGGGCCATTATTACAGTTAGGTGGGGACAAGACGGTTATTCAATGCGTTTTGCAACAAACTGAACCACGCGTTACGTGGCAAACCTGTCCACACGTAACGTCTGGAGTTGCTTGGCACGTTATGTGTGCTCGTGTTCCACACGTAACATGTGCTTACTAGGGTTTAGCGTATATAGGGTACGGTTTAGGGTTACTATTTATCTGTAACTAAACTGTGGGTTAGGGTTTATGGTTTAGGGTTTACTATTTATCTTTAATTAATAAGGTTGAATTTAGGTATGCGAGTTACATTATTTCTGAGATTGAGGAGAGGAACTTACAATTAGGGTTTAGGGTTACATTGCTGAAAAGTTATTAATGCTAGTGGTTGAGGTCTTTAATGATAGTGGTTGGGGTCATTTTATACTACAGTTGTATACAACTGTATATTAGTTGTCAAACACATTCATTTTCACTATATAAGAGGCATTAGGGTTGTAACAAGTCCAATACAAGCGGGATTGAAGATTCATTTGTGGGTAAGCTTGTTCTTCCAGTTTCTTTCGATTTAGTAACTGTGATTGGCCTTTTCATATTAATGGTTTGTAGGAAATCAAGCACCACAAATAATGACATCTTCATCTGAATCATCATCAAACCCAAATAGGCACCATCAACAAATGAGTGCTCCACAATGCGAGTGTAATTTAAAAGCCATTATCCGTACTTGGGATTTGCAGTGGAACTACGGAATGAGGTATTGGGGATGCCTAAGACTGGAGTGTGTATACAGGAAGTATATTGATTCAATGTACGAGGACAGGGCACACGCGGTTATTCGACAACAATGGAGGGAAAACAAGATCTTGTTAAGGAGAATCAAGATCTTGTTAAGCAAAATCAAGATCTTGTTAGGCAAAATCAAAAACTTTTACAAGATCTGGATAAGATGCGTAGGTATAACCGCAATCTATATAATGATATACATCGTAAACTGCCTTGATGTCGTATCTTTTGTGTAATATTGTTTACGTACTACCCTTTGTAGGGAACACGCCATTTTATCAAAGCAGAGACATGATATGCCGCGAAGTTTTACCAGAGACTATCCTAATTTCTTCAAACGCAACTAGGCGATATCTTTTATTTTGTGCTAGGCTTTCTAAGTTTATGAAAAAATTGTATTATTTCTTGCATTGTGAGTTAAATGTTGTTGTAGTCATCCAACGTAATGAACAAGTCTATTCTATCTTATATGTTGATTATTTTGGGGTATTCTTTTTATTAATTTTAAATAAACAACTATATAATAATATAATGTAATGTTCATACACGTAACATTGTAATATATATAAAATCCCTAAACCTTAACATTAAACCATAAATAGATACTACAAATATACAATAATATGACCTACACAAATACCCTAAACCCTAAATACTACAAATACAATTATATTATATTACAGTCACACGTAACGTGTGACTGTTTTCCACACGTAACGTGTGAAAACATCCCACACGTTACGTGTAGAAGTGAGTCACACGTAACGTGTGGATTACAGTCACACGTTACGTGTGAACCCTATGCGCCAAAAGGCAAAAATGTCTATGCGCCAAAAAGCAATCGTGATAATCAAGGATAGTTTACAGTGAGGTGGATATATAATTGAAATACCCCAAATAAGATAAGGTAATGGCAATTTGGTAAATAAGATTTTTAGGGGTTTCTTAATTGAGAAAAGGGTAATTTTGGGGATATAAATCCCCAAAGGGGTCGTCTTCCTCAGCAAGCCAAGTCTCCTTCATGAACTCTCTCTCATGTGCTCGGTAGTTGTCTTCTCCGGTGAGCCAGCCGTGGTCGTCCTTCCTCCGGCGAGCTCGACCGACGTCGCCTCTCCTCATCTATTCGCTGTTGTCGTTGGACCGCCGCTGCTATGCAGAGCTGCTGCGTTCTATAGCTACTGTGTTCTGCACCGAGACGAGCCACGTCCAGCCGCCGAGAGTGAGATCGAGGGGCCACGAGTCGTTTCCACTGTTGACCGGAGCTGCTGCGTTTCGTTGCCGTGTTGTTGTTGTTCCACCGTTGTGCTGTTGCTGGTGTTCCGCTGCAGATTCCGGCGAGCGAGGGGACAATTTCGGTGGTCGCAGTTGGGGTGTCAATGAGGTAAGATGATGGGTTCTTCAAATTGGTTTGTTTGAAGTTCACGTGGTAGCTACATATATATGTATATGTGTGAGCGATTTGTTGTTCTGCGCGCGCGGGCAAAATTTCTGAATTCGTTGGTTTGTGCAGGCATGATTTTAGAGTATTTGATTTGCTGTTGGTTTGAGTTGGATTAATTTGGATGTGATTTGGACTAATTAATTAAGGGTTTGGTTTTAGGGTTTAAATTGGGGGTTTGTTGGTTGTGGATTGGATGAGTAATTAACGCCAGAGTTTTGCTCGGATTATTGTCTCAGGTGCGTTCGAGTGGTTTGGAGACCTCTAGGGTCGTTGCGGTTCGACTTGAGGCAAGAGGATTCTTGCTAACTTTATATTTTTATAAATTGTGTTATGCCTAGTTTATTTCATAATTAAGTTTACCGTTGCTTGGTTGAATATGGGTATGTGCGTGTGATATGATTTGTCTTGTATCGTATTTGATTAAATGTTGACGTGGTAGTCAATTGTGACTAAATGTGATTGATTGTTATTGATAGTGTCTGTTGACACGTGTGTGTGTGTGTGTTGGATCGTGTGGGTGTGTTGGATTGAATGTGTGTGTGTGTATGTGTGTGTGTGTGTGTGTGTGTGTGGATCGTGTGGGTGTGTTGGATTGAATGTGTGTGTGTGTGTGTGGATCGTATGTGTGTGTTGGATTGAATGTGTGTGTGCGTGTGTTGGATTGTGTGTGTGTGAATGTGTGGGTACATTAGTAATTGTCCCGTGTTGTAGATGGACTGATGTGGTTTGATAGGATTATTGATTTTAAAGTTACTTGGGTGAATATATATATATGTGTGATATTGTGTGATGATGTGTGTGTGAGGATAAGTGATAATGTGTGATGATGTGTGTGTGATGATATGTGATAATGTGTGATGAGGTGTGGTTATGTGATTTTAACTGTCGTCGTGTTGTTTGTTTGGTTGGTATGGTGATGGATAGTTGGTTTTGGTGTTGTGAATTGTCTCACCCGGTGATGTGGTGGTTGAGATGGAGATGTTTTGAATTGTCCCACCCGGTGATGTGGTGGTTGAGACGGAGATGTTGTGAATTGTCTCACCCGATGATGTGGTGGTTGAGACAGAGATGTTGTGAATTGTCTCACCCGATGATGTGGTGGTTGAGACGGAAATGTTGTGAATTGTCTCACCCGGTGATGTGGTGGTTGAGACGGAGATGTTGTGAATTGTCCCACCCGATGATGTGGTGGTTGAGACGGAGATGTTGTGAATTGTCTCACCCGGTGATGTGGTGGTTGAGACGGAGATGTTGTGAATTGTCCCACCCGATGATGTGGTGGTTGAGACGGAGATGTTGTGAATTGTCCCACCCGATGATGTGGTAGCCTATAATTATACTTGTGTATTTTATATTGTTTTATAAACCCTATAGTAAAAATCGATTGGATAAGATAATATATTATATACTAAGGGTGATAAACTAACACTACATGCAAACTATACCTTTGGGCTCATTTAAGCCTTTGATTTTGTCTTTAAAAGTTAGCATTCAATGACCTAGAATGCTAACTTTTAAATATATATAGATGATATCTGCCACATCAGTACTACCTCACATATTATTTATATTTTAGTTATATATTAATATTGTTAATATTATTGTTCGAAAAAGTTTATATATGTGTTGACATATTTTTTTACAAAAAAAATATTAATATAACAAAATTATCATAAATTTTACATTATATTTTTACATGACATATTCAGAGAATGCCATTATCAAATTTAAACTTTAGGCAACTATATACATTTATAATATGTATAGATTTACAAGTAATCTACTAAATCACAATCTTTTTAAGTCACATGGCATTCTCCTATTTAACTTACCCATTCTTATGCCACGTGACATCTTGTCATTGTTTCTGTCACATGACATTTTATCTATTTTTTTTTTAAAAATCAATATAATCAATAATTCGAATAATATAAGATCTCCAAAAAACTTTAATCTTATATATAGGATTATTCTATTACCGAAACTAATCGGTCAAGATCTGGATTGATAAAGACAACATTTTGCTTCCAAATAAAACATTCATACAATATACCAAAATTAAACAAAAAATAATAGAGACAATTTAATTTCAAAAATCCTCAATCACCCTTCTTCCCAACATTTAATCTACTAAACCACAACCCTTTTAAGCCACATGACATCCTCCTATTAAACTCATACTTTCTTATGCCACATGACATCCTGTAATTGTTTTTGCCACATGACATTTTATCTATTTTCAATTTTTTCTAAATAAATATAATTAATATTTAGGATAATACAAGATTTGGCAAAATCTTTATTCATATATATAGGATTATTCTACTATCAAAACTAAAAAGTCAAGATCTGCTATGATAAAGGCAACATTATCAGTATAAGTTATTTTATGTGTTACATTATCAGTATAAGTTATTTTATAGTTAGCTTGGTTTAAATTTATTTGAACGTACAAAATTTAATTTCCATAACGTTAGTTGAAGCTCAGCATATGACTTGATAAAGATCGTGAAATTGTAGTCTTATAAAAAAAAGCTAATTAAAATATTAATGTATTAATAATGAGATCTGAACTAATCAAATCAAACACATTTTGCTTAATTAAATAATATTAGAATGTAAGTAAAAAGTCATTTTTTTATGGGCATACATTTATTATTAAAAAAAAATCTATGTAATTTGATATAATAATAAATTGAAAAACAAAAACATACTCTTGCACATAAATAAAGTGGACCTAAAAGCGTTCTGGTAACTCGAAAGAGGATGAATTTAATATGCATATAGATTATATTGATATTTTTTTGACAAATTAGATATTTAAAATATGAAATATGTTTATACGATTATAAATATATATATATTTGTTATAATATATTTATTTAATAAAAATGATAAATTATAAGTTTGAACTATAAAGTGAAATAAGTTTTAACAATAATTTTGAAAACAAAATTTGGGAAAGTATTAACAATAATTTTGAAGACAAAATTTTGGGGAAAAAAGTTCATATATATGTAGTATGCGATGAGGCGGGGCCCTCCCACTCCCATGAGGGGATGCTTGAAAAGGAGAGACTTTGCGAGACAATTGTTTTGATACTGTTTTTTAGGACTAGGGTTTCAACCATTAGGACGGAGAGGCATCCATATTGTTTGTTGGACATATGGATTATTTCAGCATATTCATTTCTGATGATGAAACCCGTACCTGTTTTACCATTTGGTATTTTCGTACCATCAAAATTTATTTTGCAAAATCCTGATTTATCCCATTTAATGTTTTTAGTCTTACGTCTAATGGTTGGGTTGGGTTTTTTAGTTGTTGTTTCCTCTGTATCTGATACCTTACTTTTATTCCAATTCCGGATTAGGATTTTGATGTATATTGTGAGATCTTTGATTTTGTCCAGGTTAGGTGTTTGGAAGATTACTTGGTTTCCATTGATCCAAGTGCCCCACCAGGTGGTAGCAAGACAAACCCATTCATTTTTAGTGAGTAAGGATTGCAGTTCACGGATTAAGTCGATAGGTCTTTTGTTATTAGTATTTAAACTTCTAACAATGAAATCAATAGGAAGATTTTGTTTCTTGATTTATTCCAGCGTTTTGAGGTACTTGAATAAGAAGTGGTTTAGGTCTTTATGCGGATTATTGCACGCGTCACATGCTAGTGGGACTGAGACATGTTTTTGTGATAGCCTAGCTTTCGTAAGTAGGCCATCATGACATATTTTCCAAAAGAAATTCTTCACTTTTGGGTAGGTATCAAGTTTCAAAACCCATGACAGGTCATTAGTAGGGGGGTTTGTTTGTTTGGTTATTAATTCAAAGGCTGTTTTAGTAGAGAACCATCCATATCTGTTTGGAGCCCAATAGAGTCGATCGGGGATATTGTTCTTTGGTATTTGGATATTGTTAATAAACTCAACAGCTTCATCCTGAAGCACACCTTTTAGTTTAGGAGTATCTCATTCTTTGTTAGAGATGAAATCACTCACTTTGGTTTGGTCATCAAAGTAGATATTTGAGAGAATGTAGTCTTTAAGTGTAAAATTGGGGGTCCATGGGTCCACCCAAAATTTGATAGAGTGACCATCACCAATGAGCCATTGCAGATCAGCTTTGAAGTCATTGCGAAGTTTGAGGAGGTGACCCCATTGCCAAGAATGGTTCGTTTTCCTAGTGTAATTAAGAATATTATCATTTTGAGATATTTTTCTTTGATGATTTTGACCCAAACGTTATTAGGTTATGCAAATATTTTTCAAATGAGTTTCATTTGAAGAGTTTTGTTCATGTCTTCCGTTTTACGGATTCCTATTCCTTCATTTGCTTTATTTTTGCAAATTTTATCCCACCCGATAAGTGGTTTAAATGATGGATATTTGTTCCATAAGAAATTTCTGTTAGCTTTATCCAGTTTATGGTGTAGGGAAGCTGGTAGCATAAAGCATTGCATGATATAATTAGGTTTCACGACCAAGTTTACTTTGATAAGGGTAGCTCTCCCCTCGAGAAAAAAGGAACTAGCATTCCATTTAAAAAGTTGATTATTTGTTGCAATAATAGTGTTTTGTAAGGTATTTTGATTAAATTTTGCATTTATGATAGGACAACCGATATATTTGTCTAGGGAGACCGAACTGGGAATATTTTGATGTAGTACTTTCATGTTTTTTAATTTCTATTTTCATTTTACTCATTGGAAAATTCTTTTAACTTTTATGATTTGTGTAATCTAGTACCCCCTCCGTCCCATTTTGTTCTCAACATTTTGACCGGACACATTTGTCGAGACGAGTTTTGTATCGTTAATATCTCTAATTACATAATCTTAAAAATTCTAATTTTTTGATATTATTAAAGTACTCGTTGAGACGAATCAAACAAGACCCCACATGACTATGTTTTTTCTTATATATTGAAAGAAATATTAAAGATTATATTCAACGGTGAACAGTGACACGCTCCCAAATGTTGCTTATATTTTAGGACGGAGGGAGTATCATTTAATCTTTATAATATCCTCATCTAACAAATTAAACTATTATATGATGGAAATTAAGTAATTAACTATTACCCAAAAATACGTTTTTATTCATTTATGGTTTATTCTTTCTAATAATTTGAATTACCATCTTTCTCTATTCATTTATTAATATTATTTACTTGTTTTTAATTTTTTATAATGATTTGTTCGTACTTTAGTTGAAGTTAAAACTTATAAATAACATGTTTGATAAGTTTTTTATATGTTGGAATTGTTAAGCTTAAACCCACTTTATATTTTGAAAAGAAAAAAAAAAATCACCCCACTAAAGCGGTTTCAAGTATTGAATTATATATAAAAATATGGTGTAAAACTAAAAAAACAATTCATACAAAGAATAATACAAGTCTAGAAAAGATTTTTAGTATCAATAGGGAACCTAAAGCATCTAAAAAGCTTTGCACGAATAAAAAAATTATATAATAATTGTTTTCTAAGAAATTAGTTGTTACTAAGATATGAAAAAAATTATATAGTATAAGATTAAGCAAAAAAAAAATCTTAAAATTAATTTATTATAGCACAGCCGCACAGGACCTCCAAAATTCATTGGACGGGCCTGCTTAACCACTTGGTACAGTGTTCAACTTCCTTTAGATTGGATTAAAGCCCTAAATATTTTCCAATTTGAGTTGATCAAACCAACACCAAAAACACCAGTTCAGTCAATGTCTAAAAATGATAAAAGTAAATAATACTGAATCAATAAAAAGAAAAGGTTACACTTGAAGATACATTAAAGAACAATAATACAGAATCACTTTGCATACATAACATAAATTAAAGCATTGAAACATATGCTAAAGACATAATAAAATCTATCTTGATTTACATTAAGGTACATATAATACAAGCTATATTCACACTTGAAGATAACATACTATTTGAGGATTTCTGTATTTTCTAGGCAAGATCATAAGGCAAAAAAAATTGTATTCACCACATTTTCTTCCTCAGCTATATTCTCTTCACAGTTAAATGTACAACTTCTCTAATTTCCGTATCAATTTAGGACTAAATCTCAAAATCATAGGGTGATAAATCAGGCATTCAGGAAAACCATTTTCAACATTTCAAGAAAGACAGCGGCTAGCTAGATAATCACTAACAAATAATCTATTTGCAATAACCCTGTAGCAGATACTCCTTTGTGTCGTCTCTAGAATCAAACTAAAATTCACCACTGAAATGTGGTTCACTCAATATGATGAAGGAGAATCAAATTGGATTGGGAAGTTTCAAGCTCTCTTACCCAACAAAACATAATTCATTTGCATAATTGCATTGGATTTGTTAGGACAGTGGGAAAATGAAAATAGGAGAAGCATGGCAAGCAAGGTGATAAATCTAATTAACCTAAATCAATAGTGGTTCTGTGGAGTGTAAAAAGCAAACTTAAAATGTGATTGAGCAGTACTCACACCTTAGATACAAATTGACAGCACGACTAAGACATTTAAATCCACATCCTTTGTGGATTGCATGCTGTACAAATGTGATAAATTTAATCAACTTCTTCCCTGCTCACCCTAATGCTCAATATATCCTGCAAACACATCAAAATGAATGCTCAAGTGTCATATTATGGTTTGTTCAGACCATATTGTGCCATATTATAAGAAATATCTATGAGGACCTACTTAGAAGGGAACATAAAAGACCTTACATTACTCTTTAAGTGAGGAGATACATTTGGTTGTGACACTGTTGAATTCCTTAGGTTTTGATAGTGACAAACATTCAACTAATCTGGGTACTAAGTGTTTCAGGAACAAAGACAGTTGTCTCAGGGAACCTTCGCAGCAAATGATTGAAGAGGGAACAAAGCTATGTTCTTGTGCTTTGTTACCTCTGAAGGAACAACAGTGACGAACAAGATCGAAGCTGCGAATGGAAGGAAGAAATCCAGCGTGTTATTTATGGAAACAAATCAAGGCGCACACGCGGTCAAGGATTGAAGAAATCGGCTGGAAGGATCTAGTCGTTGGAGGAGATATGGAGAGAGAAGCTCGATTCCTTATCTTAGGGATTCTTTCCTTAGATAAGCGGATTGGAGAGAGAAGAATCTTATCACATCCGTTTATATTAATTTAAGGGAATCCTCTCCTTTTATTAATATATACGGCTAGGGATATTATTCCTCCAGCACAACATATCTTCTTGTTACCATATTTGAATAAATCTTATCTTGTTACATTTAGGGTTTGTCGAGTTGTATTTAATAGATGTGTGGATTCATGTCTAAGTAACCACGACGACGGGAAAAACAGAGAGAACGAAAATTGAGAAAGAAAAGGAGTGAGGTGTGTGTAAGTCTTTGAGGGTTGAGTTTGGATTCATCGTTGTAGGAGTGATCTTCGAATCTAGCAGAGAGGTCTAGTGTTTTGGAGTCCATGCTACAAGTGTAATTAAACAAGAAATCAATAAGACAAGTACACACTTCAAAATCCTCTCAAGCGGAAGCTTGAAGGTAGTGTTTTTTTCTTGAGAAGCTAGTTTTGCCAATCAGGGTTTCCACTATACATCGTGAGTTCGTTCTATTATCTTTCTTGCTATATTATTCCGCTGCAACTTCTGTGGGAACAAAGCCTTTGTTCTCTCAGACGTAGCTCTAACGATCCAACAATTGGTATCAGAGCCTGGTGCTCTAGATTGTTTGTTTTAGTTACAGATTCTGCTGAAAAGATGTCGTCAGGAAATGCCTTGGATAGAGACTCTCAAGAAGGTGATGTAGATGTGGCTCTCATCACTCAAGCCATGAAGATGATATGGTCTCGAAGCAAAGGCACTAAAGGTTCGGTCATGGTTCACAATGACATGAAGGAGGTTGTCTGCTCTCACTGTTATGACAACGGACACTTCGCAAAAAATTGCCTCAACAAAGCGGCAGGTTCTTCTCAGGTCCTCAACGAGGAACAAACGAGGATTGCGAAGTGGGGTGACTGCATCTCAGATGATGAAGCTTCTCCTCTCTCAAAGGATATCTGTTTGATGAGCTCAAAAGGTCACAACGTATCAGAAGGTGGTTCTCATAAATCCGAGGAGGAAGCAAGGAAAGGCTCTTGGCACCTTGACAGTGCATGCTCAAGTCACATGACAGGGAACAATGAATGGTTCACCTCTCTTCAGCCAGCCTCAGGGGCATCGATAACTTTTGGAAACAAGAGTAAGGGTGAGGTTTGTGGTATCGGTATGGTAAGACTCTCTAAACACATCACTGTGAATAATGTGAATCTAGTGAATAATCTCAAGTTTGATCTTTTTTAGTATGGCTCAACTATGTCAAAACAGAAAAAATAGGGTAGTCTTTACCACTGATGATTGTCATGTTGAGTGTCTAAGTATAGGGAAAATCTTACTCAAAGGGATTTGCGACAATAACGTTTATAAGGTCGACCCTGCTTTCATCCCTGACAAGGACCTATGTCTGTCGTCTATTGCTGAGACGACATACTTGTGGCACAAACGCTTTGGACATGCTAGCATTCAACTCCTCTCCAAACTTCATAGACAAGAGTTGGTGAATGGTCTTCCCAAGGTTGAAGCAATGAGAAGTGACGTGTGCGACGCATGCATTAAAGGAAAACAAGTGAGGTCTTCCTTCAAGTCCAAAAGGGATATAAGTACAACACGTCCTCTGGAATTAGTCCACATGGATCTTTGTGGGCCTATGCGTACGAAGAGCCGTGGGAGAAATGCATATGTCTTTGTTATTGTTGATGACTATTCCAGGTACACATGGACGATTTTCATCTCAACAAAGGATGAAGTGTTTGCTGAGTTTGAGTCCTGGCTTAAGGCAACTGAGAGAAGCACTGGTCATACCTTGGGGTCTATTCGCACCGATCATGGAACTGAATTCGAGAACTCTCAGTTCCTATCCCTCTGTAGGAACAGAGGTATCAACCACAACTTCTCTGCTCCTAGGACCCCATAGCAAAACAGTGTTGTAGAAAGGAAGAACAGAACTCTGGAAGACATGACGCGTACTCTCCTCATCTCAAGTGGTCTTCCAAGGAGTTTCTGGGCCGAAGCCTTGAATGCCGCGTGCTACGTTTTGAACAGGGCAACCATTCGTCCTCTTCTGAACAAAACTGCCTATGAGCTTCTGAAGGGAAGGAAACCTAATGTGTCTAATTTACGCACATTTGGTTGCAAGTGCTTCATCCACAACAACGGGAAAGATTCTCTTGGGAAGTTTGATCCCAGAAGTGATGAAGGAACCTTTGTAGGATATTCTCAGCAAAGCAAAACCTACAAAGTTTTCAACAAGAGAACCAGAAAGGTAGAAGAAAATATTCATGTTATTTTTGATGAATCTGTCATGGCTGGTAACAATGTGCAGGAACAATCCGATAGAGTTCCCTCTAATATCGAGCCATCCGAAGATGACTTCTTTCAGCTTGTTGAAAGCAGTGTCGGTGGTGAGACCTCTCAAGATCAAGAAACTCAAAATGATCCCTCAACACCGAGAACTCCCAACTCCACAAACTCAGGGGACAATGAAGAGAATGTTAACCAGCCGGATACGTCTCAGGCACCTTAGGGGGAACAGAGCCCAAGTCACGACACAACGGAGCCCTCTAAGGACTGCCCTGCTGCTGAGGGAACGGGGGGAGTTTGCCCTAATGCTGATGGGACAGGTGGTGAAAGCTCAAATGCTGGCAATGCTGATTCGGAGGAGTTCGACATCAACAAACTCCAAGTTCCAAACTACCAGCAAAAGTGGGCTCATCCAGTCAAACTGATCGTCACAGACTATAGAAAGGGAGCACCACAGAGCACTCGTTCTTCCCTACAAAATTTATGTGCTTTCAATGCCTTTCTTTCCTTGCAAGAACCCAAAACTATAGGAGAAGCATTGAAGGATCCTGACTGGATAAACGACATGCAAGAAGAACTCCATCAGTTCGAAAGAAACAAGGTTTGGAGGTTAGTTCCCCGTCCAAGGAACAGAACAGTGATTGGAACCAAATGGGTATTCAGAAACAAGCTGGATGATCAAGGTCAGGTCACAAGGAACAAAGCTCGGCTGGTGGTGAAAGGCTACAACCAGCAGGAGGGCATCGACTATGATGAGACCTTTGCTCTAGTTGCCAGGTTAGAAGCAATAAGACTCCTAATTGCTTATTCTTCTTTCCATGGATTCAAGCTACAACAGATGGATGTCAAGACCGCCTTCTTGAATGGGGTTCTCAAGGAGGAAGTATATGTGGAGCAAACACCCGGTTTTGAAGACACCACTCAACCTGACCATGTCTATATTCTAGACAAAGCTCTGTATGGTCTCAAGCAAGCCCCGAGGGCCTGGTATGAAAGGCTCTCTCAGTTCCTTCTGACGCACGGATACGTTCGTGGAAAGGTCGACAAGACTTTGTTCCTTATAAAGGAAGGGAGGCAAATTCTGGTGGTTCAAGTCTATGTGGATGATATCATCTTTGGATCCACTGATGATAAACTGGTTCAGAAATTCTCTAAGCTGATGGCCAGTGAATTCGAGATGAGCATGGTTGGATAACTCAAGTTCTTCTTAGGTCTGCAAGTCTCTCAGGGGGATGAGGGAACTAAAGTGCACCAACAGAAGTATCTCAGGGAGTGTGTCAAAAAGTTTGGTATGAATGATGCAAAATCCTTCACCACTCCCATATCTCCAAACAATCCAATGGGAAAAGACGAACATGAACAAGGAATTGATCCATCCCTCTATCGAGGAATCATAGGTTCGCTTCTCTATCTCACTGCTAGTAGACCTGATATTATGTATAGTGTATGTCTTTCTGCTCGCTTTCAGGCCGATCCCAAAGAAACACATCTCAAAGCAGTAAAAAGGATTCTGAGATACTTGAAGGGAACAGATGATCTTTGTCTGTGGTACCCAAGAGGAGGAAGTCTTGATCTTATCGGATACACAGATGCTGACTTCGCAGGGAACAAAGTGGATAGAAAATCTACCTCAGGAATGACTCAGTTCCTTGGGCCGTGTTTGGTTTCCTGGGGGTCAAAGAAGCAGAACTCCGTGGCTCTCTCCACTGCAGAAGCTGAATACATAGCCGCTGCTGCTTGTTGCACTCAACTCCTATGGCTCAAACAATAACTCAGTGACTACGGTATTCTTCTTAACTCCATTCCTATTCTCTGTGACAATACAAGTGCCATAAACATCTCCAAGAATCCGGTACAACACTCACGTACCAAGCACATCGAGATAAGAAATCACTTCTTACGTGACTGTGTGGAGAAAGGGTTGGTGACAATGGATTTCTGTGGAACTAAGGATCAAATTGCCGACATTTTCACCAAGGCACTAAACAGGGAACCATTCGAACAGTTTCGTATGGAACTAGGTATGATTTCTCTAAACTGACTATCTACTTGTTGTGTTCCCTCGATGATTGGCTATTTTACATGGTAAAGTGTGAAGGGTTAATCATCATGTCTTGGTCTGCATCTATTCTCTTGATCATTAGTTGAACGACTTGCTTAGACTTATGCTAATACCTCACTTATATGCAAAATTTCATGCATGATTCTCTATGCTATCTTGTTTATACACGACTTAGATTTCTTTCGGTCCAAAGGAGTCAACTTGATGATTTGATCCCTCATTATAAGCCCAAATGATTGTTGACTCTACAGCTTACCTTAGCCATCATGTTTGATGCTCCCTATGAGCCCCTCTAATCATCCACATATGGGAGTCTCTCATTCATGATTACACATTATTGAAAAATTCTCATATATGTTTTGTGTGGTGTTCTTTGTACCCTCTTTGGTAACATTACCCCCGCATCACACTCTTCTACTTTTTCGGAAAGTCGAGAATACGAATTGTTGCCACTATGGTCTGTGGATAGGATTCGACATGTATGATATGTGATGCTGGCTTCCAACTGCCTAAGGAGGGTTCGTGCTTAAAAGCTGATGTTGCACGTGAGAAGTAGTGGGCTCCGTATGAATCCTTGGTGAAAGAAGGCAAGCTGAAGGTTGTGATGTTCAAAAAAAAAAAAAAAAGATACACAAAGAAGGGAAAAGAAGGAACCAAAGATTCTCTCCTCCATTAGCTGAGCCTATGATGGATGCTGACGACAATAAGGAAGCACAAGCTTTGAGTGGGAACAAAAGATGAACTCCATTGCTAGTCATACTTCAGATCTACTGCTGGCCCCAGTGGTACTTAATTCGTATTTCTCTGGCTAACCAATACCTCTTTTGTTCCCTAGCACATCTATCCATCTACTTTTCGAACTTCCTTGTCTCTGATTCGTGTGTGAACATTTACTGGCATGTTGATCATAAATGGTATCTTTGCATATCTTGTTGTTGTCTTAACATGTTGTCCGCGTTCGTGCGTTTCAATCTAATGCGATTGGGAATAATGTTCATCTGGCTGTGATCCTTCATCTCTAACTCTTCGCTATGTTTTTGATGATGCCAAAGGGGGGGAAATAACAGGTAGCCTTGGTTGAGGGGGAACAACACATGGTTTCATATGTTGCTGTATTGAGGGGGAACTATTATGGTCTTGTGTGGAGACCCTTCCCCATACAACCGTCTTTATCTCGTATGTATATGCTTCATTGTCAAGGATGTTTGTCACCATCAAAAAGGGGGAATTTGTTGAATTCCTTAGGTTTTGATAGTGACAAACATTCAACTAATCTGGGTACTAAGTGTTTCAGGAACAAAGACAGTTGTCTCAGGGAACCTTCGCAGCAAAGGATTGAAGAGGGAACAAAGCTCTGTTCTTGTGCTTTGTTACCTCTGAAGGAACAACAGTGACGAACAAGATCGAAGCTGCGAATGGAAGGAAGAAATCCAGCGTGTTATTTATGGAAACAAATCAAGGCGCACACGCGGTCAAGGATTGAAGAAATCGGCTGGAAGGATCTAGTCGTTGGAGGAGATATGGAGAGAGAAGCTCGATTCCTTATCTTAGGGATTCTTTCCTTAGATAAGCGGATTGGAGAGAGAAGAATCGTATCACATCCGTTTATATTAATTTAAGGGAATCCTCTCCTTTTATTAATATATACGGCTAGGGATATTATTCCTCCAGCACAACATATCTTCTTGTTACCATATTTGAATAAATCTTTTCTTGTTACATTTAGGGTTTGTCGAGTTGTATTTAATAGATGTATGGATTCATGTCTAAGTAACCACGACGATGGGAAAAACAGAGAGAACGAAAATTGAGAAAGAAAAGGAGTGAGGTGTGTGTAAGTCTTTGAGGGTTGAGTTTGGATTCATCGTTGTAGGAGTGATCTTCGAATCTAGCAGAGAGGTCTAGTGTTTTGGAGTCCATGCTACAAGTGTAATCAAACAAGAAATCAATAAGACAAGTACACACTTCAAAATCCTCTCAAGCGGAAGCTTGAAGGTAGTGGTTTTTCCTTGAGAAGCTAGTTTTGCCAATCAGGATTTCCACTATACATCGTGAGTTCGTTCTATTATCTTTCTTGCTATATTATTCCGTTGTAACTTCTGTGGGAACAAAGCCTTTGTTCCCTCAGACGTAACTCTAACGATCCAACATCTACAAATACTTTGCAGGCATAGAACTATGTGAGATTCTTGCAAGTATTTAAAAAATTAAAGAAAATCGGCTTGCAAGTATGAATGAATTTGAATTGAAATTTGGAAAAGAAAGCATATATTCGCACATGATCTATATAGACAACAAACAAATTGAACAATATCCACCCACCTACATTCTAATAGTGAAATCAAACTTGAAAAACATGAATTAGGAAGCAGTTAAGTAAAGATCCGATTCACAAAGCAATTACTACAAACATGAATGAAAGATTGTGATAAGGTGATTTGCTTGTTGGAAAAGCTTGCATATGCCGAATAAGATCAAGAACATAAGCAAAAAATCATCTAAATTCATAATGATTAATGAACAAAGGTGGAAAACCTAGAGTTGTTTTCAAAGTCGAAGATCCGAATAGATAAAGAAAGAGGGAGAGTACTGAGCAAGGGCATGAACATGGAAATCCTGGACCTCACTTACAATCAACTCACATGGATATAGCAATCAACTTACATATGGATAAGTATCATCTCAGGCCTGAACAGTTGTGGTGGGATTGTCCCAGAAAGCCTGTTTTTGTTGAAATGACTGAAAAACACAAGAGCACACATCATCACATAATAATACAACGACATTAACTTATTCTGTTCCCCTTGATCTTGAAACGGAGATCAATGAGGAAATCAAGATTCAGAACATACAAGTGTTTGGCATGCAACAACTGGTCCAAGCCCGGAGTAGAATCAGCTGAGACAGGAATAGAGCCTGTCAATTTGTTGTCTGCCAAGTCCAGCCAGTAGAGTTTCGTCAGGTTTTCGAGAGAGGGCGGAATTCCACCAGTGAAGTTGTTTGAATTCAGGGCCCTAGTTGAGATCACAACTACTAAGAAACACATTTTATGAATGAGAAAAGAATCCAATGAAATGTCATTTGAGAAAGCAACGACTACAGATCCCTCCAAAAGCAAGACTTTTCTCAAATATTCCCTGAAAAATTATCAAAAGAGAAGATGATAAAAGATGAACAAAGCAAGAAGAATACCTTCTAAAGACACGATGAGAAATGAATCAAAAGCAAGCGTGGCTGATTGGGAGACAATTGCGATCCAATTCAACAACAGTGAGGCGATGAATAAGAAATTTAGTATCGATTCGCTTGGACCTGATCAGTTTGAGTAGTTCAAATCTAAACCCATGGACGATGATGAACCCACAAAGGTTTTCGATGTAACCTTTTGGCCTTGTTGAGGTCGATGAAGGAAGTTTTTTTCCCCATTGAATAGTAAATTGAAGCAATTGAAGAGGAGGTGGTAGGAGACACATGCATCACTTAGATGGAGAAGACGTCGGTTTTTCAATGCTAGGTCTGATTGAGTTCTTTAGAGGATTATGATTTATATAGAATTGAGGCTAAATGTTTGTGAAAATGTTAGAGAGAGTTGGATAGTAGGAGAAATAGAGGAAGTAAGGGAAGAGATGAAGAAGCAACAGTTTGCAGAAGTCGAACAAAACGCAGAGTGGGTTTAAGTTGAAGAAGCAGCAATTTATAGTGGGCAACGTGGGTAGAAGAAAATGGAGAAGTCTCTCCTTTCGAATGTAGTAGGGTGGATAGAGTGTGCATGCCACTCCGAAGGATAAATGCTTGCAACTACTAGCTACTAGAAAACCTTGCCCCATAATTGCAGCTAGGCAAATATACTAACAGTGAGAATGGAGATTAGATAAATCCTTAAAAAAAGAAATGGAATTTTATTGCTAAAAAAGAGGTAATTATAATATATCCATGAACACATATTAGAAACAACCATATACTAAATAAGCAGAACATAAACATCTTCATATATTGTTGAGTAAAAACATCTTACATCCATTCAAATCAAATGGAAAATATTAGATCCAAATTTATTTGATATAATCAGACGAGCTAGCTAGCTAGCTACTTGTCCGTCTGGTTATAGAGCTTGACGAGCAGACGAGCTCCAGAGACCAAGTGCGGGTTCCCCTTTGCCAAGACCATCTCGATTGTCTTAGGGCATGAAAATCTCAATGTTGGATCGTTAGAGTTACGTCTGAGGGAACAAAAGCTTTGTTCCCACAGAAGGCACAGCGGATTTAAATAGCAAGAAAGATAACAGAATAAAATCACGATATATAGTGGAAACCCTGATTAGCAAAACTAGCTTCTCAAGGAAAAACCACTACCTTCAAGCTTTCGCCTGAGAGGATTTTGAACTGTGTACTTGTCTTATTAGTTTCTTGTTTGATTACACTTGTATCCTGGACTTCGACCTCTAAACAACCAGCTAGACTCGAAACCTCTTCTACAACGATGAATCAAACTCAACTCTCAAAGACTCACACGCACCTCACTCTCTTTCTCTTCTTTTCTTTTTCTCGTTCAAAGTCGTTCTCAGCCGTTAAGTCGTCCCTAAGAAATGAATCCTCACTTTACTTAAATACAACTCGGCAGAAACCCTAATTGACACAAATTAGGAAAAACTAGAATCGGATTACAAAGATGTGATTTTGTTTTGAAGATAAGATATCACAACCGATTATATTAATTAAGGAAGGAGTTCCTTAATTAATCCAACCGATTGGATATTATACTTCTCTCTCCAATCGCCTTATCTTAGAAAAGATTCCTAGGATAACACGATCAGATCTTTTCTCTCTTTCTATATCTTCGCGCAATCCGGCTTGATCCTTGGAGCCGAAGTCTTCATCCTCTACCGCGTGGCTTCTTGATTTGTTTCCTTAATTCTGCACGCTATATGACTTCTTTCCTTTTGCAGCCTTGATCTGGTCCGTCACTTCAGTTCCTTGAGAGGTAACAAAGCGCTAAGCAAGCCTCTGTTTCCTCTGAGATCCTATGTTGCAAAGCTCCCTGGGATAACTCTTCTTGTCCCTGAAACACTTGGTACACATATTAGTTGAGTGTTTGTAACCATCAAAACCTAAGGAATTCAACAAATTCCCCCTTTTTGATGGTGACAAACACCCTTAACAATGAAGCATATACCAACTAGAACAAGACAGAACTGACAAGAAAGTTTCCCACTAAAAACACCGTTAGTTCCCCCTTAGTTCAGCAATACGTTTTACATGTTCTGTTCCCCCTCAGACAATGCTACCTGTCATTTTCCCCCTTTTGGCATCATCAAAAACACAGTAAAGAGTTAGAGAAGAAAGATCAATGCCAGATACACAAAAACACCCCTTGTCATTAATTAAAAAAAAACTGGAAAACATGCAAGCACAACCAAAACAGACAAAACATCAACCATTGTCAACTGCCACAAACGGGCACATAAACCAGATAACAGAACAAGGAGGGTTAGACAGCAAGGGAACAAAAGGGGATAGGATGGCAGGTAAGCGATCATACACCACTGTGACCAACCGATTGAGCCGATGCGTGGTGAGAAATAAGCACGCGCACATCTGTCATGAGAGTCCTCACATCCTTGCAGAGACTCCTCACGTCCTTCCCAAGAGATGACTCCTTGTTCAGTTCCCCCTCAGAGCTTTCAGCCTCAGACTCCTCCACCGCCTCAGAAACTGTAGGAGCACCCTCAACCTTCACCCAACCTTCATCCTCTTGAAGAACAAACTGCATCTTGTGCAGATTACTCGCATTGAAGGAGCGGGAGAAGATGCTCACTTCCTCCGACGCGTTGTATACTTTGTGGTACTCAAGGATCTTCTTGACAACGCGAGGGAAGGGAAGAGCATGCTGGGTGGTGTTCCTGGCATGGGCCATGTGCTGCATCAGAATCATAGGGAGGCAAACGGGCTCCTTCTTCAGCAGTAGGGACAACAGGACAATGTCTAAGATCAGAAGTTGGTTCCTCTTCTGTCCCCTTGGTGTGATGTTGCTGATGAGGAAGTGATACAGTACTTTGTTAACAGCAGACATCTCAGAGATGTCGAGATCGGCACTACCTTGAGCGTTCTCAATCCCTGCAACAGCCAGCACAGACTCTGAGTAGGCGAAATCTTTTGGCCACCTGCCCTTTGGGTATTCTCCATATCCTTCGTGAGGAACTCCCAGAGCCATGCCTAGTTCAATGCTTGAGAAAACATGAACTTCCCCATTCAACTTATAGCTCCCCAGAACAGCATGGGGCCTCACCTCCATAGCAAACGTGGAATAGAATTCCCTCAGCAACTCCTCATCCATTTCCACTTCATCTACAAACAGCTTGCTCCATTTCTGAGCCTTCAAGATGCCAAGCACCCCATCCAGAAAGTTCTCCTTGAGGAACTCAGGGTCCAGCAGCAGCTCCTTCACCACCGACTTGTGGCTCACATCTTTAACATCATCAGCCGCCACTGCCTTTCCTTTGGCTTTGGCCGGCAGACGACGCTGGCTTTGACGGACGGGAGCGGCAGACACCTTGGCTTTCTTTGCTTTGTTCCCTGAGAGGGGTACCGACTCCTCATCGGAGCTCACCGTTATCGCCTTCTCAGACTTCCTCTAAGAGCGTGTCTTCCGCTTGGAGGAGTAGGCAGTCTTCACCCTGCCGGACGCCTTAGGGGCCTTTGGGGGCTCCTCCACGTCCTCTTCCTCAGCGAGCTCCCTGGAGAGGTCCCTCACCACTGACTGAATCTTCTCCTTGACGGCCAGGTGCTCCTCCACCGTGACCGGGGTCCCTTGACCGGGCAACTCCTCTGTCTCCTCCTCAATGGGATCAGGATGGGTAGGCGAGGAATGTACCTCCTCTAAGTTAGTAGAGGAGATGGCTGTAGGGACGGCAGAAGCGGTGTTAGGGTTTTATGGAGCGGGGTCTGAGTTTGGGGCGATTGGGGCTATATAGGGGACCATGGCGAGTTGGTCCTGGGTGGGTGATGGTGGAGGGGTAACAGTGGTGGTCGCTGGGGTGGTGGAGGTGGAAGGTAGGGACTGGGTAATGGCGGCGAGGAGAGCGGGGTCTGTCCCCATGGGGGACAGTTTGGCAAGGAGGTTTTGGAGGTCTTGGGCAAGGTTAGTGTTTGAGGCCATTTTTGAGAGAGAGAGAGAGCACTGGGAAGACGAGAGGCAGAGAGGAAGAGGAAGATAAGGAAACAGTGAGGAGGAAACTTACCCGGAAGCCACAATATATATAGCCCTCATAAGATCTTCAAAGGTTTCCAAAGATAAGACCAAATCAATCTGTTTCCAAGAGATAAAGAACGCGATCTTCCAACTTCCCAAAAATAATTCAAAATCTCATCCGAATCCAACTGAGCCGGCTGAATTTCTCTTCCCAACTCTCTTTCATCAAAACAGCCCTAAATGCACGACGCAGCTCAACACAAATTGTCATCATTACAACCTGCAAACACGTCAACTCAACCTGCAGACACAGAAGCCGAATCGTTTCCCGCCAATCCAAAAGAGTAGTAAGGTGTGATGCTGGGGGTTAGTTACCAGAGAGGGTACAAAAGACCATCACACTAAAGTATATGAGTTTTTGCGATTGAATTTTACATCATGCATAAGAGGTCTCCAGTTGTGGATGATAAGAGGGGTTCATAGGAGACTTTAAGCACGGCGGTCTGGATAAGCTGTAGAATCAACTATCATTTGGGCTTATGATGAGGGAACAAAACATCAAGTTGATTCTTTTGGGCCGAACTAGAGCTGATTCATGTGACATATGATAACATAGATGACCATGCAAGACATTCAGTACATAAAGGAAGTAAAAGCACATAGTCAAGCTTTTCGAAAATTAATACCCAAGGAAGCAAATGCATAATAAGGCATGAAGATTTGACTTTCACAGTTTATCACGTAATCTAGCCAATCATCGAGGGAACACAACACATAGACATGTAGTTAGGGGAACAAACCAGACTTCGTATGGAACTGAATGCAGAGTTCCTCAACAGGTGTTCCAATGAGAAAATTGGCGTTTGATCCCCCGTTTGCCAATCTTTCTCGACACAATGATGTCTTTTCTAGATGTACATGGTACCTGGAATTTTCACACAAGGAACATATTAGTCAATAAGTCCTTATCCCCATTTTCTTTACCTTTGACACCAGGTCTTTGAGTCTCAAGTATTCCATGCAGAAGTGAGGTGAGACTCGCTTTGTTCCCTGTCAAGTAACTGACCCTTGAATGAATGAAACACTAGGAACATTCCTCACTTTATCCTGCACAGAAAGAGTTAGTTCTTGTGAACCCAGACAAGCTTATACTTTCTAGGTTTGGGAGCAACATATCTAATCTTAGGAGGTTCAACTTCTATATGTTCCCTAGTAGTGCGAGCAATCTCCTCATTATGTTGCTTCAGCAGGCACTCTTGCTTGTAATGACCAGAATGCCCGCAATACCAACAGACCCTTTGACACTTCAGATCTACATACTTGCTCTGTCCTGGCCAAATTGTTTTGTTAGCAACCCTTGACTGAAAATCAATATTATTGGACTTACTGCTTTGGGATTGCTTCAACCAAATTGCATGAGCCTTCTGTCCATGATACCAAGCCTTGTCTTCCTTAGTCGAATTAGAACAGTCTTTGCCTTTGTTCCCTCCGGAGGAACATTCCCCATTTTCTTTTACAGACTGTTTTCCTTCGACTTTTGAGCCCTTTTTCTTAGTGTCATCAACAGGAAGCTTAGGTTGATAGCCAATTCCAAAGCGAGGTACTTCCTTCTTTTCAGGTTTCTTTTCATTCTTGGTTGCAACAAAGACAATACCTTTTGGCTCGTCCTTCTGTTCCTCACTGAGTTTGGTTAGATCACTAGAAAATTTTGCATTTCCTAGTTTTAACATTAAGGACTCAGCCTCGAGTGAGGAAACAGTGGACTCTAGAGACTTAATCTTTTCAGTGAGTTCTGGACACTCAGAGCATGTGTTTGAAGAGGAAGATGAACCTTTCTCAAGCATGAGCACTTTTTCAGCCCAAACCTGATTTTCTTCGATCAGAACTGAGATCGATTCATCTTTCTCTTTGAGTTTCTCACTGAAAAGGTTACTCTCGCGAACGAGATTCTTAATGAGAGAGATCAAGCTTTCTTTAGATTTGCATCTTAAGCTTGATATAAGATCAGATTCAGTTACCTCATCGTTGATTACCTCTCCCTTTGTCTCGTTTGGAACTTCAACGGCCATTAAGCATACATCCCTGGAATGTGACAAATCTTCGTCATTTGAGTCTGATTCTCCCCAGGTGGCAACCATTGCTTGCTTCCCTTCATTTGCTAGAGGCATTCCTGCCTTCTTCTTGAAGCAGTTTCTGGCCATGTGTCCCTTGTTCTGATAGTGGTAACAAACCACATCTTTCATGTCTCTGTTCCCTTCAGAGGAACTGGGCGAGTCCTTGTTCCGAGACCATATCTTCCTCATTGCCCTTGTGATAAGAGCAACATCTTCATCGCCATCCTCATCTTCATCGCCCGTTTGAGACAGATCAAATGCCCTTTCCACCTTCAGGGCAATGCTCTTCGCCTTCTCCTCTCCTTTCTTGTTTATCTTATGGTTATAGACAGAGGCGTTGCTTTCCAGCTTAGCAACCACCTCTTCCATAGTAAGAGTCTTGACGTCTGTTTGAGAGTAGAGGGCAAGAGCAATGGCATCCCACTGAGTGTTGAGACCTTGCATGAAGTGATGAGTCAACTTCCAGTCTGGCATTGTTTCACCAAGGTACTGAAGCTGACCAACTAGCCCATGGAACCTGGAGTAGTACTCTTGAATGTGTTCATCTTTCCCTTGAGAAATTTGGTCGTACTCCTTGAACAGGGAAAGGATCTTGTTCTTCTTCGAGTCTTCATTTCCTTGATGAAGACGTTTCAGGGCATCCCAGATCTCCTTGGCAGTCTTATAGCTCATGACTTTCTTGAGATCGGAGGGAAGAAGGGCCATGTGAAGGATCTTCTTAGCCCTGATGTTTTTCTCCAGTTTCTTCCAATCCTCATCGGTGTAGTTGACCTTTGGTTTTGGCTTTGTCTCATCTGTCTCGTTCTTGATCACAAAAGGTCCGACTTCAATAACTTTCCAGAGCTGTCCATCAAGGGAACAGATATGGGACTCAATTTGCTCCATCCACCAGCTATACTCACCAGACTTCAGAGTTGGTGGTTTCCAGAACGAATCACCGATTGTATTGCTTGACGACGACATCTTTCCTGCAAATTCTGTAACGAAAACAATCTAGAGCACCAGGCTCTGATACCAATTGTTGGATCGTTAGAGTTACGTCTGAGGGAACAAAAGCTTTGTTCCCACAGAAGGCACAACGGATTTAAATAGCAAGAAAGATAACAGAACGAACTCACGATATATAGTGGAAACCCTGATTAGCAAAACTAGCTTCTCAAGGAAAAACCACTACCTTCAAGCTTTCGTTTGAGAGGATTTTGAACTGCGTACTTGTCTTATTAGTTTCTTGTTTGATTACACTTGTATCCTGGACTTCGACCTCTAAACAACCAGCTAGACTCGAAACCTCTTCTACAACGATGAATCAAACTCAACTCTCAAAGACTCACACGCACCTCACTCTCTTTCTCTTCTTTTCTTTTTCTCGTTCAAAGTCGTTCTCAGCCGTTAAGTCATCCCTAAGAAATGAATCCTCACTTTACTTAAATACAACTCGGCAGAAACCCTAATTGACACAAATTAGGAAAAACTAGAATCGGATTACAAAGATGTGATTTTGTTTTGAAGATAAGATATCACAACCGATTATATTAATTAAGGAAGGAGTTCCCTAATTAATCCAACCGATTGGATATTATACTTCTCTCTCCAATCGCCTTATCTTAGAAAAGATTCCTAGGATAACACGATCAGATCTTTTCTCTCTTTCCATATCTTTGCGCAATCCGGCTTGATCCTTGGAGCCGAAGTCTTCATCCTCTACCGCGTGGCTTCTTGATTTGTTTCCTTAATTCTGCATGCTGTATGACTTCTTTCCTTTTGCAGCCTTGATCTGGTCCGTCACTTCAGTTCCTTGAGAGGTAACAAAGCGCTAAGCAAGCCTTTGTTCCCTCTGAGATCCTATGTTGCAAAGCTCCTTGGGATAACTCTTCTTGTCCCTAAAACACTTGGTACACATATTAGTTGAGTGTTTGTAACCATCAAAACCTAAGGAATTCAACACTCACACACCCGAAACATATCAGTTTGTCTCGATGGCGACCAATACAAACATCCTCCACCGGCCCAAAAGAGCTAAAATAGTCGGACAATTGTTCCTCGCTGAAGCTGGTCTCATCAAGAAAAGTCAAGTAGATTACATCCTTGTTCCTGCTCCCCTCTTTGGAGGCGCCATATTTGGCTTGGAGGGTATGTCCGTACTTGTCCTCGTACATTCTCTGCAATGAAGCGACAGAGATGGGAACCGCTGAGCACCTCCATTATCTCGCGCATTAGCTTGGTATAAGTCCACATCACATAAGCATCATTAGTTGCTGGTGGTGATCTAGGGATTACTAGCTTAGCTTTTCTTATCGCCTCCGCCATTACATCGTCAGGGGCTTCACCCAATCTTCTCAGCTCTTCTTCCCTGTGCTCGTACATCAGCAGAAGGACCGCATAAACTTTAAATGCATCTCTCGGTTCCACCTTTTGGATTCTTTCAATAAGAATCTCAGTTGCTGCAAATTCTTTTCCTGCATTCACTTCCATCACTATATATATATATAGCTTCTTTTCTAAGACCGTTCATTCAGCAAAATTTTATAAATGTGCATATCCTAAATATCAAGTCGCCATCTTTCATTAGAATCAACTATTTTAAAATAAACAGATCAATCCTAATTTAACTAGAATGAAAAGGTCGCCGCAAAAAAGAATTTGATTCAAATATATGCCTAAACACACAACATACCAGCAGCCAACATTTTGACAGGCAATCGATCAGAAAACCCACTTCTCTTCATCCACGATTTACCATCTCTCTCTATCTCTATCGATCTGCGCAATCAATTTCTTGTCTATCTCAATTCATGTTCATGGTAACTCCCATATGGATATCTCTGTGGTTTATTTTAGGTTGGGTAATGATATATATCGGTTTTGATACGGTAGATTTGTTTAATTTCCATATACTGCTATCTATCTATCTATCTATCTTCTATCTCTATATATTTAAGCTCTTTTTTTTGAGCTCTTAGAATGATTCTGGCCCCACAAATCTTACGTATCATATGATAATTTTTTTTTTTAATTTTTTATGCTTCTATAATTTAGCTAACTTAATTTTAATTTATCACCAAAGGGAAAGTGTCCCATGAGAATACTCTTTAGTGTGAGAATTAAGAATGAATATCCACCTTCCATATTCAATAAAAAATTGCCCCGATTGAGCGCGCGTGTTCAAGCGCGTTAAACGATATTTCGTTCCTTTTCCCCTTTTTCACGTTATTGCAACTTCCAGTTACGAGCTTGCATCTGCTTCTCCTCGTTCGCTCCAAATTTCGTTCGTGATTCAGATCCTTCTCGTTCTACTCCTCTTTTCTATCCTAATCTAATCGATTCGAAGTTCTGTAGTTCGTCTTCACTCTGTCTTATCGTTCTCCATTGCCTCCCATGATTTGCGTTTGATGTTGTGTGAAGAAACTGATGTTTTTGGTTGTTTTTGTATTTGTAGGTGTTGTTACGGTATTGCGATTCAACTTTCGGCATGGATCCAGGTTTTCCATTCAATTCTAAGCTTTTTCTATGTCCAATTGATCAATTCATGATTGATTTTGGTTCTTTGATGTTTGTTTTATCAAGTAAGTTTGATTTTATTGAATTCTGAAGCAATAGTTGATGCAGTTTAGGTTATAACTTCGATTTATTGTCGATTTGAATGTGGAAGATTGTGTATCTTCAAACATTCAGATTTGGCTGGTATACAACTATATTTTTTACGCTTAGATGAATTAGAAGCAAATGTGGTTTTAAATAACAACACATGTAGTTATATAATGAAGCACATATAGTACCCTAATCAAGCACATACGGATAATGTTAGTTGCCTTGTTTGTTTTTTATAGGAAAATCAGATAATGATGGCTCTACGTTGGTTGTCTGTTCCCCTGGGAATTCCCAATACTACATTCCTCTGTGTGAAGATGTTATTAAGCCTGTTGTTGGTCAATTATTTTCAACACTTGAAGAAGGAGTTCAGTATTACCATAGGTATGCACCTGGATGTGGTTTTGATGTGCGTCGGGGTATGGATACCAAGTCGTGTGATGACAGTAAAGTTACAGTATGGAAGTATCTGCTTTGTAGCAAGCAAGGTTATACACGTGTACGTGTTTTAACTCCTAATTATGAGAGCTTACAGAAACGAAGAAGGAATTCATATAGATGCGGGTGTATTGCTAAAATAGTTTTCCGATATGAAGGACGTGATGATTATCGTGTGAAGATTTTTGAGGAGCGTCACACGCATAATATGGTACATAATTCACAGAAACATTTCCGGAAGAACAATAGAAAACTGACTGCTTACCATCAAGACTTCATTATGAATTGCTTAAAATCGAATATTGGTACTAGTACGGCATACGAGTTGTTCAAGAATTGTGTTGGATCTTATTCTGATGTAGGTGCTACAATTATTGACTTCAAGAATTTCAAGAGGGATTTGAACTCTTATATGATTGGTTGTGATGGTCAGATGGTAATTGATAGCTTGTTCCGTAAAAAGGAAAGATGCGAGGCATTTTATTTTGATTACGACGTCAATGAAGCTAATCAATTAAGCCGTTTATTTTGCTGTGATCCTATTGGTCGCAAGAGTTTTTGCTTCTTTGGTGATGTTGTATCAGCAGATGCAACATACAAATCAAATAGGTAATTTATATGAACTTACCAGTCATTAAACATGCACATGTATAAACAAACACATGCACACACAGTATTGAATAAATGCACATACATTTTTTAACATAATTGCACTCATTATCTATATGCCTTACTCTTACTGTTTTTGTTTTAATGTGTTTTAGGTATGATATGGTATTTGTACCTTTTACTGGAGTTGATAATAACAAGAGCTCAATTACATTTGCTTTTGGCTTACTGTTGAATGAAGATGTTGGATCTTATGTCTGGTTATTTGAAAACTTCAAGAAAGCAATGGTTCATGAGCCATATGTGCTGCTAACTGATCAAGACCCTGCTGTTAAAGTTGCAGTTGAAAAAGTTTTTAGCAATGTTGTTCACCGTTTCTGTATGTGGCATATTATTTTCAAAGTGCCTGTGAAGGTTAAAGTTCATGCATCTGAGACTGAGGAGTTCAGGAAGAGATTTAATGCTATTGTTTGGAGTAATGAATTGAAGAAACATGAGTTTGAGGAGGCTTGGATTTCTATTATCTCTGACTTTAATCTTGAGTCAAACAACTGGTTGAAAACCATGTTTGATTTACGTCATTTTTGGATTCCTGCGTTCTTCCAAGACGTTAGCATGGGTGGTTTGCTTAGGACAACTTCAAGGTCTGAAAGTCAAAACTATTTCTTCTCTAACTTCATAGGGAGAACATCATCGTTGGTTGTGTTTATGTTGCAATATGATAATGCGATTGATTCACAGAGGCATACTCAGCGGAAACTTGACCTAGACTCATCTACTTGTTATCCATCATTGAAGACACCTTTGCACATAGAGAAGCAATGTGCGTCAGTTTATACTCTTAACGTCTTCTATGATGTGCAGGATGAAATATATGCTTCTGTTTTTTACTGTCTTCTTGTCGATATTATGAAGGATGTGGACGTTCATCGCTATAACATACGATGTGGTAGTAAAATCTTTGTTGTCCAACATATTATATCCAGCGAAGATTTGATTTGCTCTTGCAACAAGTTCTTAAATGTTGGTATCCCTTGCTCTCATATGTTCACAGTTTTAAGAAATATTGGTATGGATATGTTGCCTAGCAGATTTATTAAAGCTCGATGGACGAAGAAGTCAACATTGAAGCCAACGTTTGAGATAGATGGTTCTGTCTTTAAGCAAGGGTTAGAGTTGGATGAAAAGAAGGTTCTTGTTTCTGAGCTGTTCTCGGAGATGCATTCTTGTATCAATCTTATTGAGGATAATTCTGATCATATGAATGATTTACTGGGTGTCTTAAGACATCACAAGGATTTGTATATCCGTTCAATGTAGTCTGGCTCTTCAGCAACAACTCATAGCACTCAGAGTAGATTTGAGAAGTTTGTTGGGCCTATACCAGAGAGAATTGATGTTCTTCCTCCTCCACAGTCCAAGAACAAGGGCAGGCCAAGAGGAACACGTATTAAAGGTGTGGTAGAGAGAATAAGAGAAAATACATCTAAGGAAACAAGGTTGTGCACAATATGTAACCAGCCCGGACACAACAGCAGAACATGCAAGAAAGTGAAAACTAGTTCTTGATTCATTTCATTTATAAAGAGAGAATGTATTTCTTTTATAATTTTCGAATACTTTGTGTTTTGATCTTGGACCTTTATTACCAGTTATTGATATAAATCTTCTAGTATAATCTTCTTACGTTTGTTAATGTATAACTAAAAACTCATGAAAATGAGAGCACATTCTAATAGTTTTACATGCACATTCAACTTCAAATACATGCACACACAACTTATATGAATATATTACATACACACACAACATGAATTATTGAATGTTCGATTTTGATGCACATTCAATCCTTCATGTATGCATATACATAACCAAATTATTGAATGCTTGACCTTTGATACAGTTTTAAAACACATGATTAGATGCACTATTGTGATGCACACTCAAGTAATTATCTCATGCACACTTAAATAAAATTACATGCACATTGACGTATATTGTGTTGCACAGTTATGCACACACAACTGCAAATATATGCGGACATTCAACGACTATTTCATTCATATTAAAGTACTAGAACATGTCATTCTGTATTGGAATTATACTACAAAAGTATTATCCAAATGTCATCAAAAGTACTATCCAACTAAAAAAGCCATTATGTCATCAAAAGTACTATATAACCAACTGGCCACTACCAAATGTTCATCAACTAACAGCAAACGTATTATCCTATTCATCACTGTTTCAAATTCAACATCTACTTCTTCTTGCTTGCCTTTGAAACCATGTCATACACATTGTTCTTCACCTCATTCCAGCTATTGTCAATGATGGAATGACAATACTTCACCCTCATGGTTGCTATTTGCTTACTATCTTCTTTTCTGAGTTGACATTTCCAGTCGGTTAATCCATTGCCGAAATAAGTCCATGTGCCTCATTGTAAAAATGCCATGATAAGCACTACTTTGTAGGACTTAAGTAAGAGTCATTAGAGGGTTTATTGGTGTCATTCGGGTAGATTAGACACATTCATGTGTATGGCGTTTGGAGGCAAAGTTTGGTGTTTTTGGAGGTGTTTGAGCTATTGTGGATATCTAGGAGACACTGAGGAAGGAAGCCACCAAGGAAAGACGCCAAAGGAGTGAAGAGACGAGTTGAGGAGCGGTGCGAGAGATTGCAAGGAAGAGCTTTGAAGAGGAGATGTTACTGGAGCCTTGCCGCACCCGCGCTGAAGACCACCGCCCCCGCGGTGGAAGAAGCAGAAACCAGAGGAAGATTCTGGAGTCCCACCGCGCCCAGCGGTGGGCACTGCCGCACCTGCGGCGAGGTCGTCAGAGAAGTGGACAGAAGCCACTAGAGAGCCACCGCACCCAGCGGTGGGATGCACCGCACCCGCGGTGGCGACGCGCTGAAGATATTTCCGAGTTTTTATTTCCCGTTTTATTTTAAGTCCGAGACTTTGTTTCCAAGTTTGTTTATTTCTTTTCTTTATTTCTGAATTATTTCCTTAGTATTTAAGTTAAGTTTAAGACTCTTTTAGAGCATCATCTACTCTTGACCCTAATTGCCACCTTTTTACGTATTTTGCTCACAAACCCTAATGGAGAACTAAACCTCCATTGTTGCACTTGACAGTTTGAAGCCAGTAATTGATTGGTTGTGAGTTTTCTACTCTTGTTCGTTTTCCTATCTAGTTGGATTGATTCTCTTGGGCTTGATTGATTATTGGTCTATGTTGATTTATCTAGATTGATCACCTAGGTTTATTGATATCTTCCTGATTGCTAGGACTTGTGATTCCGGGTTCGGGTTGCATATCTAGTAGCAAGCACGATTGTTGCGTATAGGGGATCCGAGCACTTCATCGTGAGAGAGAGTTAATTGCATGCTTATATATCTTGTTGAATCCTTGTTTGATTGCTATTGCTTTATTGAGTCTTGAAGGTTTTCGGATTTGATTTGGTGATAAGTACTATTAGGGCTGGTAGAACTAATAGTTATCTATGATCGGGATAAGAACAACTATAGGAATATTAAGAACTTGAGATTGATAGAATTCTGTGATCGACCTTTCTATTGTTGTGTGGATCTTTGTTAAGTGTGGCGTTTTTCCCCACCATATTCATAACCTTTACTTGTGAATTTGTTTACTTGTTTTCTTGCTTTATTTACTTGGTTACTAAGAAACTCATACAACAACCCCCCCTAGTTCCTAGTTGGTAGTTTACGAAACACAAGAATTGATAACCTGATTCCATGTGGGATCGACCCTGACTTGCTTGCTATACTCTTAGTAGGTACTTTAGGATTTCTTTGATAGGCATACGACTTTAGCCCTGTCATGCCACAATCGATCTTGTTTGTATTGTCTCTCCATGGCATCTCCAGCCTCTTAGTTGGCACCATTTTTTCATCCTTGAAAATGGAAGCTTTAAATTGCATGTTATTCTTCAGTAAAAACTCCACAAAGAAAGGTCTCTGCAAACAGAACAAAGAAACATTTAAAGGTCAATGTGTTTCAAAAATGATATTTACAACATAAAAAGTTAAGCACATCTAAAAATTTCATTTCAAAACTCACCAAGTCAGATGGTATGTTTCCATATTTCTCGTCTATACCAACATCAACTGCTGAATTGTCAAGAATATCAAATCTTGGATTCTTGACATTTATGGACATCACATAGTAGTGAGACGAGTGGTATATTGGTAACACAAACTGTATGTGTACAAAAAAAAATCAAATGCATGTAAATATAGATGCACACTAAATGATGCACATATAGTTATGAAATGATGCACATATAGTTATGAAATGATGCACATATTTGTGCTTACCATATCAATATCACTGAGCTTCTTAGGTTTGAACGTTTCCAATGCTTCTTCCATTGATTTGTAGAACCAATTAAGCCTTTCACTGAGGCTTTCAATGAGGGGTGTTTGTGTTTGTGTCAATGCGAAAAACTACATCAATTGAAAACACACACAAGTATAAGTACAAGAACACTCATTTATATAAAATGACTGATTGAAATGATGCACACTCAAGCATATCTGTATGCACACACAGAAACAAATGAGTGAACACAAGCACCTTTTTTAGTGTATGTGTTATACGTACCACTATTTCAGTTGTCAGAAACAATCTAAGAGGTTTTGGATCACTCTTCAACTGTTCCTTCACGTTTAACAAATTGGCCCGCATGTCAATTATGTTATTTTCCAAGCATTGACCCTCCTTCATGGACATAAAGTCTTCCTTCAAAGCTTGTATGGTCCCCATTTTGAATATCAATTCCCTGCAATATAGTTTTACGTTATTAAAACATAATGTACAAAGCATGTAAGGTTGGATGTTATTATGAAATGTGAATGTCATTACTTAGCTTGGGATGAGTCATTAGTTAGCCATTTGTATAACTTGTTCTCTGCAGCCGATGGTTTCTCATTTACATCAATCTCTCTCTTCTTGTATGGTGACTTGTGGTATTCAGATGGTTTCAGATGGTTTTCTTGTCCTCTTATCTTTGATCTCACCCTGCACCACCTTAATCTGGACCCTTTTTGAAATCTTTTCTGTTTCCATTACATTGTGTGAAGTTTCATGATGCTTCACAGCTACATCATGATCTGCAATATCTATTACTTCATCCTCGTTATCCTGCTTATCCTGCTAAAAACACACAAACTTATTTCAGATTTTGCATGCATACACATTTAATTTTACATGCACATAAGGTATTCTCTTATGTTTACATATTTACATTTACATGCACACCCATGTATTATCTCATGCACACACAAGTACATTTAGATGCACATGCAGTATAATAGTAATGAACAAATTTAAAATGATGCACATATAGTTCAAATAAAGTGCACATGTTTGGCTTTTATGATGCACACACAAAAGTTATACAAACATCAGTCTTTATATACCTCATTCTTATCCCCCTCTTGTATATCCTCAATATTTTCCTCAACAACTGCACTACTAGGAACACCCTGAGAAAAATGCATGAAACTTATTAGCAAAGCAATAGTAAATAAGAATCATAACATATTGCACAAGATACTTCTTCACTTACCTTATCTATATTCTTTTTTAGACGTTGTCTTTGATATTGCTTTGCTACGGGTTGATTCTGCTTTGCTATATGCACAACACCAGAAAATGGCTCTACTTCTGGCCCATATAGAGTCAATCCAGGAATACCCAAACTATAACTTGGTCCATCATAAGACTCCTTAGCTTTTATTGTCTTTTCAATTTCTTCTAGGCACTTCTCAGCTTGTGCCCAAAACTGTTGTTGTGACAATGTATCGTCCTGAGTTTGTGGTTGTTTTTGAGATAGGGAACTGACCTTGAGATTCAACATCTTCTCAAGAGCTTCATTTACTTTGTTGAACAAGTTGTTGTTGGCTAATTGTGTTGGAGCTTGTTGTATTCTGAGTAGGAACCTTCTTATGAATTGTGCAAGTTCTTTACCCTCTTCTATGTGTTCCACTAGAAAAGCATGTATACATTATTTATTTTTATTAATTTTATCATTCCATACACATGTAATCAATGAATTATCAATTGTAAAATTTATTACATACCAGTAAACCCTCTTCTGTGTCGACGCTTGTCTGTTCTGCATTCTTTTCTGGAGTTGTTGTGTTCTTATCTTTGTCAACAACAGTAGGCTTTGGTTGTTGATCTACCACTTCCGGTCTTTCTCGGAGATATCCCAAACCAAACCCTCCAATCCTTATTTCATCTTTTTCTCTTTTCCTGAGTAATGGTGTGCTCCATTCTTTGATAATTGGAAACCTCCTAGGTGTTTCTTCATTTCTGATTGTCATGCGGTCAACATATATTATCTGATAAACAAATCAATACACATGAATAATTAAGCATAAATAGAAGCACATACATATGTATACATTGATAAGAGTGGAGAAGATGTGTGTTAAGTAATTATAAATAGAGGCACCTATATATCTAAACACATGAACACACGGTATAAGAATTATGCACATATTTAACATCATTCCCAAATAATATTTATCTATGACAAAAAGGAGTACTTATATATCTACACACATGCACACACTGTATAAGAATCATACACATACCGAAATTTAAGCACACATAGTATTAATTAATGTTAAGAAGAAGCACATATATATATAAAAACATAAACACACAATATAAAAATGATGCACATAAACTAATTTGAAAACAAAATATTTTTAATTTTCATACCACTGGTAATAGAATGGGTCCTCTAAAATAACCATTGTCAGTCTCAGCCCAAGCCTCTGCTTGTTCAACTAACATTCTCAAAACATATTCACACCAATCAAATTCAGCAATTTTCCGAGTGTCTTTGAGGATATCAAGCACTTTCACATTTATATTCCCATTCTGGTGACTTTCCAGAACAAGTGAGTTGAATAGGATGAGAAAATTCCTCTTAAACCAGTCATTAGGTGTGCAGCAACTGAGCAACTTGTTGCTCACATCAGAAGGTTTAATCGTCCTTAGGTCCCTCGGCTTCAACACACCAGTTTCTACATCTTGTATTTTTTCAAACTGTTGCTTAAATTCTTCTAGAAGCTCAAAACCAGTTGTGTTTTTTGAAACCTCAATTCTCTGTCCTCCACGAGGTAATCCAAGGTAGTTATGAACATCCCCAGCTATTATCCTAATCACATTTCCAGTATCACCAATCTTTATTGTGCAAGAAACAGAGTCAAAATGTTCAATAATCCAGTAGCTAATACGACCAGGAATCTCTTCAACTTTCCAGTGAATCAGACTTTCAAAACCCATCTCCCTTAGAGCTTGCTTTTGTAATGTACTCATCTCTGCAACCGTATCAACTAACAATCTAGGTGTGCTTCTTGTCTTCAACATCTCATATTGTGTTTTAAGCTCTCTCATGCCTACCTTCATTTTTTTCCTTGGTTTTGTAGTAGCTAGTGATTTTCCCTTGTTAGCTTGTGACCCTGATTTAGGCTTTGTAATTTGTGAGCTCCTTGGCCTTTTAAGCTTGGATAGAATCTTTGCTAGAGGGGACTCGTCGTCCTCGTCTTGCTCGGTCAGTGGATCATCCTCTTCCTCAATCATTGGCTCCTTCCCCTTTCTCTTTGACATATTGGCAATTTCTTCGGACTGTTTTTGTTGAAATCTAGGACTCGTCCTACGTGGTTCTCTTATAACAAGAGGCTTTGATCCTGGCGGTATGTTTTTCATTGCAGTTGTCTTTCGCCTTTTGTTTTTCCAATCTGTGAATATGAACATTTTTACTAAGTTGATGAACACACATGCAATCTGGATTGATTCACATTATGAAAACTTTAATTTAACCATGCATATAACACATGCAATTGTTTAAACAGATGCACATACAAATACTTTCTTAAGCACATGATACTGTTTATTTGATGCACATGTGAGTTAGTCTACACTAAATTATATTTGCATAGTTGTTTAAATCAAAGAACATACAATTGTTTTTTTTGTATTTTACATGATTCTTGGATTTTAAGAATTGTTGTGGTGTTGTTTTTCATCTGAGTGATACATATTTGATTGTCTTCACTTTTTTGTTTTGACTCCTTCATCCCTATGATTTAGTGATATGGTCCTAGTTTATATCAACATACATGCACATACAATAACAAATACATGCACATACAATAACAAATACATGCACATACAGTGTTGAAAGACAACTGAAAACTAATTAAACCATGCATTTCAACACAAATATTTTTTATTTGAAATAGATGCACACACAATTATTTATAATAGCACAAGCTACTATGTATTTCATGCACATATGAAACACTGAATAAAACATTACATATTCCTCCATTTGTAGTGGTGTTTGAGTTGTTTTCAGCTTCAGTGATGGTTGCTGATTTGTCTCCAATTGTCTGTGTTCCTGTATTGTCAGTTGTAGTAGTTTTATCAGCTGCATTCTTATCATGAAGGCGTTTGGTCCTCATATATGTGTTACTCTTACTAGATGTTCTCGAATCGTAAGAATATAAAATGATGTCATAAAATACGAAACAAAACTTACAAAATCGGTCACAATAAACATGGAATGTTCACTTTGATTTCATATACGAACTAGAAATTGCAAAATCCAACACAATAAGCATGTAATGTTCACCTTGATTTCATATACGAACTAAAAATTGCCAAACCGAACTCAATAAGCATGTAATGTTCACCTTAATTTCATATACAAAGTAAAAGCTCAAAATCGAACACAGTAAAACGGAAATTCGCGAAGAACAAGCAAGTGAAGTAGATTTTTACCGGGTTTTTCTTGTGTGTTGATGTCGCCGGTGGTCATTGCTTCTTTTTTACGATCGATCTCGAACGACTGGAGATGATTGTGCTTGATTTTCGCCGGTGAAGGGACCTAGGGTTTATAGATTTCAAGGTTGTCTCTCTCGTTTTTCTTCTTCCGAGAATCGGAGCAGTTCGTTTACACAGAGATGAAATGACGCTTCAGTTGCTTTCTTTTTTGTTTTGAAAGTTTCGTTCAACGCGTGTCGTAGACGCTTCAGAGAATCGCGTTTGGGTTGCTTCTTTGTGTTTGGGCCGCTGGGCTTCTGAATACAATATCCATTGGATCGTTTTATTGGGCGGCCCGCGTGCATTCTCATTTCGCACAGTAATACCCATTCGCACCAAATCCGAACTCTATCACCAAATATCTAAATAAATTATCTTAACAATCTCTAACAAACATATAATCTTCTATATCTATATTCTATATATCTATATATCTATATCTATCTATCTATATCTATATCTATCTATCTATATCTATATCTATATCTATATCTATATCTATATCTATCTATCTATATCTATATCTATATCTATATCTATATCTATATCTATATCTATATCTATATCTATATCTATATCTATATCTATATCTATATCTATATCTATATCTATATCTATATCTATATCTATATCTATATCTATATCTATATCTATATCTATATCTATATCTATATCTATATCTATATCTATATCTATATCTATATCTATATCTATATCTATATCTATATCTATATCTATATCTATATCTATATCTATATCTATATCTATATCTATATCTATATCTATATCTATATCTATATCTATATCTATATATATACTAAAGCAGAAGACTAAATCCTACGTGTCGGTATCACGTTCAATTCGCATACGTGTCGTCTCCACGTTCAATTCGCATACGTGTCGGCCTCTGGGCTATGCCACCTCATCCGCCACGTCATCCGTCACATCATCCGATATCTTATCTTATTATTTATTTCCATAACTAATATCTTATTTATTGTTTATTTCCATAACTATTTAAAACTAAATAACAATTATATCCTTCTTATCTTATTTCTGAATTTTTACCATAATTATTTAAAATTAAGTAATAATTATATCCTTCTTATCTTAAATCTGAATTTTTACCATGACTATTTTAAATTGAATAATATTTACAATATAAAAACTTGATCTTATTATTTCACTTTACAAATAGTAATTTCGAATTTTCAAATAATAATTGTTTATGATTTAAAAACTAATAAATTCATCCTTCTTCCTTCTTATCTTATTTCTGAATTTTTACCATAATTATTTAAAATTAAATAATAATTATATCCTTCATATCTTATTTCTGAATTTTTACCATAACTATTTTAAATTAAATAATATTTACAATATAAAAACTTGATCTTATTATTTCACTTTACAAATAGTAATTTCGAATTTTTAAATAATAATTGTTTATGATTTAAAAACTAATAAATTCATCCTTCTTATCTTATTTCTGAATTTTTACCATAACTATTTTAAATTAAATAATATTTACAATATGAAAACTTGATCTTATTATTTCACTTTACAAATAGTAATTTCGAGTTTTTTAAATAATAATTGTTTATGATTTAAAAAAAACTAATAAATTCATAACTATCTATAAATATACTAATTTAAAACTAAGTAATAATTATGTTTACCAAAATTAATAATTCCATAACTATATATATATAATTTAAAACTAAATAATAAATATTTTTATCATAACTATTTAAAACTAATTTAACTTTGACAATATAAAAGTTTTATTAACTATTTTAAATTAAATAATATTTACAATATGAAAACTTGATCTTATTATTTCACTTTACAAATAGTAATTTTGAGTTTTTTAAATAATAATTGTTTATGATTTAAAAAAAAACTAATAAATTCATAACTATCTATAAGTATACTAATTTAAAACTAAATAATAATTATGTTTACCAAAATAATTATTATTACCAAAATTAATAATTCCATAACTATATATATATATATATATATATATTAATAGTAATTTCGGGTTGGGCGTTTACTCAGATCTTAGTCTAACTATATCAATATTTGTATTAAAAAAAAGATTATATATCAATGATTTTCTTATACTTTTCTCCGGTGTTCTGATTTGTTTTTATCAATTTTATTTTAGTCTATCTATATCTGTTTTCGAAACGCAAGTTTCGCTTTTTCCTGTGTCTTTGGATGGTTAAGGCCGGGATACGATTTTATCAATTCGTTATTAAAATCTAATTTAATCATATAATCTATAATTAAGTAAACTTACCATATAAAAAACATACCGTTGAAGGCTTTACTAAGTAAAATCTATCTATCTATTATCTAGTACTATATATTAAAGCTCTTTCCTTTTGAGCTCTTAGAATGATTCTGATACTACTATGCTTATGTGTCAATTTATGGGTAATTTTCTTTTTAAAATTTTAAGATTAATTTATTTTAACCCAATTTTTTTTTAAATAAAATCTTATCTAACAAACTTGGAGATTTTAGTATTAATATAATCTTTTAATAACTTTTTGATTTGATAAATAAAGTTTTTGACTAAATATGTAATTTTAAAATAAAGAGCAAACTAGATTGTCACCTACTGACTTTTCGTATGGATACTTATTAATTATGTTAATTAATAATTCCAACAAGTTAATCGAAATACATTCCTACTATGTGTTATTTTCTCCTTCTCTGCAGCCGTGTGATGGGTCGGCCCAAAGTGACTGAGGTATTACATTTTTCCTCTTAATTTCCTTTCAGGTATCTTGCTATGACATCAGTGAATGAAGCCAATGGATGGTATGGTGGGACTTTGCTTGGTGATCAAGATGAAAATAGTGAGATATACAAACATTACGCAGAGCTTTGCCAGATAACAGAAATGCCGATGTTCTCAGAACAGGAAGGGTGGAGAACATGTATGATGCAACAGTTGAAGCAGAAATGGAAGTTGCCTTGAAGGAGTATGATCAAATAGGAGCTGATCTTGGAATCTTCACCACGTGTAAATCCTTCGTTGGAGATCCTTCCCAATTAACAATATGGCTTATTGGAGAAGAGAGGTTGTCACCTGCAGGGCAAAATTAAAAAGGTAGTCGCTCATTTGAAAACCTGCACCACATTCTTATTCATTTTAGGCAAATAGCATCTTCTTAAATTTGTAGTGGAAGGTGTTATTTCTTTTTGCACGCTTAGATGCATTGCCCTTCTGTTTGTTCTTTTGATGTGTTTTTGTAGATAAAGAGCTTGAGTGATTATCTGGAAAGAAAACTCAATTTTTTGAATTACTTGATAAAGTTGTAGAGATATCACCCACTGATGACAAATAAGAATCAAGCTTAGAGATAACCTAACAGGAGTAACAAGTAAAAATAACATTTAGAATAAATAACCCCTTGCTGTTGTACAAGCCAGGCCGGTATGTTAACCTATTACTCTTTTTAGTAGTTCCTCTGCTAGAGGAAATCCCTTTGTTTTTGGTTTCATGCAAAATGTTTGTACCTTATTTATACATACACATATAATAAGTCCAACATCGCTTGCTTATTTACTTAGTGTTGACAAGACGAGATATTAAACATTTACAAAGTCGGTCCAAAAGGTTCATCCGAAAACAATGCATGCTGCATTTGAATTAACATTAAACATATTTTTAGCATGATTCTCAACATGACCGTTACGTTTTTAAAGTACAAGTATTTTCGTTAAGTAACTAATGCTACAAAAGAAGTGCTTGATCGTTGATCTTGTCAATCCTTCTTATCAAGAGATTCTAATACTTATGAATTACTTTTCTTTTATCATATCATATCATATGTTTTACATCAATAAAGTCACCTCATTAATAAACATATGATACATTTTTTTATATAACTTCTCTTATCTCCTGATATAAAGTGCTCATACAGATGTATAACCTCCCATAATATTTGCTAAATAATGTATAGTTTCATTTAATTACTTATAGATAACATTGTCCAAAAAAATGAGATTATGTCAGAGACGTTTTCTCTATTATTTAAGAAGTGGAACAAGTATATATGATATTTTACGAACCTAATTAAGCTTGTGCACGAAAAAGAAATAAAATTATATCTGTCATTACATTTAACATGTGAACTACATAAATTAGTATAATTTTAAATTACATTTTTCCTGTTCAAACTAAAAGAACTGAGAACTGGCGGGCCCTCGCAAAATTACCCGCCACATAAAATTAGCAATGTCAATACTTTATCTTACATATCCACCGTTCGATGAAATAAATCTACGAGTGAAAAAAAGCCACAGCCTTACGCACGGATTAGCATCTAACACCGTTGGATCATAAAATAGCCCCGAGGATCCAACGACACACACGGAGCCCCCAAATCAACACCCCCCACCACCTATAAAATCCGAAATGCACATTGACTCAAACCAGATCTAAAATTCACCCAGCCTTCTTCTTCAATCTTCTTCTCTTTGTTGTTTCTGTTCGAACTTCTCTGCGAAAATGTCAGGCCGTGGAAAGGGAGGCAAGGGACTAGGAAAGGGAGGAGCTAAGAGGCACAGGAAAGTTCTAAGGGACAACATCCAGGGAATCACCAAGCCTGCGATTCGCCGTCTCGCCAGAAGAGGAGGCGTGAAGCGTATCAGCGGTCTCATCTACGAGGAGACCAGAGGAGTTCTCAAGATCTTTTTGGAGAATGTGATTCGCGATGCTGTTACCTACACCGAGCACGCGAGGAGGAAGACGGTGACCGCCATGGATGTCGTTTATGCTCTCAAGAGGCAGGGAAGGACGCTTTATGGATTTGGTGGTTAATTTTTTCTTGACATTTGGGGATTCTGTTCGTAACACTAGGGTTTCTTATTAGGTCTGTAGATGAAGAATTTTGGTTGAATTTGTACTCCTTTCGCTCCTGCGAGTAATGAAAATTTCAATTCAGTGAAAATTTTGTTCGTGTTTTTGATTTTTTTTTTCCTTCCCATCTTGTTGCGGAGAGAAGTTAGGCCAAGGCCCAAATGTGAGAATTTACGAATAAGTTAGGGTCAGGCCCAATTCTATCAAACCCTTTTATATATATACTGGTTTTTGCTGCTGTCCTGACATACTACCTTCCGCCGTTGTTGGTGTGAATCTGCTCGGCATACGTATCAGTCGCTGGTACTTTTCTGTTATTGGAGATTGCTGATGTTGTTGTTCTTTTCAGTGTGGGATTTGTAAATTTGCCTTTGCAAACCTATGCGGTTTCTTTGCTTAGTGATAGAATGACAGAGTGATTTACAGTAAGGCGTCGGTCGATCAGATGCAAGATTGCCTCTTTTTTTTGTTGTTGAGAAGATTCCCGACTTGTTATTATAGAGTTCCTTTCCGAATCCAGTCAAACTAGATGAAGAAACGGAAAAGAAGCAGACGCAACGACATAGAAAAACCAGCAGCAGTTGATGAAGAGTGCCACAAGCCGAGATAAGGGGTGCAGTCTGTGGGGTACATCAAGCTCTGACCTCCCCTTCCATTATTTCAAGAGGCGTATGTGGTCTTTAACTGACAAACAACGAAGTTTTCCCCTCACCCTAAAAGAGCATCAGCGGCTTAATTGAAGGGGGGCTTATTGAAGGTTTTTTTGTCAATAAGCCTTTTTAATAAGTCCTATTCATTTTTTTACTTTAGTGGGGAGCTTATTAAATGGGCTTATTGGAGTATATTAAATTATAATTATATTATTTTATTTATATCAAATTATCAATATATCATTTATATTAAATATTTAATATACTCTTTATATTAAATTATTAAATTTTAAAAATTAATTTTTTTATTAAATATATTTATTTCAAGTATTTTGTATATTTAGTGTATATTTATATTTTAAATCATCATAAATAATATTAAAATGATTTGTTTTCAATTAATAATATACAAATTATAATAAAACAATTCAAAAATATTTGAAACATAATCATAATGGATGTCTATGAATAGAGAAAAATGTAATTAGAATTATAGTAATTTTTATTTTTAATGTAAGAAAATAAAAAAAAACATTTAAAAAAAAAATTAACGGATGACCAGAAATTTTTCCTGACCGTCCGATCGGCGCCATGTGTCGCGCACTGGGTGCACAAACGCAACCCAATAATCAAGCGTCATGTGACGCTGAGCTTTACAATAAGCCCCAAGTGAGGGGCTTATTTTTTTGCCAATTTTTAAGCCCTAAATGGGGGCTTATTGGGAGCTTTTCATTTTTTAATCAAAAGAATTCAATAAGCCCCCATTAAAAATGCTCTAACTGTTGATATATTTCGACCCTTCCGACGTTTTCGTGTTGGGTTTACTTTTCTCCTCTTAATATCTTCCTCTAAGCTTATAGCTGCTGCTGTTACAGGATTTGGTTTTCTTCTCGGGGAGTACCACCTGCTGGTTACCGCTGTTACAACTGCAAGAGTGACAAGCATTACAAATCAGATTGTCCTAAGGAAGCTGAGGTGTGTTACAAGTGTGGAAAAGGCCACCTTTCGGTCTACTGTAGGAAGGAAAAAGGAAACCCTTCCCAATCACAGTCTTCTATGGCTGGACCTTATCCAGAGAGGAGCGAAGAGGCACATGAAAGTTCTAAGGGACAACATCCAGGGAATCACCAAGCCTGCGATTCGTGATGCTATTACCTACACTGAGCACGCCATGGACGTCCTCTATGCTCTCAATATTGATAATAATTAGAATTAATTACTTTCCTGCTATTTGACTTAGTCTTAAGCACTTATCTTTCCATATTGTTACTGCCGTTAGTGTTGTTAGTGGAAGAGTAATCGTAGGCCCTGTTAGTGATTCTCTCCAAATCTGTTAGCAATTGCTTGTACATATACTGAACTCTATCAATGGAAAAGATATCAATTTTATATCTTTCTATACTCAAGAGGCAGGGAAGGACTCTTTACGGGTTTGGTGGTTCTGTTCGTACTCTAGGGTTTCAAATTAAGTACTATCTACCTTGCATTGCCAGGAGACTCTAGGGACATTGACTCTGATTCTGCATCTGGGTGATCATCTGGAGTACTATTTTGAGCTGAATCATGCTCAAAATTATGAGGAAAAGAAGTTATAACTGACAATACCAACAAAGGTCGTGATAGCATCTGTGTTGGATCAAGAGGAAATGCTCTGAAAGAGAGATATGGAAAACAATTTTCATTGATTTGAATTGATACTAGCATCTGTACAATATATAGGAGGAGAGCTGAGCTCTCATTGGCACACATGTCATATACGAGAATATTCTAGAATCATTTGCTAACTATAGCCTATCCACTAATATCCCCCCGCGAGCCAAACGGTAGGAGGCCTAGTTTGGATCGAAGCTGAAGAAATGGAGCTGTAGCAAGAGGCTTTGTAAGGACGTCCGCTGTCTGGTCTTTGGAAGAGACAAAGGCAACCTTGAGCGAGCCATTTTTAACTCGTTCTCTGACAAAGTGATAGTCAAGACTCAAATGCTTGATCTTGTGGTGAAGAACCGGATTGACAGCAAGGTATGTAGCCCCGATGTTGTCGCACCAGAGAGTTGGTGGAGCAGGTAATGGAATGCCCAAATCAGAGAGCACAAACTGTAACCACAGGGTTTCACAAGTGGCGGAGGCAACCGCTCTATATTCCGCCTCCGTAGAAGATCTTGTCACCGTAGCTTGCTTTTTAGAGGACCAGGACACCAGATTTGAGCCATGGAAAATACAGTAAGCACCAGTTGATCGGCGGTCATGAGGGTCACCGGCCCAATCGGCATCCGAATAGGCCGAAAAGAAATGAGCGAGCTCAGCCGAGATAAAGAATTTGAGATCGGCAGTGGAGTTCAAGTATCGCAGGATACGTTTGACCCCTAACCAGTGCTTTTCATCTGGAGAATGCATAGCTTGGCAGACCCTATTGACCGCAAAAGAGATATCTGGGCGCGTGAATGACAGGTACTGCAAGGCATCGACAATACTCCGGTAGAGAGTTGCGTCTTTGACAGGGGTGGCGCCATCAACAGAGGAGACAAAGGTGCTCACCATTGGAGTGCTTACTGCCTTGGATTGGGCCATTCCTGCGCGCTGCACCAGATCCTTGATGTATTTTGTTTGAAACAAATAGAAACCAACATCATATCGGGTGACCTCGATGCCCAAGAAGTAATGCAGATTGCCGAGGTCCTTGACCGGAAATTTGGCACCGAGAACCTGCACAAATCGCTCACCCACAGTAATAGAGGAGGAAATAACCAAAAGATCGTCGACATATACCAATATAAAGACAACATCTGAGCCTTGGCGATGGATGAAAAGGGAAGAATCGGCTTGGGAAGGGACAAAACCCATGAGAAAAAGGGTTGGGCCCCATACATCCATAAAACTCAAAGACTTACTTCCCTTTAATAGAAGGTTGGTGGCAACCGTATTTGATAACTATTAAATTTGGCACCGAGAGCCTGCACAAATCGCTCACCCACAGTAATAGAGGAGGAAATAATCAAAAGATCGTCGACATATACCAATATAAAGACAACATCGGAGCCTTGGCGATGGATGAAAAGGGAAGAATCGGCTTGGGAAGGGACAAAACCCATGAGAAAAAGGGTTGGGCCCTATACATCCATAAAACTCAAAGACTTACTTCCCTTTAATAGAAGGCCCACACACTTCATCCCACGAGACGAGATGGATTTTCCTCCTTTCCTGGGTGCTTCCCCAAATAAAAGCGCGGGTGATCTTATCCAAGGCATTCCAGACAGAGCCCGACAACTTAACAATATTCATAGCATAAAAGGGCAACGATGAGAGAACAGATTTTGCCAGGGTAACCCGGCCTACAAAACTCAAAGACTTACTCTTCCACCCGGCGAGCTTGCAGTTAGCCTTAGTAATTAAGCTAGCAAAGGTGTGCTTATTCACCCTCCTATGAAGAATGGGCATACCAAGGTATATCCCCATATCGTTGGTAACCCGAATACCACTCACCTGCTCAAACTGAGCAGCAAGAGCACCACTCACATTCCTAGAGACATAGATCATAGACTTCTCTCTATTGACACTCTGCCCCGACGCCGCGCTAAAACGGTTCAAAGTATTCATCACCACCTGAAGCTGAGCAACAGAAGCCTCCCCAAACAACATTATATCATCTGCAAAAAATAGGTGTGACAGAGCCGGAGCCCTCCTACAAGCAATGATCGGTTTCCACAGTTTCGTATCAACCTCATGACCAATAAGATGGCTTAACCGTTCCAAACAAAGGACAAAAAGATAAGGAGATAAAGAATCACCCTGTCGAACCCCCCGGGAAGGTAAAAAAGGCTCAGTCACCGCCCCATTCCAGAGAATACGCATAGTCGGGGTAGTAATACACTCCGAAATCCATCGTATCCAGCACTCAGGCAAGCCTACATCTCTAAGGGTATCAATTACAAAGTCCCAGCGGAGCATATCATATGCTTTCGCCAAATCCAGTTTCAAGAGGAACCAACCTTTCCTACCTTGTTTCTTCGGCATAGAGTGAACGATCTCCTGGGCCAACACAATGTTGTCCGTGATAGACCTGCCAGGGATGAAACTGCTTTGAAGGGGACCCACAAGTTTCCCCATCAACGGCTGCAATCTCTTTGCCAAGAGTTTAGTGATCACCTTGTACAGAACATTACACAAGCTAATCGGTCTAAACTGATAAACAAGCTCCGGATTACTCACCTTACCATAGAGGGATTTATGTAGTTTGCAAATATGAGAAGGGTAGGAGTAATTGACAAAACCTTGAGGTTGAACAATGTAAACATCTTCTTGAAGGGCCCCATAAAGAAAGGCGTTTTGAACATCTAGTTGACGAACCGACCACCGATGCATAGCCGCTAGGGAGAGAAGGAGGCGAATGGTGGAAGGTTTGACAACCGGGCTAAAAGTCTCATTGTAGTCAATACCATGGACTTGGGTATATCCTTTGGCTACCAAACGAGCCTTCCTTCTTTCAATAGAGCCATCGGCATGTCTCTTGGTCTTAAAAACCCATTTGACACCAAGGGGGTTTGTGGAGGCGGAAGGTGGGACAAGGGACCATGTTTGGGTGGACATGAGAGCATCAAACTCCGCGGCCATAGCCGTTCGCCATTCCGGATATTTGGAGGCTTCGGTATAACAAGTGGGCTCATCCGGGACGACAAGGGTGGCATTGCAAGATGAAAGGGACGCGAGCCAGGGAACGGTCCCGTCAGTCCGTTTCAGTGGTTTATGGATGTGGGCTTTTGCTCGCGTGGTCATGGGGTGATTACTGGGGGGTATTGGGCTCGGAGGAGGAGGCCCATGAGATGTGGAGCTGGGTGATGAGGTGGAAGGCGAAAAAGTGGGGGAGTGAGGCGGATCAGGATGTGGAGGGTGATCGGAATTGATGATGGGCTGAGGGCTATTGGGCTGAACACTGGGAGAGGTTAAGAGGGCAGGCAAAAAGGGAAGGGAGGCAAAAACTGGGGAAGTATTGGGTCGGGCCAGAGAAAGATTTGAAAAAGGGAAGTCAGTTTCATGAAACTGAACGTCACGAGATATATAGGACCGGCCAATCTCCTAATCATAACAAATATACCCGCGATGATTCGGGCTATAACCGAGAAAGACCATGGGTTTGGAGCGGAAATTAAGTTTGTGACGGTGGTAGGGCCGAAGGTTGGGAAAGCATAAACACCCAAAAGTGTGAAGAGAGGCATAATCCGGGGAGGTTTTGAAGAGAGTCTCATATGGGCTTGAGTTATGGAGAATGGGTGTAGGAAGGCGGTTAATTAGGAAGACCGCAGTCTCAAAGGCATAGTCCCAATAGGAGAGGGGAAGAGAGGCATGTTTAAGAAGGGTAAGCCCCGTGTCCACAATACGCCGATGACGAGTCTCAATGCTCCCATTTTGTTGGTGAGAATAGGGACAAGTGATGCGATGATGAATTCCCATTTGGTTTATAAAAGTGGTGAGAGGTTTAAACTCGGTGCCCCCATCGGTTTTGATGTATTTTACATTTGGGGAGAAGAATTTTGTGGCAAAGTTGATGAATGTGATAACAAGTTTGGCAACAACGGTTTTGGATGAGAAGGGAAACAACCAAACAAATTTTGTACAATCATCAATAATAGCAAGATAATATAGATTCCCTTTTAATATAAGGTTGGTGGGCTGGGCCCCATACATCCATAAACAAAAGGTGAAGTGGGTTTGGAGAAGTAGTGGGACTAGAGGGATGGGGAAGAGCATGCATTTTGGCCCATGAACAAGACCTGCACTTAGGAATGGGGCCCGTTTTGAAGTTGGGCTGGGCTAAGGTAGAAACTAAAGAGACAACCCTAGAGGAGGGGTGGCCCAATCTAGAGTGCCAAAGGCAAGGTACTGAAGTAACGGCGGTAGAAGCTTGCGGCGGCGGTGAGGGACTGTGGTGGTGGTCGGCGGTCAGCTCGTAGACGCCGGCCTTAGCGGGGCCCTGAAGAAGCGTTTCCCTGGTCTGCACATCCTTAACAAAGAAACAATGTGAGTGAAATTCGAAATATACATTGTTATCAGAACAAAGCTTTTGTACTGAGAGGAGATTTTTAGTGATTTGTGGGGTGTGCAAGAGATTAGAGAGTTTGAGTTTATGCTGAGGAGTTGGGAGAAGGCCATTGCCATGGTGGAGGATTGGGATTTGGGAGCCATCACCAAGGGACACCGATTCGCTGCCTTCATACGATAAATGATCGATTCTCAGATTGGATAGATCCGGCGTGAAGTGGTGCGTGGCCGCCGTGTCCGGAAACCAGGAGCTGGTGCTGTTGGCCTGAAGATTTGGTGGTGGAGCCGCTTGGAACACGTGATCAAATCTATGCCAGCACTTGAGAGCGGTGTGGCCGGGACGCCCACACACTTGGCACACTGGTATGTGGTCCGGAGCTCCGGTGAAGAAGGTGGGGTTGGGAGCCCGATTTCCCTTGCCCCCACGACCTCTGTTGTTGTTATTCTGACGACCACGGCCGTTGTTGGAGTAGTTGGTGCCACGGCCTCTACCATTGTGAGAGGTAAAGTTCACCTCCGGAGGTTGAGTAGCGATCATGGAAGCATTGACAGAAACAGAGTTCTGCAGATTCTGAGTTTGAAGGCTTAGCCGAGACTCATGGGTAAGAAGGTGGGACAAAATAGCTATGGAGTCCGGCAAGGTAGGAAGAGTGGAGAGGGAGGTGATGACCGGGTCATATTCCGGGCCGAGACCACCAAAGAGATAGGAAGCAAACTCAGGAGCAGAGAGAACCTGACCGGCGGCAGAAAGTTTGGCGGAGAGCGACTTAGTACGATCAAAGTAAACAGAGATTGAATCATCACCTTTCTTGAGGGTGGTGAGCTGGAGCCGAGTCTGCATAATCTGTGCAGAGGAAGAAGCGGAAAACAATGTATGAAGGCTGCTCCAGATTTGGGCGGAGGTGGTATAGTCGACCACCTTGGCAAGCACACCTTTGGAGAGAGAGGTGGTCAAAATCGCCATCACCAACTGGTCTTTGGATATCCAGTTGTTATAAGCCGTAGCGGCGTCGCCGGTGACCGCCAGAGGGGGACAGGGCAGAGTACCGTTGGCATAGTTGTAGAGATGGTGAGCCCTAAGATAAGGGCACACCTGGGCCTTCCAAAGGATGAAGTTATCATCCTCTAGTTTGTATGTGATGAAAGAAGAGAAAGAGGGAAGGTTAGGTTGAGAGTTGGCTGGGATAAGCGCCATAGATGAAGCTTGGAGCAGAAGAAAAAAAAGGAATGAGGAAGAGGAAGGGGAGTGTCAGAACGGAAGAAATTTTGTGGCAGAGGAGTGGTAGTGGACGTTTGTCCTTTTCTGGCTCATGATACCATGTTGGATCAAGAGGAAATGCTCTGAAAGAGAGATATGGAAAACTGTTTTCATTGATTTGAATTGATGCTAGCATCTGTACAATATATAAGAGGAGAGTTGAGCTCCCATTGGCACACATGTCATATACGAGAATATTCTAGAATCATTTGCTAACTATAGCCTATCCACTAATAATCTGGAAACACACAAAAGTTCAGAATCATATACTAGAAATTAACCCCAATCTCTTTTAAGTGGAACTACCGAAATCATTCACAAAATCTAGGCAATTGGAATTTTAGAATGCAAGACAAGATGCAGAGAAAGTGACCTGTTGACAGAGCTAAAGTCGTGATACCTATCAAAAAAATCCCAAAATACCTACTAAGTAGTATAGCAAGCAAGTCAGGGTCGATCCCACAGAGAGTCAGGTTATCAACTTATGCAATTTATTATCACCAACTAGGAACTAGGGGGGGGGGGGTTGTTTGTGTTTCTCGTAACAAGCAATAAGGAAACAAGTAAATAAGTTCGCATGAAAAGGTTGTAAATATGATGGGAAAAAGCGCCACACTCAACAGAGATCCACACAACAATAGATAGGTCGATCACGGAATTCTATCAATCTCAAGTTCTCAACTTTCCTATAGTTATTCTTATCCCGATCTTAGATAACTATTAGTTCTACCAGCCCTAATAGTACTTACTACTAAATCAAATCCGAAAACCTTCAGAACTCAATAAAGCAATAGCATTCAACCAAGGATTAACAAGACACATGCAATAGAAACAACCCGTTACTATAAGCATGCAATTAACTCTCTCTCACAATTATGCGCTCGGATCCCCTATACGCACAATCGTGTTTGCTACTAGATATGCAACCCGAACCCGGAATCACAAGTCCTAGCACTTAGGAAGATATCAATAAACCTAGGTAGCTACTCTAGATAAATCAACATAAACCAATAAACATTTAAGCACAAGAGAATTAATCCAACTAGATAGGAAAACGAACAAGAGTAGAAAACTCACAACCAATCAATTGCTGGCTTTAAACTGTCAAGTGCAACAATGGAGGTTTAGTTCTCCATTAGGGTTTGTGAGAGGAGAAATATGAAAAGTGGCAATTAGGGTTAGAGAAGTTTTTTTTCTAAAAGAGTCTTAAACCTAACTTAAATACTAAAGTAATAATTCATAAATAAAGAAAAGAAAAATAACAAACTTGGAAATAAAGTTTCGGAAATAAAATAAAACGGGAATAAGAAAACTCATAAAAGACTTTCAGCGCGTCTCCACCGCGGGTGCGGTGGCTCCACCGCCGGGTGCGGCCATTTAACAGAAACTCCAGTTCTCTGACGACCTCGCCGCGGGTGCGGCAGTGCCCACCGCTGGGTGCGGTGGGATTCCAGTACTTCAGCTTCTGTGATACTTCAGTAAAAATGCCATAACTTTTGATTCCCAACTCGGATTGCGCTCATATTTTGAGGACTTGTAGTAGACTTCAAGATCTAACTCCTCGAATTTGAATCACTCCATTTGGACATCTGAGTAGAGAGAACGAACCATTTGAATTCAGCCCACTCTTCTTCTACTCTTCTCTTCACTTCCTTTGCGTCTTCTAGTGGTGACTTCTTCCTCAGTGTCTCCTATGATATCCAAAATAGCTCAAACACCTCCAAATACACCAAACTTCGCCCCCAAACGCCATACACATGAATGTGTCTAAATCTACCCGAATGGCACCAATAAACCCTCTAATGACTCTTACTTAAGCCCTACAAAGTAGTGCTTATCAAACTCCCCCATGCTTAGACCTTTGCTCGTCCTCGAGTAAACTAATAAAGAGTCTACTCCTCCAATGCAGCACCCAAGGTCTCAGGAAGCATATCCTCCAACTAAGAGTCACCTAACCCATGCCAAAGCTCCTGGCACCAATCTCATCTACAACACATCCATACTCAACAAGCTTAAGGGGCAAGCAGAGTACTTCCCCCAAGCTTAACCCGTACATCCAATAGTGTGAGTAACCTCTAATCCTAGCCTCCATCAATTGCTCCTTATGCCTCCCAGAGTGACCTACCCGACAATCCTTCTTTGACTCCTCTTCTTATGACGCCTCGCCAAGAATAAAGAGAAATCCTAAAATCACTCATCTTCTTTTTCGCTCATTTTGCCAAGGCGCCCTTTCGGGTTTTCACCAAGCCACTCATATTTTTTTCATAGATGTGCTCACATAAGCTCACGTCACTCTTGACCTCATATTACCCCAGCCTAATGCTAGTCCAAGCCACCTGCTTATTGCCTAGGCCGCCCTTTCGGGTTTTCGACCTATCCCAAGATTTTTATGTATGCCTTTTTTCAATTTTTGGCTTTTTTCTTTATTCTTTTTCTCCTCAGCGACGTAGCAAGTATAAAACCCTCCCCATGCTTAAACATTGCATTGTCCTCAATGTAATGAAAGACAAAAGAATAGAGCACAGGGAAAAGCAAAAAATAACTCACAAACGTCGCCAAGCTGCTTGGACACTGTAGGTGTCGCTGGCAGTGTACTCCATATGCGCAGGTCCGGGTGTTGAGCGTGCGTCTTCATTACTCCATGATCTTCATCTACCGTGCAACCATACGAAGCCACTTTGGTGAATAGTGGTAATCAAAGAATTCGGGGCTGCACGGCCTTCAGCGAACACAAAAAATGGGCCCATATGTCATCGTGGTGTGGGCTCTAGTATTCCTCCTCCTCAGTTGTCAATTGTAGGGCCATCATCGTTGTCAAATAATGTGTAGGGTAAGTGTATCCTCCTTGAACACATGATGCGCACCGTCTCCATGAGAAACTCTGGACAGCTGGTCTTGGTATAACTTTTTTTTTGTTTTTTTTTTCTAATTCCGATTATTCTTTTTTTTTTTTTTTGCTCCCCGTTTAAGGTTTTTTTCGGGGAGTTTATTAGTGCAGGGAAGGAAGAGACTTACATCGGTGTGGAAACACCTTCTTCAATAGACATGGGTCTCTTCCCTGCATGTTAGTCGGAAACAAAAACAAGAACAAAAACAAAGCAAAAACACACTAAAGAAAATGCAAAAACAAAGAAAGAAAAGCAAGAAAAGAAAAACATACCTCGGGTTGCCTCCCGGACAACGCCTTAGTTATTGTCATGGCTTGACATATTACTCCATCTTCAACTTGGGTTGCTCATAGCAACTAAACTCCTGAGGTCCATATCAGGGGGATGCCTCTTTGTATACTCCATGTTGAGCCTTTCCCCCATGCTGGTGCACTTCATGATGGTTGGGCCGTTGTGCATACCCATGAACACACTGACCATCTTCAGAAATGGTCTACCCAACTTCTCAGGGCCTGTATGCCTATCTTGCCCCATATCCAGTATGTAACAATTCGCCAATTGGATCAAGGCCTTCTTCTTGTGCTTCCCCTTCGGTTTCTTCTTACTCGTGCCCAGCACCTTTAACATTTCCTTGCAGCGAGGGGTGCTATCTGCCAGTGTGACCAAGGGAACGGTTTTGATACAGTCACCGAAGGCCTCATAGATATCCTCGTTGTTCTTTAGTCTTTGAGTATCTCGGGAACCCTCAAGGAAGGGTGCGACGGGTTGCAGCGCGACGAGCGGGAAGGAGTTGAGACGCACAAACTCATCATAGGCAGCCTCCAGAGGGTCGGGGACTGTCAGGGCATTTTCGGGAGAAACGGTTGTCTCTAGAGTATTTCCGCGATCGCGGCACTCCTCCTCATTGTCGCTGAACTCTTCTAGTCCCAAAAAGTACTCCTCTTCCGAAAGCACCTCTGGGTATGGGATGGGTGGCTTTTCGGGACCGAGAGGGGGAAAGTATGGACGAACGTAGGTGTCCACATAAGGTTCATCAACAGCTCTAGAAGTCTCGCCGCGGGTGCGTCCAGAAGCCACCGCCGGTGCGGTGAATCCCCAGATTTTTCTCGAGAAACAGTACCGCTTGCCGCGGGTGCGGTGGTTGCCACCGCTGGGTGCGGTGAACTTGACAGAACATTCTATTTTTCCAAATCATGCTCGCCGCGGGTGCGGTCACCTTGCCACTGCGTGCGGTCATTCTCCAAAACACCCTCTTTTCCTGAGTCGTCCTCTTCAGCATTAGGAGCGACATGCAATTGCTTTCCACTTCTAAGAGTTACCGCGCTAACGTTTGCCCGTGGGTTAACTACCGTTTGAGATGGTAGATTTCCCGATATCTTTGCATCGATCCTTGTAATCGCCTCAGCCATCTGTGTCTCAATGTTCTTGATACTCGACGTCGTAGCTTGGACGTGAGTGCTGAAATGTTTATCCAGAGCTTGGAGCATATCTTCAGTTGACATGGAGGGGCTAGGATTAGACATTGGCGGGCTATGCTCATAGGCCGGATTGTACTGTTGTGGAGCACCCTGCTGGTAGAACGATTGTGGCTCCGGGTAGAACTCCTGGTAGTCATGACCATATGGAGGGTATTGTTGGTACCCATAACTCGAATTGGGGTGATCTCTCCACCCTGGAGTGTATGCGTAGGAGTATGGGTCATATCGCGGCTCTCCCCATAAATCCATATCTGAATCAAAATCAAAACAAAGAAAATACAAAAATCAGTAGCACGGGTGTGGACCGTAAGATAGGTCCACACCAAGGTTGGTAACAAACAAATCACAAAAACAGAAAATTTGACTCCCCGGTAACGGCGCCAAATTTGACAGAGCTAAAGTCGTGATACCTATCAAATAAATCCCAAAATACCTACTAAGTAGTATAGCAAGCAAGTCAGGGTCGATCCCACAGAGAGTCAGGTTATCAACTTATGCAATTTGTTATCACCAACTAGGAACTAGGGGGGGGGGGGGGGGGTTGTTTGTGTTTCTCGTAACAAGCAATAAGGAAACAAGTAAATAAGTTCGCATGAAAATGTTGTAAATATGATGGGAAAAAGCGCCACACTCAACAGAGATCCACACAACAATAGATAGGTCGATCACGGAATTCTATCAATCTCAAGTTCTCAACTTTCCTATAGTTGTTCTTATCCCGATCTTAGATAACTATTAGTTCTACCAGCCCTAATAGTACTTATTACTAAATCAAATCCGAAAACCTTCAGAACTCAATAAAGCAATAGCATTCAACCAAGGATTAACAAGACACATGCAATAGAAACAACCCGTTACTATAAGCATGCAATTAACTCTCTCTCACAATTATGCGCTCGGATCCCCTATACGCACAATCGTGTTTGCTACTAGATATGCAACCCGAACCCGGAATCACAAGTCCTAGCACTTAGGAAGATATCAATAAACCTAGGTAGCTACTCTAGATAAATCAACATAAACCAATAAACATTTAAGCACAAGAGAATTAATCCAACTAGATAGGAAAACGAACAAGAGTAGAAAACTCACAACCAATCAATTGCTGGCTTCAAACTGTCAAGTGCAACAATGGAGGTTTAGTTCTCCATTAGGGTTTGTGAGAGGAGAAATATGAAAAGTGGCAATTAGGGTTAGAGAAGTTTTTTTTCTAAGAGTCTTAAACCTAACTTAAATACTAAAGTAATAATTCAGAAATAAAGAAAAGAAAAATAACAAACTTGGAAATAAAGTTTCGGAAATAAAATAAAACGGGAATAAGAAAACTCGTAAAAGACTTTCAGCGCGTCTCCACCGTGGGTGCGGTAGCTCCACCGCCGGGTACGGCCATTTAACAGAAACTCCAGTTCTCTGACGACCTCGCCGCGGGTGCGGCAGTGCCCACCGCTGGGTGCGGTGGGATTCCAGTACTTCAGCTTCTGCGACACTTCAGTAAAAATGACATAACTTTTGATTCCCAACTGGGATTGCGCTCATATTTTGAGGACTTGTTGTAGACTTCAAGATCTAACTCCTCGAATTGGAATCACTCCATTTGGACATCTGAGTAGAGAGAACGAACCATTTGAATTCAGCCCATTGTTCTTCTACTCTTCACTTCCTTTGCGTCTTCTAGTGGTGACTTCTTCCTCAGTGTCTCCTATGATATCCAAAATAGCTCAAACACCTCCAAATACACCAAACTTCGCCCCCAAACGCCATACACATAAATGTGTCTAAATCTACCCGATTGGCACCAATAAACCCTCTAATGACTCTTACTTAAGTCCTACAAAGTAGTGCTTATCACCTGCAATGTGTTTCCCAGTGTCTTTGAAAGGAGCCCATTTCTAGAGCCACTTAAATGGAGGAAAGCCAATGAGTTGCAGCCCTTGAATACCATTCCAAACAGACGGGCATTTAGCCATTAAAAGCCTCCTCAACGTCTCCAAAGCAGCAACTTTTAGCATAAACAAGGCTGCATCTCCAGCTATCTTACCGACCACATTATGATCTTGCAAAGCAACTTTTAGCATATAATTTAGATAAATCATTACAGATGGAAAATTACGACAATGATAATAACAAATTCCAAAACTATGTTGTCTTAAGTAGTTTTACATGTGTTCATCCTTTTGTTCATATATTGTCAATTGCCAATTATATTTACTATTGTATTTTAAAGTGATCGGTGGTAGAAAGTGATGTATTGATACTTTTAAAGTGATCGGTGGTAGAAAGTGATGTATTAATACTTTTCAAATAGTAAAAGTGTTTGGTGTATGTCGACAATATATCGAATACACATTAAATCTATATAACAAGTATAATGTTAATTAAATATATATTTCAGAATGAGCAATATCAAGATTTCAAATCTCCAAGAAATATTGCCATTCTAAGTTTCGTTATTTTTTTCTATGTGTTACTTACTCATTTACTCTCCATCATGCCTGAAACACATCAAAGGTATACATATTGTACTAATATTCAATTACAAGACACCAAATTTCGCAGTTATCTACCAATAACAATAATTTATGCATTTGATAACAAGTATGATATCGATAGAAAGTTGGATATCTTTCACCCAAATATTATCACAAAGGTGAGAGTCATCATATTCTTATGTTTTTAATAATAAATTCACTCATAATTTATTTAATTAATGATTGGATTTTCATGTTGTAATATTAAAATACAAACTAAGAAAAAATATTAATTTTATTTTGATACTTTTAGAGTCATGTGTTTATCTTTAGGAATAATATATATAATACATACTGATAATATCGAAATTTATGAAATTAAAATTGAACTATGAGTCTATGACATATCCAAATGAGTAATAACTTTCTCATATTATATTAAAGTTAAAACCAGCCAATGAAGAGATCACTAAAAATAATAGTATAATAAAAAATTAAATGCAGAAAAGTTCAAAACAAATAAACTATAATTATTTATAAAATAATACATACAAATATTTAATACGTAATTGATAAGAATAAATTCCATATTTATCCAAAATTCACAATAGTTATGAAAAAATAAATTTTCGAGGTGCAATAAAGTTTTATACTTGACTTTTCTCTTTCCGATTTTTTATCATTTGCATAAAGTTTTCATATTAGCTATTTTTTTGCTCAATTATTTTTGTATTTTATATTTTCCCATCTAAGTATCTAAAAAGATCATGATATACGGATTAAAAAAAACAAATTAGTTATTTTCTTATCAAAACTTTTATACAATCAAAATCATACGTAATGTGTGAAGAAATGAACAAATACCAATATGATAACAGGATTTTGTCGTTCTAATTCCTACTATGCAAAATATTCAAACAAACCTTAAACCGTAGTCTTAGGTAAGTAAAGGCCGAGTTCACAGGGAGACAGAGTCTATCTTAATATGCAATTTGTATGTCAATCCAAAGTAACCAAATGTGGATTTTGTATGTTTTAATGAATCTAAGCATGCAAAAGTAAACAAACTAAAAGTTGATGAATTCAGTGATGGGAAAAACACTTAGTCAAACAACATCCACTATTCGTATGACAAGTTGATCCTAGAAACTCATTCAAAATCTCATGCAATGGAAATTCCAATTCCTTTTCAGATATAACTAATAGCACAACCAGATACTATTAGCACTAACTAATTAAACAACCCTGAAACTATCAAGATTCAGTTTAACAGCAGCTTTACGGATAGGAATATAATTGGATACAATTCTAGCATAAAACAACCAGCTTTTATCCTAGAATGTAAATCAGTTCTCTTCTGTATAAGACTAGCACAACCAGATACTAGTACGATGCAGTTGCTACTCTGAAATAGATATGTTCAACCAGTAACAATATAAATCTAGCAATAGATCAATAACGACAAACCCTAGTTGATCAGACTAGAAATTATCAATATCAATCATAAGCAATCAAGCAAGAGAATAGATAAAAACCATGCAATAGATAAAGAACGAGAGTCTCACAACTGAATCAAAACGAAAGCTTCAGCGTCTGACTAAGCAAGGGACTTAGTTCTTCATAGCAAAGTACGTAGAAAGAAAAGTGAAATTAGGGTTCGAGAGAGAGATTAGCTGATAGGCAAAACAAGCCTTTCTCTACCCTTAAATACTAAAGGAAACAAAGTCTGAATTAACCTAACACGAAATAATAAATTGTAATAAAATAATGCAAAATAAAGCAAATAAGGAAACGGCTCGGCGGACTTCTGAACAACGGCGGCGGGCGCTGCAACCTCCACAGCGGGCGCCGCATTTCCACGGCGGGCGCCGTGGCCAAGTCGTAGCCATCATTGTTGGGAGGGTTTAGGCGGCGGTCGCCGTGGCTTCTGCGGCGGGCGCCGTAAGGTACTTCCTCCGAAGTCTTCGTCTCTTCAGCTCCTTGGCGTCTACTTCTGGTGGCTTCCTCCTCAGTGTCTACTATGATCTCCAAAATGGCTCAAACACCTCCAAATACACCAACTTCGCCCCCAAATGCCATACACATGAATGTGTCTAAATCTACCCGAATGGCACCAATAAAACCTCTAATGACTCTTGGTTAAGCCCTACAAAGTAGTGCTTATCAAACTCCACCATGCTTAGACCTTTGCTCGTCCACGAGTAAACTAATAAAGAGCCTACTCCTCCAATGTAGCATCCAAGGTCTCAGGAAGCATATCCTCCAACTAAGAGTCACCTAACCCATGCCAAGCTCCTGGCACCACTCTCATTTACAACACATCAACAACTCAACAAGCTTAAGGGGCAAGCAGAGTACTTCCCCCAAGCTAAACCCGAACATCCAATAGTGTGAGTAACCTCTAATCCTAGCCTCCATCTATTGCTCCTTATGTCTCCCAGAGTGACCTACCCGACAATCCTTCTTTAACTCCTCTTCTTATGACGCCTCGCCAAGAATAATGAGAAATCCTAAAATCACTCTTCTTCTTTTTCGCTCGTTTTGCCAAGGCGCCCTTTCGGGTTTTCACCAAGCCACTCATTTCATTTTCCAATAGATGTACTCACAATATACTCACATCATTCTTGACCACATATTACCCCAGCCTAATGTTGATCCAAGCCACCTGCTTATTACCTAGGCCGCCCTTTCGGGTTTTCGACCTATCCCAGGATTTCAACGATAGACTTTTTTTTATTTATTAAATTTTGGCTTTTTCTCTTTGTTCATTTTTCTCCTCAATGACGTAGCAAGAATAGAACTCTCCCCCATGCTTAAACATTGCATTGTACTCAATGTAATGAAAGACAAAAGAATAGAAGCACAGGGAAAAGCAAAAAATAACTCACAACGTTGCCGAGCGGGCTTGGACACTTCCTTTGTTGCTGGCGGTCTACACAATGTATGCACAGGTCTCCAGTGTTGGGTGGGTGTCTTCAACGCCATCGTCTTCATTACCGTGCAACCAAAGGGAACCACTTGGTGAGTAGTGGTAAAGCGAATACGTCGGGGTTGCACGGCCTTCAACGAACACAAAAATGGGGCCCAGATGTAATCGTGGTGTAGGCCCTAGTGTTCCTCCTCCTCAGCTGCCAATTATAGGGCCATCATCGTTGTCAAACACAAAGTGGGGCTAATGTCTCCTCCTTGACAACATGATGCGCACCATCTCTCCATGGGAAACTCGGACAGCTGGCCTCTAATGGAACTTTTTTTTTTTGCTCCCCGTTTAAGATTTTTTCGGGGAGTTTTTTTAGATAAGAAAACAAACCTGAGAATGGCGGTGATCGCCGTAATTTGCCGCAAACAAAGTCAACGAGGGAGGTGATTACGGCGGACGTCGTAAGCTAGGCGGCGGGCGCCGTGAACTCCTTCTTCACTTTGAAACGCTTCATGCAGGTTAGTTCGACACAGAAAGGAAAAACTAAAAGGAAAAACAAAAGAAAATGACTAAGGGAAGGAAAATAAACTACCTGACATCGGGTTGCCTCCCGATCAGCGCCTTAGTTAATGTCGTTGGCTCGACATACTACTCGAACATCCTCAATCCATATCGTCAGGCTCTTTAGGAACCTTCTTAATCCATACCTCCTTCCTGAACCAATTATGGAAAGGTTTGAACCTTAGACCATTCTTCTTCTTCTTCAGCGGCCCCTCCATCTTGACCTTCTTAGTCGCGTCTCCCCCATACTTAGATCGATCAGGGGGTGTTTAAACTCAACTCCAGGGACCTGTATCACAGATGGAACGAGCTTCTCGCTCGGAGTTAGCAGTAAAGGCGATTTGCCTGGTATCTCCAAAGGAGACTTATAGTCAGCGGTCAACTCAGTGATGACTTCCTGCGAGTTAGTAAATGAAGCAGAATCCAAGCTAGAATCAACAATGAGAGATTGCGTGTCATCTAGGTGGTCTTCATCAAAAACATCTTGCACCACAGGCTCAAGTACATCAATAGCACACAAGGAATGACCATCAGAAGGAAATTTCATGGCTTCATAGATATTGTAGTTCATAGTTTGGCCATCAAATTCCATAGTCAAGGAACCAATACTCACATTGATCTTAGTGTTGGCGGTTTTCAGGAAGGGCCTCCCTAACAGAATAGGGGCTACATGCATATCATGTTCCATATTAAGCACATAGAAGTCAGCAGGAAAAGTAAGATCATCAACCCCAACCAAAACATCCTCCACTATCCCTATAGGACGCACACTAGATCTATCAGCTAACTGAATGGCAATATTAGTGGCATGCATGAGTCCTAATCGTAAGGATTCACAAAGAGATGAAGGTAGAACATTAATGAAAGCACCCAAATCTAACATAGCTTTATTAAACTTGGTACCTCCAATAGTAATAGGGATGATGAACATACCTGGGTCGCCACACTTCTTGGGTAAGCGCTTCTGAAACACAGCAGAAACATATTCGCTTACCTTTATCTTATTCTTGATGTTCCTATCCTGATTCCTCTTTGTGGTGCACATATGCTTCAAGAACTTGGCATAACGAGGGACAAACTTGATCAAATTTAGGAGAGGGATGTTGACCTCCATGTTTCTGAACATCTCAAACATGTCCTTGTCCTGCGCAAGTGGCTTGGTACGCTTCAAAGCAGACGGAAATGGTGCAACAGGCTTCCAATCAGGAAAAATCGGAGGTTCATACTCCTTCTCAGCCTTAGGATCAGCTTCGGAGGGGCGACAGTCGCCGTAAGAAGGACGGCGGTCGCCGTGAACATCATCAGAAAGTTCGGGATTTGGCTCACCGTCACGGCGGGCGTCGTAAGGTTCACGGCAGTCGCCGTGAATAGGGCGGTGGTCGCCGTAAGAATTGCGGCGATCGCCGTCGCTGTTCTGCTCCAGGTCCGCGTTCTCTTCTTTGTTGACCTCGGAATTATCCTCCTCGAGCCTCTTTCCACTCCTCAGCGTTACAGCACTGACATTCCTAATGTTCGGGTTCACTTCCGTTTGAGAAGGAAGCTTACCAGAAACCTTTGCGTCAAGTTTACTCACCACTTGAGAAATCTGACCAACCTGCCTTTCCAAGTTCTGAATGCTAGCTTGTGTATTTGCTTGGAATTGCACTGAGCTCTAAGTCAGCTTATTAACATTCGCAGTGAGATCGACGTTGCTCTGTACCATCATCTTCATCATGTCATCCATAGACGGTGAAGGATTCGAGCTCTGCCCTTGAGGATTTGGCACAAATGGCTGCCTAGGTTGTTGAGGATTACCCTGTTGTTGATTTGGGTCTGGGTCTCTCCATCTGAAATTGGGATGATCCCTCTAACCAGGATTGTATGTATTAGAGTAAGGATCATGCCTGAGTCTCTGCTGATATCCTCCTACTGCACTCACTTCCTCTTGTAGAGTAGGACACGAATCAGTAGGATGCAAGTCGTCATGACAAATCTCACAGGCCTTAGCCTGCTGAGGTGTACCCTTCAGTTTCAGACGCATCACCTCCTCTCGCAGCACATCAAAATCAGCTTGATCAATTTTTGATTGAGAACTAGCAACCACCAAGCTTTGGGAACCTCTCCCACTGTACTGTCTAGAGTCATCAGCCAGAGTAGCAAATATCTCTAGAGCCTCTTCATAAGTCCTCTTCAGAATATTCCCACCACATGCAGATTTTACCATCCGACGATCATCTTCACGGAGTCCTCCATGCAGATAAAGAATCAGATCATGATTAGCATAACCATGGTAGGGGCATCTCTTCACCAATTTCTTGAAGCGTTCATAATAGTCATAGAGAGACTCATTAGACAGTTGCTCTACGTTGCAGATCTTCTTCTTGAGCTGATTGGACTTGATTGCCGGAAAGTATTTATCAAGAAACACCTTCTTCAAATTCACCCAAGTAGTGATGCTCCCTGGTGGTAAAGAATGATACCGGTCTTTAGCAGAATCCTTCAGAGAAAAGGAAAAGACTCTCAACCTCATCTGATCTTCAGTAATCTCAGATGGCCTCATACTAGTGCAGACCTCAAGGAACTCATCCAGGTGCTGAATAGGATCCTCAAGCGGGGTTCCACTGAATTTCGGGAGTAAATGGACTACTCCTGTCTTGAGCTCAAATTTAACCCCATCACTCAAGGCAGGGAATTGCACAGCACGAGTTGGTTGCTCCAAGTTAGGAGCTGTCAAAGATTCCAGAGTAACACGGGCTGCCATTGTATCAGCTTCCTGAAGTAGCAAATTCGCAGCCCTGCGAGCTTGAAGGAAAGTTCTTTCGATTTCTGGATCAAAAACTAGAGGTAGATTATTAGTAACACGGGTGTGAACCATAAGATAGGTTCACACCAAGATTGGCACACAAATCACACACACAAAATAGATTATTGCCTCCCCGACAACGGCGCCAATTTGATAACAGGATTTTGTAGTTCTAATTCCTACTATGCAAAATATCCAAACAAACCTTAAATCGTAGTCCTATGTAAGTAAAGGTCGAGTCCACAGGGAGACAGAGTCTATCTTAATATGCAATTTGTATGTCAATCCAAAGTAATCAAAGGGGGGTTTTGTATGTTTTAATGAATCTAAGCATGCAAAAGTAAACAAACTAAAAGTTGATGAATTCAGTGATGGGAAAAACACTTAGTCAAACAACATCCACTATTCGTATGGCAAGTTGATCCTAGAAACTCATTCAAAATCTCATGCAATGGAAATTCCAATTCCTTTTCAGATATAACTAATAGCACAACCAGATACTATTAGCACTAACTAATTAAACAACCCTGAAACTATCAAGATTCAGTTTAACAGCAGCTTTACGGATAGGAATATAATTGGATACAATTCTAGCATAAAACAACCAGCTTTTATCCTAGAATGTAAATCAGTTCTCTTCTGCATAAGACTAGCACAACCAGATACTAGTACGATGCAGTTGCTACTCTGAAATAGATATGCTCAACCAGTAACAATCTAAATCTAGCAATAGATCAATAACGACAAACCCTAGTTGATCATACTAGAAATTATCAATATCAATCATAAGCAATCAAGCAAGAGAATAGATAAAAACCATGCAATGGATTAAGAACGATAGTCTCACAACTGAATCAAAACGAAAGCTTCAGCGTCTGACTAAGCAAGGGACTTAGTTCTTCATAGCAAAGTACGTAGAAAGAAAAGTGAAATTAGGGTTCGAGAGAGAGATTAGCTGATAGGCAAAACAAGCATTTCTCTACCCTTAAATACTAAAGGAAACAAAGTCTGAATTAACCTAACACGAAATAATAAATCGTAATAAAATAATGCAAAATAAAGCAAATAAGGAAACGGCTTGGCGGACTTCTGAACAGCTGCGGCAGGCGCTGCAACCTCCACGGCGGGCGCCGTAATGGCGGCGGGCGCCGTGGCCAAGTCGTAGCCATCGTTGTTGGGAGGGTTTAGGCGGCGGTCGCTGTGGCTTCTGCGGTGGGCGCCGTAAGGTACTTCCTCCGAAGTCTTCGTCTCTTCAGCTCCTTGGCGTCTACTATGGTGGCTTCCTCCTCAGTGTCTACTATGATCTCCAAAACGGCTCAAACACCTCCAAATACACCAACTTCGCCCCCAAACGCCATACACATGAATGTGTCTAAATCTATACAAATGACACCAATAAAACCTCTAATGACTTTTGGTTCAGCCCTACAAAGTAGTGCTTATCACAATACGATGTCCAAATAGATGAATATTGGTATAACAATCTTAACAAGTTGAAGGATGGTGAAAATGTAAAAAACAACATGTAGTTACGATTTATAGATCCGTATAGTTGCTTTGCAATAAATTTAACAGATTGGTTCTACAAGATTCTAAATCTTTTAGAATTTCGTTAAACCCATTTTGTTTTAACTACATTTTTTAGATTTCCATTAAAGGACAAAAAAACTAAAGCACAGAAGCTTCGATTTCCCCATGCGAAGCACGGGGCGGGCCCGACAACTAGTTCATATATAAAAAGTTCCACAACATTGATATGTAACAAGTTTCACATTATTTTGAAAGGTATATTTATTGAAAGGAAAAATACAATCATGCAATTCAAGCATAATTAATAAAAAAAAAGGAAACATTGCTTATTTTGGTCCTATATTGAAGCTTACCAGTTCATGCTTTTTATTGGAAATCATATTCATGTTGAAATATGCGAATTTGTGTGAAGATACATAAATTTACCGAATATATTCTACACAGTAGAAAACTAGCACAGTCTCCATGTCATGTACGGGTTAGGGTTATAAATTATTTTTAAAATAATATTATTAAAGAATTTTTTTAGATGATATTAGTCTTAAAACTTGAGCTCTTTAATAGATTGTAAATAGAATAAATTATATGTAATTAAAAAAATGAGCATAAAGTAGAGGATATAATTAAACGAAGACTATAAAATCAATCTATATTAATAAGGTTATAGGTTATTATGGTTTAAGTGTATATATAGGGGAAAGGTCAACAATTATATAATTACAATTGATACGGTTATAATTGATAATATTTTTTACCTTTATCAAAATTTCTCACTATTGATAAATTTATTAATTATACAGTGCCCTACTAAGTTTATTTTTTATAGAATATTTCATATTTTCTTGTGAAAAAAAAGTTAGAATTGCTAATGGATTCAACATGATAAAACAAAATTTCAAATATGTTATCAATATACTAACTTGTACTTATTATTTTATATTATTTGACTATCATCTTATACTATAACTTTTACTTTTAGATATGGGCTACAACCACAAGTTCACGACCCATTTTTGTTTAGCTATATTTTTCTTCTAAAAATTAATAACATCGTCTAGATATAACTCCTACGTTCTAGTAATAATTTGGACACTTTTGTTAGAAATATCAATCTACTATATATATACTAAAACAAAATATCTTATGTGCCACATGGCACCCCCAGAATGAGCCCGAATTTTACGTTGTCACGTGGCGTCACGGTATTGAATTGGACACGTGTTAACCTATCATTTTTTTAGATTTATTTTAAAAATAAAAAATTTACACTAATAGCATCCTACACTTACCATACCAATATTATTTACAATAAAATATTTCCAAAATGTACAACAAAATATTCGGTATCATATCTTTCTTAAGCATTAAAACAAATCTGCAATATTTTATTATCTTCTTTCCAATATTGACCACAAAATACTAAAAATACAATAACATGTGCTTTGGAAACTAAGTGATTTGTTTCCAAAAATGTACCACCTTATTATTATTTTATATGTTCTATCGATTTACAACTATTTTCTATAATTAATTCTTTCCAAAATGCACCACCTTATTATTATTAAATATGTTTTATTATTATAATTCAAATAAAAGTTTATACATACGTCAACATACTTACGAAAAATTAAGGTTGATATAAAAAAATATCTAATTTTCTACAGATTAGTTTATTTGAAAAATGTTGAGTATCATTCATTTTCATATTGAAATTAAAGGCAATTATATAAGTTGTAAAATATATCAATTTACTAATATATATAATACCATATGAAAAGTATCAATGTATAATAGTGAAGCAATTCCCTAAAATGCCACATATCACTTCGACATTTAAAACTTTCGCCTAAACTTTCAGATAACTAGAAATCGAAGCCCATGCTTCGCACGAGCCTTTTGTGTATATGTAGTGTCACAGTTTAAATGTGAGTTTGTAATATATGGATTGTTGCTGCATTTTTATCTTAGATGATATATTGTTTGATATGTATTTAAATGTAATATCTAAGTATTTTAGGTATAAAATGCTATGATTGTACGAAGTACAATTTTATTTATTTATTTTGGTCAGAAGTTCATTTTAAATTTTGAATTAGGTGGTAGTTGTTTTCTGTAGAGATGCGTTTTTTTTTCTTTGAAAATATTTGGGGATATTTTAGAAATGCCTATCTAATTATATGTTATGCTTGAACTGTAGTATTTATAAGAAACTTGCTACAACAACTCTCATTTCTTACATGCTCCACTACCCTCCACATTTCTAATTTTTTGCCTTTATCTTACAAATTTATTGCATTTTACTAATATTTTTTTGTTATGCTTTAGTTATTAATATTCATTAATATATCGTTTTATTTTTTGGGTCTGGAATATATATCGTTTTATTAGTCACATTGACTTTACATATTCCTAGACATTAATATCATTTTAATTAAAATATATTAGTCATTACTTCCTATTCTTATTAAATACGGAGTAATAGAAATAGTTGGTGACTCTGCATATTCTTAAACCTTGTTACATTTTATATAAATATACATTAGTTATTTTATCGGTACATGCTTACTCTTCTTAGCGAAATTATAATTTAGAACTTCTTTCTTGTACATTTCATATGTGAGAGTGAGTACATGTCTATTATTTCGGCTTCCATCCTTGATTAATTCCTCTAGACCAAGACAAATGAGGCTAAATTTAGTATATATACACGATGAGTGTAAAATGAATATGTATAAAATAGAACAATAAAAATCATCCTTAACCAAAATAACAACACACTTATCTAAATCGATTTAGTACAAAAAAGGAACTAAAAATACAAACCTAATTGAATTTATGCTACCAATAGTTGAAGGGTTTACATCGTCCATAAAATAGTTTGTTTTATTCGTTACTAACAATCAGTCGTCCTAAATCGATTGTCTTTGTCCTCCTTCTAGTGAAAGCTACCCGTGCATGATGTAAACAATCGATGCCTCAATAATGCTTTTAGATTATCCAATTCTCTGACATCTTCACATAAAATTAACCTATCTCAATCAAAAGACAATTATATTAATAAATTTAAACCGATATATGTAAGTACTTAATGCAGGTGTAGACTACAAAAGAGATCCAAATACATATAATCAAGGATAGTTTACAGTGAGGTGGATATATAATTGCATCCCCGACAATCGAGAATCCTCGTTCACATCTGTAACATAATAATTATGCTTACTTCAGCGACCATGTATTTTTAAGGTGTTGCCACTATCTCCAAAGCTTCACTATATGGCTTTCTAAAGCTAATTTCCATATAGAAGAATGAGATGATGGATGTCCAGAGTAAATAAACGGAATACCACCGTTTTTGCCCTTTTATAGATGAAAATGTTACTTGGAAAGTGAAGTCATTTTGACATATAACCGTTTAGACATCTTGACTATAATTTATTTCCAACCATTCATTGTGTACTAAATACGGGAGTTACGTGTAATAATTGGATAATATTAAAACAGGAGTAAATGAGAGCAAAATATAACGTATACACTATGTAGTAATTATCACTAATTGAGATTTAGGTGAAAAATTGAGTCATAACCTAAAGAGTAGTCCGTACGTAGAGGCAAGATTTAACTGAAAAAAGTGTGTGGGGGGAGGGAATAATTACTTACAAATAGTGCTCATTTTTATATATACACATAATTATGCTATGGTATATTAAAATAAACAAAAAAAAATTAATTACTTAAATTACAAAGTAGCCTATAATTATACTTATGTGTTTTATATTGTTTTATAAACCCTATAGTAAAAATCGATCGGATAAGCTAATATATTATATACTAAGGGTGATAAACTAACACTACATGCAAACTATATCTTTGGGCTCATTTAAGCCTTTGATTTTGTCTTTAAAAGTTAGCATTCAATGACCTAGAATGTTAACTTTTAAATATATATAGATGATATCATGCCACATCAATACTACCTCACATATTATTTATATTTTAGTTATATATTAATATTGTTAATATTATTGTTCGAAAAAGTTTATATATGTGTTGACATATTTTTTTACAAAAAAAAAAGATTAATATAACAAAATTATCATAAATTTTACATTATATTTTTACATGACATATTCAGAGAATGCCATTATCAAATTTAAACTTTAGGCAACTATATACATTTATAATATGTATAGATTTACAAGTAATCTACTATATATCTACTAAATCACAATCTTTTTAAGCCACGTGGCATCCTCCTATTTAACTTACCCATTCTTATGCCACGTGACATCTTGTCATTGTTTCTGTCACATGACATTTTATCTATTTTTTTTTTTAAATCAATATAATCAATAATTCGAATAATATAAGATCTCCAAAAAACTTTAATCTTATATATATGATTATTCTATTACCGAAACTAATGGGTCAAGATCTGGATTGATAAAGACAACATTTTGCTTCCAAATAAAACATTCATACAATATACCAAAATTAAACAAAAAATAATAGAGACAATTTAATTTCAAAAATCCTCAATCACCCTTCTTCCCAACATTTAATCTACTAAACCACAACCCTTTTAAGCCACATGACATCCTCCTATTAAACTCATCCTTTCTTATGCCACATGGCATCCTGTAATTGTTTTCGCCACATGACATTTTATCTATTTTCAATTTTTTCTAAATAAATATAATTAATATTTAGGATAATACAAGATCTGGCAAAATCTTTATCATATATATAGGATTATTCTACTATCAAAACTAAAAAGTCAAGATATGCTATGATAAAGGCAACATTTTGCTTCCAAATTAAACATCTTTATACTATACCAAAATTAAATAAAAAAATAATAAAAGCAACTTTCAAAAATCTACAATCACACTTTTTCCAAATTTTAATCTACTACATATCTACTAAACCACAACCACTCTAAGCCGTATGACATCCTCCTACTAAGCTCATCCCTTCTTATGCAACATGACATCCTGTCATCGCTTCTATCATATGACATTTTATCCATTTTAGTCTTTTTTAAAATCAATATAATCAATATTTTGGATAATACAAGATTTGAAGAAATATTTATTCTTATGTATAGGGTCATTCTATTGCCAAAACTAAATGGTCAAGATCTGCAATGATAAAGATAACATTTTGATTCCAAATTAGGCATCTGTACACTATACCAAAATTAAACATAAAATAATAAAGACAGTTTTCAAGAATCTGCAATCACCCTTCTTTCCAAAATTTAATCTACTATATATCTACTAAACCACGATTCCTAAGTCACATGACATCCTTCTATTAAACTCACCCTTTCTTAGGCCACATAATATCTTATCATTGTTTTTGTCACATGGAATTTTATGCATTTTCACCTTTTTAAAAAAAAATTAATATAATCAATATTTCGGGTAGTATAAGATGTGCAGAAATCTTTATTCTTATATATATGATTATTCTATTACCAAAAGTACAGGGTCAAGATCTGAAATGATAAAGACAACATTTTACTTTCAAATTAAACGTCCGTACACTATACCAAAATTAGACAGAAAATAATAAAGACAACTTTGAAAAATCTGCAATCACTCTTCTTTCCAAAATTTAATCTACTATTTATCTACTAAACCACAATCCATCTAAGCCACATGAAATCCTCTTATTAAACTCACCCTTTCTTAGGCCATATGGCATCGTGTCGTTGTTTTTATCACATGACATTTTATGCATTTTTTTTTTTAAATCAATATAATCAATATTTCGGGTAGTATAAGATGTGCAGAAAATTTTATTCTTATGTATAGGATTATTCTATTACCAAAACTAAAGGGGCAAGATCTACAATGATAAAGACAACATTTTCCTTCCAAATTAAACGTCTGTGCACTATACAAAATTAAACAGAAAATAATAAAGGAAACTTTCAAAAATCTACAATTACCATTCTTTCCAAAATTTAATGTACTATATGTCTACTAAACCACAATACCTCTAAGCCACATGACATCCTCCTATTTAACGCACACCCTCTTATGCCACATGACATCATGTCATTGTTTCTGCCACATAACATTTTATTCATTTTCGATTTAAAAAAAATCAATATAATTATTATTTCGGGTAATAGAAGATCTACAGAAATCTTTATTCTTATGATTAGGATTATTCTATTATCAAAACTAAAGGGTCAAGATTTGCAATAATAAGGCAGCATTTTCCTTCCAAATTAAACATTTGTACACTATATCAAAAATAAACAGAAAATAATAAAGACAACTTTCAAAAATCTGCAATCACTTTTCTTTCCAAAATTTAATCTACTATATATCTACTAAATCACAACCCCTCTAAACCATATGACATCCTCCTATTAAACTCACATCTCTTATGCCACATGACATCTTGTCAGTGTTTCTGTCACATGGCAGTTTATTCATTTTCACTTTTTAGATCAATGAAGGGAGTTAGAGTGAGGTCTTTCCTTGCGCCCACGCGTATCACATATATTAGGTGGCAACTAACCATGACTTTTTTTAAAATCAATATAATTAATATTTCGGGTAATACAAGATTTGTAGAAATCTTTATTCTTATATACAAGATTATTCTATTACCAAAACTAAAGGTCAAGATCTGCAATGATAAATGCAACATTTTGTTTCCAAATTAAACATCCATACAATATACCAAAATTAAACAGAAAATAATAAATGCAACTTTAAAAAATCTACAATCACCCTTTTTTCCAAAATCTAACACAAAATACATCCGTATTGAATTTTGCTTAGAAAATAGCAGTAGAATAGATTTTGCTTCAAAACTATCAACAAGTCAACAATACGTCTGTTACGGACGTATTGTTCATCGGACCAAAATCGAACCAAAACAAACAAAACCGAACCAAAACCGAATTTCGGAATTTTATGGGCCGAAAAATGAACCGAACATACTCGGTTCGGTTTGGTTTTATTTGGTTCGGTATTGGCCCGAAATAACCGAATATTTTGAAATTATGTTGATTTAGAGGTTTTAGTGCACAAAACCGAATTAGACTGAACCGAACTTGGACCGAACTAGACCGAACCGAACTGGACCTGACCGGATAAGTTTGGACTAATTTATCTAGAAATCTAGGTTTTTAAAATTATTTTAAAAAATAATCGATTTTGACCCAACCGAACCGAATATTATTTTTATAAGAACCGAAAACCGAACCGAATATAATCGGTTCGGTCAGTTCGGTCCAAAAAACCGAAAAACCGAACCCGATGAACACCCCTACGTCCGTAAACTATACTGAAAAGTTTATTTGCTTCCAAAATCTGCAATCACCCATCTTTGCAATTGCAAGATCTGCAATGATAAATGCAACATTTTGCTTCCAAATTAAACATATGTATATTATACCAAAATTAAGCGAAAAATTAAAACGGCAGAATTCAAAAATGTCCAATCACCATTCTTTCCAAAAGTAAGCCCAAAAGAAGGAAGGGTGCCTTGGACGATCCGCAATAGCAGCAAAATGATGTTTGCTTCCAAAATAGTAGCAACGCATCTGAATAATATACCAAAAAATTTATTTGCTTCCAAAATCTACAATCACCCTTATTTGCAATTACACGATCTACAATGATAAATGCAACATTTTGCTTTCAAATTAAACATTTGTATACTATACTAAAATTAAACAGAAAATAATAAAGGCAGCATTCGAAAATTTACAATCACCCTTCTTTCCAAAATTAAACACAAAAGAATAAAGGGTGCCTTTTGGACGATATGCAATGACACTAGTATGAATTTTTGCTTCCAAAATATTCAGCCATATGCGTATGATGGACAAAAAAAGATAGGCATGTAAAAGATAGAAGTGAGAATGTTTTTAATATAATAAAATCTAATCACAATTAATATATATCGAATCTATATCTATCAAAGTCATGATATAGTTTTATTTAGAATTAGATATGTTCGATGAAGACATATGTAAATAGAAATATACATTATTTACATAAAATCAATTAGTAATTTTAAATCTTATTAAGATTAATTACCATATTCAGATTTCATGTTGGTGTTTTTTACAAAATTTATTTAACTAAATAAAGCCAATATATAATTAAAATGGACCCAATGTTATAATTTTTAGAAAAATGTTGGATGATGTAGCAGATGATAGTTGGAGGGTGATAACACGTAGGTGAATTGAACATAGTAATGATACGTAAGATTTAAGTCTCTCTTTTAATATATATATATATATGTAAATTCCACCTAATAGAGATATATCATAATATTATTATTTTCTTTTAAATGTTTACTATTTGGTTAACATATGGGGGTCAATTAGTTTAAAAGTTTATTTGAGAATTAGTAAGATAATTAAAATAGATTAGGTTTGTTAATTGATAAACAAAATCAAATAAATGCAGTGTTCGTAAGATATATTTTAAAGATTGGCTTGTTAGTTGGATTTTTCTTTTCGTTTAAACCTTTTTTATTTTTTTTAATTACGACAGGATCTAATAAAAAAAATCAAGTCGTAGTATGTTCCTGATATATGAGATATAATAGTGTTTGCTAATCATAACTTTTCTAAATAAATTAATTAGTTCAATTAGCCTATGATCCTTTAAATTATCATTCGTATCAACATAAGTTAAAAGACAATAAAAACCAAAATTAAGCGAAGAATAAATCTATTGTATACGAACTCGACTAAGAAAACCTAATACAAATTAACAAATTAATGGAAGAAGGGAATATTTAAATTTATCTTAAGTGGAGATATATGAGTATTTAATCTAATATATAATAGTTAAGAATATTATGGTTCCATTAGTTTAGAATTTTTTTTTTTAATTTAAATTTATCTTTAGTGGAGATATTGGAGTACTTAATATATAATAATAAAGGATTCACTATTATAATTTTTTTTGGGTGGGTCGGATGATGTGGCGGATGAGGTGGCATAGCTTAAAGATTGACACGAATTAAATATGGTGACGACACGTAGGCAAATAGAGAGGCACGCTATGGTAAATCGAGTGTTGCGATAAAACGAGTTGACAATTTTAGAGTGTCAGATTGAATGTGATGGACGGATGGATTAGGATAGAAAAAAGGGGTGTAGTGTGTGTGTGATACATGATATTGAACTTGTAATTGGCAGTTGGGTGAATTTTCTTAATTAATAATAACTAAAAAAAGATATTTTGAACCGAGATTTGGAGAGAGAAGTCGGGATCTATGCGAATCTATTATCCAAATCAAACCAATCCCTCGTTTTAAGGAGATGAAACCAAATCTTTTCAAATTCGTAGATTTTTAAATTCGTTATTGTTTCTTCGGCCGTTTTTTCTTGAATATCATCTAAGATTGTATGAATATCTCTATTTAATATGTTAATATTTAAATTCTGAAAGACATGAATATTACCACTTAAAACATGAATATCACCACTTGATAATATGAATATCACACTCTTGAATATGTATATGAATATCACACTCAAATACAAGAATATCGAATTAGTTACATGAATATCACACTCAGTTACATGAATATCACACTCAGTTACATGAATATCACACTCGGTTATATGAATTTCACCACCCAATTTAATGAATATCACCACCCAATTCATGAATATCGATCACCACCCAATTACATTAATATTGTCACCCAATCACATGAAAATCATCACTTAATTACACGAATATCACCACCCAATATCATGAATATCACGTCTAATATCGTGAATATCTTATTTTACACGACTTTTTCCGGTTCTTCAATTCCTGGCGGTTAAATGATTGGTGAAGAAGTTAGAGCTTCGAAGACAGTGTCGGAGGTGATGGTGCGTCATGTATCGTCAGTCATTCGAGGCAACGAGGGGTGGCAGTGAGGCGTAGGCACGTCAACGACGGTGGAGCAGCGTAGAGACAAGCGACAGCGAGGCGATTAGTGGTCGGCCGGGGATGGAGGTGACGATGTGTAGCGGCCGGTGACAGTGGAACTCAATACCAAATACATCACCTCCAAGAACAAATTGAAATTGCAGAAACCATCACCCATAATCAAAATCCCATAAATTTCAAACAAATAGAGATTTAACCAAACATTCAATCAAAACCCTATTCTTGAATGGTGAAGATTTAATTTTCAATAAGCATACATGTTCGGGGAAGACAACGAAGCTACACATATGTTGAATATTGCCGACGAAAACAATTTCTGAAAGACACCAAAACGATGAAGAAACCCACTGAAACAAGCAACAGTCAAGAGACAATAAGAGGATAACAAAAAAAAAAATACGAATTAAGAAATATTTTAGAATTAGTAATCAAACATATGAAATGAAAGTATCAAGACAAAGAACGTACGTAACTATTGCTAGAGCTTTTGCCGGCGTTCTTCAATGGGAATTTTGGGTAGAAATAATTTGGGGAAGGTGTTTATGGAGAGAGATTAAAACTGTCATATCAAAGATTTTGTAAAATTCTCTTTGGATAAATGATTTGATTTGGTGGTCCACATGTTGATTGTAATCGTGTATCCATTTGTACCAAATCTAGATCGTTAAATCTTTATAATCTAATGGTTTAAATAGCACATGTTAACCATTCCACACATTAATAATAGCACATGTTAACCATTCCACACATTACCTGAAACAAAAAAAAAAAAAAATCCACACATTACCCAATTGACCCATGGCCATAAGCAATGAGTGGACTGAATTGAATTGAAGCAAATGGCACAAGATAAATGGATTGCAATGAGATGGGTAGGAAGGAGCGGGATAAATGAGTGAAAACATAGATTGAACTACCCATCACCTCATCTATTTTTATTTATTTTTATGTCAAACCATCAACTCGTCTATTGTCATTCCTAAATACAAGCTACATTGAACAACTAAGGAGACAGTCCTGAAGCAGGACAGGTCATTTTCCTTTTTTGAGTCAGTTTGTCTGACACCATATACAGATGATCTAGTATGAAACAGAAATACACAAGCACTCTGAACAAAGCATTAATCAAAACTTGAATATACACAAGCCTGATGAAGTATGTACTACATTAATTATCGTTCCACATTCAGGGAACTCGTGCGCTACGATCTTCCCTGTCAAATTTTACTTAGTTAACACTGGGAAGGAGATCAGTAGAGCCCCCGTGATGATATTTCATAGCCTGAAATGACAGTCCAATCAAGATCTACAGTAGTTTGGGGAACAGGTTACAGCCTGGCAAGGAAGAAGGGAAAGGCTCATGTTACCTATGATTGTAGAGAACCCGCTTTTCCCCAATCAACCACCACCTGAGGTGTCGTTTGCAGTGACCGGTCTGCCCTTGTCAGAGTCAATTTCATAGGAAGAAAGCAGCTTTCTCTGCATTCAGAAACAAGACAACTTTCAGCCAAAAACCAGTACAAGTACAAAAGATGATTCCTTCTATTTCCCCTTGAGGGAATTCCCGATCAATGTAAGTCAGGAGCCACATAGATTAAACATCAATAGTGTATTATGTTTACAAAATATATATGGTCCACTTGTAGAGAGACATGTGGGGTGTGCTTGCAGGCATGTAATTCAACAGTGCAAGAAGAACATTCAAAGTTAAGGTGCGACAAGGAACTTATTACAAAAAAAAAGACCCTTGTGTGTGCCATCTCTAGGTAAGCACAGTCAAGAATAACTTACATGTTCCTCGAAATCAGGACTGGCCAAATTGATTGAGAGGTTTCTCATCAATAGTAACACCTGCAACCAAAAGCAACATCCGTGAGAACAAAAAGGACGGAAAAAAGACATTAGTGGCCTATTAAACCCGGACATGACCCAAAAAGTCAAGATGAGATGAATTCAAAGTTTTACTTAAGTTGGCCAAATATTTTCAGATTAGACAGCTTCAAACCTGAAATTTGATATCACATAAGTTTTTTTATTTTATAATTTATAAATTTCCTGAAACAAATCTGTAGAAAATAGACTCATTTCTTCGATCACTTGTCCCTGATCCGATCAAACTACCCCCAGGTCACAAGTCAATACTGATGTACAGTTCACAAATTGTATTCCAAACAAACAATTTGAAGAATTGTAATAAATATTCAACCCTGCATTTGCAATTCAGAGATACTCTAAAATATGCAGCAGATAGTGTGCCAATATCACACATGTAAGCAAATGAGCAGGAGATAGGAAGTAACATACTGTTTCAACGTCAATTGGGTCCATCTTCTTAAGTCTCCGCAGATGATCAGTAGAATCCGGATCAAACACACTTCCAATATAGGTGTAAACTTGTGCAAAATCAGGTAGAACTGAATCAACAGACTAGTATTAGCCCATTATGAGAAGAATACAGCCAGTACATGAATGTAAGGAATTGGAACACAACACATAACAGAGATACAGCACAAAGATGGCTATGACATACAATTATGACGATTCATTCATATAAGGTTGTCAACCAAGTAAAAGATCCATATTGAACATACACCTACTTTATTAACTGGAAATAATATGAATTCTGTTCATTAAATTAATATCCATCAACAACGTGAACAGAACATGTACAATATGTCACAAATCTAGATTTGACTACCATGGTCAGTGCAAATCCATCACCGGTATCACACTGTGATTGACAATCATGATTAACAAACTACATAACAGTATAACAAGTACATCAATGAATCCATAAACAGGTATTCTTTATTTACCATCATTCATACAGTACTTAATACTTAAATCAACTCAAACAAGTGATATATGATATACAAAGCATCACTCTGTCACTCTGTGTTAGATAAACAGACAAGATAAAAATTTGTATATGTATACAAGAAAATCATTATTTGTTCAAAGCAATTACTTTTTGACCAAAAAGATTAAAAATCAAAAAGGTTCATATATATAAGCAGTTATCTTTGGGTCTTATGAAGGCAAAGATGGGCTGCCAGATTTCATATTGAAGTTAACCTGGCTGACAAGCTGTGCACTAGCAGAGGGAGATACTGAAAGTAAGCTCCTGGGTCGATTAGCGATGAATCAAAAAATCATCGGCACATTCTGCACACAATTCACTCAAATCTTTTTCTTTTTTCTTCATTTTAAGTCTAGGTCCCATTTCAGGCCATCCTGGTCATATAAATTACTTCTCTATGGAGCAAGTTAAATATTTTATAAACAAGCTTTTTCTAAAAATAATAGACATCAAATCCATAGATCTCGCTTCAAAGAATACTTGCAGCCTATCCATTTAATAGTGCCATAACAAATTAACAAACACTTCTATCACACAAGTTATGAAAACCAAACATCTTCTTTCTAGACAAATCATAACATTATGTTCACCTCTCAATGTAGGACCATGAGTCATTTGTTCATTCTTATCACTCATTGCATGTGCCACCGGTGTGCTCTCTGCACTACTTGAACAGTTGTTAACAGCTTGAGGTACCGCAGATTTCATATCACCTGAAAGATTAGAGAAGACAAATAGTCAATAACATAGCGCAAAATGGGAAAAACAAACTGGCTGTGCAAAATTGCAAATGTAATGGTGTACATACTACTAGCACCTTTTCTGGACTGTGTTACCCCAACAGGTTGTGCAGAGTGAGCAGTCCATGATGACACAGTTGCACCGCTGTTTGGATTTCTTACTGGTGTTGATGAATCTGGTCATGGTGACCATGATAAAGTAAGAGAGAGAATTATAAAAGGTGGCCACCTCTGATAGGAGTAGCTATTACAGCCACTTGCCTTGAGAATATTCAAACAAGTAAAGCAACTCACCACTTTTGGGAGCTTTTTGCGGGTATGGATGTGCAGCTTTCCTCTTTGGACGGGGAGGAGGTAGATGTTCGTTGCTTCCACTCTTTTGAACCTTCAAAAAATACTTCTGTGCATGACTACGTATCTGCAAAAGCCAATGTCAGTTCTTCTTTGCTTATACAGTACCCTTTTTATATGCAAACGAAAGGCAAAAACGAAAATAACAGTTTGATCAAAAGAGCACGAGAGGTTTTCACTACTTCTGCACACATTGAAAAACTACGAAGTGATTGATAGAGAAGACCCTATTAGCAGTTCAAGCACAAATTTGATTTTTATACAGGATTGATTCCCGCCTGCCTATGTCAAAGCTAAGCTATTTCTATGGGTCATATATTTTCAGTGGTTAAAATCAAACACTTTCAAGCTTATTATGATTCCAAGTACACATTGACCAGAGTTTCTGAAAGGATATTGAGAACATGCGCTCCAGCTGATGAAGCTATTTCCACGGGCAACATGTTTTCTTTTAGCCTCAGTTACCAGGTCAAGCATAAAAACTAATGCTATTTATATTACAGGCTAATTCAGTGGTGGAAAAACAAATAAATGCACATAAGAAAGAAATGCACAGGTCAAGTGAATTGATAAGAAAACATTCAGGTCTGTTGAATTTGAAGGAAATCAATTAGGATATGCTTTGAATTAGAAATAGAGTGCACTTAAGAAACATTCAGGTCTGTTGAATATATACAGGCTACCATCAAGTACTGATATGCTTTGAATTACAAATAGAGTGCACTTAAGGATTGTATGATGAGCAAAAGTAAAACACAAATTAAGTAAGATTTGTCAATTGTTAAACCAAAGTTAACACAATTAGAGAAACCTCAAATTTCCAGGAAAAATGGAGCAATGAAACATGAGTGTGATGACCAAGTCAAATGCAGAAAAAAAAGAACAGTTGGCTTAGTCAATTTCACACAGGAAGTTAAAAAGCACACCAATAAAAAGCTGACAACAAACTCTATAAGTCGAGGATTCTGGACAAGAACTAAACGCAAGGATATACATATAGTATGATCACCTGAATAACAGTTTTTGATCCGACAAAAGCTTCAATCTTTTTCCAGTCACGGTCAAACCTATACAAATTAATATAATCAGTATATGTTTGCGTTTTTTAATGGAATCAATGTGTTTATTTTTATACACCAATATGCTATATTGTAGAGTAATAAGATATAGCCTATTCCACAAAGCTCAGAAGCCTTAGCAAAGTAACCTAGCTAGCATAAATTAGTAGAGGAACAAGTATCCTTCTTTGAAGTTTGAACTGCAACTAAACTTGGTAAAAAACAAAGGATCCAATAACCTCCACCAAGTCACTATCCTTGTGCTAGGTAAGTAAAGATTACTGAAAAGTTCTATGAATTGAGTATCCATAATCTTTGTAACTCAAATTGGGAACCCACCATGTACAGTTAATCTACAACTACAAACAATGTACTTCAAGTAATATTATTAAAAGACTTATCTTTTGAATGATACTTCGAAAGTGCACCCCCACCAAAAGGGGGAAAAAACAGACGTTCACATAATCAAAATAATTTGTATTAAATCAATCCACCGGCATGGGAAGAGGAAACAGCTCTCTCTTGTTTGTATAGGTATGGAAAAGGTAAGACAAGAGTTCATGAATCTCATAAGTTTGTCCTCATGCAAGAAAGAGATGCAGAGCACAAAAAAGGCCTTGAGGTGCAAGTTTTATTTCCCAAAATGCTATGCTATGATCCTAACCAAAGGTAGGATCCCTATTAGTATCGCTTCCACGTGTCCATGTATATATTTCAGCACAATTTAGCTTTAAAAGTAAAAAAGTATATATAACAAAAGCATGTCTAACATGTCTCCTCACATACACAACAAGGTTTTACCAAGAAAAAATAAATTGGGAAGCATGAGAATTTATACAAGCTAAGTTTCTCATTTGACCGACCACTCTTTCTTCTATTAACTGTACCAAACAATTTTACCTTAAGTCAAAATTAGGAAGACAAGATTTACCGTCAGATTGTAATTAATTCATTCAATTTGTAGTTTGCCCAAATAATACCAATTCAACCAAAAAAAAACTGAACTGTCACTTGAATAAATAGCAAGTAGTAGTCGAACCCTTATTACCATTTACAAGGCAACAACCCCCCAGCTAGCACAAACCTAAAGGCTAATTCCTGAACTCCTCCACTGAATTAACTCCAAATCAGTCGTGTAATAACCAATTCTACCCTAGCAAGACCTTTCGGCGCTCAAATAAACACTAAGGAACTATCCCATACATTCAAAAACATCGAATTAAACGGAAAACATCTAACACTGAAAGAGATGGATGGGAACTCACAGCTGGAGTGCTTCGAGGAACTTATCGTGCTCAGGCTCAGTCCAGCTCTCCCTGGACTTGGTAATGGTGTACGGCTTCCTAATCTTCTTGCTCGCATCATCAGAAGCCGCCGTCGACACTTGGGCGGCACTAGCGGCCGCGGGGGTGGGTGTCGCTGATGAAGAAGGCGATGTTGCAAAGGGATTGAGTCCCGGGAGCGGCATTCCATCCGCGTCTAGGTAGAAGCCTTCTGGTGAGCTCGGATTCATCGACACCATGAGAGAGAGATTTTAGGGTTTGAGGGGTTTCTGTTTGACGAGAAAGGGATCGTGAGGTGTCTCCTGCGCCTTCATCTCGCTTGCCTGGTGAGATAAGTGAGTAGTGGCTGATGGAAGTAGACGTAAACCAATCGAAAATTGACGCATGATGCCTAGAAATATCTAATTGCATTTTGGACTTTGTTTGGTGAAGATGCTAGTATAGTATATAGATTGGGACAATTGGGAGGTCGGTATTATGTCACGTGTAAATTTGAAATAACTAGGAGTAGGGGTGTTTATCCGATCCGGACCGGATTTTTGGACATATGTGCATCGAAGACCGGATCGGATCGAATAGGTCCGGTCCGGTCTTAATCTGGTCTGGTCCGGTCTTAGATCGGATTTAATTTTAAAAAATAAAAAAATTAAAATCTTATTTAAAATCTCTAAAAAAATATTTATAAAACATATATACTCCTAACTTATTAAATTTAAAAAAATATCTACAAAAAAATACATATAAATCTCTAAAAAAAAATATAAAACATATAGATTACAAAAAAAAAAAAAATTAATTCCGGTCTTCCGGTCCGGACCGGATTTTTTCCGGGTTTGGACCGGACCGGAAACCGATTTTGGGGAAATGGTGGACCGGAGACCGGACCAGAATTTTACCGGTCCGATCATTTCCGGTCTGATCCAGTCCGAAAATCCGATCCGATCCACCCATGAACACCCCTAACTAGGAGTATATGGAGGCCGTTGCTGATACAAAGACAAAACACGGATTTGCAAGAATATTTCAAATGAAAAAGTCATTTATAAAAATAGAAGTTTTTATTATTATTATATACACCATTTTGTGTATTTTTATAAAAAAAAATCCAAAAATAAATAAAAGTAAAAAAATTAGAGGAAAAAAAAAAGTACACAAAATAATTATTTATTATTTTTCTCCAAAAATTATCTCCCAAATTTTCCTTCACTCCAAAAATTCCCTCCCAACTTTTCAATTAGCTAGCCAGGGAGTCGTTCTTCGCCACCATCAACAACCATCGGAGAAGGAGTCCCAAAGGCCGACGGCGACGACGGGCGCAACCACCGTCAACGGCCAAATCTGGTACTGGACGTCGTCGTCGGCTGAGCTGCTCGAAATTTGGTCGTCTTCACCACCTACTCTCTAAGCACAATCAGCACTGCGCCGGAACTTCTGGGGAGGCGGTGATAAAGGAGTTTGGCACTGTCGTTGTCGACGATAACGGGCTTCTGCTGCTGAGCCCCTTCCCGCACAGGGAGAACATGGAGGTGATGAAGCTTTAGACGAGGAAAGGGACGGAGACTGTGGTGGTTTACGTGGACTACCGACAGCAGCGGCGGCGGTGCTGGTTGCGGTGGCGCTGGATCCGAATCTGAACAGGAGCCAAGCGGAGGCAGCCATAGGAATGAACTGGGGTACGCTTTCAGCTCACAGGCTTGCTCCAAAGACATCGGTTCATCTACTGAAAGATAACAGGATCTCGAAGGTGAAGCTCTTCGATGCCGACCCCGAGGTGGTTCAATCCCTCACCGGAAGCGGCATTCAGGTTATGGTTGGGATTCCGAACGACGCGCTCGCCATTATCGGCTCCTTTGCCGCCGTGGATGACTTGTGGGTTCGCCGGAATGTTTCTGGTTATTTGGCTAAGTCCCCTCGTGCTATTGGAGTTGATATCAGGTGGGATGATCTTCTTCTCTTTCTGTTGCTTGATTTGTGTGTTTTCAGTTTATTTGCTGGGGAAGAAAGAATCGTCTGTTTTGTTGATTTGTGAGTTGAACTGTGACTACTTCTGACTTTAAATAGTACTGAACGCCTTTCTGTTGATGATAGTTTCTCAATCCTTGTAAAAGCGTGCTCTGTATAAATATAGATGTGTCTGTACAATTACAATGTCAGAGAATTTTATATTTTTGTCACATGGACAAATACTTCATGTTAGTGGTGTTCATATTTTTGTCACATGGTATATTTGTATTGTTGGAATGAACAATTATAATGTCAGAAAAGTTTATATTTTTCATACTATCAACCTTAAACTCTTGTCATTCATTAGAAATATCATTAACGAAGAAAATTACATTAATTACTTTCGACTAAATATCAATTAAACCAATTCCAACAACACAAATTACTTTAACTACTTTGAAATCATATCGACCATGACTTGCTTTTGTATTCGAAGAAAAGAAAGTTCATAAGAAAAAGTCATAAAAAAATTACATTAAACTTTATGATAATATGTATAATATCTAGTACTTTATGAAGCATGTTATGTATTTTCATTTTATATAATATAGTACTTTATGATAATGTCGCGTAATTTCAAACCATATTAAAGATGACAAGACCAATTAGTGAGTATGACAGGATTGGTTAGAAGAGAATGATTAAAATAGGAAGAAAATGCATAACCAATCCCGTCATACTCACTGTCCTGTCGTCTTTAATATGGTATGAAATTATGCAACATTATCATAAAGTACTATATTATATAAAACGAAAATAAATAACATGCTTCATAAAGTACTAGATATTACATACATTATCATAAAGTTTAAAGTAATTTGTTTATGACTTTTTGTTGTGAACTTTCTTTTCTTCGAAGACAAAAGCAAGTCATGGTCGATATGGTTTCAAAGTAGTTAATGTAATTTGTGTTGTTGGAATTGATTGAATTGATATTTAATCGGAAGTAGTTAATGTAATTTTTTTCGTTAATGATAATTCGCATATTCTTGACAGAAATCCTGAAAGACCATGATAGTTTGAAAAGTCTGACTTGCCCAGCTAGAAAAAAAGTATGCTTTCTAAGAAGAGTAGCTGTCAAAAGGCGTGTCTCTTAGAATCTTCATTTCTTGTTTTCGCGCATTCATAGAATTTAACACAATCCTGTCATGATTCCATATATATCCTAACGGGTTCAATATGGACTAGTTTGAGTTAAATTAATATGACACAATCCTTTCATGATTCCATATATATCATGACAGGTTTAATATGGTTTGGAATAATCCTACCAACTAACATGAGTGGCAGTCCATATCACATAGAAAGAAGAAGAGAATGATTAAAATAGGAAGAAAATACATAACTAATCATGTCATACTCACTGACTTCTCCTGTCGTCTTTAATATGGTTTGAAATTACGCAACATTATCATAAAGTACTATATTACATAAAACAAAAACAAATAACATGTTTCACAAAGTACTAGATATTACACATATTATCATAAAGTTTAATGTAATTTGCTTATGACTTTTTGTTGTGAACTTTCTTTTCTTCGAAGATAGAAGTAAGTCATGGTCGATATGATTTCAAAGTAGTTAATGTAATTTGTGTGGTTCGAATTGGTTGAATTGGTATTTAGTCGAAAGTAGTTGATGTAACTTTCTTCGTTAATGATTTTGCATATTCGTTTTCGCGCATTCATAGGATTTAACACTATCCTGTCATGATTCCATATATATCCTGATGGGTTCAATATGGACTAGTTTGAGTTAAATTAATATGACACAATCCTATCATGATTTCATATATATCATGACAGGTTTAATATGGTTTAAAATAATTCTACCAACCAACATGAGTGGTAGTTCATATCACATAGGAAGAATAAGATAATGATTAAAATAGGAAGAAAATACATAACCAATCATGTCATACTCATTGACTTGTCATGTCTTCTTTAATATGGTTTGAAATTACGCGACATTATCATAAAGTACTATATTACATAAAACAAAAATAAATAACATGCTTCACAAAGTACTAGATATTACACATATTATCATAAAGTACTAAATATTACATGACATAAGATAGTCACTACACTAAAATGCATTCCAAAATACGTCATAAAGTACTAATACATGATATTAGATAGTCACTACACTAAAGTACTAAATAAATACTAAATATTAGATAAACACATCTCATGCGGAGGACATGGCTGTGGCTGGGAAGGCGTGTGATGAAGCACGTCGTCGACCTCTCCGGTCACGATATATATTTTAATGAAAGCCATTGTCCTACCAAGGTCGGCAAGGGCGGAGGCGTTTCCACGGTTCTACAAGGTCCTCAAGGTACGAGGGTCGCCGTGCGGGGGTACTACTTCAAAGAAGTAGTAGGTGTCCCGTTCACAGTTGCACGCACATAACTGTCATTTAACTCGACCTTAACATCTTTATTGATCGAGTATGAAATGACACTTAAATGGTACGTATCATGTCATGCTATGTAGGTAAACATGTCACGTATGCTTGGTGACATTTAACTGGAACTTAACTATCATATGTTGTTTATAGGTATTATACATTTTGACAAAAAAACTTTATCACTTATATGTTGATATAATACATAAGTTCTTTGATAATTAATTTGCTTAATAGTTCATGCTTAGATTTGAGTATTTTGACATATGTAGTTTATAGGTATAATGAATTTCATTAGTGACATTTATATCGTTAAAGTCGACAATAAAATTTGTAATGGATGACAAGAATTTAAGGTTGATAGTATGAAAAATATAAACTTCTCTGACATTGTAATTACTCATTCCAACAATACAAATATACCATGTAACAAAAATATGAACACCACTGACATTAAGTATTCGTCCAATGATAATTACACGCAATACAAATATACCATGTGACAAAAATATGAACATCACTGACATGAAGTATTCGTCCAATAATAATTCGTGCAATTGTACCATGTGATAAAAATATAAAATTATCTAACATTGTAATTATTCATTCCAACAATACAACTATACCATGTGACAAAATTATTCATTCCGACATATAAGCTTTTGAATTTGATGTATATATTGGGAGAAAAGTTAGTTTAAGCAGTTAAATACTAATGTCTGATTTGGGCTCATAGCTGACTTGCAAACATAAAAATATGTTTGGGAAAGTTGATAACCATAGAAGTTGTGCCTTTTTCATGTTGGCCAAGTAATCATAATCGAAAGAGAAGATGCCTATGTAAAAATAACTAAAATAATGTGATACCCCGTATTTCTGTAAGGATATTTTGGGAATTTTGGAATTTTTCCCGAGCGCCGTTTTGGTACGTCGGATTAATTTCGGAGACATAAAGACATTCTGTAATGTTCTCAATCTCTGTAATATTTTTTTTCAGTGAAATAATATACAGTCGACGTACTTTGGGATTTAATACTCGTTCGTGTACGATTATTTTTATCACGGGCTAAGCCAAGCTTATCCAAAGCCCAAACAGATAAGAGTTGACTTGGCGGCGACCGCTGTCCCGTGGCGGCGACCGCCGCAAGTCAACTCATCGACGCCTTCCTCGCGCCTTCGTCCTCGCCAGGTGGCCTAGGAAAACGGCGACCGCTGCCCAATAACGGCGACCGCCGCTTCAGGAAATCACCAGCGGCGACCAAGGCGGCGACCAGGCGGCGACCGCCGCCCCTGTGCAGGCGTAGCCTCGCCAGCTGCCGGCGATCGAAGCGTCGCTCCGATCTTGGCCCTCCACGTGGTTTTGTTGGCCAATCTTATCCCTTTGATGTTGGGGCTATTTAAGGAGTGATTTGGGATCAGAATTGAGCACAATTGAAGCTCAAATCTCTCACTCTTGTCTCGCCGGAATTCTGAGCTCTCGCCGGAAAGTTGGAAGCCGATCGTCGAAGCTCGTTTTGGTGTCGTTCCAGTTGCAAATGAGGACCTTTGGAGGCCCTTAGAAGCTTAGAATCCAAAGCAAGGCAAAGGCGAACCAAATCGATTGTCGTCAGTAAGATTTCAGTTTCGTAAAATTTTCCGACGTTCGTAGTGGCGCCCGCCGTAAGGCCGGCGGCGACCGCCGCCACGAACACCGGCGACCGGTGTAAGGCTGGCGGCGCCCTCCGTAAGGCAGGCGGCGACCGCCACCCTTCAGTTATTGCATTGTTGTGGCTTTGGCTTCTGTAGCCTTCGATCGGACGTCGTTCCTTTCGATTTCTTTAGTTCGTGCTCGTCTTTGTCGAATCTAACTTAGGGTTTCTTTATGGGTCGATTCGAACGAATTTGTGTGCCAGATTTGTCCCTATGTCGAGCCCGGAAACTCGTCGTTAGGCTTCGTTCAAACTCTGCGGATTAAGGCAAGTGGCGGTTCGCTCTTGCTCATCGTTCCATATTTACATTAATTATCAGCTGTTTATCTGAGTAATTAATTTGGAATGATTACTGTGTTTATCTGGAATTGGTTTTATAAACTGTTTTGGAAACTGTAATAATGATATTATAATAGGTTGTATATCTGTTAGAATAACGCTATTATTTATGTTCGCCTTGAGGGCATTTATGTGGATTTATCCTGAACTATTGTTGTGCTAGAACTGTTTAGTTAGCACTAGTGGTTAGGAACGCTATGTACCTTGTGGGGGTTTAGCTGTTTCTTTATAACTGGTACTTGGTGGATTTTCCCCAGTACTTTCTCTCTAGTCATGACCATACCCTTACTCGGGGTTGGCGCACTTCGCTAGTGCCAAATCTTCCAAGGTTCATCCTTTCTATATCTCTTATGGGGAGGTCTGATATCTCTTGCGGGGAGATCCGATATCTCTCGGGTGGAGATTTAAAAGCTTATAACGTAATGCTCATTTTTGGAATTAAATAAGGTAAAGTGCCCGAGTGCACACAATTAGTATACCTTTGGCGAGTAGTGCAGCTAAGTAAATAGTGCAGCTAGGAAAGCTCGTCTCGACTTTTGATCAGAGTACGTTCTCTTTCCAATCTGGATTCGCTGTAAGCGGTGAGGTTGGTCGTAAACCGAAACATCTAAGTCAACTTTTAAATCACTGATGTTTGATTCTTTAAACGTTCCAAATCTTGTCATATTTCCTTAAGACTCACTTCTGTTGGAGTCTTCTTTCGGGTCGATTTTTGTGAAGATTCAGTCTTCCAGAATCTTCTCTTGTGCATGCCTTTTGTCATATTCAAGTAGAGTATGGTGGTTGACAAGCGTACTCGATTATTATTCGAGAGACGAGAAGTCTAACCTAATATGACTACTTAGAACCTTCTGCTTTGTACCCTTGCATGGTCTATTCATTTAGACTAACCAACCGCATTTGTTATCTGCATTGTTGGCTGGTGTCATCCGTTCGATTCGGCACATCAGATAGAGCGAAGATATGAGGAGACTAGATTGACTATGAAGATGACGGTTGTTTTTGGATGTTTTAATAATTATCTTTTAATCAGGTTGAGATCCTTGGGCATGTGATCATTACGATCACAACCCTTTTTGTAATATCTTTTATAAGACTTCTGATGTACCTTGTTTAAAGACTTCCGATGTACTTTGTTTAAACTCTGTGTTTGTCCTATTCGGGATTGAGATGTAATCCCGGGACTCATGTTTTATATGAATAAAGTTATCATTTTGTATCATTGTATTTCATGGTTTGTATTCAAACGGTAAAGCCTTGGGTGATCTCGATAAGGAACACTGAGGTCACTGACAGTAATACCTTTCCAAATGGGTTCAGATTTGGGGGTGTTACAAATAACCTATTCATTTTTAAAGTGTGTAAAGAATCCATTGCACTAAACTAGTGTCTTTGCACTCTAAATACATGTGTAACTTGAGAGTCTTTACTCTTGATTGCAATCAACTAGTGTCTTTGCACTCTAAATACAAACATCTGGAAACTGGTCCTGATTAGGGATTGCACTAATCTTCCCATCATTGTCCACCACAATTGGGTATCTGAGGATATGGCCTTGCAAGGAAGTGTGGCTGTTAGCAATGTACTTGTTCCAATTATCTTATGCTATTATGTTAACCCTTCTCACATTTCTGCCTCCTTGTAGTATTCATCCAATTCTCCAAGGTGCTCTGCCCACAGCGACATCCTATACCCATATACTTGAAAGAAAAAACCATGTTATAAGGGTGGATCAAACTGAAACAGTTGTGATTCAATTGGGCAGATATTGCAAGAAGCAAAAAGAATGTGGATTAGACAACCTAACTGTGAGGATGTGCCTTGTGTTCTGCCCAAGTGTGATGGGGTTGATAAGCACCCATAATGATAAGCACCCATGTAATATCAACTTTGTATAACATATTTAAGTCAAAGCGAGGCTCATTAAGTTGCAATTTTGCATGCATGATACCTGCCAAAAGAGAATTTTCTGCACAGAGGCATAACTCGTGTTTCCCTCATGCCACATTGGGATGACAATGAAGATTGCAAAACGTTCGTTGGCTCTTATCTTACTAGCTCCTGCAAAAAGGGATAAGAAATGAGAACTGAAGTGAAGACTAAGTTACGAGAGCAAGAAATGTATATGTGAAGGAATTCTGCAACCAACACAACCATGACAGGATTCTGCAACAAAAAACTTATTTGTGAAGAAATGAGAACTGAAGTGGAGACTAAGTTACGAGAGCCATGCATACGATCTGCGCAACCATGACAGGATTATAAAGTATATTCTTGGATCAATCTCCCACACAATCAAACAAGCACATCCAGAATATAGGTATATATATATCAAGATAGGAATTGATATATGACAGACCCGCTAAATACAGTCATAAAAGAGACATGAAAAAGAAAAAGAAAGGACCAATTGTGTAATTCCTTTTGTGTGTAATGAAAAGCACATCAACAGAATTTGCAGGAACAATAATTGCGAGAAATTGCTACTTTACCAGTGAATTAATGCGACATCTACAAACATGTACCGACAAATGTTTGAAGTTGATCTAACTGATAGTATAAACTACTTCCTTGTATACTGGATTGACACAATCCTATCTTGGATCCTATATCACTGAATCCAGAAAGGGGGGTTGGAAAAGTATTCAAATGGCCTATATTGAGGCAATCAGATCTGCACAACCAAAAATGTATATGATGGCCATATACATTGAAAACCAGTACTAAATGCTGCGCAAATCTGATTGTCTCAATATAGGCCATTTGAATACTTTTGTCTACCAATAAATGCTTAGCACGTACTAAATTCTGCAACCAAAAAGAAATTCTTTAATGTGTGAAGATTTTAAAGATTATGTAGAAGATCACAAAAATGGTGTCAAGATCACGAAATAGTCGGTGCTCTGGGGTATCATATCGACCATCACACATGTCTAGACCTCCTAGGAAAGCCGATATCTTCCTGTTATTTCCAGGTGCTTGTGCGTCCACAATCACGCATTTCTGGTGATGTGTATACAAAGTCCCGACAACCTGATATCAATGCCATATACAACAACATAAATACATCCCTTAAAACTCCAAAACTCTGAAAACTACCATGGATTGAAAATATTATCATGTTTAAGAAAATGATGTTCAATCAATAGGCATCAGCAAATATTGAATTGAAGACTGAACACTTCCAATAGTCCATAAGCACAAGTTATCAATTGAGATTTAACGCCTAGACCAACTATTAGTAAGCTTCAAGTAGCTTCACTCCAGAGCCCCACCTTATAAATGCAGGTTGGGGGAGAATGAATCACTTTAGATAAAAATCTACGAGAGCGAATTAGATGAGCTGAAAAAGTGAAGTTTGCTAGGTGAATCTAACAAACTTCACAATTAAGCACCCACCATCTTCCACATGCAGTAAACAGAAACACACACCCAATAAAAAATAACAAACATAAATAGAGGCCCATATTATTCGGCGCATAGGCAATTTTGCCTTTTAGCGCATAGGGTCGCGCATAACGTGGGAATAGGCTTCCCACATTACGCGCGGGGCAGACCCTTTCAAGCCCCACACGTAACGTGTGAGACTACTCCACACGTTACGTGTGGGGCTGCTCCACACGTTACGTGTGGGTTCACTCCACACGTAACGTATGGAGTGAATCTGGCTTTAAAAGCCAGATTTCCTCCAACCTGAAATCAGTCGAAGCCAAATACCTAAAACGCAGCGGTCGCTCCCTTCTGCCCTACCCGCGTAACGCGTCTCGTAGATCTTCTCGTTACGAATCAACGAACTCCGCACGTTACGTTCAAGATCTTTGAAAGGTTAGTTAGTAGAAATTGTTGTTTGGTTATTTTTTGTTAATTTTGAAGTGCTTGGTTAGATATTGTAGATCCATATTGTAGATCTATGTTGTGTAGATGTTTAGGATGGTAGATCTATGTTGTGTAGATGTTTTTGGGGTTGTTGTTGATTTTTTTTAATTTTGAAGTATTTTTTTAGATCTATGGTGAAAATTGGTGTTGAGGATTTATGTTGAGTTTTTTTGTGAAAATATGCAAATGAAAGTGATAGTATTGGTAGATTTGTTAAAATAGTGTGATTTTTGTTGAATTTATTCTATTACTTGATGGAAAAAAAAATCACCGGAAATCGGAATTGTTGCCGGAGAAGACGACGAAATGTCGCCGGAAAGTCGCTGCCGGCAATTGGAAACTGCAGATTCACACGTTACGTGTGAATCTGTCCCACATGTTATGTGTGGAGCCATTTCACACGAAACGTGTGAATCTGCAGTTTTCCAGCGACAATCCGGTGACTCTCTGGCGACTCTCCGGCGTAGTATTTATCCAGAATACAGAATATATTATTTTGATTAAAATGTGTGGATATATAACCGCAGATGGAGCCTGGGAAAAGAACCGAACGTAGGAGGCGCCGCAACCTTGTCCGCGAATAGTCGTTTAGGACTGAAGAAGAGGTGAACAGGGCGGAGAGAAGGCAACAGAGGAATGTCTGCTACCGGGATGATGAGACTGGCGCCTATCAGACTGGAGCCAGTAGCAGTAGTGGGGTTGCTGGCATGATAGGAGTTGAGCACTTAATGGCGGTGCCTTCTGTTTATGGAGGTAGGGCAGATTCTGAGCCTCGGCTCTACCCGGACTATCGAAGGAGCCCACTGCGTGGTTATTCTGATACAATAGATCAGAATAACTACTACGGGCAGACTTTTAGTCCGCCGGTACTACCGCCGCATGTGAGCCCTCATCAGAGCCCTTCGTATCATTATCACGTGGATGAGGATCAGCACAACCCTTGGGAGAATCCGACAGTATACCCGAACGCTCTCTATCATCAGCCTATGGTAAGTACATTTAGTATAACATGAATTTGTTTAAAAATTGTAATTATTTCTGATTTATTTAATAAATGTAGGATCAGGCCAATACATGAGGGACTCAGGACCAGGCCAGCAATGCCTGGATGCCAAGAGATGACGCTCCGGACGTGGACGAGGAGCCTCAGAAAGCCTCTTCTTCGCGGGCAAAACCGCCCCGATCAAAAAAGAAGGTGAGATATGACCCTGAATTGCGGGTGAGCCTTCCTGGAGGTCCGGAGAGCCCTGAACTCCTCAAGAGTTTTGTCAACCACGTGGCGTACCTCCTGTATCAGCGCATTGTAAGTTTATTTCTTGTAATTCTTAATCTTATTACAAATAAGTCTAATGGATTACTTAAATATGTTCATATACAGCCGGTACCACCGTTGAGGTTCCAACAACGAGGCAAGCAGTTACGCTCATGGCGTAGCACACCGAATGACGAGTGGGGTAACATGGCGTCTGCGTCCGGGCTATGTCATCTATCGGACATCATGCACGAGCATGTGGATAAGACGTTGATTGGTGCCTTCATCGAGCGTTGGCAACAAGAGACCAACTCATTCCACATGCCATGGGGAGAGATGACTATAACTCTCCATGATGTGTGGATGATCCTTGCGCTGAACATACAAGGGCAAGACATGGGTCCCCCACAGAAATGGCACGAGCAGCTGGGCCCCAATGATTTAAAGAAGGCGTTGGTGGAGCAGGCGCAAGAGTTATTTGAGCTGCAGGGTGGTGATGTCGTCGTCGGTACCGTGCATGCGAGAGATTTTAAGGCTCATTGCCAGGATTTGACTGACGAGACGCATGCGGCTGGGTTCTTGCTGTACTTGGTGGGGTCTTGTCTCTTTCTTGACAAGTCTCAGCATAAATTGCTTGTTTATTACACTCCGTTCGTGGCTGATCCCTCGTCAACCAAGAACTATGCTTGGGGTACCGGTGTTCTTGCCCACGTGTACCACAACTTGGGCGAGTGCACAAGGAAAGAGGCGCGGCTCATGTCCACATGTTTCACTCTGATCCAGGTATAAATTTTCTTGTATAAAAACATATGTAGTTTTGTTATAGATGTATATTTGTTATTTAGGGAATTGACTTACATGTAATTGTTTTGTAGGCATGGATATATCAACACTTCCCCATGTTTAGACCTACATAGAGTGTATACTGGGACCCCCAACAGCTGATCCCATACTCCCGTCGATGGGACATGTCACAGCCATCCAACCAGAGCAGAAATTATAGGGAGGAGCTGGATGGGATGCATACTGAGAGTGTAAGTGCATATACGGTCCTTATCTAGTATGTTAAAATATGAAATTATAGGCATGATTAGTTGTTTTAAATTCAATTATGTTTAGGTTGAGTGGATGCCATACGGCCCGATTGACTTCAACGACCGGATGTTTTCTTCATCGCGATTCCATGGAGTCATATCCTGTTTGTGGGTCACCGAGCCTTACATGCCGGATCGAGCAGCTAGACAGTTTGGGCGTGCACAACAGTGTCCAAGACCGCCGATTGTGCCAATTAGGGCATGGAGGGGCACGAAGATTAGCAGCTACACGGTGGAATACGATAGAGCCCAATTTGCATGGGATGCTCGCAATCAACATTCCATTAGCCTACAAGCTATGGGCCCTCCAGTCGTTCAACCCCACCAGTGTAGCGGTGATTACATGCAGTGGTACCTCCAGCATACACATCCATTCATCATCCCTCCAAAGGGTGATCACGCTCAGCAGCAGGTAAGAAATTGAATAATTATATCTTGTTTAATTTCGTGTACAAACTATTTTCTTAATCGTATCAACTTATCTTGTGTGCAGTGCATCGAGGGTTGCTACGGACGTCTGAATCCATATCGCGATCACCAACATGAAGATCAGTAATGTGAAGACGTAGCCGAGGCATTACGGCAATCATTAGGGTTTAGGTTTAGGATTTAGGGTTTTAGGGAGTGTTTAGGGTTTATGGTTTATTATTTAGGGTTTAGGTTTAGGTTTAGGATAAAATGATCATGACTACAGATGTATACAGCTATATACTACAATTGGTTATTAGCTGTCAATCAGATTTCTTTTTTTTGAGGCTGGTTATTAGTTGTCAAACACATTGTTTTTTCACTATATAAGAAGCATTAGGGTTGTTTGTTCACTACAACAAGTCCAACACAAGCGGCGCTTGAAGATATATTTTTGGATAAGCTTCTTCTTCCAGTTTTTATCAATTTATTAACCCTAATTTTTTATATTAATGGATTCATGATATTTGTAGGAAACCAAACACTACAACAAATAATGGCATCTTCATCCAAATCATCAACAAACGCAGATAAGCTATGCTATTGTAATTTGAAAGTCGTTGTCCGAACTTGGGATTTATAGTGGAACTACGGAAGGAGGTATTGGAGATGCCCAGAACTGGGGTGTTGTTTCAGGGAGTGGATTGATCCAATGTACGAGGACAGGGCACACGCGATTATTCGACAACAATGGTAGGAAAAACAAGATCTTGTTAAGGAGAATCAAGATCTTGTAAAGCAAAATCAAGAACTTCTTAAAGATCTTGATAACATGCGTAGGTATAACCTCAAACTATCAAATGATGTATATCGTATACTGCCTTGATGTCGTATCTTTTGGGTAATGTTGTTTATGTACTATCAACCTTTGTAGGGAGCAAGCAAATTTAGAAAAGCAGATATATCATATGAAGCGAACGTTTACCAGAGACTATCCTAATTTCTTCAAACGCTAAAGCAATGTCATATATTTTCTCTTATTTTTTCTAAGTTTATGAACAACTTGTATTCTTTCCTGTATTGTGTGCTAAATGTGGTTGTAGTCAACCAGCGTAATGAACAATTTGTTTTTGCCTTCTAGGTTGATTATTTTGTATTGTTTTTTTTTATTAATATTAGATAAAAGTTGGGCAACACAATGGGGGTAACCATCCCCTAATGCCTATTTACAAATCATACACAACATTATAATATGATTCATACACAACATTGAAACACAAATAAATACTAAAAATAAACAATAATATGATATAACATCCACATCATTATAATATATTAAAAAAACCACACGTAACGTGTGGTTATGTTCCACACGTTATGTGTGGTTTGGCTCCACATGTTACGTGTGGAGCCTATGCCCGAAAAGTAATCGTGTAAATAGATCACCTAGTGAAATTTCAGCTTGGGTTCAACTATTGATAGTGTCAAATATCATCCTTTAATGTCACGTTTATAAGCAGGAATGTCATATAATTCATAGAAATATTGGTGTTAATTTTGGATGCTAAAGGATCAATAGATTGTTACCGGACATTCACTGGCAAGGTCAGGTTTGTAGAAATCATACACGTGAGCCATATGACTATCCCTTAATTTGCTTTCAAACACAATGGGAGCATCAAGGCCCACATGCATGGCAATTGCAGCAGCTCCTCCAGTTGGCTTAGCTGGTCCATGTGTATAGACCAGACTATCCTGTCATAGACACGCAATTAAATTGGCATGAAAGAATTGCAAGATTATATTATTACATACCCACAACAGCAAGATCTTGCAGACGGGAAGGAAGAAGTTATCACCGAGTGAATACCTTTCTTGACATCCCAAGAGCTATAATATTTGCAATTCCAGTTCCAGCCTGAGAATCATACAATAACAAAGATGAGAACCCACTATTCTGTCTTTTGTACATATCAAAGGTCTAATTTTCAAGTGTTATTGATAATTCTTATCATATTATTTCTCATATATTTAGCATGTTTTTTTTTGTATTATCAAATATACCTCTCCGACACCAAGGAACAAGAACGTGTGGTCAACCAAGGTTCCTCCGAGTAGCTTCAAGGAAGCAAGAAGCCCAGCTAGAACCACAGAAGCAGTTCCTTGCAACACAGAAGGGCTTAGAAACTCGTAAAAATTAGAGATGATTATTATGACTTTCAAGAGATTTGTTTGATGTCTGACATGTGTGTCATCATTGAAGACAAGATGGATGGTTCTGTATTTCGTGAGCAGTTCAAACGCATTATGGTTGCCAAAGTCTTCAAACTACAAGTCCAAAAGGGTGGAATATAAGATTAAGAATATAGCAGTCATAAATTCAATGCTTACAACTTATACCTGAATGAGAACTCTCTCCCCGTAGTTGTGCTTAACAACAATCATAAATTCCAGGAGGAAATCACTATATTCCTGAAATTCAAAGGAAACAATGAACCATTTCCCATCATTAAGCAATTCAATCAAGTGTACTACATTATGGGGAAAAGGCCAAAAATATAACCTGCCATGTTGCTCTCTTCTGCCTTAATCCAATGTAGTATTCGTCATTCAAGAGTTTCTCATTATTCGTCCCAACATCTAAGGTGATAGGCAAACACTAATATGCCGAGGAACGTCTTAGAAAATATTTCAGTTTATCATATGAAAAATTGAAGCATGGCGAGTAATTATGCGAAAAGAATCTTACTAGCGAGTAATTATAATAAGGCTTTGGTCCCCCACCTTCAAATGTTATTCCCCCAAATTTCATCCCAATTCAACATCCCAAACACCCGAAAACCTTTCCTCTTTAATTTTCAATTTTACATCACAATTTCTAGTAGCAAGTTAGCATTGATTGCATTTCCATGACCCATGGATAACAGAACAAGAACTCCATCTTTCAATGTCCTGAAACAGTTCAATTTGAAGGATTTACCAGGAAAATTGACAATTCAGCAAAATGAAAACCAATTGAAGTAGGAGCAATTCACATGAAAAATCCTACTTGAAAATTTTAGCAATAGACGAAGATGACAATCACATATTAATGCTATGAAAATGAAAGAGCAGAACCAATTAGAAAAGGAAGAATTATTTATAGTACCCCCATAATATGTACTTTCAGTTCCCCGGAGAGTGAACGGCAGCAGCAAGGACTGACGAGCTTGATCCGGCGCCAGAGCTTGACCTAGTGAACAAGTCAGTGAGATTCGCCATGATGCGAACCTGCATCTCCATAGCAGCTATGTAATTCGTCGCCTCCTTCCGGCATCCGGGAACCAGGCGGCCGAGAACGTGAACCTTCTGTTGTACCACCGGCAAGTTCTTCGCCTTGAGCCTCAATATGCCCAATCTCGTTTTCCTCGCCGGCGCGCAGCTAGTGGTCGGCATCGCTGCTCCTCGTGGTCTCCTACTCTTCATGAACTTCAGCTTGCGGTTGGTGAGAATAGCGCGGCTCCACCTCGTTCTCCCCTTCGCCGCCACGGCTAGGGCTCGGTCGGCGGCCTCCAGGATGGCTCGGCCGCGGCGCAGAGCAGACGATTCCATCTTCTTCTTCCTCCCCCTCCTGGACTCGCGCACTCTCTCCAAGTTCGACACTGAATTGGAGGCTGTGGTTCGCGACGCCATCTCCAGAAATTTGAAAGAGACGTGGTTCGCGACGCCATCTCCAGCTTGATCCGGCACCGGAGCTTGACCCATTTTGGAAGAATTTGAGGCCGAAGGAAATGGAGATTCTAGGTCGAAGAAGTTGTAGGGTTTCTAAAGAAATTTGAAAGAGAAATCAGAAGAAGAAGAAGAAAAAAAATAAAAAGTGAAAATTTCAGCTTTTTGAAATTTTAATCAAATTTTATTTAAGTTTAAAATTTTTTAAATTAAATTTTTATTATTATTTTATTGCCATATCATATTTATATTTTCAAAAGAAAAAGAAAATTATGATTTTAATTTACCTTTTTATTTGGGGGTATTTTTGCAAAAAACAAAGAAAAAAAGTCAATGGGATAGTCTTGCAAAAAAATAAAAAGGGTAGGGTAAAAGTGCAAATGCATTAGTAAAGTAGGGTAATGGGTGCTATTATATGGTAGAACATGTGAAACACTATGCGTTGTTCGATGAAGGGAATGTGTGGCTGAAATTAGAAGAAAGCGGTTTAGACTTTGACTAAAAAATTCAAAAAAAATAAGCCAATTTATTTAGAGTGGTAATTTTGTAAATATTTCAAACATACACTATTATTCTCTCATCTCCTCTCCGCTTCAACGCTCATCACCTTCTCTCTGGTTTGCCATGGAAGTTTACCAGCACATCCGACTTTTCCAAATCCTGTTAAGCCATCTTACACCCATGGAATCTCTCGTTGATTTTCGACCTTCTTCGTTGCAGTTCATGAAAGCTCCGCTGGATTTTCGACATTCTTCGTTGCATGTCCATGAAAGCTTCACTCAATTTTTAGGTCGATGAAAGTCATTTCACCTACTTCAATTGGTGGCTTTCACTCGACAACCAACAACGCCCAACAAAGGAAGATTGGATCTAATTTGTTGCACAAATTTTAGGATTATTCAGATTCAAAATATTATAGGGCTCAAACGTAGATTACTGAATGTGTTAATGGTTGGGTTTAAGAATTACGTCTGAATGTTCATAGAAAAGACTATGGTTCATGTTTTGTATGAAAATGTTCATATATAATTCTCTATAGTTCATATTTAGTCATTCGAAAAAACATTCATATTCCTCTTCCATGCTCTTGCACATTGAAAAGATTGGCATTCATTTGTTACATGTCCAAATAATTGATTTTGCCATGACCTACTAGCTCAAATGGTATAGCAATGTGTTACTATACATGGATGTGGGTTCAAATCTCTCATAGACCAATGCCACACATAGTGTTTTTGGAAACTTTGAATTCAAGTCAGGTTCACGTGTATGATTTTCAAATTCATATATATTCCCTTAAGATTCATATGTATTTTCATGAACTTGTTTGTGCATGTTTTCATTCTCCGTGTTGCATATGTTCATTTGTTGCGTGTAAATGTTTACACATAGTTTTGTAATGTTCACATATACTAATTTGAGCATGTTCGTGTTTAAGATTTATTTTCCGTTAGTTCATAGAACATTATATATTCATATGATACATGTCAATGTCCGTATATGACTATCTAAGGTTCACACTTATTCTTTTAGAAAAGTTCATCTTGTTTTCCATACTTAGTGATCATATAACTGTTAGGGTTCATATATTACATATCAATGTTCATATATAATTATATAACGTTCATACTTATACTTGTTTTTCAAATCTGTGCACATATAAACTAAGGTTCATATGTTATGTGTTAATGTTCATATTTAGTCATCTAAAGTTCATATATATTAAATGTTATGGTTCATGATATATATTGTTTCGGGATTCAAATCAGAATGGTTTAGGTATGAAATTGGGTGTTGTAGAAGTCGAATCATACAAATTTGAGTAGATGAACACAATGGTGCGCTTGGATTTGGTCAATTCAAATCCAAGTGCATATTACCATGGACCACTGCCATTACAAAAATTATGGAGAAGCTAATTACCATGGACCACTGCCATTACAAAAATTATGGAGAAGCTAATTACCATGGACCACTGTCATTACAAAAATTATTATATTTGCCTTTGTTCCATCAAATTATTATCTTTGCCTTCAACTCCTTTCTTTGACTGTTTCAAGATCAATCAGATCCAAATATCAAAAAGGACATTGAAATGATCATTGCGACATTGAATTTTCTCCAAGGAGACGTTGAATGCACTAGTTACACTGAACAACGATTTGAATGGAAGCTTTATTAGATTACAACCAACAAATGTGCAAGACTCACCCAATTTCCACCATGAAAACTTGAATTAACCAACAAAAACCCAAATTCGTATATACATTTTCCAGTTTCACAAAACAACTACATATATTATAAACAAATTGATCAATTTTGTTCGAAATAAAATCTAGGGTTCAAGGTTTTTGAAATATGTAGAGTCCTACCAACCAAAGAAAATAGATTATTGGTTTCATTTTGTTGAATCTATTGTAGGACGGGGTTTATATTGAGGAGAGGCGGTGGACCGGTGGTGGGAGGGCATCAGATTTCGGAGAGAGTGTAAGAGGAAGATGAATAGGGTATTGGATATGGAGATAGAAGTCGATGGCGACAGCGAGCGGGAAATCATGATGACGAGGAAGATAAGTGTTAGGGAAGAGGTGAAGGTGACCGACCATGTTTCTAGTTGAGATGTGCAGTCGTGATGAAGAACTTGATATGGAAAGGTGAGGGAAGATTATTATTATAAACGAATTATTATAAAGCTAACACAACTTTTGCACCCCAAACACAACTTTCAAACACTTTTATTTTATAACATGATCTATAAATCATGATTCAAGGAATCCAAACGGGACCCAATAGACTCATAATCCAACTTTGGTCCTTTCGGTTTACCCATTCAGGCGACTTAATTGGACTTAATTAAACTTAATAATCAAAATAAGTCCTCATGACTTAATTAATGCACCTAACCCCGTTCGGTTCGTCAAAAACTTAAAATGATTTAAAGTAGCTAAGCTTACCCTACATTTTTAAGCTAGAAAACTTGACTTTTTCTGATTTTACATGACTGAACTTAACCCCAAAATCATTCCACCTCCCAAAATTACATCCCGATACCCCTTGCCTCTCACATTTCTCGTCCTCCTCATTTCTCCCATCATCCTCGTTCTTCAACTGGAAGCCAAGCACGATCGAGCTTCGTCTTCTCCGGTGCTCCGACGATTGGAACATGTTCGTCTTCTCCATCTCTCAAACTTCTCGTCTTCTCCATCTCATTTCTTCTTCCTCCTCATTTCTCTTCTCATCATCTCGTTCTTCTCCAGGGTGCCGACTGGAAGCTTGAACGATCGAGCTTTTGAGGGTTCGTCTTCTCTAGCGATTGGAATCTCAAATTTGAGAGTAAAAGTAACAGAGAAGCTCGAAGAGCAGTTTGAAGACATTGGATGCGGGAAGTTCAATTTGAGATCTCAAATTTCACAGCTCACAGAGAAGTTAGATGAGATGGAGAAAGCGCACTCTAGCTTCGCTCGTCGTCGGGATCTCGTCTTCACTTTGCTTGCACTAGCTCGCCGTCGGGATCTCGTCTTTGCTTTGCTTGCACTCGCTCGCCGTCGGGGAAGTCATCCTGGACGCTGCCTGTACTCCAGACGAATAAGCAGCCAGACGAAGAAAGAAGAAGCAACCCTAATGTCGGGCTTCTGTGAACAAGTTGATGAAGAAGAGGCATCCAGACGATAAGAGGGAAAATAAACTCACGTGCATAACATGTGATGCCCCTCCACATTTTTATTTTGAGGGTAATTTGGGTATTTTAATGATTTTTCAGTTTGGATAAGTCGGGACGAACCAAACGCGTTTTATTGAATTCAATCATCCATTTCAGCCTCAGTTCATTCGTCGGCTTAAATTTTACCTTACAACTTCAGTCTAGTACCTAATTCAGCTTCAGTTCAGTCTCTGCGAACCGAACAAACCCTTTATGAGTGATGAAGTAAATCTACCCTAATATAATATAAGGGAGAAGCAATGTCTATGTTAAGAACTGCGCTATTTGGCGTTTCTTGTGCGTGACATGTGTAAATTTATTTCATAATAAAAATAAAAATAGGTTAATTGCTACTTTATCCCACTATTCTCACCACTTCTTCTCAAATCCCATTACTCTACATTACTCTAGTTGGAGGGTTATAATTTAATAATAGTATGATTTCTTCGTTGAGTAGATTATGATACGTATGAATGGCGTACATCAGGTGATGTATATGAGTATGTCTTATATTTTTGTAGATGAGACATACTAAGTTGCATCATCTCTTACATTATATGCCTTATTCCTCATCTTAATTAGTTTATTGTTTGTAAAGTAATATACTACTATGTTGAATTTAGTATTTTTACTAGTGTAATACCCGTGCCTTACACGGAATTTGTTTAGTTTTTCTTACATTTGTAAAAATATTTAATTTTAATTATCTATGAGTCAATTGTTCAATATATATTCGATGTTATTTTTTCTAAAGAGATACGAAACTCTTCATAACTTTATTAATAATAAAATTTGGATAAGTAGTATTTCAAATAGGGAGAGCCACATCCCTTACATCAATAATACTAAAACAATGAAACATAAAAAAAATGTTCATCTAATACATGACAATGAAACGCTAAATATAAAATCCGACAATATGTTTCAAATTGCTACAAATTATCAAAAACTTCCTTATATTTATTAGAATAATATTTATAGTAAAGTTCATATTATATTATATTTATTAGAATAATATGTCAAAAAATTGAATTCAAATTTTTGTTAAGCAAACTGTACATGCATTTAAAATTGTAATTAAATAAGATATATTTTTTTCTAACCTGATTCAATTAGCGGTGTTCCATCCCGCTTATGCTTTATCACATTCATTCTGGATTTCCTCCTTTGGCGAGCTAATTTGTGCATGAAAATGAATTTTTACTATTACTAATTACTAAATCACTTATTTCATACCAATTTTAAATATACCATTACCTTGTTTCACGTTTTGCAGATTATTTTGTTCTGTAAGCATGACATTGTGCAATTGAACTGCAAATAAATAGTTATATCATACTCTATTTATTAATGATATTAACACAACATAAATATTCATACTTAATAAAATGGATAGTAAGGGGAAAAAATGCGGTACCATAGTTTTCTTTGCCTTGAACACTAATAGGTAAAACTGAATTATGAACATTTTGATCACTTTTGTCGTGCAAAGTCGTTGGTGTAATATTATGGTTGCTTGCAAAAATAGATGGATGTTTTTACATATTTAGGTTTAAGAAAACAATATTAAAGAACAATTATATATTGGTATAGTTATAAACATAAGTGTGTTGATTTTGAACGTACTAATCATTTTCGCGATCATGAAATTAAAATAGTTTTGAAATATTGAACATCAAACAATTTTACAATATATATGACCAAATCGAAGTAAATAGATACTTTATAGCATAACAATTACTAACCATTTGAAATGTCGGACATGGGAATACAGTCATTAACAACAGAATTGTTACTAACTCCAGAAATAGAACATGCATAATTAGTATGTAGATTAAACTTTATATTTCAGTTTATCAGCAAATATTATAAAACTATTGAATGCAATTTATTAACCCGATCGATTTGAATGTGTTCGTTGTCGTTTCTCTCTAATAGCATTCAATCTCAACGTTCTGTTATGTCGGGTTAATTCGTCCATAACAAAATCACCCAGACAAACTAAGATATATTAAAAGTTAATTGTCTCTTCGCATTTAAATCTAATATCATAAAATCTCAACATTATATTATTTTGGTTTAATAGATATATAAAACAGTCAGTGGAAAATTTTACATATATATTGCAAAGAAAAAATATACAAACTTAAATGTTAATATAATAGTATAATTACATATAAACAAATGTAAACAACTTAAAAAAATTATAAATATTAATGATTTATTTAAATATTATTAACAATTTTAAATTTAAAATGGACTAATGGGCCCATGTTTAACTATATGAAATTTACATGATTTAATGGGCTTGAATGCCAAATTAAATACAATCAGTTAATCCAGTTACAGCGAAGACAAAATCGATACAAAGCTCAAGCCCTACAACTTCAAAAAAAAAAACGAAACACTGAATAGAATGGCCCAAGCCCAATCTTTTATGAAATTCGGCCAATTTCAACACTGAAAGAAACCCTAATCCTCCGAAACTATTCTTTCTCTACTATGCCGTTTCATTTCGCTCTATCTTTTCTTGAAGTTTCCTTTCGCTTCTCTTTTTTGCAACGTTGAAAAAAAAAATCTTTCCTCTTTCAATCTTTCCAGTTCAATGGCATGTTTCTTTCCAATTTCAAAAATCAAATTTACTTTTTCTATAAATATCGTCCAAGCATTCACAACATAAAGCAATATTCATGGGCCTTGAGGCCTATGAATATTGCTTTAAAAATCAAACAAATATATTTACGGGTCAATATGTATATATAAAGAGTTTAATACAACACAATTTATTTCGTTCGTAACACAATCTCTAAATCTGATACATATTCAAAATAAAATCAATAAATATAATACTAAATTAATATTGGATATTATAAAAAAACATAAATACATGCAATAAAAAAAAATAAGTGACATCTAAATATATCATTACCAAAAACATTATATTAATTTCATGATTTACGTTAAAGTATTGTGAAATTGGAAGCTCTCTGCAACACTATTTACCAAAATTAAGTTATACTATGTATATGATTAGTACAAGTGTTTGTGCTAATTTTTAATTCTTTATTTTTTTTATATATAAATAAACATATTTAGGTAAAATTGTTATTACCTTAATAATTCTCCAGTCAAAAATTTATTACCTTAATACTTCTCCAGTCAAAAATTTATTTTTCAACACATAGGTTATTTCTCTTTCATACTCACTAAAGCTTTTTTTATGCTTCACGTCTTTATATAACTATATATTTTCTTGATATCAGTTGAATTTTCTATAGGATTATGGCTCAAATCAGACGGACTTGGATAGTTGTTGATATTGTTTCTCATACATATTTTACGTTATAAATTTACTGAAATAGATATAGTTTCAAACCATAATTAAAGTCAAATTATCACCTAAGTTATAATATAATAAAATTTCTTATACTTGCATACTATTTTACACTTAATAAATTACATGTTAATTCATTATAACATAATATAATAAAGTTTCCTTATTTAATGATAAGTGATATATTCAATTTTAATTAGGCTAATGATCAGAAATTGATTAATTTCATACCAAAATTAATTTATATGGTACGTGCATATAAATATGTACGGTGGATGAACTCTATATTGTTAACTAATATAGATTTATTTTATTTGTACATATATCTTTGATTATTTGGTCATATTATATAATGTAATCTTCCCATATTGATTATGACCAATATTATAAGATTATTTCCTTTTATAATGGTAAGTGCAATCTTTATTATGTACGTTGGTGGATGTGGATGAGCCGTATAACTTACATATATATGTTATACGGTTAATACAAGGTAAGATATTATGTTTAATTTAGGCATCGTAAAAATCTCCAGGATAAGAAATTAGCAGAAAAAATCATTATTTATGTTTTCGAAATATTTTGTACGATCTGGAATATTGTTTACCAAATAAATTTTGACAAAAATAACGTTTTAGATCTTATCTTCATGATTGGAAAAGATAAACAAATATTTTGACAGATCTTTATTCAAGGAAAAAATGGGGCAAAACCCGAGAAAAAAAAATTAGCTGCCACGTGGACAAAATTTTGTGAGAACGCCACGTGGCAAAAATAAAACGGTGCATTCTTGGAGTGTCATGTGGCTTAATAGGGCTTTGCATTTAGTAGTTATATAGTAGATTCTAAAATTATATGTTTTTTTTAATAATGAAAGAATTAGGCTAGCCCTTAACACCGGTTAGACTACCTTCTTATAACATTCTTGCGGATGAGAACCCGAAGTTTTAAATCAGCGTGAAGATCCAATGGAGAGCAAGAGTGACCAAGGGCAACAATCTGATCCCAACACGATTCACCTTAAAATAATATATGTTTATAGTGTAGCTCTGATCATATACTCTGTATTAATGTCATATACTCTGTATTATTTATTTTTTGTTAATCCCGTACTTGGTACGAGGACTACACTAGTTAAGTTTTTTTTTGATAAGGTAAAAATTAGACTGGAAACCACAGAAGGAACGATTTCTCAGCCTATAGCATCCTTGCAGATGAGAATTACAAGTTCTAAATTATCTCTAAAATCTTCCAAGGGACTTCGTTGCGCCAGCTTCGCAATGTAGTCCGCACCAGCGTTAGTTTCTCGGAAGACGTGACAAATCTGCACTGAAGAAAATAGTTGTAATACACAAAGGATATCGGAAATTAAAATTTCAATATCCCAAAGACAGTGCCAAATTTTGTTCAGAACGTTTACAATTGTAAGGTTAACGCATTCAATTTGGATGTTGTTAAAGCCTAATTCATAAGCTTTAAACAAAACATTTCTGAAAGCAATGGTTTCTGTTTTTAGTGGGGTTGATAATCCGCATTTTTCACCAAAGATGAATAAGGGTTCTCCTTCGCTATTCCGAATGATATAGCCATAACTAGATTCTCCATTAGTCTTAGTGGATCCATCCGTATTTATTTTTATGATAGTATCTGGTGGTTTTTTCCACTTCTTCTTTGGACGCCTTCTGTTTGTATTGATATTTTTCTGTATTTTATCTGTACTCAAACAGTCTGGGTTCCATTTCTTTGTTTGTTTCCAATTATGAATTTGGTTTTTGATGTAAAATGGTACATCCTTAATAGGGTCTATGTCATTGTTTGTCCTTCCAAAACTTTTTTGATTTCGGTAGAACCATATTCCCCACCAGGAAATAAGTAGTTCTAAAAACCGTGAATTATCAGTTTTTTGTCTGATTTCTTCAATAAGTTCATATGTTTTTTTATTTCCAATGTTAAGTGATTTGATAATCCCAAGAGTATGGAGATTAATTTTTTCAATGGTTTTCATAGTATGGTTACAACGGAATAAGATATGATTAGTATCTTCAATTTGTGCTCTACAACGAATACAACCTGGAGGAATTGAAACTCATTTTTCAGCTAGTCTTGCTTTTGATGGGAGTCTTTTTTTCATGATTTTCCAAAGAAAATTTTTAACCTTAGGGTAAGTGTCCAGTTTCCATATCCAAGAGAAATCATGTGATGTATATCGTTTACTTTCATTAATCATGTTCATGGCAGATTTTGTAGAGAACCACCCGTTTTTACTGGCTTCCCAATACATCCTATCCTCAATATTGTTAATTGGTATTGGTACGGATGTTATTTGTTTAGCTATGTCGCCTGGTACATGCTGTGAAATCTTTTCTTTGTTCCATGTCTTGTGTGGCAAAAGGAAATATGCAACTAAGGCATCAATGTTATGAATTTGTTGTGTGTTGTTTATGTTGTTTAAGAGACTTTTTGATAACCAATTGACAGTCCAAAATTTTATTGTTCTCCAATTTCCTACTTGCCAAATGAGTCCCTTTTTGAAATCATCCAAGATTTCAATCATTTTGGACCACTGCTAAGAGCACATGCCTATTTTTTCATAGTGTAGAAGGTGTTGTGTTTTTAGATATTTTTCATTTATAGTTTTAACCCAATAATTATCAGATTCTGCCAGGATTTTCTATAGTAATTTGAATTGTAATGCTTTGTTCATATCTTTTGATTTTCGTAGTCCTAGGCCTCCTTGTTATGTAGGTTTGCAGATTTTTTCCCATCCTATAAGAAGTTTATATGGTGGACTTTTGTTCCAGAAAAAGGTTATGTTTAATTTGTCAAGTTCATTATGAGTATTTGTAGGAAACATAAAGCTTTGCATTAGGTAGTTTGGTCTGAAAACAAGATTGGTCTTAATCAATGTTGTTCTTCCTGCCTGAGAAAGAGAGTTAGCTTTCCATTTTGTTAACTGTTTTTGTGTGCTTGTTAAGAGGTCAACAAATGTATTTAAGTTAACTCTACCATTAATGATAGGGCAACTCAAATATTTTTCAAGTGAGGTCATGTTTGTGATTGTAAGAATTCCTTGGATTAACAACTTTTTGGTGCTTGTAACTTTCTTTGTTACCTGAAAGACTGATTTATTGTAATTAACTTTTTATCCAGATATTTTGCAGTAATCATCCATAATATCCTTAATTTCCTTACAATTTTCTGGAGTTGCTTTTGAGAAAAAATCATGATGTCATCCGCAAATGCCAAAAAAGGGACCTGTGTTCTTTGTCTACAAATTTGGAAACCAATTGGTTTTCGCGGTCTAGTAGTTGCTTCTTGCAATTTTCGGGCTAGGATTTCCGATCCTAAAATAAATAGAAACGGAGATAGGGGGTCTCCCTGTCGTAGTCCTCTTGTTGGTGTAAAAATCTCTGTCGGCCCATTATTAACAAGAACCGAGAACGAGACCGTTGTTATGCACTCTTTGATCCAGTTAATGAATTTTTGGTGAAAGCCAAACTCCATAGTTTTAAGAATGAAATTTCATTCAATTCTATCATAAGCTTTTTCCATATCTAGTTTAATGGCTATAAACCCTTCCTTTCCTTGTTTTGCTTTGAAAGAATGAAATATTTCATGTGCAATTAAGATATTGTCTTATATAGCTCTATTTGCAATAAAAGCTCCTTGTAATGGGTGAATTAGTTTTTCCATAGTTTGTTTTAATCTTGTTGTCAAAAATTTTGAGATAATTTTATAAATTATAGAACATAGACTTATAGGCCTATAATGGTTTGTTGAATTCGGGTTATCACATTTTGGGATCAGAGATATGAATGTATGGTTAATTTGTTTGAGCAATTTTCCAGATAGAAAAAAAAAGCTTTTCACTGCTTGAGTAACCGAGGGGCCTACGATATCCAATATTTTTGGTAAAATTCTGTTGTCATTCCATCTGGTCCAGGTGATTTATCTGAACCAATATCAAAAACATCCTTTTTAATTTCTTTGTTGGAGACGATCTTAATTAGGTTTTCATTATCTTCAGAGGTGATTTCATCTTGAATTAAATCAAGATTTCCCCTTAATAGACCATCGTTCATTTCTTCACTTTTAAATCTTTTAATGAAATCATTTCTGATTTCATTTCTAATATTTTCTTCTCCAATTATATTAGTTCATTCTTGTGTTATAATTTCTTTTATAATTTTTCTATTTCTTCGACCACTAGCTATTTTATGAAAATAGCTAGCATTTGTATCCACGAATTTAATATGTTTAACTTTTGCTCTTTGGTTCCAGAAAATCTTTTGAAAACTAAGGAGCTTTTCCTTTTTTTCAATAAGCCTTATTTGTTTCTGTATTAGATTATTATTAGCATTTGTGCAAATTTCAATTTGGATGTCATACATTTGTTTTTCTAAATTGTGTAGTTGGGTAAAAACATTACCAAAAGTGTTTTTATTCCAACTTTTTGCGTATTTTTTAATAGTTTTGTTTTGGAAATGAGATCGAACATCCTTGATCCATGATAATTTGTCCTACAGGCTTGTTTAACAACATTCATGAAATCATTTCTTATCATCCACATTTTTTCGAATTTAAAGGGTTGATTTTTGAAATTAGTTGCAGAAGTAAGATCAACTGAAATAGGACTATGATCAGAGCTAGTAAAAGCATAATTTTTTGTACATATGTCAGGATACTATTGTAATATTTGGCGGTGAACCAGAACTCTATCCAGTTTTTCATAGATGTTATTTATTTCGGTTTTGTTTTTTCGCCAAGTAAATGCATTCCCCGTAAAAGGGATATCCATTAATTCGCATTCATCTTTGAAGTATTTTAATCTAGTGAATTTTGTCAGTGGTGGGGTTAAGCCACCCATTTTTTCAGTATGGTCTTGAATCTCATTAAGATCCCTCATAACTATACAAGGATAAGCACTATTTTTGATAAAGCGAATAATGGTATCCCAGAATTCATTTTTGTCCGCTTAATTGGGAGGTGCATACGTAAGAATAAACAAGGTTGTAATGTTTGTACAAAGATTTTGTATTTAATGCTCACAAAACGTGAGTTTATTTGGTCAACTTCAAGGATTTCATTCGTGGGTTGATAAGATTTCCACATAACACAGGTACCGCCAGAGAAACCATTTGCCGGTATGTAGTGAAAATTGTCAAACCCTGCTTTTTTCGATAATTTTTCACTTGGCTCTTTGTTCGTTCTTGTTTCAAATAAAGCAAGTAGTTGAATCTTTTCAATCTTGCAAAATGATTCAATATCCATCCAAATTGTTTTTTTTTTCAATCCCTCGACAATTCCAAGTTGTAATCTTCATAAAAAACCAAATTTTGTATTGCCCCTTGTCCGCAGACTTTGAGTGGACTTAAAACTAGTTTGTCTTTGTTGAGGCTTGTTCCACATACATACAATATGTGGTATGAATAATTTGTTATCATTGTGATAGATTATTGTCAACCTTGTGCTTTGTCTTTGTTGAGGCACTGTATCTAATTTTTCCTTGGACTGATTAGTCATAAATAGCTTATTGTTCTTTTGTTCAGAATAGTGTAGTAAATGACTAAAATGGATGAGTATGCAAAGACTGTAGTTGTTCAGTTTCCAATCTGCCCATTTCTGGGTATGTTTTCCTAGTTGCTGGTGTATTAAAAAAGGATTTCAGATGTATGAGGCCAATATATGGCAAGTCTTGTTCCAATAAGCACCATACATAGTTAGAGAAGTCTGTAAAACACACAAAGGGTTCAAAGAATGATTGTTCGTGGAGTTAAAACTCCATATAAGTTTGCAGGCACGCTGATGATATTCGCCATTGTTTGATTTCTTGGTTTGTGAGATGATGTAGCACAGGAAATCCTGGAAGCAGATCAGATAAATCAAATTATAATGAGCATATTTATGAAGTTTAGTGTTGAGAAAGGAGTAGAAATCCACCTCAATAAAGCTGATAAGCCAATTGTAGGTTTTATAAACCAAATACCTGCTAGTTATCTGTAGTACCAACACAGATAGGACCAGACAGACAAGTAGTTTCCAAATGTCATTGTAATAATCTCGATTACTACAAGGAAATAGTCGGGGAAGCAAAGAGTAAGCAACAAAGGAAAAGAGACCATTACCTTCCCCACCAATAGTGTCAGCAAATATGTTCAACAAAGAAGAAATTCTACAGTCTCGAGGGTAATAAGTCCAGATTATTTTGGTCAGTCTAATAGAACCATTCCAGTACAAAATGGTCTATAAAATTATTCGAAGCATTCAAGCACGATTCATTATGGTAATGGATAGCAATACCCAAAGAGAGTATAAATTCAAACCATTCATAATTGTAGATCCATACAACATCAATAATTGTAGATCCATACAAACATTCAACACAAAGGATAATAATTTCAGTATCATATTAGAAATAATTGGAGGTTCAGTAAGATATCTAAAAAGATACAAATGATTTAATCTAAACAGTCCTGCAACTTTGATCAAGGTATTGTTTGGTCCCAAGAGATCGTATATCCGAGATATATATCTCACAGTCTGATTGTTCAGTTGGTCAAGGGTTCAAGTGTTTGTTAAGGTTCAACATAAGAGGTTGATCTTCGAACTGTTGGATGTGATATCCTTCAGTAAAAGGCCAATTCTGCATAATCTCATAGTCTAAAGTATCAAGACGCAACAAATACATTTTGGTGGAGACAAATTTGTTCAAATGTAACTCAGTGTTCAAAGATTCTTTGTTCGAAAGTAAGGATAGCATGAAACGAGACATAGAAAACTGGTACAAGGGAACAAGGTGTGCCATATTAATGTCAAGTAAGAGGAAGCAAATATGACTTAAAATAACAGGAGAACGAAAGGAAATAAGGAGAAGTTTTAGAGTACCTCTAGATCTGAAATTTGACAAGAACCAGAGATCCAGAGCCAGAGATCTAGAGGACATACCTCGAACATGATCGGGAAAACTCACACAGCAAGTGACGAGAGGAAGACGAAGACTCCAAAGCGAGGGAGACCGCACCCCCAAGGGACAGAAGCACCGCTCTATCGACTTCAACGATGCCTAGTACCCCGGTGGGAAACGACGAGTAGCGCCGTGGTCGGCGAGGTTCCACCTCCACCCAATCACCCAGGCCCAGAAACAAGCGAGCGACCATCTTTTTAGCGTTTTGGAGCTTGGATTAAACTTGGGTTTTCGATCAGTAGCAAGACAAGGAATGTTTCGATGGATTCTGGAAGTAGTTCTGGGAGATTTAAGCTCCAAGTTGAAGGCACTGGTGAAGGAGGCTACCGACGGGCAGCAAAAGTAGATGATTTGGATCGAGATCCAGATTTTGATGAGAGGCGGTTTATCAAGTTTAAGGGTTTAAAGAGGCAGATAAGGAAGGGAGACATGGTGGTTCGGCGGCGGGTTGCTCCTTAGGGTTTGCGGCTTAGATTTGTTCGTTCTAACCCGCGTTTGTGTAACTCTCTGACCATCCCAGGTTATGTTAGCTCTTTATTTTAGCTTGTTTGCTTCTCCTTTTACTCATTTTGTCGTTTGGTTTGGTTTGTTTCATGTCGGTTTTGTCCGACTTCCGAGCCTCGCTTGGACATCATCAAATAATTTATTTTATCTTTTAATTATGTACATTTACCTATTCATCCTTAATTTATTTACAATTTATTTTATCTTTTATTTATACAAATTTCCTAAATTACCACCCTAAAATATTTTCCATTGTACATGATAATTCTGCACTTATTAAAAATATTATTATCATACTTAATTAATGTTCATAATATAATATGTACGTTAATGGTCCGTAAACTTCATTATAAAGATATGTATATAGATAGATGGTCCGTAAATAGTTAACGTTATACGGTTCATCCACCAACATACATATATATAATTATGCACTTACCAAAAATATTATTATCATACTTAATTAGTGTTCATGATTTAATAAGGGTGAATAGATTGTCTGTAAACTCCATTATAAATAATACAATATGCACTTTTATTTTAGTGTAGTTTTATTTTTAATAATTATATAAAATTTCTAATTTATATTTTCTTCTAGTAATATAAATTCACATATCTGCCTTTAATTTTTATCATACAATATAACTTATAAATTATTCTAATCAAGAAATTATATTTTCAATACATCATGTTAATTTTTCTATATAATTCTCTTTTATATTTTATATATTATAAATAAATTTAAATTAATTCTTAATATATATGGTCATATCCGTATAAGACACGGGACAGATGCTAGTAGTTAATAATAACCAAATGTAAAAATTCAAAGGTTACTGTTAAAAAAGTAAAGAACATCAAACCAAAATGTTAATTATAGTGTTATTCATACGATTTTTCTAACTTATGTACTAAAAACATAGGATAATACACTAAAATTGAAAAGATTTTGTGAATATTCATTTTAGGATTTTGTTAACATTCGTTGTGATGGATTTATGTTTGTTATTATAAGGTTTGAGTTTTTAAAATCAGATTCCTATCATGTTTTCTATAACATATAATAGAAAAATCGTTCGTTCAAAATAAGTAGAAACATATGATATATTATCTCAGTGCTATCATAATTCTAAAATATTACTCTATCCGATATTAGGATAAGTTTTTATTTTATTGTGTACAAAATACAAATTAATTACATTAGACGAAGGTAAGATATTGATTCTATAAATTTAATTAAAAAAAAAGATATGGTTCTATAAAATATATTGGCAAGTCCCGACGTAAGTCTCTGGGAGAATCTTAGCGTAACAACTGTGTCTCTAGTGCAATCTGGCCCAAGCACTTCCGCGAAGACGCTCAGAAGGCAGAAGCCGACGATGGCTCAGCCGAACGAGCGCCATGGAAACCGGCGCTCTGGGTTCAACCCTATCTCAAGCTTCATCCAGTCTACAACCTCAACCTTATCATCTTTCCTGAGCCCAAAACCACCCCGTCCGGCTTCAGAAACGACGCCGTTTGCATCCGTCGTCTCAACAGCCACTAGCAGCGGCTGCGGCTCCACACCTAGGGTTTTTCTTTCTCTTCCGTTGGCCAATTCGCCGGTGACTGTGTTGACTCGTGATGATTCGTCGTCTATGAAACCTCCGGAATCCATGGCCACCGCTGGCAATTCTCTTGATTATGACGCCGGATTTTCACCGTCGACGTTCAAAATTGGAAGGATGAGCTCCGCTGGGAACGGCGGTGGAGGGCCGGCTTTTGTTGGTCAGGTTTTTAGCATGTGCGACCTCACTGGGACTGGGCTTATGGCTGTCTCCACCCACTTTGACATCCCGTTCCTCTCTAAGAGGTTATCTCTCTCCCTCTAATTATCTAAATTTGATCTGATGTTGCTAATGGGCTACATTGGAAGATATAAGTTATGTTATTTTATCTAGAATTTTCAATTGGTCATTATATTGGATTATGTATAGAAGTTATGCTATTGAGGTAGATAATCAGTCGTTTCAGGAAAGAAGATGTTGATTGTTGAAACGTATTGTTAGCTGAAGGACGATTATGCACCTAACTAGGATTTTATGTGTGTGTCATCTGTTGATGCTATCTCTGGTTAGGATATGTGAAACTGGTGCACTTCCTTCTACTATGTCTGTACAGTTCAATGAGCTCTTGTTATGCTATGAACTTTTTGTGCTTTAGGTACTTCAAATTTAAACTTATGGAAGTTCCACGATGATTGGCATAAGCTGCAAGTGGTCATGACTGCTAGGGGTTAGAATCTTATTCACCGAGTGACAATGTCTAACAAATTGAGTTTTAGAATGTTGTTATATTAGGTAATAACTTTATCTCAAGTGTTAAAGATGCACACTAATTTTTTTGATAAATAGAACTTTATATAACTAGGTTTTGTTAAACCATGAGGTCTGGAACTCTAGTGGAATATGATTAAAACATTATGTCACTTAAAAGCATAGCCCCGGAGTGAGATTATATGCACCTAATGAGATTTTTCCATAAAGCTAATGTATCGTCGAATTCTTGTTGCCTTGTGTTAGGAAGTGTATAGATTCTTCTGGTTCAGAACTATCAACTACTCCACATTTACAAAAAAACACTGTTATCCTTTTTTCTCTCCCTTTTCTAGTGTCTATAGCATCCTTCCCATTCTAAAAGTTCTAAATTCCCAGCATATGTATTCTTTGGTTGCCAACTTGAGCATAAGTTGACATTGTGGTGATTCTGTTGCTTTTTGCATGTGTTTTTTTGCTTTGACCTGAGTTAACAATTTTTTTCTAATGTAATGATTTTTATATCTTCTTTTGGTCCACAGAACTCCAGAGTGGATGAAGAAAATGTTGCAAAGAGTTGTTAAGAGTGATAATGGCCCTGTATTTCGCTTCTTTATGGATTTGGGTGATGCAGGTAGTTATTATATTTAGAATCTGCTTGTTTGAGGCTTTCGTATATTTTGAGCATGCTTCTCGGAGGCTGTCTAGTTTTGACTTGAAGTAGAATGATGCTTCTATAACTCCATTTTTTATATTTCAACCCATTTTTTTAAACTCAACTGTCACTTAAAACCCTTCTTTTTATGATAGTGATGTGGGCGAGGCATGTAAGATATCTGTTTGCTATAGTCACTACACCAAGTGCGTAGCATCAATGTAGCACAATCAATGATATTGTTCCAATGTGGAACAGCCATTGATTATCAGTTTCAATTAATAGTTATATTCTAGACAAATGCAGTAATTGGGATTTCAACTTGTGAACTTCTAACTAATCATCAAACAAACAAATGAGTATTTGGATTTGATATGATTGCAGGATCTCTTTACGATTGCAAGTCATGGTCTAGATGATAAATTGCCTTAATTGCTACTTGCCTTAGCGAACTAGTCTAAACTAGATTAACTTATTACTCTGTGGTGATTGTACTACTGTAGCAAGTTTAAGCTCGTGATGATTAGTTAGCAATTTGTTGTTTCGTTTTGCTATTTGTTCCTTTTGATTATTAATTTGAAGGTTGCATGCTTTAATTTATCCAGCTGAAAAGTCACTTGCATTCATGCTGATTATTTCTTTTCTCATAGTTGCCTATGTTAAACAGCTCAACATTCCTAGCGGAATCGTGGGTGCATGCCGGCTTGATCTAGCATATGAACATTTCAAGGTACATTTGCTGCCTTTTCTCATAATTGTCGATAGTGAACATTTCATCATTCGTCTGCAAATAATAATTGAATTTGTTTATGCCTATCCTATAAAATATATTCATGGTAAAGGTGGCATTACTTTATATTACTTCTTACCTGATGCGGCTATTCCTTTACTATGCAGGAAAAGCCTCATCTTTTCCAATTTATTCCAAATGAGAAACAGGTATGATTGAAGTTGAACCATTTTTCTGTTAATAAATAATGCAGTCCTAATTCATTTCAGCTGCTGCAGGTAAAACTAGCTAACAAGCTTCTCAAGGAAATCCCAGGAACTGATGGAAGAAAGATTGATGGGGTACCTGTATTCTCTGCTCAAAACTTGGATATTGCTATAGCTACTACAGATGGAATTAAGTGGTATAGAGTTTTTCTCTTGTTGGTTAATCTATTTTAATACTCAATGTGCTGCTAAGAGTATAATGTTTTTCCTTTTTACCTTGGTGACTAGTAAAAGTATCATTTTCTGATGTTCTATTGCAAATGAGAATTATGTTCCTGTATTTGGACTGAAGGAGGAATATAAATCAATGAATAAATAATGCGTGTGGCATGGATGGTTTCAATCAAAAACTGTTTTTGCATGTTGCATGAAATTAAAGATGCAGTTATGATTAGATAGCTAGATTTGTAGGGTATTTTGTAATTTCTGACATCATTTTATTAAGAAATAGGTATAATTAGGTAGAAGAACTTTTTGAATCTCCTCCCTGGGTCACTCCTCCTGATGAAGCTCATTCTGGTGAATTTCATCACCTCATCCCCTGGTGAAGCTCTTTCAATTTCAGCTCCTTCGCTATGATAGGATGGTTCCCAGCCCCATTAAAGGTCATCTTGATTTCAAACTCACTTTTCACTGTCAGGGAGAGAAATGACACAATCAAAAGAAGTCCGGTTGCTACAAAAAAATTTAGAAAAGAAGGGAATTAACTGCTAAAGAGTTTCAACATGTAACATAGCTGAACATGAGAGAAGATGCATACATCAATATTTTGAACTTAGGATAACGAAATGTCTGAATCCTCCCTAATTTTGGCATCAAAATTGACAATTGAATAGGATGACAAGCAATAGAAGTTTTCACAAAGGGAATTTTTATAGGATGGAGGGCTCCCACTGGAAACCTACTACCAATTTTTTGTTCAAAAATGTATATGCAAGTGTAGTTCATATATTTATTTTCTTGAAGGGGTGACACAAAAATATTATCAAGTATTTACTTTCGTGAATAGTCTTTTTTTATATTTCTGAATGCAGAAATGTTATTTTCATAGACGTTGTCACTAATATGATGACATATATCTGTTCTCTAATCTGTCAGGTACACACCATATTTTTTTGATAAAACCACACTAGATAATATTCTTGAAGAATCAATAGATCAACATTTCCATGCTTTAATACAAAGTCGGCACTTGCATCGGCGCGGGGATGTGATGGATGACAATATGCCAGCAGAAGTCGGTGAAGAGATTGCGGATAGCATGTGGGAACCTGCAGAGGTATGTAATCTGTAGTCCTGTCTTCTGCAATCTTCTCTGCATATTTTTTGGTTGACTCTTGGATTAAGCATATACTGTTGTCGTGACAAGATTGCTTGCTATGCCCCTCCCCCTTTTCCTCCCTCCTGTCTCCCAATAAAAATAAAACAAAACATAGAAGTGGAAATTTTCATAAGAGAAAAACAAAGCAACCTTTGTATCCTGAGGGAAGTCAATGTCTTTGATTTTACTAGCAAACAACAGAAGATTTTGAAGTGATATAAAGAAATAGATTTCTGCAGTTGACTCATGGATGGTTATTGGTTCATGAAAAACACATTAACGAACAACTTTTTTAGACTTGTAGTAATTTTTGTCCTCAAGAACAGGTGGTTTATCTCTTTGATAAAACTGTAATTGAGAAATTATATCTGATGAACCATGACTGAGTGGAAAATCAGTTTACTTTTCCCTGATTTGAGATTGTTTGCCAACAGGTCCAGGAGCTGCTTGATGAAGTGGGCTACCCAGCAATTCCTTTCAGTGTTATATCAAAGGCGGCAGAAGTGCAGCTTATGTATGCTGTCGATAGATTGCTTTTGGGAAACAAGTGGTTGCGAAAGGCCGCTGGAATTCAACCAAAAGTTCCGTACATGGTTGACTCATTTCAGAAAAGGTATACCATGAATTCTTTAACCTTATCAATCATAAACATTTTACAGGTTGTCTTACCTGCTCAACTGAAATGGAGGAGGTTCCTCTCACAAAAAAATTGACTAATATAGTAATATCGCCATGTCAACCTAATAGCTCATAGAGTCATAGTTAATGGTTAAAGTAAGGCTTTTGTCAAACATATTTGCATCACCTTAGCCTTTGATACTAATGGCTCATTGTTAAGAGCACTCAAAATTGTTTTAGGTCTAATTGGTTTTTCAAATCTATTTGAACAAACTAAAGGCTTAAAAATTGTTTTGTCGAAGTTCAAATTTCTAAATTTTACAAAGTAGTATGACTTTTCAAAAGCATCTCATGATCCTAATTGTGGCTTAGTGTTCAAATGTCAATGTAAGTTTGAGTGCCAAACACAGCTACTTTTCTGTTGAAGGGTTTACAAATTCAATCTAAGATTATTCTCCCTTCACGAGGGTGGATAGTGGTGCTTGAGTGTGGTGTGTTGGTGTATAATTTCTCCTTTATTTTCTTGCTATTTTCCAAAAGATATACAAACAACATTGAGCCCAGCTAATGCCTGAAGGTGTCAAAAGATTATCAGATTTATAAATTTGAATTGAAATGCTTGTTATATGATTCAATTTCATCAAGAAATTCTTTATAATTTGATCCTTAGAATCTAAAAGCAATGGGATCTAGTCAGAATTTGAGCTTTCCTCCACAAATTCAAAGGTCAAACAATCTGTCTCAAGAGCAAAAGCTGCCTTGATATTTACCAAGTGAAAAGACACAAACATGAAATGGACCCAATGTAGAATAAATAGATATTTGAAGTTTGAGTATATTCGTTTGAACTTTTGGTGGTTGAACAAATTGGTTTCTATATGGAAGAGAATGAATTCAGTCACCTACTGATGGCCCTATGGGGATGTAAAAGTCGTTGAAATAAATTATGAAATACTCATGCTGTTTGGGTTTATTAGGGAAGAACCGAAGAAGTAGGGAAAATTATAATGTATCAATGTCTAATTAGGAGATAATAGAGAAGTAAATGTAGTATTTTGACAATAAGTGTCTTACAAGTTATGAAGTTACAAGAAAAGGAAACGAATTGCTGTAATATCTTTCATAAGAGAGGGAAAAATCGCCTAGTGTTGTTCCTTCATAGCTGAATTGCTGTAATGTGCTTGCAGGAGTGCATCTTCACTTTTGAGAGCTTCTGAGGCATCAAACTCTGTAACTGGCATGGAGATGGGACCTTACACTGGATATCTAGATGATCATAGTTCTCCAAAACCTGAAGCAAAACGTGAAGCCGAATCCCCTTGCTCACTGCAAAATGATTTCCGTTTCCCGTTTGGAGATTGGGGCAAGCATCCTTGTTCAAACCCGCAAATGGAGAAACAAAACGGTGAACATCTGAGGTGAGCTGTTATCTACTTTGATATATTCTGATGCATGGGTTTTGAAATATTTTTATGGATACGAGCTTGATTATGTCAATATGCAGTTCATCAGACATTTTTTTGATCATAGTGAATGAAAGTAATGAATTAAACAAAAAGTTATCCTTGGGAGTTATAGTTGTAGGAATCAGACTCATATTATGCATCATTCCTCAGGAACTTAGGCTCGCTAGAGCAATGCAAGAAGAAAGAAATGCAACCGAGTCCTCTGCTTCCAAATGTTACCATGGTCGGTATCTCTACTAGCGAGCCAGGGAAGATGAGCAAAGCCACCTTAAAGAAGACGATGGAGAAACTCACTAAAGAACTGGAGCAGGATGGTCAAGTCAGTGCCTCAGCAAATAGCAGTAGCAATAAGCCTAATCATGAGGATAGAGATCCTTTGTTCGTAGCAAACGTTGGCAGTTATTATTCTGGCTTAGTGAAGACGAATCCTACTAGGTGGGTTCATAGTGGAAACAATTAGGAGAAGAAAGAGCACAATCTGGGTCCTTTCCTGTCTGAATCTTCTGTACTATTTAATGAAGATGGAAATGTACTCTTTAATCATGCTCTCCGTCATTGGTACATTTGATTTCATATTTTTTTTCTTCTTTTCTTTATCTCATTAAAAAATTACTTTATTACTAAAATAAGTGTAAGATTAAATCTCAACCCATTATATGAAAGGAGAGATTTATTTATTTTGTTGTAACTCTCTTTTTGGGTTTTATATTATGAAACCCTTATAACTTTCTTGTACTTGGTTTTTTGAATTTGGAATTTGCACGACTCAAGTGATCATTCTTGTTTGCCAATGATATGGCGCACTAAGAAAATTTATTTGTGCGTCATTTTATTTATTTATAATAGGAAAAGCAAAAAAAATCAATTTGTTTTTATAATAAAAGGATTCAAAATACCAGACATGTTAAGAAATCACAAAATATTGGTAAAAACGCAATGAAAATGAAAGAGAAAACGCTTCCAAACCAGACCCTTGAAACCCTAGATACTCTTCGGCCACCGCCGCTCCTTGAACTCAATCACCACAAACATGTCCTCGATCTCAAGCTTCATCTTGATCTGAATCTCCATCATAACCAAATCATCTCTCACAAAGATTATATTCCCTCTTCCCCGCTTCTGATCGCTTCTTTGAGGATCTCGTCGTAGCAGCTCCCCTCTTCGTGCGTCGACGGAGGTAGCTTCGTGGAGCCGGGTTTCAAAGAACATATCTGGGAGGATCTCGCCTTTGGTCGAGTCAATTGCAATTTGCTCCTTCCGCGTCTCCCCTATATTGGTGAGGTGTGTTGGATACCTCTGAAAAACCAGAGCCATGATGGACCCTGGGCGGGGACGGTGGTCGCCGAAGGTGGTACTGTTGCGTGCGTGGGGGTCCCAGAACTTCTGCCGTCTCTTAGCCATACCCGGTATGGCGTCGTATGCCTGGGGTATGGTTTAGTTCTCTCAGCTGTGCAAGGATGGCCACTTGGGAACAATTCCTCTCTGCGGTGGAGTGAATCTGGTGATATCCCCTTCCTGAATCCAAGAGATAGTTTCCAGGAGCCGGTATGGGATCCGAGCTTGTTGGAGATTTGGACTGAGTTTGGTGAGGCTTCTGATGGTCGACGGAAGCTCTTCGGTGGTCCTTCGCTCTCCTCCTTCCGTCCGGGGAATTTCTGGATTCTCCTTCTCTGCGGAAAGAGATCCTCGACTTCTTCTCTCACCAATTCCAGATTTTCCAGGTTTTTGAGTTCTGACCCTTTCCTGTTATTGCTTCCTTCTGCTTCCTTTCTTTCGTTTCCTGTCTTAGTTGTGTGTGTTTTTCCCTTTTTGTTTGTTTCCGTGTTCGATCCTTTTGTTGTTGCTATCGACTTATCAAATGAGACCACCGAGCCTCTGAATCCCGTTTTTGTTGCTTTGTTGATACTCGTTTGCACTAGGCTTACCATTACACTTTGCTGGTGTTCCTTTTTGTGTGTGTGGTTTGTCTGGCTATTGATATTTCTAGCACATATGCTACTGATAAAAAATCCTACTCTATAACAACTATCCTGAACGATAATGAGGTTAACCCTCAAACTTTGAACAAACCCTTTTTGGATTCCTCTGAGGTGAACCCTCAAATTTGCCTTGAGACTCACAGTCTCTTTTCTACTGATGCGGAGATCTAGAAATGCATAAAAACTACTGAACTTATTACTCACTTGGTGTGGGTTTTGATTTATTTCCTTCAGTTTTCTGGGTTTTGGAGCTCTAGAACTGCTTTGGATGGAAATACTGAAGATCAAATTCAGGAAAGTGTACTCAGGAGCAAAGAAAGACTATTACCAAAAAGGAACCAACATCATCTGAACAAAATTTGGAGATCAAACTCCACGAACAAATGGCCTCTGAACAAACTACCTTTGCTTTTTGATTGTTTGAAAAATAAGAGATTCCCTCTTGTTGTTTCCTTTCAAACTGCTTCAGCAATAGTGATCAAGTGTACATGTAAAATCCGAATCCGAACTGTGTATATTCTGACTTGGAACTTAAGTGACCTGTACTCAGTTTTCTCTAGTGAGAATTTTGTTTCTATGATTTTTTTTTACAAGTACAGGAACTGGTTTATTTACCTTTACATAAACAAGAGCAATCTTTGCAATAAAGAATGGAGAAAGTGTATTTATTACTATACTAACAACTATCCTCTGAACAACCTTCCTTGAAAACGAATCTCTGTGAGAATGGGAATTTGGCATGACCTGCTCCTTAGGAACTTAAAGTCCATTGCCTCTAGGCCTTTTCGCTGGACTAAATGTTGTCTTAAGCATGCCAAACTACAAATTATAACCACTGAACAAAATAGAGGAAACAAACGTAAACTTTTAAGATCTCTCAAGATCATTGCTCGGATAATCTACCATGAACCACAATGCCCTATAGTCGGGGAAAGACACCAAAACCATGATGAGAAATCACCTGAATGCATAAATTTTTGGAATTTACAGACTACTAAACACTACAACATTATTACCAAAACCCTTCTGAAGTCCCCTAAATGTCTTATGATATGGGGCAAAATCAATATGAGTTTTTTATGAAGATCACAACTTGAAATTGCCGAGGAATTGGGAAGAAAACCTTTTGGTTGGATGTTGAATCATTTTGCAAAATTGAACGTATTCAATTAATTGCACTCTTTGAAACAAGAACAAACAAAGAACCAAGTGAAAAAAGATTGGAGAAAAGCGGGATTTGACCAATTCTTCTGTGTCCCGGCTACAGATTTCTCGGGTGACATATGTGTAATGTGGAAGACCTACCAACTTACAAATGAAATCCTAGAATATGACCAAATTGATACTAGATTCATTAGTATCAAGTACACCAACCTACTCACGAACAAAAAACTTATGATAATCCTTACTTACGCCCCACCAAATGAGTCTGCAAAAAATGTGTTCTGGAACGAATTTATCTCCTACATAAAAAATTGTTCTCTTCCGTGTATTATTATGGGAGATCTGAACGAAATTCAAAACCCTTTTGAAAAATTAGGCGGGAATACACCGCCTTTATCAAAATTTGCAAGACTACGTCATTTTAAAAATGAATGAGAACTCTTGGATACTCCTATCTAGGGTAACGCCTATACCTGGCGAAAGAACAACACATAAATAGAAAACATCCATGAAAAACTGGATAGGGTTCTTATCCATCACCAAATCCTTTAATGGTTTCCTGATATCTGTACTAAGCATTATGCTTTTTCCAGCTCAGACCATTGTCCAATCTCCATCGAGCTAGACTCAGCTGTGCCTTTTAAAAACCAGCCGTTTAAATTTGAAAAAAATTGGATGACTAGGAAGGATTTCAGAAACGTGGTAAAACAAGCATGGAGAACAAACTACCATAGATCTAGATTGTACAATCTGGTATCCAAAACAAAACTACTCAAAAAATATGCTAAGAGCTGGAATAAAAGTATCTTTGGAAATGTCTTCACACAATTACAAACTATAGAAAAACAACTTTCTGAAATCCAAACTGAGATCTGTAATCACCCTACAAATGACCTCATTAAAAAATAAACTAGAATCATAGAAAAAAAGGAAAAACTTCTGTGTTTCCAGAAAATTTATTGGAACCAAAGAGCTAAGGTAAAACACGTCAAATATAATGACACGAATGCCAACTATTTTCATAAAATAGCAAGTGGAAAAAGAAACAGAAAAATTATAAAAGAAATCAAAACCCAAGAAGGAACAAGCATCACTGGTGAAGAAAACATCAGAAATGAAATCAGAAATGATTTCATAAAAAGATTCAGAAGTGAGGATATGAACCAACAACTATTCCAGGAAAATCTTGAATTAATCCAGCCTGAAATCTCTACAGAGGATAATCTGGAATTAATAAAAAACGTATCCAACGAAGAAATTAAAAAATCGGTCTTTAACATTGGCTCAGATAAATCTCCGGGGCCGGATGGCATGACAGCATAATTTTACCAAAAATATTGGGACATCGTAGGCCCCTCTGTTATCCAAGCAGTTAAAAGTTTTTTTCTATCTGGAAAACTGCTTAAACAAATAAATCATACATTCATATCCTTAATCTCAAAATGTGACAATCCAAACTCTATAAATCACTATAGACCCATAAGTCTGTGCTCTACTATTTATAAGATCATCTCGAAGATTATAACAACTAGACTCAAACGAACCATGAAAAAATTGATACACCCCCTTCAGGGTGCCTTTGTTGCTAATAGAGCCATTCAAGACAATATCTTGATTGTACATGAAATCTTTCATTCTCTTAAATCAAAAAAAGGAACTGAAGGCTTTATTGCCTTAAAACTAGACATGGAAAAAACTTATGATAGAATCGAATGAGATTTTATTATAAAAATTATGTAAAAGTATGGATTCCATGAGAAATTTATCAAGTGGATAAAAGAATGCATCACTACGGTATCCTTCTCGGTACTTGTTAATAATGGACCCATAGAAATATTCAAACCTTCAAGAGGACTTCGACATGGAGACCCCTTTCGCCCTTCTTGTTTATTTTAGGATCTGAAATCCTTGCTAGAAAACTCCAAAAAGCCTCAGATAGAACTCGAAATCCCCTAGGATTTCAAATCAATCAACAAGGAACACGAATCCCGTTTCTGGCCTTTGCGGATGACATTATGATATTCTCAAAAGCTAAACAGGAAAACTATAAAGAAATCAAAGATATTATTGATGACTACTGCAAGATCTCAGGACAAAAAGTAAATTTCCATAAATCGGCCTTTCAAGTTACCAATAAGGTAACCAACCAAAAGAAACTAGCCCTACAAGGTATTCTCACAATCACAAACATGATTTCTCTCAAAAAATATCTGGGCTGTCTTATCATTAATGGTAGAGTTAACTCAAATACCTTTGCTGACCTTTTAGTTAACACCCAACAACAATTATCTAAATGGAAAGCAAATTCTCTTTCCCAAGCAGGTAGAACAATACTAATAAAAACCAATCTGGCTTCAAGACCAAATTATCTTATGCAAAGCTTCATGTTACCTACACACACACAATGAACTTGATAAACTAAACATTTTTTTTTTGGAACAAAGACAACTCCTATAAACCTCTTATAGGTTGGGAAACAAATTATAAACCAACTCATCAAGGAGGTCTTGGTTTATAAGAAGCTAAAGACATGAACAAAGCCATTCAATTCAAATTACTATGGAAAATTCTAGCCGAACCAAATAACTTCTGGATTAGAGTTATTACGGATAAATACCTAAAAACAAACCATATGGTTCATTACGAGAAAAAACGAAATTGCTCCTGGCAATGGTCCAAAATGATTGAACTTATGCATGAGTTCAAATCTGGACTAATTTGACAAGTAGGGAATGAAAAAACTATCAAATTCTGGACGGATAACTGGATCCTGAACACCCCCTTATGTGATAACATAAACTCAAAGTCAATCCTGAATAAGGATGTCCTGGTAGCTGACTTTATGCTGCCAAATAAAACCTGGAATAAGAAATTACTTGAACAATACTTACCAAATGGTTTAACCAAAAAATTAACCTCGATCCTAATTCCCTTAAATGAGATCCATGATAGAATGTATTGGAAAACTAGCAAAAACAGCTGGTTTTCTACAAATTCTGCTATGAACTAATTAACAAAAACAAGAATTACACTGCCTATGATTCATCTTGGATCTGGAAAATGGACACATATCTCAAAGTTAAAAACTTTGTTTGGAAAATAATGAAAAACGAAATCCCAACAAAAGCTAGATTAGCAGAAAAGGGCGTTGCAACTCCACCAGGTTGTATACGCTGCAATGCTCAGTTGGGAGATTTGAATCACCTCCTCTTCCAATGCAAGCATACCTTAAAAACAATTGAAAAATTAAATCATGACACCTTTGGCATAATCACATCCTTAAACATAAGAAGCAAAAAAATTCATGAAATCATTGAAGAAATTCGATAAAAAACTGATAGACCACAATTTTCAGAATTAATGGTCTCTTGGTGGAGGATTTGGTTCTATAGAAACCAACAAAGCTTTGGTAGAACAAATGATGATGTCGAACCCATTAAGGATGTACCTATTTACATTAAGAAACAAATTGAAAACCTGGAATAAAACGAAAAACTGGAATCATGACTGTCTTTCCGAAGACAATCAAAAAGCTTATAAAACGAACATTGTAAGACGATCAATAAAGAAATGAAAAAAGCCTTTGGATAACATAATTAAAATCAACACAGATGGATCCACCAAAACCAATGGTGAATCTAGTTTTGGCTACATTTTCAGGAACAACACAGGAAAACCACTTTTCCTTTATGGGGATAAATGCGGTATTTCAACCCCGCTTAAAACAGAAACACTAGCAGTTAGAAATGCTCTGGTAACGGCTTATAAATTATGCATTACCAACATTCACCTTGAATTTGACAACCTTACCATCATGAATGTCCTTAACCAAATCCGGCACTGCCCACGGGATATTGAAATGCTAATTTCTGATATCCTATGCATTTTACAACTGTTTTCTTCAGTGCAGATTTCTCACGTCTTCCGAGAAACCAACGTTGTGGCCGATTTCATCGCGAAGAAGGTTCATCAAGTTCCCTTGGAAGACTTTAGAGATTGTCTAGAATTTGTAATTCTCATCCGTAAGGATGCTATAGATTGAGAAACCGACTCGTCTGTGGTTTCTAATCTAATTTTTACCTTATTAAAAAAAAAACAGACATGTTAATTATTTGAATTAAACAAATATAAATATTTCTTGAGAAGAGATTAATAGTTGGAAGATGCTAATGAAACGGAGGAAATTCCTCCTTATATTAGGCAGTTTCTATTCGCACTACAATTTTTACATTTTCGCACTACAAAAGGCTACGCCAAATACGTGCGAAGAAGGCTAAAAAGGGGGGAATACATATAAATTAAAAAAAAAAGGAATAAAGGAGCTACGCCAGATTTTGGCGTACGCCAGAATCTGGCGTAGATGCTTTGTAGGTACTTGGGCTCGTTTTGGAAATTGGGCTTCTGCGCCAGAATCTGGCGTACGCAAGATTCTGGCGCAGCAAAAACAATATAAAAAAATTTTGCCCCATAATCATGTAGAAAATTTCAATACGAGTCCGTACATATAAAATTCGTCCAAAACGGACATCGTTTGCCCCTCCAAAAGCCCAAAATACGATGGTTGTCCCCATGGTCCCATTTGGGCCTATTTTGGCCCAATTTCTCGTATTTCAGGTTTTCACCCGTTTTTTCTATAATCCTTCCTATTGAGCATATTAGAAGGATTATAGAAGAAATGAGTGAAAAACTGAAATACGAGAAATTGGGCCCAAATAGACCTAGTAGTAATGATTATAGAAGAAATATGTGAAAAACTGAAAAAACTTCTTATTAAGCCCAAATAGGCCCAATAGGAAGGATTATAGAAGAAATTGGTGAAAAACTAAAATACGAGAAATTGGGCCCAAATAGGCCCAATAGGAGGATTGTAAAAGAAACGGATGAAAAACTGAATAAAAAAAATGAAAATTTAGGCCCAAATAGGCCCAATAAGAAGGATTATTGAAGAAACGGGTGAAATACGAGAAATTGGGCTCAAATATGCCCTGTTTATAATTATATTTCATATAGTTATACTTATATGCTATAGTATTTCATTATATTTCATATAGTTACACTTATATACGGAAATATTTTATTAAATTTCATATAGTTACACTTATGTATTATAGTATTTCATTATATTTCATATAGTTACACTTATATAATATAGTATTTCATTAAATCTAGTATACTTAGACTTATATCCCATAGTATTTCATTAAATTTCATATAGTTACACTTATATACTATAGTATTTCATTAAATCTAGTACACTTAGACTTATATACTATAGTATTTTATTAAATTTCATATAGTTATACTTATATACTATAGTATTTCATTAAATCAAGTATACTTAGACTTATATACCATAGTATATCATATAATTTCATATAGTTACACTTATGTACTATAGTATTTTATTAAATCTAGTATACTTAGACTTATATAATATGGTATTCTATTAAATTTCATATAGTTACACTTATGTACTATAGTATTTCATTAAATCTAGTATACTTAGACTTATATACTATAGTATTCTATTAAATTTCATATAGTTATACTTATATACTATAATAATTCATTAAATCTAGTATACTTAGACTTATACCCTATAGTATTTCATTAAATCTCATATAGTTACACTTATATACTATAGTAATTCATTAAATCTAGTATACTTAGACTTATATACTATAGTATTCTATTAAATCTCATATAGTTACACTTATATACAATAGTATTTCATTAAATCAAGTATACTTAGACTTATATACCATAGTATATCATTAAATTTCATATAGTTACACTTATGTACTATAGTATTTCATTAAATCTAGTATACTTAGACTTATATACTATAGTATTCTATTAAATCTCATATAGTTACACTTATATACTATAGTATTTCATTAAATCTAGTATACTTAGACTTATATACTATAGTATTCTATTAAATCTCATATAGTTACACTTATATACTATAATATTTCATTAAATCTAGTATATACTTAGACTTATACCCCATAGTATTTCATTATATTTCATATAGTTACACTTATATACTATAGTATTTCATTAAATCTAGTATACTTAGACTTATACACCATAGTATTTCATTAAATTTCATATAGTTACATTTATGTACTATAGTATTTCATTAAATCTAGTATACTTAGACTTATATACTATAGTATTCTATTAAATTTCATATAGTTACACTTATGTACTATAGTATTTCATTAAATCTAGTATACTTAGACTTATATACTATAGTATTCTATTAAATCTCATATACTTAGACTTATATACTATAGTATTCTATTAAATCTCATATAGTTACACTTATATACTATAGTTTTTCATTAAATCTAGTATACTTAGACTTATATACTATAGTATTCTATTAAATCTCATATAGTTATACTTATATACTATAGTATTTCATTAAATCTAGTATACTTAGACTTATACCCCATAGTATTATATTATATTTCATATAGTTACACTTATATACTATAGTATTTCATTAAATCTAGTATACTTAGACTTATACACCATAGTATTTCATTAAATTTCATATAGTTACACTTATATATACTATAGTATTTCATTAAATCTAGTATACTTAGACTTATATAATATAGTATTCTATTAAATTTCATATAGTTACACTTATGTACTATAGTATTTCATTAAATCTAGTATACTTAGACTTATATACTATAGTATTCTATTAAATCTCATATAGTTACACTTATATACTATAGTATTTCATTAAATCTAGTATACTTAGACTTATATACTATAGTATTCTATTAAATCTCATATAGTTACACTTATATACTATAGTATTTCATTAAATCTAGTATACTTAGACTTATATACTATAGTATTCTATTAAATTTCATATAGTTACACTTATATACTATAATATTTCATTAAATCTAGTATACTTAGACTTATACCCCATAGTATTTTATTAAATTTCATATAGTTACACTTATGTACTATAGTATTTCATTATATTTCATATAGTTACACTTATATACTATAGTATTTCATTAAATCTAGATTTAATGAAATACTATAGTACATAAGTGTAACTATATGAAATTTAATAGAATACTATAGTATATAAGTCTAAGGGTTTGTTTGGATCCCGCAAATAATACATTATCTTGCATTAAATTGATGTTAATACAATTTAATATAAGGTAATGCATTTTAATGCATTCTGGTGAGGAATCCAAACAGACCCTAAGTATACTAGATTTAATGAAATACTATAGTACATAAGTGTAACTATATGAAATTTAATGAAATACTATAGTATATAAGCGTAACTATATGAAATATAATGAAATACTAAAGCATATAAGTGTAACTATATGAAATATAATTAAAACTGGACATATTTGAGCCCAATTTTTCGTATTTCACCCGTTTCTTCAATAATCCTTCTTATTGGGCCTAATTTTTCATTTTTTTTTCTTCCAGTTTTTTATCCGTTTCTTCTACAACCCTTCCTATTGGGCCTATTTGGGCCAAATTTCTCGTATTTTAGTTGTTCACCCGTTTCTTCTATAATCCTTCCTATTGGGCCTATTTGGGCCCAATTTTTCGTTTTTTCAGTTTTTCACCTGTTTCTTCTACAATCATTACTACTGGGCCTATTTAGGCCCAATTTCTCGTATTTCAGTTTTTCACCCATTTCTTTTATAATCCTTCCAATATGCTCAATATGAAAGATTATAGAAAAAATGGGTGAAAACCTGAAATACGAGAAATTGGGCCAAAATAGGCCCAAATAGGACCATGAGGACAGCCATCGTATTTTGGGCTTTTGGAGGGGCAAACGATGTCCGTTTTGGACGAATTTTATATCTTCGGACTCGTATTGAAATTCTCTACATGATTATGGGGCAGACATTTTTTTTTACTGCGCCAGAATCTTGCGTACGCCAGATTCTGGCGCAGAAGCCCAATTTCCAAAACGAGCCCAAGTCCCTACAAAGCATCTACGCCAAATTATGGCGCACGCCAAAATCTGGCGTAGCTCATTTAATTTTTTTTTTTTAAAATTTATACGTATATCTACGTTTTTGGCCTTCTTCGCACATATTTGACGTACGCCAATATTTAGCGTAGCCTTTTGTAGTGTAAAAAGGCCAAAAACGTAGTACGAATAGTAGGATCGTTATATTACCAACTGGACCAACATTTTTCACCTCGGCCCAACCCGAGGCCGGTTTTGATTAGGTGAAATCAATTAAATTAAATCCATTCCGATGTTGAGTTAAAAACGATTGACGAACCAAACAGGCAGAAACGGAGAGAATTCGAGAACCATCGTCCGCGGGTTCAGTTTCCAAGCCCTTATCGTCTCTTCAACCTCTATCACGTTTTTCGTCTCTTTGCTTCTCAATCATAAGCCTCTATCGGAATTTCAATAAAAACCTTCCTGTGGAAGCTCCGAAATCCCTCGATCAGAGTTTTAATGGCGACGGATCTCGAGAAGAAGGCTAAGGAAGCATTCATCGACGACCACTTCGAGCTCGCCGTCGATCTCTACTCCCAGGCCATTGATTTGAACCCTAATCACGCTGAGCTCTTCGCAGATCGTGCTCAGGCCAACATAAAGCTTCAAAATTTCACTGGTTAACTCCTCTGTCCATCTGTCTATTGTGTAGATTTTGATTTCTTCATGCCCTAATTCTGCTAGTATTTTTTGGGTTAATTCTGCATCGGAGTATAAGCTCCCGATTTAATGCCCGCTTGATGATCCGTGTACTGTTTCCGCGCATTGACTGAGGGAAGCTGCCGAACTTCTGTTTGGTACTTGTGAATGAGAGAATGAGTAAGGTGGCGGGTTTATGGCTATGGATTCTGTCTTCAACCTTCTGCGTGCTGTTTTAGGCCGGCATCTGTAGTTTTTCTTCTTGTTTATCTGTAAAGCTTTTCCCTTTTCTCCGCGTAGACTTCTATAGGATATCAGTGGTCTGCAATCTCGTGTGGGTCTTACTGAAAATGGTCTAACAACTATCTTTTGACATAGATATCTTCAATTTCCTGAACTGTATGCATGGAACTCTATAGCTGTAATTAACGTGTGTAGCAAGAACATCAAACAAGGAGTTAGTGTTTCATTAAACTGATTCTGGGTAAATTACAAAATTGGGTTATGAATCGTGGCTTCTTTTTGAAATACTGCCTGGAAGTTTAGTTTAGAGTCTTTAGACTCATGTATGGTTTTTTCTTTCTTTTCTTTTCCTCTTTTGCTATTGCTATTGGTGTTGGTTGTTGTCTTTTTATTTCTTTACTCTTTCTGAACTGATTTTTTATTTTTACTTTTTTTTGCAATAGTTACTTCTACAGTTTGTCTTTGTCTTTGAAAATATTATATTTTACAAATGATCTGTGCATAATGCCATAGATGACTAGATGTACTTGACATTCTGTCCTGCATTGCAGAGGCCGTTGCTGATGCAAACAGAGCAATTGAGCTAGACCCTTCAATGGCCAAAGCTTATCTGCGGAAGGGGTTTGTTCCTGACCTCGTCTCCATTTTCTCTCTTGTGGCATCATGAAGACTCTTCACACCGTGACACACATAGTGCTGTGCTTAAAAATGAATTCTTTTGAGTATTTATTTATGACCTTTGCTTCCCTATCTCTAGTTCCTTTGTAAACATCCTCCTAGATTGGAAGTCAACCCCAAAAAGACAATAGAGAAAGAAATAAACAAAAAAAAGTAAACCACTGATGACGGTTTTCATGAGTTCTTTTTTGTTGTCTTTTTTATAGTCATCAATCTTATATGTTCCTGTATGTCAATCATGACTTAGTTTCCATGTTTATAATTCTATTCTATATATTTTAATGAGAACTAAAGTGCAGTCCATGAACAACTATATACTGTGGGAAAAAAAACATGCAATGTTCTGTGATATTTCATGTACATAACATACTAATGAAAAATATTACTTTTTGTGGATTATTATTGTGCTCAACTGCTTCTTGTTACCTTGAGTAATATGAGAATGATTTCCAATATACTTACAATTACAATGTTGTTCCTTTCATACAGTACAGCATGCTTGAAACTTGAAGAATATCAAACTGCCAAGATAGCCTTTCAAGCAGGGGCTTCTCTAGCATCTGGAGATACGAGATTCACAAATTTCATTCGAGAGTGTGATGAACGCATTGCCGGTATAAGCTTTTTTGCTTACCTCTGTCAATCCTACATGTTTATCACAGTGAAAAAAGCCGTAGGGTTGGTGTACCTTTTTTTGGTAGTGCTAATAGACTTTCTATAATAGAGGCTTGTATAGCAGTATTGTCACTTTGCTCCTCATCTTTGTAAATGATAAGTTTATCCTCGAGAGATCTCACCTTCGTTGCTGTTTTGTTATCTCATATCCGGCTAGTGACCACTATGTTTTTTTCTGATGGATTATATATCTTTATCTATTTGATAATTTTTTTATGGATAACCTGTGGTTAAGCAATCTTGTGGCTCATTTTGTCTGCTAAGTTCTAGTTGCGTAGGTAAATAGCTGGAGTGATTAATTTTATTATAGTCATTAGCTGGTTGAGTGAAATTCAAAAAGCCAACCCACTCATTTTTCTCCCTGCTGTGTTTTTCAATTAGAATAATCACAATGTTTCTTGTATCAAAAAGAGCACGTGACTATTTAATCATTCTGATGACAATTTTCCACTTTTATCCAGAGGAAACTGGTACCTTGCCCCCAACATCAGCTGAAAAAGTTCCAACAAGCAGTGTTCCTGCATCTCCGGCAAATGATGCTCCATTGCTTAATAGTCTTTCTAGCTCAGTTATCACTGCAGCATCTGCAAAGCCAAAGTTCAGGTATTTACTATCTTTCTATGACCTATATATTTGTTTATGAATGGTCTGAATTAACACTGTCTATATTGATGGTGTTATCTTGTTCTCTCTTTTATGTTAACTAGTGATAGAGGGTTCAACAACTAAGTGAAGTTTTAATTCGTGGTTTGTTATAATACTATATAGGACTCTGTTTAGCTGATAAGTCTTGTTTTGCAGGCATGAATTCTATCAGAAACCCGAGGAAGTAGTGGTTACAATATTTGCAAAGAGCATACCAGCCAAAAATGTTTCAGTTGACTATGGTGAACAAATAGTGCGTCCCAACCATTGGTCATGATTCTATCATGATGTACTAATTGCTTAATGATCCACTGATAGCTTTCTTGTTTTCTTTGCAGCTAAGTGTTACAGTTGACGTTCCTGGGGAGGAACCATATCATTTTCAACCCCGCTTGTTTGGGAAGGTATGTGTTTGACATTGAGGTTTAATTATCTTCCTGATATTATAGGTGCCTTCGGTCCATAGTTTGTAGCTCATACACAATTACGAGTATAGTTATTCTTGACAGCTTCAACTTGTACAAGTGACTTGCATGCTTATATATTCTAATCTTTGCTCTCTTTCTACAAGGAATTCGTGATCTTGATACCCTTTATCTTGTATGCCCTGATATCTTTGTTGCCAGTCGCAATAGCATTTTTTCCCCTTGCTCTCATAGGACCTCAGGATAGGAGTCTAAATACTTTGTAAATTCATTGTTCAAGGAATGTATATTTGTCAAGCCAGATTGTTTCTCTATTTTCCTTTTTGTCAAGCCAGATTAGTTTGATACCATAACCTACCTTTTTGATGCTCAACAGATAATACCTGCCAGATGCAGGTATCAAGTCTTGTCTACCAAAGTTGAAATCCGACTAGCAAAAGCTGAAGCAATAAACTGGACATCTCTTGAGTTCAGTAAGGAAGCATCTATTCCACAGAAAATAAATGTGCCAGCAGGTTTGTAAATCCATGTTCGTGGATGGATAAACTTTTCAACTCTCCCTAAGTATAGTTCTCTTGGGGGATTTCTTTTGCCTACTTTGTCTCTCTTCAACAGTGTTGTTGTACCATTATGCTAGTGAGCTGGTTGCTTTATCTCTAGTCTTGTTGGCGTGGGTCTCGCTGACAAGGAATTTTCATCAACTTTTTTTGACAAAGGGAAAATAGATGCTTCTCCTTTTGTGCCTGTACTTGCTTCTTTAGCTGTTTTCTCTTTCTAACCATCAAACAACTGAATGCTGCAGCCGTCAGTAGGCCAACATACCCCTCTTCTAAAAGCAAGGCAGTTGATTGGGATAAACTGGAAGCTGAAGTAAAGAAAGAGGTACACAGTTGTTAAGAGATGTACAATTGTTGGTGTTTTGCAATTTTTTTAATGTCAAAAACTTATTTATGCTACACCAACTCAACAGGAGAAAGAAGAAAAACTTGATGGTGATGCAGCCCTTAATAAGTTTTTCCAGGAGATTTATCGTGATGCTGATGAGGATACCAGAAGAGCCATGAGCAAATCTTTCGTAAGCTTCTTCCCCATGTTTCTTTATCGGTTGAAGTTCCATTTGGTGATTAAATTGTCAAGCAAGTCAGGATGGTCAGGATTAGGACGGGGAATAGCATCCTGGTGCAGTTGGGTTATGGGTTTTGTTAGTTTAGTTAACTGATCTAGAAGTAATAAAATACTCCGTATTTGTCAGTGGTCGTGGTCTTTGTAGTCTTTAATCTGGGTCTGGTTTATATTAGGTTGGATTTTGAGTTTATCGGATCTAGGTTTTACTAGGGTTTTGGTTGGAAATTTTTAGATCCGAACCTTATAATTCTTGGGTTTGGGTTGCTTTTTGGGTTAAATCTTGTTTGGACAGTACAGTAGTATTGATAAATTTTCTCATGGTTTGCTTTGTAGGTGGAATCGAGTGGGACAGTGCTTTCAACAAACTGGAAGGAAGTGGGTTCAAAGAAGATCGAGGGTACTCCTCCAGACGGTATGCAGCTGAAGAAATGGGAATACTGAAAACCTGTTGTCGTTTCTCTTAATATCATCATCTCGTTTGCTGTTTTTCTTGTCGTAGTTTGCCTGTTATGTCAAGGATTTGATTTTGAGGTTAACTGTTAACTTTAAACTGGTCCAAGTCTTGTTTATATGTACAACCATTTCTACTCTGAGATGATATGAGCAACAGCCAATGTTTTTTTCCCCAAATGGAATGGTATGCTGCTATTTTCGCAGGATTGTGTTTTGTTGTCTGAGTGATGTACTTTGTAGCTCCTTTGCTTGTTTTCAATCCGATTGAGATCTTTTTATGCATTTTGGTGATTTTTTTCCCCGATTACTTAACCTGATAACATTCCAAACTGACTTGACACTAGTTGCAATAGCCTCACTGGAGAATGATTAACCCAGACTTTCTGTTATACTGCTCTGGTCAACAACCCAAATCTTTTTTTCTTTGGCAGATCAACAACCTAACTCTCATCTAATTATAAAGGGTTCTTCAACAAAACCTAAACATTTACTGTATGCTATCTAAAATACTAAATTGGAAAATCCCTTAAATCCATATATCAAATCAGGTTTTGTTCAGACAAGTCTAGCCATTGTCCTCTACTCGTTTTGTAGAACTTGCAATTTCGAATGAAAATACAGCCAGAGGGTAGTAAGCGAGTAGGCAACTATGGATCCTTGTCATGAGAAAACACACCCACCCCTTTTGGTGCTCCTGGGCTTCAATTGTAGATGTAAGCAGAATGGACACCAAAAATTCAAACACAACTGCTGATGGAGTTCTAATCTTCTCAGTTAAACAAATCCAAACACAATTACTTTAATTCAGACAGCAAGGTTTATGTCACTTACAAGCTCTCACGCGAAAACATACCAGCTAATGCATCTTAAGAAAGCAATCCTAGAAATTACACAACAGATGAAGAATAACCTGCAGAAATTGGACTGTTGAAAATTATTCACTAGCACTACCCATAGCCATCAAAAACTCTCCTTCACACACTACGTCGCTTCCAACATACGCTTTGCCTTCCATCTTTGCTATTCCAAAGCGTTTTTGCAGCTTAACCAATGTCATTCTCATTACCAAGGTGTCCCCAGCGATCACCGGCTTCCTGAATCTTACTTTGTCGATTCCTGCAAAGAAGAAGTTATTACGAGAACCTCCAACTTCTGGTTGCAACATGACTATACCCCCAACCTGAGCCATTGCCTGAAAGTGCATGCAGCTGATGTTATGTATTGAAGATGAAAAGAAAGAACAGAGTAAGAAAATACTTGGATAAATTAACCAAGCTAAGCATGCATGTCAACTAACTTTCAGATAAGTCAATGTCCCATATAACAACAACGCGAAGTAAGTAGTTCCAACTAGGTTCTAACAATCTTTGGAAAACTTTTGAATCTTGCATAGCCCTAAGCAACTGGAGATGAGACACAATCAAAGGTGAACAAGGCAAAGGTGGAAATTCTAAGGGAAACTAGAGTAAAAGCTCACAAATGTATCAAAGTTAGTAAATGTCTGTACATTGCTTGTGATCAGGATGGGAGTTTGCAAATGATTACAGCAGTGCTCCCAATTGCAGATCAGGTTATAGGGAGATAAAGATCAGTGTAATCCCAAATAATAGTTTCCTATTAGGAAGATGATATAGATCAATGAGGTAGAGGTTGGTCAGTTTTATCATAAAAGAAACAGGGCCCCAGATTGCAAATCCCTAGATTATTGCTTATTAGAGGGTGATTCCCTTGTACACCCAATTGAGATGCACATAGAGAATCAGTAAGCAAGATGGCAAAAAATCTGCCATGCACACATAAGTTCAGACCCTGATTTTTGATAAATATACTTGTGCGGCTATCATGGTCTTTGAGAGCGGGTGAGAAAGAAAAACAAGCTACACAGGAGGTGCTCAACGTGACAGGATAAGTGCCAGTCATGAACTTGGGTGTTCCTCAACATTGAGGCAACCTTGTGCAGAAAAATCACTAAGCTTACGAAGATGGGCCTCAAGAGTTCTTTTTACTGCAGCCAGATTGGAACTTGTAAAGTCAGAGGTTTAAGGTATGCAGCAAGCACATTTGACCCAAACTATGCTACATTGCTTACTTCCTTAAAGCCATAATCCAACAGACAAATGTTTGCGCAAAATTCATAAATCGACTAACAAGTTTATTGTTTCAGAAAAAACCCGAAATTGATAGAAAAACTGCAATAGAAAAGAAAGGGAGGAATTGGATCATTCAACCTCAAGAATCAGTACCTACTTGCTGCTAAAATATCAAATCAGCATGGGCAATCAATCATAGGAAACGGCTCAAGATGAGTTATCATAGTATTAGTACATTGTAATAACTGCACTAGCTCCAGCACGTGTGATGATATACTCTATAAAAAGCACTAAACCAGGTAAAGCATGCACAACACACTAGATTGGCAGACTAAATCAACTATTAAGACCTAGACAGTACATTAGCTTCATCCAAATAAAAGACGATGAAATAGAGAATTTCATAATAAAATTGGTTCATACCTCGATCATGAGAACACCGGGCATAATAGGCCGCTCAGGAAAATGTCCAGGGAAAAAGTTGTCATTTATAGTGACATTTTTTATAGCAACAGCCGAAACTCCAGGAGTGTACTCAATCACTCTATCCACTAGCAGGAATGGAAATCTAGAAAACCAAACAAACAGACAAACGAACGCAAATTAACAAAGGAATTGCCAAGATGTCACAATCGCAAAAGAACTGTTGCTTAGGAATCTGCTGTAGCAAATCCGAAAACACTAACCGGTGGGGCAAAATCTCGCGGATCTGATTAATGTCCATAACAGTTGGATACGCTGGAAACCCTAGAAAAAATCAAAGCCAAAATTCAACAAAAAAAGGAAATTAATTCGGAACTCCACATTGCTGTGCGACAGATAGAGAGAGATGAGAGCAAAAGCGAGAATAAATTTACTCTTTTCGATCGGAACTTGATCGGCGCTGTCCGTGACGTCGGCGGAAGAACGGGCAACGAAGGGAGATTGAGTGTGAGTGGAAGGAGAAGACAGTGAGAGAGGACCGGCATTGCGGGGGTGGGATGAGGATGGGAAGAAGGCTGAGTGGTGTGCCTTGTGATGAGTGGAGGAGGAGGAGGAGGAGAAAGAGGTGAGCGAGGAGGAGAGAGATGGAGAGCAAGCTGCGGACGCCATGGGAGAGGAGTGAACTGAGTTTGGTTAGCGGAGTCTCCAATGTCTTTCTGAGTTGAAAGAAGGCACAAGTAGAAGTAGTGGTTCAACTCCCAAAAATGCAACCTTTATACAAGGTAGAAGGAGGTTGATACTTTTTTTTTTTTTTTTTTTTAAGTAAGAATTAGACTGAAAATCATAGAAGAAGCGGTTTCTTACTCTATAGCATTCTTTCGGATGAGAATTACAAATTCTAAACTAGTTCGAATATCTTCCAAGGAACTAAGTTGGACCTCCTTAGCGATGAAGTCGGTCACCACGTTTGTTTCCCGAAAGACATGAGAAATCTGCATTGAAGAGAAAAGTTATAAAACACATATCAGAAATAATCATTTCAATATCCCATGGACAATGCCAGATTTGGTTTAGGACATTCACAACGGTCAGGTTATCGCATTCAAGCTGTATGTCGGTAATGCCTAATTCATAGACCTTTACCAGGACATTTCTTACCGCAAGCATTTCCGTTTTTAATGGGGTGGAGGTACACATTTATCCCCGAAGATAAAAGTAGGTTCACCTTTGTTGTTCTGGAAAATGTAGCCAAAACTAGATTCACCATTCGTTTTTGTTGATCCATCAGTATTGATTTTAATAATTTTATCTGGAGGTTTTTTCCATTTTTTCATTGGTCGTCTGAAGTTATTTATTCTATGAGGTTTAGGTCTGTCATCTGCTAGGCATTCAGGATTCCAGGTTTTCGTCTTATTTCAGTTCTCAATTTGTTGTTTGATATAACTCGAAACATCCTTGATGTGGTTGACATCATTATTTGGGCTTCCAAATCTTTGTTGGTTTTTATAGAACCAGATTCCCCACCAAGAAACCGGTAATTCTATAAACTACAAGCGATCGGTTTTTTGTCAAATTTATCAATGATTTCATTGATTAGGGTCAGTTACCGAAAACCACCCATTCGATAGGCCGTATTGCCCAAAACCATCCCTTTAATTCGATATTACCGAAAACCACCCATATATCACATGTCGTTAAACACTCGCCACCCACCATTGACTTCCGTTTAATCCGGGCCCACAACCCTATTTTTCTGGTTTCTTTTTAAAGGTAAAATAGAATAAATTTTAAAATAAAAAAAGAAAATCAAATTAAACCATCTTCTCGATTGTTTCGCCAGAGATTTCAAGAGCGAGTAAGATGCTCTTGGCTATGGCGATCGATAAGTTCTCCTCAAAAAAGTAAAATTAAAAAAGGCTAATTTTTTAGAAACATAATCATCGTCTCTCATTGCTGGATGGATTCCTCTTTAAAAACCATCTTCATGAGCGTTGCAGATTTGTTCATGGCTCCTCACTGACAAACGAGCCAGAGACCTCATACCACACCACAAAAACCTATCTCCAATTGAAATTCGATCCGATTCAAGAAGAATCATTTCTTCACGTTTCAGATTTCGCTTTCCATCATCGGAACCCTATGAAATTCCCAATCAGCCTCCATTGAAGCCGAGTAAGGTGGTCAAGAAACCCTAAACAAAAGGTTGGGAAGCCATTGTTTTCAATTTCTTACTCCAATTCATCGGGATCCTCCGCCATAGATATCCAGATTCGAGGGAGAAATTGTTCGCCACCTCCTCTTTAGCGAAGATCGACTGAGCGACATACCCTATTTTTTGATGGAGGGATTTGGGAGGAAGGTGAATAGTGATTTTGGGGAAGACACTTAATATGGGTTTTAATTTAGGATGCATTGGAGAAGAAGAGGGTTTTTTAATTTTTTTCCATTTTACCTTTAAAAAGAAACCAGAAAAATAGGGTTGTGGGCCCGGATCAAACGGATTTTAAACGAAAGTCAATGGTGGGTGGCGAGTGTTTAACGACATGTGATATATGGGTGGTTTTCGGTAATATTGAATTAAAGGGGTGGTTTTGGGCAATATGGCCTATTGAACGAGTGGTTTTCGGTAATTGACCCTTTTTTATTTGCTATGTTTATGGAAGTAATAATACCATATGTGAATGGGTTCATTTTCTCTATTGTTTTCTTGGTATGGTTACAATGGAATACGAGATGATTCAAATCCTCCAATTGCGCATTGCATCTGATGCATCATGCATCCCTGTGGGATTGCTATCCCTTTTTCTGTTAGTCTTGATTTTGTTGGTAATCTATTTTTCAGTATTTTCCAAACAAAGTTTTTAACTTTGGGGTAAGTGTCCATTTTCCAGATCCAAGAAGAGTCATACGCAGTGTATCTTTTGTTTCTATTAATTAGTTCCATGACAGAGTTTGTAGAAAACCAACCATTCTTGCTGGCTTCCCAATACATTCTATCATGAATATCATTTAGCGGAATTGGGATTGATGTAATCTTTGTTACTAAGTCATGGGGTAAATATTGTTCTATTAGGTTCTTATTCCAGGTTTTATTTGATAGCATAAATTCGGATACCGTAGCATCTTTGTTCAAGATAACTTGTGTGTTTATGGAATCACTCAACGGGGATCTGAAAACCCAATTATCAAGCCAGAATTTGATTGTTTTGCCATTACCAACTTGCCAGATTAGTCCAGACTTGAATTCATCTATGAGTTCAATCATTTTGGACCATTGCCAAGAGCAGTTTCTTTTTTTTTCTCGTAGTGAAAGATATGGACTATTTTCAGGTATTTTTCAGTAACAACTCTAACCCAGTAGTTGTTTGATTCTTCTAAGATTTTCCATAGCAATTTGAATTGTAGGGCTTTGTTCATATCCTTAGATTTTCTCAGGCTAAGGCCTCCTTGTTGTGTTGGTTTACAAGTTTTTTCCCAGCCTATCAGAGGCTTATAGGAGCTATCTTTGTTCCAAAAAAAGGATCTGTTTAGCTTGTCAAGTTCAGTGTTGTGTGTGAAGGTAGCATAAAGCTTTGCATAAGAAAGTTTGGTCTAGAAGCCAGGTTGGTTTTGATCAGAGTTGTTCAGCCTGCTTGAGACAGAGAGTTTGCTTTCCATTTTGCGAGTTGTTGTTGTGTACTGAGTAGAAGATCCGAGAACGTATTCGAGTTGACTCTACCATTAATGACAGGACACCCAAGGTATTTATCAAGGGATATCATATTTGTAATGGTGAGGATACCTTGTATAGCTATTTTCTTTTGATTGGTAACTTTTTTAGTGACTTGAAACGCCGATTTGTGGAAATTTACTTTTTGTCCTGAGATTTTACAGTAGTCATCAATAATGTCCTTTATTTCTTTACATTGCTCTTGTTTAGCTTTTAAGAAGATCATAATATCATCAACAAAGGCTAGGAAATGGGTTCTTGATCCTTGATGAGTGATTTGGAATCCCAAAGGATTACGAGGTCTTTCAGAGGCTTTTTGTAGTTTTCTAGCAAGTATTTCCGATCCCAAAATAAATAGGAAAGGGGAGAGGGGGTCACCCCGCCGGAGTCCTCTTGTCGGTTTGAAAATTTCTGTCGGTCCGTTGTTTACAAGCATCGAAAAAGAGACTGTGGTAATACATTCTCTTATCCAATTGATAAATTTTTCATGGAATCCAAATTTCTCCATAGTTTTGAGAATGAAATTCCATTCAATTATGTCATACGCTTTTTCCATATCTAATATAATCGCAATGAAGCCTTCAGATCCTTTTTTCGATTTGAAGGAGTGAAAGATCTCATGGGCAATTAGGATATTATCTTGAATTGCCCTGTTTGCAACAAACACACCTTGTAGGGGGTGGATTAATTTTTCCATGGTTCCTTTAAGTCTTGTAGTTAAGATCTTTGAGATTATTTTGTAAATTGTAGAGCATAGACTAAGGTCTATAGTAATTGGTAGAGTTCGGATTGTCACATTTTGGTATTAAGGAGATGAATGTGTGGTTAACCTGTTTGAGCAGTTTTCCGGAGAGGAAACAACTTTTAACATCTTGAATAACAGAGAGACCTACAATATCCCAATATTTTTGATAGAATTCTACTGTCATACCATCTGGTCCCGGAGATTTGTTCGAGCCAATGTTAAAGACGACATTTTTTATTTCTTCATTTGTTACATTCTTGATTAGTTCTAGATTGTCTTCGTCAGAGATTTCAGGTTGAATTAGTTCCAGATTGTCTTGAAAAAGTCTTTGGTTCATATTTTCGCTTCTGAATCTTTTGATGAAATCATTTCTGATTTCTGATCTAATGTTTTCTTCACCAGTAATGCTAGTTCCTTCTTGTGTTTTGATTTCTTTAATGATTTTTCTGTTTCTTCTTCCACTTGCTATTTTGTGAAAATAGCTTGTGTTTGTGTCATTGAATTTAATGTGTTTAACTTTTGCTCTTTGGTTTCAGTAGATTTTTTGAAAACAGAGGAGCTTTTCCTTTTTTTCCATGATTCGAATTTCTTTCTTAATAAGGTCACTTGTAGGGGAATTACAAATCTCGGTTTGGATTTCAGAAAGTTGTTTTTCTATGTTTTGTAATTGAGTAAAAATATTGTCGAAGGTGCTTTTGTTCCAGATCTTTGCATGTTTCTTTAATAATTTTGTTTTGGATACCAGATTATATAATCTTGATCCGTGATAGTTAGTTTTCCAAGCTTGTTTTACAACATTTCTGAAATCCTTTCTGGTCATCCAGACATTCTCAAATTTGAAAGGCTGATTTTTAAATGGTGTTTCTGAGGCCAATTCAATAGATATGGGACATTGGTCTGAGCTTGTAAAGGCGAAATGTTTTGTACAGATATTCGGGTACCATTGAAGGATCTGGTGATGGATGAGTACCCTATCCAGTTTTACATATATGTTATCAATTTCTGTAATGTTTTTTCGCCATGTGTAGCCATTTCCTTGAATAAGGGTATCTATTAGTTCACATTCATTTTTAAAATGACGAAATCTTGCGAATTTGGTCAATGGTGGTAATAAACCGCCTAATTTCTCAGAGGGGTCTTGAATTTCGTTCAGATCTCCCATAACAATGCATGGAAGGGAGCAAGTTTTAATAAAGGAGGTGAGACTATTCCAGAATACATTTTTCCTAGCCTCATTCGGAGGATCATAAGTAAGGATTAACATAAATTTCTTGTTCGAAGTTTGATTAGTATATTTGACCGAGATAAACCTCGTATCAATTTGATCAATTTCAAGGATTTCATTTGTAAGTTGGTAGGTCTTCCACATAACACAGATACCACCCGAGAATCCCGTAGCCGGGATACAGTAAAATTGATCAAAGCCTGCTTTTCTCCAAACTTTTTCACTTGGTTCTTTATTTCTTCTAGTTTCAAAGAGTGCAAATAATTGAATATGTTCAATTTTGCAGAAAGATTCAACATCCGTCCAGAATATTTTCTTTCCAATTCCTCGGCAATTCCATGTTGTGATCTTCATAAAAAACCACTTATACATTTAGGGGACTTCTTATTATATCTAATTTGAGTAATGATTGTAATGGATATAACCATTAATAGAGGGTTAAGATCCTCGATTTTGGTGGAGTCATTTAGGTTTATTTTTTGTTTACTCTCCTAGTACTTAGTTTCCAAGTTAAGGGACTTTTGAGTAGATTGATTGTAGAAGTTGCTCTTGTTTGTACAAAGGTATAAAAATCAGTTTCTATTCTTGTTAAGAGTTTTCAAAGATAAGTATTTATCCCCAGAAAAAACTGAGTAAGGATCACTACCATTCCAAGTCAAGAAATACACAACTTGGAGTCTGGTTCTAATGGTACTCTTGATCTCTGTTGCTGATTCAGTTTGAATGGAAACAACAAGAGGAGCGCTCTTATTTTTCCTACAAGCATAATGCGAAGACAATTTGTTCAGAGGGCTTTTGTTCGTGGAGTATAATCTCCAAAAATTGTTCATATAACTAATCTTGTAGAAACAAATCCAAATCACACATGAGTTAAGTTCATCACAAGATGTCCAGGTGATATTCTGAGAAATATTGGTACAAATTTTCCAGATTTCAAATGACAGGAAACCAACAAAATGCAAGTTCTCATCATTATTCAAAGGGAATTTGTTCACAGAGGTAAACCTCTCGAGCCGTTTGTTCAGGTGATAGGTTTTCAGTGTTCGATCAATTTTGAAGACATGATCATGTCTGACTGTTTTGGTTTGATCGTCGGTTCCAGTAGATTGCTCTTGAGTAGTTGGTGTGTCCTTTGTGTCTTGATTCCCACAAAAGAAGGTAAAACAGTTATAAGAGTTTTGAAAGCAGCTAATATGAAGGAGGGAAGGATAATGTGCCTTAGAAAAGCAGGTATCCAAACCAAAATGTTCAACAATGAAGATACAAGAAATAGTAGTTGAGTTGTTCATTGTTTTTGTAGGGGAAATAATATCTTGTTTGTTATCACAGAAAGACATGCCGAGTCTAAAAATGATAGGCAGAAAGCCTTTCATAACCCTCCAAGAGAGCTTCCTGTCAAAGGCAATTTAGTTATTAAAGTCCAACTTGCACCTTTTTTCATTCCTGTCAAAGTCAATATGCAACAAATGCAATGCCCACATGTTTCGATCGAGTTTGTTCATGGAGTCATAGCTCCATGGATGATTGTTCAGAGTTTGTTTTTTCAGGATAAGATTTTTAAGATGACACCAGTTCTCAAAAAAACAGTTCACAAAGAGATGATAGTAGGATAACCACAGGCACACGCCAACTGATCTTCAGGTAAAGGGTAAAAATTAGAGCTAAGAAGGTCAGAAACGTGGACAAAGGAGCACAGGCAAAGCCAAAAACTCTAGATATCCAAAATCGCTTCACACCAAACAGTCATCAGCACAAAAGACAAGATTCTAGGGATAACTTGTTCAGTTTTAAGGTGATCAAAGGCATGGTAAGAACACGCAAAATACAACAAGTTCTGAGATCTCATTTCATAGGGGGTCTTGCTCCAGCAAGCAACAACAGAGTCATAGATAATCAGATTCAGCAAGTAAAGGTTCATGTAAGGATTAACAGAAAGCAGATAAACAGATTGCAGTAAAACAAAACAAAATGCAAACACAAAGAAAAACCAGAAGACAGAGAACTAAAAGAGGAAAGAGAGAGGTAAGATCAGAGCGACTACACCTTGAATCTCGACGAGGAGGCCACAAGGCAGAGAAGCAGAGAAGAGCAAAGTCTTGCCGGAAGGGTCAAAGCGTCATCTTTCCAGAGAGGTGCTGAGGGTCTTTGTTCCAAAACGAGGGGTGACTGACTCCTTGCCGATCCGTCGGAGGAGCCCCAGAGACAGCAAGCCGAGGCGGATCTGCACTCCGAGGACGGAAGCGAGCATATGTGAGCCCCGAATCCCAAGACGTCTTCGGGGGAGATCTACGGGAGATTGGCTCAGCTCGGCGATTCATCAGAGGAACCCCACAGACCTCCGTCAGGATTCTTCTCAGAGCCAAGAGGAGGAGAGTAGACCCGCACCTGGAATCTCCCACCATCGAGGCACGAGCAGGAGAAGCGAGACGACGAGCTTCTCGTAGAAGGAACCGGAGGAAGAAACCCCCTGCCGACGAGGAGCGGATCCCAGTCGGAGAAGCCGATCCAACCAGCGAGGTTTGGATTGTGAGGAAAGCTTTGGTCATGTTGAAGATTGAGCTCGGAACGGAGCTTGAGATTGATTAAGGGTTCGGGTTTCTAGGCTCCTCGTGCGGCGGCCGAAGATTTTTTAGGGTTTCTGGAGGCGGGGGCATGTTAGAGAGCGTTTTCATTCTCTCATACAAAGTTAACCTCTCACTCTACCATTGCGAATGAGGTTGATACTTGATACTATGGTATCACTTAGACACCCCCAATTGAACTTAAAATAAGAAAATTAATTAATTCTTTCCCACCCTAACCTCACTTTCATGTCTTTAATTTTCGATGAAGTTATTATTGGTTTCAGCTACTTGCACCTGCACTGGTGTTGCAGACACCACTGCAAGTGTTGCCAGGCACCGTTGCATCTTTGTTAAATTTTAAAATTCTACAAAAAACCGGAGCTTGGGTTGACCACTAGCTAATTCACCCCTTAAACCCAGAGAGCTTCTTCCACAAAATCGGATTTGGTGGTGTGTTGACCACTAGCTAATTCATCCCGTTGAACTGTAATTCAACACTAATTAGCTAGTGGTCAACAATACGAAGCAATTTTGGCCATTGATGTAAGTTTATCCGATGGATCATATCAAATGCTTGTCCTTTTCATTTTATTCAATCGAGGGGCTTTTTGGTAATTTGATTTCTCCCAAGAGCTTCTTCCACAAAATCTCCACTTTGACTTTTTAAAAGCTTTCCTCTGGTGAAATTTGAGTTTTTTTCATTGTTTGCTCAAGTCGATCTTGTGCATATGCTTTCTTCTTCATCAAATCATTTTTGTCCTACTGAATCTTCGGTCGTCATTTCGTGTTGCTCGATCTTGTTTTGTTTTTAAACTTCTATTTTTATGTGAATGGATGATTTATGATTGCTTTTGTGTGTAAAAATTCATTTCCTTGTCTTTTGATTCCACTTTTTGGGGATGATTTTATGATTGTTGTTAGTGGAGATGATCCATTTTCAGATTTGATAAGCTTGGGTTTGATTATGATGGATGAATTGAGAAACGCCCACAGAGTGTTCGATGAAATGTCTAAGAGAGATGTTGTGAGATGTACATGGATGAAATGCCCTCTAGAGTGGATAATTTGGTTTGTTTTTTACATTTCTTTAGACTTTTGACATGAAGAATGTGTGATAATTATGATAAAGGAAAAAATGAAACGAAACACAATGGGCTTACTATGAACATTGACGTTATTATATATGAACCTTAGATGACTATATATGAACATTGATATTGTGAATTGTACATGAATGAAATGATCTCTTCGGTAGATAATTCAGTTTGTTTTTGACATATTCTTTATACATTTGACCTGAACAATATGAGAAAAATCATGATAAAGACAAAAAATAAAATGAAACACAATGGGCTTGATAACAATTATAATAAGTATGAACCTTCGATGACTATATATGAACATTGATATGTAATATATGAACCCATAGTGTTTCTATGGTTCTAGAGTATAGAAAACAAAATGAAATTTTTAGAAGAATAAATATGAACCTTAGATCGACATATATGAACAATGACATGTAACATATGAACCCATATTGTTTCTATAGTATGGAAAACAAAATGAATATTATAGATAAATAAGTATGAACCTTAGATGAATATATATGAGCAAGAGTAATAGCAACCAATACCCCCCTTCACTAACCCATTTGCATATCTACCCTACCCTATTTGTTTTTTTGCAAACATACCCCGTCCAATTTTTTTTCCTTTTGTTTTTGCAAAAATACTCCCCAAATAAAAAGGTAAATTGAAAATAGACTTTTCTTTTTATTTTGGAAAACAAAATATGACATGACAATGGTTTTGTTGTTTAAAAAAAAGACAAATTTAATTCTGGCAAAATTTGAAATTGAAAATGAAAAGGGGTACAAAAAATTGAAATGGTTTTTCAATTTTCACTTCATCGTCTCCATCCTCTTGTAAACGAGAGGTTCCTGAAGAACCCAAAATCAAACCCGAAAGGTTTCTCCTGAAGCTCCATCGTAAACTCGAAAGGTTTCGCCTGCTGTAAAACTCCCTAATCTCCTGAAGGTCCATTGTTAGCGGGAGTCGCGCTTTCGATCCTTCCTCCTCTGACGACGCCAAATTGCAGGTGTTCCACCGATGAAGCCATTCAATGCCGTTGGCTCGCGCTTCTGATTCTTCCTCCTCCTCCGACGCCAAATTATAGGTGTTCCACCGACGACGCCATTCGGCTCGCGCTTCTTGTTCAAGCCTTTGAGGTATGTCCTTCATTTTAGGGTTGCAGCCATTCAACACCGTTTTAGGGTTGCTTCACTGCTGTTCATTGGGTTTTAAGGTTGAGTCACTGTTGTTCATTTTAGGGTTTAGTCACTGTTGTTCTTTTGACTTGAAATGAACTAAACTTCAATGCAACGATTTATATAAACATTTGAAAACTGGGTAAAAAAAGACCCTTGTGGTAGAAATGGGGATGGTAACTTAAATTGATTGATATAACCCTGTAGAAACCCTATATGTGGACTGAATGTACTATTTCTTAAGTTATATTGTCGCAATAAACAATGAGAATGTCAGATAAGTTTTTATTTTTGTCACAATTGCACGAATTACCATTGGTTGAAAGCTTCATGTTAGTGTTGTTTATATTTTTGTCACATGGTATAGTTATATTGTTGAAATGAACAATTACAATGTCAGTTTGTGAAACATTGTTGTGTGTTAAAAGTTAATGTTTTTATTTGTCTCACTTTATAGCTTTCTTCCTCTCGCAACTTCCTTCTCCTCCGATCTCTACATCTCAGTATATTTGTTTCAAATTTTAAGCATTTGTTATGAAAATGAGAACCATTTTATGCATGGAAAAAACTGAAATGTTGATATGCTTTGTTGTTTGTCTATGTCCACCAGGTCAACTGAAGTGCTGTAGTCGATTAAAGAATACACGAAGGAATTTGAAATGGTTAGAAAGGTAAAATTTGGTTTAACTCATTCTGACTAGTTTTTCATATTTCACATCTTGTCATGTAGTTTTAAAGTATATGTTCCTTTTGTATTTATTGACCTCATATATTTGTATTGTTTAGGGTCATTTATTGAGATTTGAAGGGGAAAAATTTCAAGGCAGAGTCAACCAAAACTGTCGACGTAAAATGCTGAAAAATATTGAGAAATGCCTCTCCCCTATGGACTGGCAGAGGATAATAGATGGTCCATTTGGACCTACTGTGAAGATGGTTCATCGACAAACCTTTTCATGCCAGCTTGTGCATTACGTTTTATTCCATCAAGTAGAAACGATCAAGTTGTGGGAGACGTGGTATGACATGCAAGGACATCTGCTGCGTTTTTCAATGAAGGAGTTCGCACTTGTGACGGGGTTAAACTGTGGTAAAATTAATGATAATGATCTTAAGCCGGATAAGAATGTCGTGAAAGAGGTATTTGATGTACATAATTTGACCTTGGCTGAGCTGAAGATCCTATTTATGCGTACACGGGATGAGAGCCCTTTGAAATATAAGATAACATTATTGATTATATTAGAGGGCGTCATTCTTGGGGTTAAGAAAAAGGTTCACATAAGCACGAGTCATGTCAAATTATTGACTGATATCGATCGATTTACGAAATTCCCGTGGGACAGGGTTAGCTACATTGAAACTCACCAGGGATTGAGTTCAATGGTGAAGAATAGATTGGAGATAGTACAAACAAGCAGAGACTCAAGTGCAAGGTTGGGTTACAAACTCAAGGGGTTGCCAATGGCCTTTCAAGTAACATATTTTAATGTAATATATATAGTTTTGAAGTTGGTAGTGTGATTACAATGTATTGATGGTTTCTTACAAGAAATAAGAATCATACTGACAAGAAAAATTGCGCTTCAGGTATGGCTATTTGAAGATGTAAAACCAATTGCTTTAGCCTTTGCACATTTGGTGGATAAGAAGGCATATCCACGCGGTCTACGATGGTCATCCGATTCACAACCTGATGCGACAGCTGTGGAGTCTTTCTTGGGGAAGGCCACATTCCGTTTTATTCCAAATGTGGTGTTAATAGAGGAAGAAGATGAGGTGAAGGTCTTAAAAGGATGCAAATTTGTTGGAGAAGTAAAGGACACTTATTTTGACAAGGCAGTTGAGAAATTCGAGCTAAGTAATAAGAGGTCTATCAATGGTAGAAGAAAATGAAAGAGTGTTTTGGCCCCTGCCCCCGCTGCAAAGTCCTCAGGCATGGATGCAAGACAAGTGATGTGTGCTATGAAAGAGCTTCACGAGCGTATGAGTAATTTGGAAAACCAAGTGGAAGCAGGATTTAGTGCTATAAAAAAAACCTTAGGCATAATGGAACATATTATGAAGAAGATGACATTCAACAACTCAGATGTAACAAATGATGAAGAAGAAGACATTGAACAAGAGGAATGAGAGGTAAGATATCTTTCAACAATTGTTATTCTGTTTTGGGAACTTAGATTTTTATTTTCTGTAAGCTGAAGCAGTTTTTTTTGTCGGAATGTAGAATATGAATGTCATATTAAAAAGTTAAAATGTCATTGTTTTTCAACTTGATATTGATACACTTAGTTATATTTCTTATAAGTTAAAGCTCTCTTTTTGCCAAACATTATAACATGAATGTCATAGTAACAAATAAAAAGTCAGTGTTTTTAAGTTGGATGGATGCATAAAGCTCTCTTTTTGTCGAACTGTATTTTAGGAATGTCATATTTACAACTTAATATGTTTATATTGATGCACCTAGTTATGATTCTTGTAAGTTAAAGCTATTTTTTTTATTGAAGCAGAATGTTATACATGGTCGTGGTGAGGATGTCGAAATGGATGGAATGAGGGGGTCTGGTTCAAATCCCCTATAGGATGACGATGATGATGGTGACATTCAAGTCGACAATGACAATTTAGGATATATGGTTGTTTTTCGAAAGCAAAAGGATGATGATGATGGTGCAGACGAAAATGCCAAGCTACCAGCTGAAGGTAGTGTAGAAAAGCAGAAGGACGATAATGTTGATGGTGCAGGCAACAATGCCAAGCTACCAGCTGAAGGTAGTATTGAAAAGGAAAAGGATGATGATGGTGCAGGCGACAATACCAGTGTAGAAAAGAAGAAGGATGATGATGATGGTACATGCGACAATGTCAAGCTACCGGATGAAGGTAGTGTAGAAAAACAGAAGGATGATGATGTTGAGGGTGTAGGCGACAATGGCAAGCTACGAGCTGAAGGTAGTGTTGAAAAGAAAAAAGATGATGATGGTGCAGACGATAATGCCAGTGTAGAAAAGCAGAAGGATGATGATGATGATGGTGCATGCGACAATGCCAAGCTACCGGTTGAAGGTAGTGTAGTAAAGCAGAAGGATGATGGTGTTGAGGGTCCAGTCCAGGATGAGGGGAAATATGGAGAATCAATGACAAGAGAAGAAACAAATGTGGAAGGAGAAGAAAAGACTTATGAAATTGAAGAAAAAGATAAGAAATAACGAAAAGTATTCGCAAGGAAGATTCGTTCAAAAAAGCAGAAGGATGACGAAGATGGCGCATTTCAGAATGAGGGGGAAACTACAAAAGGAACGATAAAATAAGTTGAGGTATGCATCAATAATTAAAGATGATGACATACTTTAATAAATCTTCCAACATCTTATTTATGAAAAAACTTATTTGCAGACGCTAGCTGTAAAGACAAAAGAAGCTGAGGTGAAAGGAGACGCTACTAAAGAAACAATTGGAGTCTCAACAAGAAAAACCCGCTAAAAAAAATACAACTGCTGAACAGAGGGACCATCATGTCAGGAAGAGAGGATTGTCCAGACAAGCAGATAATCCCAAACGATGCAAGGTTTCAATGTCCAAAGGTATTTCAGACACGACTAGATTGTGCCGTTGGTTAGACTCGAATGAAAGGTTAGAAAGTTGTCCCTCTTGTCTTGATGATATAAACGTGTGTTTGAGATGTTGTTAATTAAACCATCTTATGATGTAGTGAGAAATTTGAGTCTCCAACTGGAGAACATCTACAGAAGGATTTTTCTAAGATATTATTGCAACCAATGGGGTGGTTGAGATCTCCGGTAAGCCTCTTTCATTTTTTATATAAATTTTTGTGCAGCAAGTCTTCAATTTCTGGTATGGCATCTATTATATTTTTTGTTTGTATCACTTGGATGAATATATGTATTATCTTGGTTGTCGTATGCGTGACTAGGGGCAGAGCCAGGTGGGTCCGAGAGGGGGCTATAACCCCCGCTGAAAAGAAAAAACTTTTTTTTTTTGATTTAAAAAAAAACTTTTTTACCCTTATTTAATTTGAAAATGTAATTTCAACCAACATTAATAGATTTAAGCCATGAAAATAAAATTACCTTAAGCTTTTTCCCCTCATCTCATTTGAAAATGCAATTTCAGCCAGCTCTAACAGATTTAAGTCACAAAAATAAATTGTTTCCCCTCATCTCATGTGAAAATTACCTTAAGCTTCATAAAAAAATTAAAATTGATTTTTACGAAATAGGATTTAAGCCACGTTAGATTTAAGCCACACGAGATTTTTATCGCGCATGATTTTAGCCCCTTTTGGGGTAAAATCCTGGCTCCGCCCTTGTGCGTGACAAACTAGTGGCAATATTGGACACCTATTTTCAGCGAAACTTGGACAAGAAGATGAAGAGATGGTTGCCAGATAAGGAAAATTATGTTGCTGATCCATCTAAGATGAGATACCTGCGTGGGAAACTGCATGCACTTTATGGGAAGGATTGGAAAGACATGGATCGTGTATACATCCCCTTCAATTTCAAGGAGAAACATTGGGTAGATCTGGAGATACAACTGAGTAAGTGGTCTGTCACTATATACGATCCCGACGTCAATTTGTTCAAATTGTCGGACGTCCATAGGTTCCTTGCAGATTTGACATTTATTCTGCTTGTCATGATAGCACAGTATGAGCCATTGACAACAATTTATGATGATAGGGGGAAAATCTCCTAAATGTGACTCGTGTTCCTACATTGGAGAGAAACAAGAGAGGGTAAGTTATTTACATCAATTGTTCAATATTTGGTGTGAAAGTGGCTATAATATCAGGAAACTAACTACATTTTTTACTTGTGCAGGGGCGATTGCGGCGTCTTCACGATCAAGTACATAGAAATGCTAAGTTTCGGACGTCAAAACATCGTGAATGTGGGTGACAATTTTGTGGATCACTATAGAAAAATGATAGGCGTTAGTATTTTCGATATGACATGGTTTGACTAGTGAAGAATATCTTATTTCATGTAATGTTTGAGGTAGTTGGGATAGTGTGGTATGATTCCGATTGTGTAGTTTTTGATAGAATTGACTTGTCTTGGTGACAATAAGTGGTGTTCAAATTATTTTGGAAATCTAGCAAAATTGATTGGTGCATTTCTTCTTGGCTAGATGTAGCTATAAATTTTCGTTGTATATGCATACTTCATGTCGATTGTGTTCATAATTCATGTCAATGAAGTTTATAGTTTGCATACTTGCTGTCAAATGTGTTCATACTTACTGTCAGTGAAGTTTATATTTTGCATACTTCGGATTTTTGTCACATTGTATAATTCTATTGTCGGAATTATCCTTTTCTTTTGGTTGTTTTGGGGTATCAATTTTTTTTAATAATATTTGTTTGTGTTTACCTTTATAATAATAGTTATTTTTGAATAAAAAGGTAAGACTAAGCCTTGTCATCCCCCAAAGCCGTTCTTCCATTTATCCCCAAATTCCCTCCAAAAAGCTTATTCCCCATTAAAGCGACTCTGTAACATCCATCATTGTCATCAGACATTTCCTTCTTCCTCAGAACGCGACTCTGCAACTCCACTTTTTCTTACTCCCTCCATCTTTCCCTATTAACGCGACTCCACTTTTTCTTACTCTGCAACTCCACCTTTTCTTACTCCCTGCAACTCCACTTTTTCTTACTTACTCCCTCCATCTTTCCCCATTAACGCGACTCTGTAACTCCAGTTTTTCTTACCCCCCCTCTCCGAACTGATCCTCAACCTCTGAACCGCATACCAAAACCCCCCATAGAAAATGGCAGTGCTTAGAGGCGGTAAAGAATCGAGCCCAATGAAGAGCGGAGAGAAAAGGAAGAGAAAAGAAGACGACAGCCAGGGTGAAAGAAGAAGAAGTAGAGAGACGAAGTGCAGGTGAAAGGGAAAAAAACTTCTGACAGTCCCATAGCCAAAAATTTCGGGAAGGGCAGGTCGAGGAGCCCAAATGCAAAAACAGTAAAGGCAAAAAAACCCATAATCTTTAAAGGGGATGTAAGTTTTCTAAATTTTGTCATGTCAGGCTTTGCAAATGGTTCAATTTGTATATTTTGTGTTTGTTTAGGGTATTTTTCAATTGTCTTGTTAGGCTTCTGAAATGGTTCAATTTGTATATTTTGAGTTTGTTTAGGCTTTTTTGTTTCATTTGTCCTGTCAGGCTTCACAAATGGTTCAATTTGTATATTTGTTTGTTTGTTTAAGGTATTTTTCATTTCGTTTGCAAACTAGGTACAATTATTACAGAGGGGAACCATTCTACGAAAGAATTAACATTAACTGTTGGGTGCACTTTGTTCGTGAGATTGAAAACAAGTTGACATATGCAGATTGACAACGTGTTTTGGATGGCCCGTTTGGAAAAGTAATGAAAATGTTACAGCATGTATTATTTTCTTTACAAACATTGCATGCAGTTCTATTCAATCAACTTGAAACAAATAAGAAGTGGGCGTCTTGGTATGAGGTGGCAAGGAAAGAGTTGAGGTTTTTGATCAAGGAGTTCGCTCTCATCACTGGACTGAATTGTGGGAAAATTCTAGTTGTGGATACTAAAGCTGACGGGCTAGTAATGAAGTGATTTTTTGGTAGTCTTGGTGGTCCTAAGACGACAGTACAAGATGTTTACAACAGATTCAAAGAACATCGTGAGTTGGACAACTACAAACTGAAGTTGGCACTGTTGTTGATAGTTGACGGTCTGTTGCTGGAAGGGGATAAGAAGAGGCTGGTGAAGCCGCTGCATGTTAGGCTGTTGGAGAATATGTATAAGTTTTGGGATTATCCATGTGGAAGGTTTGCTTATGAAGAGCTTCACAAGTCATTGACCACAACACTGGCCAAAAGGATGCAAACAATAGAGAAGGCAAAGCTACTCTCCAACCTACCAAGAATTCCATATTCCGTTCAAGGCATGCCAATTGTGTTTCAGGTAGTTATATTATTACTTTTTAATGGTTCAAATATGAATTACTGAGTTTTGTGGTGTCTGGATGGAGTGGTACTCATAGTGAAACAATAGTGTGTTTTATTTGCAGCATAGTAATATACTTTATGCTATAGTGTGACCAAATGTTTGAATACAGGGTGACAGGATCATCGTGAATATACATGATGTTATTTGTTGTTTGATTGAAATAACATACTAGTTTCCCATCACAGTTTTCTGTGCATTCCAGATAGGCTTATGTGTATTCCAGTCAGATTTTTGGTTACATGGTGACCTGATTTAAATTATAGGGTGACAGGATATCGTGATTTAATGTATCATAATTTGCTAATACTCAAACCGCTTGTTATTGTAGATATGGGTATGGAAAGCTGTGCCAACATTTGGTCTCCAATTTGCATCAAAGTTGAGAGAATCTGCAATGCCTTGAGGTCTTCGTTGGTTTTCAGATGAAGCCCCTGGACATGGAGTGTTGGAGTTGTCTTTGGTTGATCCTATAAATGTGGTTAAGCCTATTCTTATTCCCGAAGAGGATGAGGTGGATAAGCTGTCCGATTGCTACTATGCAGGTGAAAATGATGACCCACATTTTGACAAGATTGTAAAGGAAGAAATGAAGGGTTTGAAAAAGAAGGGAAAGAGGAAGCAAGGAAAAGATGGAGTGAGCCCAAGTAATGCATATATGCATTCATCAGAGGTGATAAGTGAGATGTTCAGTTTGATGAAGAGGGTGAAAAAAAGAGTGCTTGAGAGGATGAGAAGACTGGAAAATAGGGTATCAAACCAGGAGGAGGTGCCTAAGCGTAAGAGTAACAGGAAACCAAAGAGGTATTTGGATAAGGATGAGGATGATTTTGAATCCTATGATGAGTCTGATGAGGAAGATGGGGAAGTTTATAAGGATGACCATGAAATAAAGGATGAAGAGGTAGAGGATAAAGAGGTTGAGAGTGAGGAGGTTGAGAGTGAAGAGGTTGAGAGCGATGATGATGATAATGACGACGATGATGATGAAGCTGGTGATGAGGGTAATGAGAATGAAGAATTTAGCCAGGGTGGTGACAAAGAGGAGGAGGAGAAGGTAGAGGCTGATGTTGAGGAGGAAAAGGTAAAGGAAGAGGAGGAGGAGGAGAAGGATGATGACAAGGCAGATGAGGTTGAGGTTGAAGGGGATGGGAAGGTAGAGGATGAGGTGGAGAAGGTAGAGGTTGAAGGCAAAAAGGTATGAAATATAATCCTTTGAAAATTTTCATTACTACATTGACAATCTTATTTGTACCATAGTGACAGGATTTTTAGTGTCTCTGTCAGGATGAAAGTTTATATGTTTTACAAGAAAAAGTGTGGCATGGTGACAAGATTTTTAGTCATGTATGTTAGTAGTTTGACATGGTTATTATGATTGCAGGATTTTGATAATTCTATTGAGGATAACAATGATGTTGAGTGTCCGGATGTTGTAATGGGCATTGTTCAAGACCTAAATGAAAAGGCTGGCGATGGCGAAAAGGACCATGTTCATGATTTTACTAATGATCTTGAAGGAGCACCAGAGGTTACCCAACAAGAGGTTACCCAGAACGAACCTCTTGAAGTGCTAGCCGTTGTGGTTGATGAATCCAACAAGGGGAAACCCAAATAGAAACGAAAGCAGACTCCCCCACCAAAGAGGGTCCTTCCTAGCCGTATCACGAATCCATTCGCCAAAAAGCTAACACCTTACACAGATGAGAAAAGGGGGGGAGGGAGGGAGGGGGGAAGGGGGGGAATACGAAGAAGATAACCAAGAATAAACAGGTGAAGGAGATGACTGCTTTGATGCAATGGATGGATGATGAAAGGTTAGTATCTCACGGATTTAATAATGTTGAACTATCTCATGGATTTAATTACGCCTTTGTTATTTTTCAGCTCTGAGCCAATAGTTGGACTAAGTGGTGAATCGATGGACAAGGACTGGTTTCGCCTATTATTGGAACCAAAAGCTTGGCTGAATGATGGTGTAAGTTATTTAAATATGATGTCAAATTAGTTCACTGTTGGGATTTGTTGCAATGTTTGACATGATGATTTATATTTTTTTGAAACAAATGGATGAAGTTTGTTGTTATATCCGTAAGGCGCTTCTGGAGTCTGAAGTTAAACACAATGCCATAATATTGGACGTTTTCTGGGCTGATGATTATAAGGATGCATTGAAATACTATGTCAAAAATTATCAAACTATTCCACCTGTACCTGAACGTGCACTTGAATACTTTAGGGGAAATAGGCCTGTAGTGTATGGGTCCAGTTGGGATAATGTGGACTTCATTTATGTCCCCTACAACTTCCTTAATGAACATTGGGTGGGTCTAGAGATCGATTTGCAGCAATGGCGGACAAATGTATATGATTGTAATATGGATTTGAACAGTAACTTGGACGTAGAGAACATGGTGTTTGGGGTGAGCAAGTTTCTTCCTCACTTTATCAGACAGTACCCGCCACTTGCAAAGAAATTTAAACATCGGGGTACTGAAGAGTTTACATTTTCAAGAATTCAAGGAGTGAAGCAGAACAAGCACGGGTAAGTCAAAATATCATTCCCTTTACCAATTTTATTATATACTTCATCTAACTAACTTTATTGCATTTTGTGTTCGTAGTCATGACTGTGGGATATACACTCTGAAACACACAGAGTTGCTCAGTGCTTGGAAAAATATTGACGTTATGGCAGACAAATTTATCGACGACTTCGTAGCGATATGGTTCACAGCGTGTTTGACGGGGTGTGGAGGTCGAACATAAGAAACCCTGAGGTTTAAACTAGATGTTTGGATAAACATTAGGTTCATTTTGTGTTTTGGATGACATTTGTTTAGATTACGTACAATGTTATGACAACTTGAACAAAGATGTGGTAGTTGAATGGCAGTTATGTGTGTGTAGGTTAAATGACAGTTGTGTAAAATAATATAGAGACATTGACTGAATTTATAATATACATATTTTAAAGTAGCATGACAAGATGAATGTGGGATACATAAATTATTGTGACATGACATTAACACTACTAACTCCTTTTTAGGAGAGAAAAGAAAACCGTCATAAATCTATCCGTAACTGCCAACCAACGCCTCTTTATATACCCATATCTGCTAACCAACTCCAATTTACGAAGATATGTACATACCAGATAGGATATATAAATAACCATGATAGGATATTAACACTACAAACTCCTTTTTAGGAGAGCACCCTAAACCATCATAAATCTATACGTAACTTCCAACCAACGCCTATATACCCCCTCTTAGCCACATTTCCTCATCCAAAACTCGTCCCAACATCTTCCTAATCTACAAAACTCCACATTCCCTCCTCTTCCTTCGTTCTCTTGGATGAACAGTCGGCGGTAGATAGGGTGTTTACCATGGTCTATACCGGCGGGAGAATCGTCCCTACGAGGGGACAAATGGCTAGAAATTCCACCCACTTCTACCAGGGTGGCATTACCCAAAACTGGTCGCCGTTGGCTGAAAGGGTAAGAGACATTTGGTGGATCATTGGCCAACTTTATAATTTTAACAATTGTGAACGGGACGCTTGCTACTTCTTTGAAGTAGTACCCCTGCACGGCGACCCTCGTACCTTGAGGGCCTTGCAGAACTGTAGAGACACCATCGCCCTTGCCGCCCTTGGTAGAACAATGGCTTTCATTAATATATATGTTGTGATCGGAGATGTCGCTGACGTGCTTCAGCCACGCGACGTCTCAGCCTCATCCGTCTCCTCCGTATGAGATATGTTTATGTAATATTTAGTATTTTATTAAGTACTTTAGTGTAGTGACTATGTAATGTCACGTAGTATTTAGTACTTTATGAAGTATTTTGTAATGCATTTTAGTGTAATGACTATATAATGTCACGTACGTGTAGTGCTTTATGAAGCATGTTATGTATTTTCGTTTTATATAATATAGTACTTAATGATAATGTCGCATAATTTCAAACCATATTAAAGACTACAGGGCAAGTTAGTGAGTATGACATGATTGGTTATGTTTTTCCCGTGTGGTTTTCATATGCCACTCATGTTGGTCGCTAGGTTATTTAAAACCATATTGAATTTGTCATGATATATATGGAAGAATAACAAGTGGGTAAAGGGGTACAAAATGGAGGGAAACTTGTGTCATATAAATTTAAGTATTTAATCTAAAGTAGTCCATATTGAACTTGTCAGGATATATGTGGAATCACGACAGGATTTTATTACATCTACTTTCGACTAAATATCATTTCTACCAATTCGAACCACACAAATTACATTAACTACTTTTAAACCATACTGACCATGACTTGCTTCCGTGTTCGAAGAAAAGAAAGTTCACAAGAAAAAGTCATAAGCAAATTACATTAACTAGGTTCAAAAGTAATATGAGTGGTAAGAGATCATTCAAGAGTTTGGATCACTTACTACACATATTAACAAAAGATATCTTTCAAGAGTTTGCATCTCTTACTACACATATTAATAGGATGCATTCAACATTAAGCGAGAAGAAGCATCAACATCAAAAGTATTTGTGGTTCAAAAACCCATTAATATAGTTAACCTAATCATGGGGCGGCTGCGGGGTTAGGACAATTTTGTGAGTTATGGCCGAGGGTGCCACAACTTTCACACCTTCTCCCCGGACCCTTGTATTTTCCACGTGACGGTATTCTTTTCTTCCTTGGTATTCCTGATTTCCTCCTAACTTTCGGGGGCGAGCATGCTTTATTCAAGACAATGTCAGGAATTTCCCAACGCTCAAAGGCAGGGACCGGATACAATGTTTCCTTGTATACTTCCTTCCACTTTTCAACCGTAAATAAGGGATGCACCAACTGTACATGATCGACACCACAATCCTTGGCAGACGCTATGGCATACGCACAAGGAATTTGGTCAATTGGGAATGCGTTGCAGTAGTATGTTTGAGCATGGAGGTTTACCAAGAATTTAGTTCAATTGGCATGCACTTGAAACTCATATTGATTCAGCCTAGTCACAACCATTGTCAACGATCTCAAATAATGAACTTGTAGATCACGACACAATGTCGGGGTCAACACTTCTGAACAAGATTCTCCATTTTTCCTTCGTTCACAAAACCACTGAATCATGACATTCACTATACCATCAAGCAAGCCAATCAGCGACATTCGACGCAACCCCATTAATCGACTATTAACGGATTTCGCATTGTTGGACGTCATAATATTGAATCTATTCACGGACATATGTGACCTTGTCCACGCTTCAAATCCAACACCCCTTAGGTAGGTACCCACTTCCGGGGACTGGGCACAAAGTCTTGCAAACTCACGGTTGAACTCATGTTTGGTGTAGGCTTGATTTGTCTTTTGGTACAGAATCCACAAGTCATTCCTTTTAAATCTGGCCTTCACATTTTGAAATAGGTGAAGTGTGCAACAACCATGCTTCACGAAGATGTAGTGCTCTCGTAAACCTTTGTAAATGCTTCCATGACGGTCAGACATAAAGACGAGGTCATGCTCGTCGGCAACAACAGAACATAGGTGTCGGAAAAAATATGACCATGAGCTGTCATTCTCGCTGTCAACTACAACAAAAGCCATTGGATATATCTGTCTATTTCCATCTTGTGCCACTGCTACTAGAAGTGTGCCCTTGTACTTTGATCCCAAATAGGTACCATCCATAATTATGACCTGCAATAAATTTCACTCAGCTTTACAAAATGACAGTCTACACATGACAATATAATACTTAAATTCTACAATAGACTATATATATTTGACAAAAAATACATTGACCGTGACACAACATGTATTTACCTTTCTTAAAAACTGCATTCCATTGCGCCAAGCACCCAAGCTGAAAAAACAATACTTGAATCAACGATTAGAATCTACTTCAACATGTGTGATTGTCCCTGTATTCATCCTTTCCAGCTTGTACATGTATCCATGAAGCCGCTTGTAGCTTTGCTCAGTTGTGCCTCTTATCCTGTCTATGGCGGTTAAACGTGCTCGATTTCCCTTGTCGTAACTAATTTTCACTCTCATTTTCTTCATTAAGTCTTGAATTTGTGCATCACGAGGTCCATTACATGTACCGGTTGTGTTAAAGTTGTAACAGATTAAAGCTAGTTAATATACATACTGATAAATATATATGATCGTACTAACATGATTGTTTACTTACCTTGACATTATGTGGTCAGAAATTACGCTTGAACTTGCATGTGTGTGGTGGTTATGCTTTAGCTTCATGTCACATGTGTGCTATCCACAATACTTCCTTACTTCAAACAATCCTGTTTTGCCAAGAGTGGCCCTACGATGAAAAAAAGGTGCAACTAGGATCGATGCACCTTACGACATATAATTTCGTATCAGACTTCTGGACATGCATCTGGAAGCGCTTCTGTAATGCGATCATGGATAAACGATCCTTAAGATCCTTCTTGCAATTGAAATGCTCTCTAACTTTTATTTCCAAATCATTACAGCTCACCCCATCTGATGCGCCCCTGCCCACCATGAATGCCACAGAGAAAGAAGAGGCTATGAGCATTCGCTTAGAAGGGCCAATCACAAGAGCACGCGCGAAAGCCATCGCCAACGCAACGCAATCCTTGGTTGCTCGCGTCGTCGCCAGCCAAGGCACACAAGAGATTGCGTTCTCTTTGAAGCGTCTTCAACCAAACCCAGAGAACGCGTTCTCTGTCTGTCTTCTCTCAACCATCCAATGAACGCGTTCTTTTGAACTGAATGTAATCTCTTGAGACATTATTGTTTTTTATTTCTTTTTTGGGCGTGTATTCCACGCATGTCGCGTGGGCCGGCCCACTAATCGAGACTCGGCCCATCCGAGTCCCGCGACCTAGAATAAAAGGATAACTCGTTCTTTTGTATTAGGTTACGTTCATTTTTAATCAAAGCCTGAGTATTGAGAGCCATTTGCCTCCTCCCCTTTGATCGAACGTCAAACACTTCTCTGTCTTCTCATCTCCTTCCTCCGCTGCCGACGCTACAGCCACCACTCGATCTTCATCGAGATTATCCAACCCGCTGCCGACGCTACGGCCAAGAACTCGGTCTCTTTCGAGTCATTCTCCTCCGCTGCCGCCTTCTACACCACACATTCCTCCCTATCAACCTCCCACAAGACACGTGCGACTTCCCACCAAGATCAGAGATCCTTCATCCCTAGTAGGAACGCATCAACAGGTATCAAAGCCTTTGATCTTGTAAGTCGCTTATCAAGTTTTCAATTGTTCATGATTTTTTTTTCTCCCCCATCATCCTTGCTTCCGCCATAATCACTACAATTTTCTCTCTCTCATACACATGCTTGTCCCATCGGTTTCTACAAGAGAATCTCTTGGCCGATAATTGCTTGATCACCTTGCGAAAATTGTGTGAGTTGTTGTGCATGAAATCCGCGTAATTAAATGATTGCTTTCCTTAATTAATTGCCTAAATCTCGCTTGCATATCTTGCCATATTTGCTCGCATTGACCGCAATAACTCTGCATTCACTTTCTCTCTCCTATCACGCAAATCTCGCGTTTTCTTTCCTTAAGTTACTTAGCCGTTTATTTTTATTTTATTTTATTTAATTCTTATCTGATCTTCATTTAAGACTAAGATCTCGGATTTGAATTTCAAATTCAAAAAAAAAAAAAATTCAAGTCGCATTTCAAAAAAGAAAGAAAAAAGAACGCGACATTTTAAAACAAGAGAAGTAAAGCCAAAATAAGGCAACCTTCTCCCCTCAACGGCTAGGCTCATCTTCTTCACCCCTCCACCGTCTAGTGTCACACGTGTAAGTGTGTCTTGTTTGTACGCGTTCTTTACGCAATAGGTTAAGACTTCTTTCTTTTGGTTTCGTTGCTTTTGTGCTTGCATATTACACTTGCTTTGCTTGCCTATTAGCCGCCCTCAAGGCCAAAAGAACGCACTCACCGACGTGAACACTTGCTACTTGTTGAGTGCTTACTTGTTCATTGGTTTTATATTGTCTTTTGTGCATTTTTACTCGCGATGGATGGACATATTGTTATAGGTAGCCTTAGGGCACCCACTGGTGGGAATGTTCAAAGAGACGACAACAATCATCCCCGACAACAACAAGAACAGATCGCGCGACATGAAGTGGTGCCACTCGCCAATCCTCCACAAGATCCCATTCTTGAGCTCTCGAAGGAACAACGCGAGATCCAAGCCCTTCGACGCCAACTTGCCGAATTCCAGGCAAAGGAACGCGCTGCGTCGGCATAACCCACACCAACTTTGCAAATACCTATGGATCCTCTAGTCGCACCGCGACAAATAGAAGTCGGGCCAAGCAAACAACACGTTGACAAGGGCAAAGGACTGATGCCCTCGTCCTCCAACTTGCAACCACATCTTCAACGGATCCAATCCGTGATAGAAAGCCGCCAAGGCTATGTCTCGCATCGCGACCGCTATGCACCACAAGCAACACCAGTCCACGATGAAACCGACTCCGACCGCAATGAGGTTTCCCATGGTGAGTACTCTGACCCTTATGACTTCAATGACAGGTACGAAGTTAGAGGAACCAGACGCCACCGCGAGATTGCCTCTACACCACTGGCCGACAGAGCCAGACGAGATGAATGCGATGAAGGTCGGCCGCGATGATCCAATCGCGCCCAAGATGTTGTGCCGCATCAACGTCGCCATGCTCTCACCCCAGTCCCATTAAATGTGGAGGACCACCTGGGCCACCAAAATACGCGGATGCCTCACTATGGCTCGGATGGATACTTCTCCCACACTCCTCTCCACCAAGATGAGTTCGAGGAGTTTGATGATGCAGAGATGGAGGACTCAGGGATGATCAATCCAGGGAATTTCCATCTCCCACTCGGTGATCCCATGGAGTTGCAAGACCGCCCAGCCGATTGGATCCCTCCAACTAGGCTCAACCAAGGCGCAAACATGGCCAACGCGTCCTTCGATAGGCGCGATGAACTACAGAGGAGGCATGACATGCCTCACGATGTTCGCCGCGACGCTTCCCACCAAGGACACCAGCACCGTCGACGCGCCCAGGGGATGGAGCAACATGCCCCCTTTGGCAATGATCGCGGCAATTCTGGCGCACGAAGGCACCAGCAGTGGCATGCCCACTTTCCACAGGCCCAAGGCCACGCATATGCCCCCTTGGACATCCCAGCACCGCGTTTGCAACAAAGGCCTCAAGCCAATGCTCCCAGGCTTAATCGCCATGACATCAAGGTAAAAGTTGAATTCTTTTTTGGTGAATACAACCCTGCAGTTTTTCTTGAATGGTTGCAGGCCACATAGTACACATTGATCTATTGCCAAGTTCCAGAGGAGGACTACGTGGCCGCCGCTACAGTCCACTTCCGTGGCACCGCGAGAGTTTGGTGGTACAGGTTTGTGGATGATCACGTAAGAAGAAATTTGGTGCCTCTCACTGAATGGAACCAGCTCAAGTATGTGATGACACTCAAGTACGTGCCCCAAGATTACAAGAACCAAATGCGCCTAGACATTTCCATGGCGAAATAAGGTTCGATGACCCCCCTTGAGTTCTTCTCGCAACTTGAGGATATGTACTACAAGGCGTCCATTAGCGTGGCTCCCTCCACGACGAGGATGAAATTTTTGAGTGGTCTCAACACCAACATCCGAGACCAATTGGAGATCCTTCCCATCAAGGACCTCAACACGCTCACGCATACCGCGATGCAACTCCATAATCAAATAGTGCGAAAGCGTCAAGGACCCTACCAACCCTATATGCACAGAAGGTATGACTCTCAAACTAGTCAAATTCCTTCCACTAATGTGCGCGGTCCCCCTCCAGGAACCACCGCATCCAATCAAACAAGACAGGGGAAGCTCGTGACGACTCCCAACCATGCTTCGCGTGCGCCACCATCAAAGGGTACATCACCCAACCCAGAACGCATGCGTGACGTGGAATGTTTCAAGTATGGAGGAAGAGGGCACTACCAGAACAATTGCCCAAACAACAAGAAGGTCCTCTTCTCCAGCATCTCCGTCGGCTATGAGTCTTATGAGGACGAGGACACCACACTTGAGACCATCGAAGAAAGCTTCAAAGATAACGAGGAGGCTTACACCTGTGAAATTACCGCATTGCATGAAGGCACAACTCTGAGCCTTGTCACGCGACGCCTCCTCACTGTCAAGGAAGCCACCCTTGGGGATCAACGCGAGAATCTCTTCCACACGCGTTGCTTGGTCAAGACCGCGACCTTGAGCGTCAACATTGATGGAGGCAGCTGTTGCAACATCATTAATGAAAAGGTGGTCACTCACTTCAACCTGCCAACCACTTCTCACCCACAACCATATGGACTATAATGGATTTCATTGAGTTCTGGTAACACTATAACTCGTCAATGTCTCATTTCATTTTCCATTGGTCAATATACAGATTTTGTCCTATGTGATGTCATTACCATGGATGCCACACATCTTCTGTTGGGGCGCCCATGGCAATTTGACAGGCGCGTTCGTCACGATGACTATTTAAACACTTATGTGTTTACTTACCACGGGAAACGCGTCACACTCTTACCTATGTCGCCTCATGAGATTTTACAGGACCAGGTTGAGTGTGATAGACAGAAGGCAATTGAAGCTTCAAAGAACCAGACTCCCAGTAGCACGCGTTCATCAACTGGGAACAAAGAAGCTAGCTCTGACAACGCGTCAAGTGATCGAACGCGTCCCAAAAAAGGGTCAAATACTGCGCCAAAAACCACCACGTTGAAAGGGACCTATGAGCACAGGCTGCTCCTGGTGCGGCCAAGCGACCTCACTGCCCCCTTGAGTGGCAAGGCACGCTGTTTCCTTCTAGTGCCCATGCCTTGCACCCAAGAGGCCCCTATACTGGAAACCCTGCCGAGCGAGATCTCTGAGCTCCTTGATGAGTTCAACGACTTGTTTCCAGAGGAGCTACCACAAGGCCTTTCACCTTTGCGAGGCATTGAGCACCAAATTGACTTGGTGCCTGGTGCCTCCCTTCCCAATCGCGCTGCTTATCGCACTGGCCCAGATGAAACAAAAGAGCTCCAGCGCCAAGTCTAAGAACTTCTGGATCGCGGCTACGTGAGGGAATCCTTGAGCCCTTGCGTGGTCCTAGTGATCCTAGTTCCAAAGAAGGATGGCTCGTGGCGAATGTGTGTCGACTGCCGCACCATCAATCAGATCACATTCAAGTACATGCACCCCATACCGCGCCTTGATGACATGCTCGATGAGTTGCATGGCGCGACCCTGTTCACCAAGATTGACTTGAAGAGCGGATATCACCAGATTCGCATGAACGAGGGTGATGAATGGAAGACCGCATTCAAGACCAAATATGGTCTATATGAATGGCTAGTCATGCCTTTCGGTCTCACCAACACGCCGAGCACCTTCATGAGGCTCATGAACCATGTTTTGAGGGACTTTTTAGGGAAATTTGTTGTAGTTTACTTTGATGACATTCTGGTCTATTCGCGTAGTCTTGAGACTCGTGTACAACACCTTAGGCTTGTGTTGGAGTGCTTGAAACACGAACAATTGTATGCCAACCTTGGCAAGTGTCGGTTTGCAACCGACACTACCAACTTTATGGGCTATGTGGTCTCCAAGGAGGGACTCCGCGTCGATGAGGAGAAAGTAAAGGCCATCCGAGATTGGCCAACACCCATATCGCCAACAATGGTTAGAAGCTTCCTTGGCTTGGCTGGCTTCTACAGGCGTTTTGTTCGCGACTTCAGCTCCATCGCCGCACCATTACATGAACTCACAAAGAAAGGCGCCGCGGTGATTTGGAAGGAGACACACAACAACGCGTTCAACGCGTTGAAAGAAGCCTTATGCAACGCGCCACTGCTACAACTCCCCGACTTCAACAAGCACTTTGAAGTGGAATGTGACGCGTCAAATGTGGGGATTGGTGGAGTGCTCCACCAAGAGAAGAGGCCCATCGCGTTCTTCAGAGAGAAGCTCACTGGGGCCACTTTGAATTACCCCACATACGACAAAGAGCTCTACGCGCTAGTTCGCGTCCTCAAGACATGGCAGCACTACCTGTGGCCACGCGAGTTCGTGATCCACTCGGACCACACGACCATCAGCTATCTGAAGAGTCAAGCACACCTAAGCCGCCGCCATGCTCATTGGGTGGAATTTATGGAGACATTTCCTTACGTTGTGGTGCATAAAAAGGTAAGGAGAATGTGGTCGCCGATGCGCTTTCTCGCAGGTATGTTCTCCTTACTCATCTTCAGTCTAAACTTCTTGGCTTCACATTGATTAAGGATTTATATCTACTTGATCCTTTCTTTAAGCCCATTGTAGAACAATGCCTTAGGGACCGCGAGTTCGAAACCTACTTCTTCCATGAGGGTTACCTTTACAAAGCAGGCCGCATTCCTAGCTCACCAATTAGGAAACTCCTCATCCAAGAAGCCCATGAAGGATGCAGTCATTTTGGGATCACCAAGACTTTAGCTGCTCTTCGCGAGCATTTCTTTTGGCCGTGTATGACCACCCAGGTGATGCGCTACTGCACCAGTTGTGTCACGTGTCAATGCGCCAAATCCACCTCACATCCCTATGGTCTCTACACGCCCCTACCCATTCCCTTAGGTCCTTGGAAATATTTGTTTATGGACTTCATCACAGGTTTGCCTCTCTCTCGCAGGGGCAAGGATTCCATCTTTTTAGTTATAGACAGGTTTTCCAAAATGGCCCATTTCATCGCGTGTAAGACCACACACAATGCTAGTGAGATCGCCGTGTTGTTCTTTGACAACGTGGTCCATTTACATGGGGTACCGCGATCTGTTGTGAGTGATCGCAATACAAAATTTGTTGGTCTTTTCTGTAGAACCCTTTGGGGGAAGTTGGGAACCAAACTTTTGTACTCCACTAGCTACCCCCAAACTTATGGTCAAACTGAGGTGACCAATCGAACCTTAGGAGCCCTACTTAGGACCATGCTCAAATCCAACCCTAAACGTTGGGAGGACTTACTTGCCATTGTTGAGTTTTCTTACAACAGGTCCAGACACTCAGCAACAAAGCTCACTCCATTCGAAGTGGTGTATGAAAGAAATCCACTGACTCCGCTGGACATGCTACCGCATCCACTAAAGGATACTGAGCACCCCACCGCGGCCAACCGCGCTGCGGTGATCCAGCAGTTGCACCAAAGAACGCGGGCACAGCTGGAACGCCGCGCTGAACAATATGCCACACAGCACAACCGTGGGCACCGCCGCGTTATATTTGCCCCAGGAGACTTGGTGTGGGTGCACCTTTGCAAAGGCCGTTTTCCAGCTAAACGCAAATCCAAGCTGGCCCAACGTGGTGATGGCCCTTTCCATGTTGTGAAAGCCATTGGGGACAACGCATACGAGATCGCGTTGCCACCAGACTACAGTGTCCACGTGACCTTCAACATTGTAGACTTGGAGCCTTATATGGAGCCTGAATTCGATGATGGTGAAGCGGGGACGCTTCACAGCCAAGTGGGGAAGGGTGATGCACCCCTGCCCACCATGAATTCCACAGAGGAAGAAGATGCTATGAGCATTCGCTCAGAAGGGCAAATCACAAGAGCACACGCTAAAGCCATCGCCAATGCGACGCAATCCTTGGTTGCTCGTGTCGTCGCCAGCCAAGGCACACAAGAGACCGCGTTCTCTTTGAAGCGTCTTCAACCAAACCCAGAGAATGCGTTCTCTGTCTGTCTTCTCTCAACCATCCAATGAACGCGTTCTTTTGAACTGAATGTAATCTCTTGAGACATTATTGTTTTTTTATTTCTTTTTAGGGCATGTGTTCCACGCATGTCGCATGGGCCGGCCCACTAATCGAGACTCGGCCCATCCGAGTCCCGTGACCTAGCATAAAAGGACAACTCGTTCTTTTGTATTAGGTTACGTTCATTTTTAATCAAAGCCTGAGTATTAAGAGCCATTTGCCTCCTCCCCTTTGATCGAACGTCAAACACTTCTCTGTCTTCTCATCTCCTTCATCCGCTGCCGATGCTACGGCCACCACTCGATCTTCATCGAGATTATCCAACCCGATGCCGACGCTACGGCCAAGAACTCGGTCTCTTCCGAGTCGTTCTCCTCCGCTGCCGCCTTCTACACCATGCGTTCCTCCCTATCAACCTCCCACATGACGCGTGCGACTTCCCACCAAGATCAGAGATCCTTCATCCCTAGCAGGAATGCATCACCATCACCCTCCATTGGCTCTTCCAAATCATCTAATTGCCTTTTACTAAACTTTTTGCTACGATGGCTCTTGGAGAACTTCCTCATCAATGTCTATAAATAAGTTGTCCACTTCATTAGTGTCATCCAGCAATGGCCCTTTAAAGTTACCTTCCCTGTAATCTTCTTCAACATCTTCCTCAAAATCTTCCTCAAAGTCATCCCAAACATCATGCATAACATCTTGCCCAACGTCTTTTCCATAATCACTCTCAATCTCAGTACATTCATGTATTCTTTTCCTTCCTATGGAAGACCTTGTTTCTCTCCTATCAGTTTCCGAATTTGCCTCAGATTGGCTCATCAAGTCAACTATTTATACTTCCCCATTGTTTTCACGACAAATTTTTGGTTTCATTTCATACATGTCACAATTAACTATATTCGGGACAACTTCAGTGGTACAATTGTCGCTTACCACATTTCTCTTGTCCGATTTGGTACCATTTGTACTTGGATGACCACCCATCATAACATCGGCCTATGCCTCTTGACTTTGTGTTAACGGTGGCAGAGTCAGACACACTGTGATGTCGACCTCAACATTAGGCCTCATATTTAAATACTCTGTGTTTGCAAATTTTTTGTTTCCTTTCTTTTCAAACTCGCATATAACTCGATAGGCCAAATAGCATCTTCTGATTGCAAGTTCACAAATTTGAAAGCATCAAGGTCTTCATCATCTTTGACATCGAATGGTTGTAACTTTGGTTTCCGCGGTGACAGATATTTGAGCTCCATTTCATCTATCTCGTCAATGCATTTTATCTTCTCAACCAACCTTTTCCTCAAATTTGAGTAATTGATATCTTCAGACACAACAAGTGCTTTTGTCGTTGTGATCCCATCGAAAACCCACTTGTTTCCCTTATATATCCATTCACCACCTATTCTCAGAGTCAAGTAGTATGATCTTGAACCTGTTATACAAAGAAAAGCAAACACAAGTACAATTACTTTATGACAAACGTTGATAGTATAGTGTCTAACACTAACAGTATTATGACGAACATGACTAACACCAACATAAGTTAGGGTTTTAGCCCATCCTGAATTAAAGATAGAAAAGGGTTTTCTATCCAAATGGAACAAAATTGTGTAGGAAAAACAAATATTTTAGAATCAAGGAACAAATGTGAAAGTCAAATTTAAATAATGCTAAAAAATAAGCTGAAAGGTTGTTCTTTCTTGTTTAGGGAACCACAGAAGAATGTCTTGTAAAGAGGAATACATGTGAAAGTCAGAACTCACCCATTATTTAATTCTTCTATTCCAAAGACATTGAAGATGCAACGAAAGCCTTTTTGAAGATTTGTTGATTTAAGGTTTTGTGGTGTTACGGTGGTTTTGTACAGGTTTACAGTTGGGGTTTGACAAGGCTAAAGTCGTGATGCCTATCAAATAAATCCCAAAATACCTACTAAGTAGTATAGCAAGCAAGTCGGGGTTGATCCCACAGAGAGTCAGGTTATCAACTTATGCAATTTGTTATCACCAACTAGGAACTAGGGGGGGGGGGGGGGTTGTTTGTGTTTCTCGTAACAAGCAATAAGGAAACAAGTAAATAAGTTCGCAGGAAAAGGTTGTAAATATGATGGGAAAAAGCGCCACACTCAACAGAGATCCACACAACAATAGATAGGTCGATCACGGAATTCTATCAATCTCAAGTTCTCAACTTTCCTAAAGTTGTTCTTATCCCGATCCTAGATAACTATTAGTTATACCAGCCCTAATAGTACTTATTACTAAATCAAATCCGAAAACCTTCAGAACTCAATAAAGCAATAGCATTCAACCAAGGATTAACAAGACACATGCAATAGAAACAACCCGTTACTATAAGCATGCAATTAACTCTCTCTCTCACGATGAAGCGCTCGGATCCCCTATACACAACAATCGTGCTCGCTACTAGATATGCAACACGAACCCGGAATCACAAGTCCTAGCAATTAGGAAGATATCAATAAACCTATGTGATCAATCTAGATAAATCAACATAAACCAATAATCAATCAAGCACAAGAGAATCAATCCAACTAGATAGGAAAACGAACAAGAGTAGAAAACTCACAACCAATCAATTGCTGGCTTCAAATTGTCAAGTGCAACAATGGAGGTTTAGTTCTCCATTAGGGTTTGTGAGAGGAGAAATATGAAAAGTGGCAACTAGGGTTAGAGAATCCTCCTTCCAAAAGAGTCTTAACCCTCACTTAAATACTAAGGAAATAATTCAGAAATAAAGAAAAGAAAAATAACAAACTTGGAAACTAAGTCTCGAAATAAAATGAAACGGAAATAAGAAAACTCGTAAAAGACTTTCAGCGCGTCGCCACCGCGGGTGCGGTGGCTCCACCGCTGGGTGCGGTGGAACTCTAGTGTCTTCAGTCCAATTCTCTGACGACCTCGCCGCGGGTGCGGTGATGCTGCCGCTGGGTGCGGCCATTATCCAGCAGCTTGTCTTCTTTCTGCTCCTTCCATCGCTGGCGGCGGTGGCCTTCGGCGCGGGTGTGACAAGGATCCAGAACGTCTCCTCGTCTATGGCTCTTCCTTGCAATCTCTCGCACCGCTCCTCAACTCGTCTCTTCACTCCTTTGGCGTCTTTCCTTGGTGTCTCCTAGATATCCAAAATCACTCAAACACCTCCATAAACACTAAACTTCGCCTCCAAACGCCTTGCATATGAATGTGCCTAGATCTACCCGAATGGCACCAATAAACCCTCTAAAGACTCTTACTTAAGCCCTACAAAGTAGTGCTTATCAAATTCCCCCATGCTTAGACCTTTGCTCGTCCTCGAGTAAACTAATAAAGAGTCTATCCTCCAATGCAGCAGCCAAGGTCTCAGGAAGCATATCCTCTAACTAAGAGTCACCTAACCCATGCCAAAACTCCTGGCTCCAATCTCATCTACAACACATCATACTTGACAAGCTTAAGGGGCAAGCAGAATACTTCCCCCAAGCTTAACCCGGACATCCAAAAGCGTGAGTGACCTCTAATCCTAGCCTCCATCTATGACTTTTTATGACTCCCAAAGTGGCCTACCCGACAATCCTTCTTAGTCTCCCTTCTTATGTCGCCCCGTCGGTAAAATGAGATCCTAGAAACACTCCTTTTCTTTTCACTCATCTTGCCTAGGAGCCCTTTCGGGTTTTCATCCTAGCCACTCATATTTTTTTCAAAGATGGGCTCATATATGCTCACGTCACTCAGACACCATATTACCCCAGTCTAGCACTGGTCCGGGTCACCTGCTTTTTACCTGAGTTGCCCTTTCGGGTTTTCAACTCATCCCGGGATTTTCTCTGCCTTTTCTCATCTTTTTGGATTTTTCGTTTTTTTTTTTTTTTAGAAAACTCGAATGCAATGCAGAATCCGAAAACTGTACAAAAACACACAGAGTAGAAACTGAAACTGTACATAACGATAAGTAATGAATCTACTCCCTTCCCCATGCTTGAAGTGCGCATTGTCCTCAATGTGTAAATAGAAGACAATCATAATAAAGGGGGGGAAAGAAAGTAAACTCACTGTGGTGGTGGGCCCTGCGGCCAAGGGTATTGGCCGAAATACTGTGTCTGCTGCTCCCCTAGCCTCTGGAGCCGCTCATCCATCTGCTCCAACCTCTCGTCCTGCCTGTCCAACCGTTGGAAGGCCTGGCTCTGGAACCCGTCGAAACGGCTGTCAAAGCCCTACTGCCAAGTCTGCTGCTGCAGACTCATCGCCTCCATCTAGCGATACATCATATCCTGCCATGGGTCCATAGGTGGGGCATCCGGGCCAGCAGCATCCATCTCCTCATCCTCAGCCGTAGCAGGGGCCTGGCTCGAGCTACCAGCAGCTCTCCTCCTCTGTCGAGGCCTGGCCCCCTCGTCCACAAAATCTGCCGTAACCGTCCCCAATGGAGTTAGGGTGGGGTCGGGCTGCATGTACCACCCTCTGTATGTGGAGCTGTATGGGATCTCTCTCGGGAGGAACATGAGGTGGCTCCTGTCAGAGTAGGAGCACCAGAATGTCTGCTTCCTCGTCACCCGCAACATGTGATTCGCCTTCAGCCGGGTGACGTCGAACACATGCGAGATGATGGGCTCCTCGCTATCCTCCACCTGGAGGGCTGTCTCAGCAATACGGGTGATCAAACCACCCTGAACAATGTCCCGCCTCTCTCCCCAGCGGATCCTCCGGAGGGCCTCGAGGATGAGCTTCAGCCAGTCCGGGACAAATGTAGCCTGGGGCAAGGCACAGTATAGCCAGTGGAGGTCCTTCAGGGGGACCTTGTTGTCCTCCTTGTGTCCCAGCAGCGTCCCCATAATCAACTTGTGGAGCAGTCGCAGACATGGGTGAGTAAACTTGTTACTGTATTCGTCACTCACGTGGTATATCTGCCCAGTGGCTCCCACCCAGAAGTCAACCAGAGCGGCCTCGCTCATGCCCTTCATCCACTCATCGGTGGGGGGCCTAGTTACCCCGATAGCAGCCCTCGCCTGCTCAGCGTCTACCGATTACTCCTTCCCCTTATACTTGAATGCGATCGAGACAAGATTCTCACCATCCATGGTGAGTCTAAACATGGAGATGAAATGCCTCGACAAAGTCTCGAATGTGGGGGCAGACACATCAACAAAACCCCCCAGGCCCATCTTCTCCAGACACATCTGCGTGCAATCGAGTAGCCCCAGAGCCTCAAGAGTTCCCCTATCCAGGAACTTAGTCGTCCAAATCTCGCCATTGCCTCCTCTTATGGTTATGGGGTTGAAGGTGTGGTTTGGAGATGGGGTTTTTGGTGAGAAAGGTTGGATTTGCTGCGGTATTACGGATATGTGGAGGGAATGGCGAGATTTGGATGAGAAAGGTGTGGATTTGGTGAGTGTTTAGTGTGTGGGAGAATTTTGGGTTGAGAGGAGGCAAAGGGAGTTCGTGAGGGGGATTGTGAGGAAGAGAGGTGAGGAAGAGGGGTTAGGTTAGAGAAGGAGAGGAAGGAGGTAGTACCGGCCGGGGCCCACACATTTTTATTTTTTTGAACGGTGCTATAGGGGGCTTGTCGCGGGTGCAGTGATGTGGCCGCCGGGTGCAGTGGGCTTCCAGGAACTCCATTCGTCTTATTCTTCAAACCTGCAAGTTAGTTCGCAGGCGAAATCGAAAAGAAAGAAAGCAACTACCTAACTAAGCTCTGAAAGATGAAAAGACAAAAGAAAAGGAAAGAAAGCAATACCTCGGGTTGCCTCCCGAGCAGCGCCTTGGTTCATGTCGTTGGCTCAACGTAGACTCTCGTCTATTCATTTTCAGCACTTGGCTCCTCTAGAGCCATCTCATCAATCGCCTCAGCGGGGAAACCCTCATGGTAAGGTTTTAACTTTTGACCATTGACCTTGAATGTCTTCTGGGTTGTCGGCTCGATTAGGTCAACGGCGCCATGTGGGTAGACCTCAGCAATAATATATGGTCCTATCCACTTCGACCTCAGCTTTCCCGCAAAGAGTTTCAGGCGAGATTGAAACAAAAGGACTTTATCACCGGGGTGGAAGTCCTTTCGCAAGATATTCTTGTCATGCCATGCCTTGGTTTTCGCCTTATAGATGACAGCGTTGTCGTATGCGTCAAGGCGTAACTCCTCCAACTCTTGCAGCTGAAGCTTGCAAAACTCTCCTACCTCATCAATCTGCATGTTGCACTTCTTCACCGCCCACCATGCCTTGTGTTCCAGCTCCACAGGTAGATGGCAAGCTTTGCCAAATACGAGCCAGAAAGGAGACATCCCAATTGGAGTCTTATAGGCAGTGCGGTAAGCCCACAATGCATCATTCAGCCTCAAACTCCAGTCCTTCCTATTGGGTGCCACTGTCTTTTCAAGAATCGTCTTGATCTCTCTATTGGACACCTCAGCCTGCCCATTGGTCTGTGGATGATAGGCAGTGGAAACCTTCTGTGTGACGTGATACTTCTTCAGCAGGGCGGTCACAGTCTTGTTGCAGAAATGGGTTCCCCGATCACTAATCAAAGCCTTGGGGATCCCAAATCTGGAAAAAATGTTCTCTTTCAAGAAACCTGCCACAACTTTAGAATCATCAGTCTTGGTGGCCTTCGCTTCCACCCACTTGGAAACGTAGTCCACCGCAAGCAAAATATATAGGTTCCCATAAGAACTAGGAAAGGGTCCCATAAAATCAATACCCCATACATCAAAGACCTCACAAAAAATCAAAGAAGACTGAGGCATCTCATTCCTCCTAGAAATATTCCCCATCCTCTGACATCTATCACAAACTTTGCAAAACGCAAAGGCATCCCTAAAAATGTGGGGCCAATAGAAACCTGTATCTAATACTTTTCTAGTAGTCTTATTCGCACCAAAATGACCCCCACATGCTTCAGAATGACAAAAGCTAAGGACAGATTATACCTCGTTATCCGGAAGACATCGACGGATTACCTGATCGACACAGTGTCTCTAGAGATAAGGATCGTTCCAAATGTAGTACCGAGCTTCTCTCCGCACCTTCTCCCGTTGCGCCTTGGTATGATTCGGGGGAAATTCCCCACAAACCAAGTAGTTCACGATGTCGGCGTACCATGGCCAGAAGGACCGAATCCCGAGAGCGGACCTGTGGAAGTACGCCTCGAGCGAAGAGACGCTCACAACACAAAAATCTCGATCTGTCTCTCTCGCCGCGGGCGCGGCATGTGTCACCACCGGGCGCGGCCAAATAACAGAAAATTCGCCAGAAAAATCACCACTTGCCGCGAGCGCGCCAGGTGACACCGCCGGGTGCGGTGCGTCTGGGCAATTTTCTCGAGAAAGATTACTGACTTCGCGGGTGCGGCGATCCACCGCCGAGTGCGGCCATTTTCCAGAAACTTGGGCTTGTGGTTCTGTCTCCCCGCCGCGGGTGCGGTGGTCTTGCCGCCGGTTGCGGTGTTGTTCCAGAATATCCACTCGAAAAAGGGTGTCGTCCGGGAAGTTTCCATGGATGGGAGTTTGCTTCCCGGGCTTGTCCTCCTCGTTCACCAACCTACTCAAATGATCCGCCACCAAGTTCTTCGCTCCTTTCTTGTCCCGTATCTCCACATCGAACTCACTCAGCAGGAGAACCCATCGAATCAATCGCGGCTTCGCCTCCTTCTTTGTCATTAGATAACGAAGGGCGGCGTGATCCGTGTATATAATCACCTTCACTCCCAAAAGATATTGCCTGAATTTCTCCAAGGCAAACACCACAGCCAGCATCTCCTTCTCAGTAGTGGAGTAGTTTCTCTGTGCGCCATTCAGAGTCATGGACGCGTAGTGAATCACATGAGAGGCTTTTCCCTCTTTCTGTCCCAAAACTGCTCCAACTGCATAATCGCGCATCACACATGATCTCGAACGGTTTTGACCAGTCCGGTGCTTGGATGATTGGTGCACTTGTCAGGCGTTCTTTCAAGCAATCAAACGCCCTCTTGCACTCCTCATTCAAATCAAAAGTCGCCTATTTCTTCAGCAGCTCGCACAAGGGTGATGAGATCTTGGAAAAGTCCTTGATAAATCTGCAATAGAAACCTGCATGGCCTAGGAAGGAACGAACTTCACGCACATTAGTAGGATAAGGCAGAGGCTGAATTACATCAATCTTCGCCTTATCGATCTCAATACCCTTAGCAGAGACAATATTACCTAACACAATCCCTTGTTCAACCATAAAATGACACTTTTCAGAATTTAAAACTAAGTTAGTTTCAACACATCTTTTAAGCACAAGTGTCAAATGGTCCAAACATTTATCAAAGCTATCCCCATGTACCGTAAAATCATCCATGAATACCTCAATAAAATTCTCAATATACTCAGAGAAGATACTAATCATACATCGTTGAAAAGTACCGGGTGCGTTACATAATCCAAAAGGCATTCTGCGGTATGCAAAAGTGCCAAAAGGACATGTAAAGGTAGTCTTCTCTTGGTCTTCTGGCGCTATGGCCACCTGGAAGTATCCTGAATATCCATCTAGAAAGCAGTAGTAGGGGCGCCCAGCAAGGCGTTCTAGCATTTGATCGATGAATGGCAAAGGGAAGTGATCCTTTCGAGTTACCACGTTCAGCTTGCGGTAATCAATGCAAACTCTCCAGCCCGTCACCGTCCTTGTAGGGACCAACTCTCCTTGTTGGTTCTCAACCACTGTAATACCTCCCTTCTTGGGGACAACCCGAGTGGGGCTGACCCAACGACTGTCGGAAATAGGGAAGATCATGTCCGCTTGAAGGAGTTTCAGCACCTCCTTCTTCACCACCTCCATCATAGGTGGGTTCAATATCCTCTGTGGTTGTCTGGATGGCTTGGCGTCATCTTCTAGGAGGATCCGATGCATACATGTTGAGGGACTAATCCCTTTGATATCGGCAATGGTCCATCCCAGCGCAGTCTTGTGCTCCTTCAAGATCTCCACTAGCTTCTCCTCTTGCTCCTTTGAAAGCTTACTAGACACAATGACTGGCAAAGTGTCGTTGACTCCAAGGAAAGCATACTTGAGGTGATCCGGGAGTTGCTTGAGTTCACTCTCGGGAGCCTACACAATAGAAGGAACGAGCTTCTCGCTCGGTGTTAGCAAGGTGGGGCCAATGCCCAAAGGTTCAATAGGAAGCTTACCGTTCACCTCCATCTGAGATAAGACTGCCTGCATGTTAGTTGACAAAGCATATTCCGTGTGGAACTCATCTATGTCATTCTCAATAATAGATTACAACTCATCAATACCAGAAATATCAAATACATCTTGTACAATGGGTTCAATCACATCAATAGAGCACAAAGAATGGTCATCAATAGGGTGTTTCATAGCATCATAAATGTTGAATTGAACCACCTCCCCATCGAATTCCATAGTAAGTGTCCCACTTACATAATCTATCTTAGTCCTAGCAGTTTTTAAGAAAGGCCTTCTTAGCAGAATAGGAGCCGCATGCTCATCATGTTCCATATCTAGGACAAAGAAATCAGCAGGGAATATCAAATTGTCAACCATGACCAAAACATCCTCAACTACCCCCTTAGGGTAAACACTAGACCTATCAGCAAGTTGCACAACAATTCCTGTTTCATGCAAAGGTCCCAATCCAAGAGATTTATAGAGAGAGTAAGGCAACACATTAATAGAAGCTCCTAGATCAAGCATAGCTCTATCAAATTTAGTATCACCTATAACACAGGGAATGCTCACCATACCTGGATCGGTGCACTTCTTGGGCATACGTTGTTGGAACACTGCAGAGACGCGCTCGCTCACCTTGACCTTTTGTTTCCCCTTCAGCTTTTGGTTCCTCTTTATCTTGCAAAGCTCCTTCAAGAACCGAGCATACTTGGGGATGCTCTTCACTAGCTTGAGCAATGGGATGTTGACCTCGCACTTGCTGAATGTCTCAAAGAGGTCTTTGTCATCAACTACCCTTTTCTCCTTGAGCGCCTCTGGAAAAGGGGCGGGTGGCTTCTCGGAATCGAGAGGAGGGAAGTATGGACGAACGTAATCGTCGACGTAAGGCTCATTAGCAGTCCCAGAAGACTCACCGCGGGTGCGGTGAGACGTCACCGCCGGGTGCGGCAGACTCCCAGAAATTTTTCGAGAAAAATCACCGCTTGCCGCGGGTGTGGAAGATTTACAGAAACTTTCTGCTGTTCCAGTTCGTGCTCGCCGCGGGTGCGGCCACCTTGCCGCTGGGTGCGGTCATTCTCCAGAATACCCTCTTTCTCTGAGTCGTCCTCTTCAGCACTCGGATCGACATGCAATTGCTTCCCACTTCTTAGGGTTACCGCGCTAACGTTTTCCTTCGGGTTCACTACCGTTTGAGATGGTAGATTCCCCGAAATCCGCTGATCAATCCTTGTAATCGCCTCAGCCATCTGTGTCTCCAGATTCTTAATACTCGACGTCGTAGCTTGGACGTGAGTGGTGAAGTGATGCGTCAGTGTTTTGAGCATATCTTCAGTTGAAGGAGACGCATTGGGTTGTGGAGCTTGTGGCCTTGGTACATAGGTCGGCCTTTGCTGTTGTTGTGGTTGAAACTGAGGTTGTTGTTGTTGATTCGGTTGATCCCTCCATCTGAAATTTGGGTGGTCTCTCCATCCCGGATTGTACGTGTTGGAGTAGGGATCATGCCGAGGTCTTGGATTGCCATAACCTCCTACAGCGTTTACTTCAGCGGGTGCATCATCTTGTAGTTGAGGACAAGCATCGGTAGGGTGGAATTGATCGGCACAGACCCCACACGCTTTTAGTTGTTGAGGAGTTCCTTGTAGCGTAAGTATCCTCACCATGTCCTTCAACTCAGCAATATCATTGGCATACGAAGAGTGACTAGAGTCAGCAGCATTGACTCCTCTTTTGGTAGAAGATCTACTGAAATTTCTCATGCCCTCTGCCATCTCCTGAATCTTCTCCATAGCAGCTGCCGGTGTTGTGTTGAGAATATTGCCACCACATGCAGCGTCAACCATCCTCCTCTCATTGTCGAGCAACCCATTGTAGAGATGAAGCACCAGATCTTGGTTGGAATACCCGTGGAATGGACAGCTTGAGCAAAGTCTCTTGAACCGCTCATAATAATCATAAAGGCTCTCATCAGCTTTCTGCTCAATGTTGCTAATAGCTTTCTTTAAACTGTTTGCCTTCTTTGCAGGGAAATACTTCTCAAGAAAAGCCTTGTGTAGCTTGGTCCACGTGTCAATGCTCCCAGTAGGAAGATGGTAATACCAGTCATCAGCAGTGTCCTTCAAGGTGAACCCAAAAGCTCTCATCTTTATCTGCTCCTCAGTAACATTCGCCGGTTTCATGCTCATGCAGACTGTGTGGAATTTACCCAGATGCTTGATTGGGTCCTCTCCAGCCAGTCCATGGAAAGTTGGGAGCAAATGAATCAGCCCCGGCTTTAATTCAAAGTTCACGTTCTCTCCCATAGCAGGGATCACCACAGCCAGTGGTTGCTGCTGCAGGTTCGGTGCAGTCAACTATCTCAACGTTCTATCAGCGTCACCCATCTCGAATGCAGGGTTGTCAAAAACCAAAGTATGGTTCACTTTGCGACCCTGTGAAAGAGTTCTCTCGATCTCTGGATCAAAATCAAGAAGCGGTGAATTAGTAGCACGAGTATGGACCATAAGATAGATCCACACCAAGGGTTAGTAACAAACAAATCACAAAAACAGAAAATTTGACTCCCCGACAACGGCGCCAAATTTGACAAGGCTAAAGTCGTGATGCCTATCAAATAAATCCCAAAATACCTACTAAGTAGTATAGCAAGCAAGTCAGGGTCGATCCCACAGAGAGTCAGGTTATCAACTTATGCAATTTGTTATCACCAACTAGGAACTAGGGGGGGTTTGTTTGTGTTTCTCGTAACAAGCAATAAGGAAACAAGTAAATAAGTTCACAGGAAAAGGTTGTAAATATGATGGGAAAAAGCACCACACTCAACAGAGATCCACACAACAATAGATAGGTCGATCACGGAATTCTATCAATCTCAAGTTCTCAACTTTCCTAAAGTTGTTCTTATCCCGATCCTAGATAACTAATAGTTCTACCAGCCCTAATAGTACTTATTACTAAATCAAATCCGAAAACCTTCAGAACTCAATAAAGCAATAGCATTCAACCAAGGATTAACAAGACACATGCAATAGAAACAACCCGTTACTATAAGCATGCAATTAACTCTCTCTCACGATGAAGCGCTCGGATCCACTATACGCAACAATCGTGCTCGCCACTAGATATGCAACCCGAACCCGGAATCACAAGTCCTAGCAATTAGGAAGATATCAATAAACCTAGGTGATCAATCTAGATAAATCAACATAAACCAATAATCAATCAAGCATAAGAGAATCAATCCAACTAGATAGGAAAACGAACAAGAGTAGAAAACTCACAACCAATCAATTGCTGGCTTCAAACTGTCAAGTGCAACAATGGAGGTTTAGTTCTCCATTAGGGTTTGTGAGAGGAGAAATATGAAAAGTGGCAACTAGGGTTAGAGAATCCTCCTTCCAAAAGAGTCTTAACCCTCACTTAAATACTAAGGAAATAATTCAGAAATAAAGAAAAGAAAAATAACAAACTTGGAAACTAAGTCTCGAAATAAAATGAAACGGAAATAAGAAAACTCGTAAAAGACTTTCAGCGCGTCGCCACCGCGGGTGCGGTGGCTCCGCCGCTGGGTGCGGTGGAACTCTAGTGTCTTCAGTCCAATTCTCTGACGACCTCGCCGCGGGTGCGGTGATGCTGCCGCTGGGTGCGGCCATTATCCAGCAGCTTGTCTTCTTTCTGCTCCTTCCACCGCTGGCGGCGGTGGCCTTCGGCGCGGGTGCGGCAAGGATCCAGAACGTCTCCTCGTCTATGGCTCTTCCTTGTAATCTCTCACACCGCTCCTCAACTCGTCTCTTCACTCCTTTGGCGTCTTTCCTTGGTGTCTCCTAGATATCCAAAATCACTCAAACACCTCCATAAACACTAAACTTCGCCTCCAAACGCCTTGCACATGAATGTGCCTAGATCTACCCGAATGGCACCAATAAACCCTCTAAAGACTCTTACTTAAGCCCTACAAAGTAGTGCTTATCAGGGTTATTTTAGGTGAAGACTAACAAGTGGGTAAATGGGTAGAAAATGGAGGGAAACTTGTTCACTTTTGGAGGGAAAACAGAGGTCAAATCATGGCATGTACTATATTAACAGAGGTCATACCAAGTTATTATTTTTGAAACAATATTAAAAAATGAATGACATGGCCAAAAAATAAAAACCCTAAATAAATGCATGACCGACCTTTCCCCTTCTGATTCTTTGCCCAGCAACCAAAACCCTCTCCTTCTTGTTCGTTTCGCTGAGCCGAGGTCTTTCACTGCGCCGAACACAAGGTAACTACACGGTGATGCTTTGTTGTTGCTTAATTATGTACTATTGAGGCTTAATTGAGGCTGGAAACCCTAAATAAATAGTTATATACTATGTACATAGCTAATGTTTTTGTTGCCACTCATATGGACCTTTTCATGGTTTATGTTGCCAATTGCTTGCTATTTAGTATGTGCAATTTCGTGAGTTTTTTGTGTGCTTTTCGTAGTGGGTCAATCTGGTAATTAGAGGGTCACATAAGCAAGCATGTAACATTTTTTTTGCTGGAATTTGGCTTTGTTTCTGTAGTTCAACTGAAGTCCAATGTCAGACAGCGACACCTCAAGTTATCAAAGCGAGGACCCCAAAAAAAATGACACCTACATCTCCTACACGTTCTGAAATAGAGGAGACGTTGCAAGAAGAGTTAGATATGTTGCTAACGAATAGCCCACGTTCCCAAATGTTGGATGAAATAATCACACACCTACGTACTGAGAAACATGAATTTGGACAAATATTTATGGAACTCAATACAAATGAGATGCACTTCGAGGCTACAATTAGGGAACTTTATGCAAGGGTGACCGAACTTGAAGGTGAAAACAAGACACTACACTCCGGAAAAAAAAAAAGAGCAAACTTGTATTAAATCCTATTTGTGCGTTTGGTGTTGGTGTCATTATAGGGATTAGTGCTTTTAGCTTTTGTTATCGAGCATGTAGGTCATAACTATGAAGTATGTACCTGATGACTTTGATTTTTTATGTAAGAGGATGAATTAAATTTCAAATAGTATTTCGTGTAAGTGGTAAGTATCATGGTGTAGCATGGTTGATTCTACATGTCAGAGTGCCAAGACTTTGATGTCGCTCTTCATGTAAGTTTTGCAAATTCAAAAACAATGCCAACACTAAACACACAGACAATAGTTGCTAGTACACTGGATACCATTACATTACTAGAAAAAAGGATAGTTGCCAGTACTCAAAACCTGATCGAGCAACACTAGCATCACATCGAAATTTTACGGATCCTACTCCTTCACGCGAAAAGCACAACCTTCATAGGCACTATTTGCAACACAATGGCATAACATTTTGTGCCAGTGCCAGTCCCGTCAATGGCCAACAACACGGTTATGCAACATTTTAATGCATTTGATAAACAACTAAGTTTTTTTTACCGAGAAATACCTTTCCAATAATATAAGGGTATCCAACAAAAATAAGCAATGATCTGGCACGAGTCATGGCAAAATTGAACCTCTTCGGGTTGCTCAGAAATCTCAAATAGAAAGTCTTGTCAAATTCATCGTGTTTCTCGGTTGATCTGATGGTTGACAGGATGATCACATTGCTTTCTTTACCCCGAAACTACTCAACCCCACCTATCTTAATATCAGTCATATGTAGAGACCTGAGAGCCTTCCCTATCTTTAGTACTTGTTGTGGGAAAAGGGTAATAATCTTGATGTCGTGCTCAGAGACATTCCTTTTTTGGAGCTTCTGTACGAGCTCAACCACCTTGCTAGCTTCAATCCTATTAAACCATGAAGGGCTGCCCTCTTCCCTCTCATCCAAGCCTTGGATGCCACATAACATTACAGGGAAGTTCCCGTTGGGAAGTAGATCAGCCCAAGGTAAGGAAGATGTGTCATTTTTTTCTCGATATGGAATCAATGCTCCTCTATGAAACAGTCTTGAAGGAACAAAAAGAATTTCAGGGTGGCTCCGGTAGTTCTTCACCAACATTGTGACATAATTGTGATCCCCTGATCTGTAAACTTCAAAGTCCAACAACCTCTCCAGAAAAGACCTTCCCAACCCATAAGCCTCAGCTTGCTTTGAATGAATATCAAGGCCAAGTTGCTTGGGATCATCAGAAAGAACAATAACTGTGTTGTTTTTTGTAGAGGGTTGATACGGGGATCATTGTCTCTGGCTCTGAAGCTTGGCTTGCATCCTCTAATATGATGTGGGAGAAGTGGCCACGGTTAACCCCTTGAGCATAAAGGTAAGATGCACTCGTGTATGTCGTTATTATTATCCTGTAGCTGCAGAGTGTATCTCAAGAAGGGCAAGTGAAGAAACCTTCACTGTAGGTACATAACCTCAATAATACAGCGTTCATTTTTTCTAAGGGACAACGTGTGGCATTCAACCTAAAAATATCTTTCTCGCTAAGTTTTATCCCCTCACAAAGGATTTTCTCTAATATGTGATATGCCGCGCAATTTGAAGAAGCACATACCAGTATCTGAGAATTCCGTCTAGTTTTATATTATTGGAGGATCACCTCCACCAGTGCTTTTGTCTTTCCTGTTCTCGGGGGAGGGGGTCCATAAATCACATAAGGAGCTCCTCCTCTACACCCTAAAATTAAGCGAACAACATTTTTCTGCTCCTCGTTAAGAAGATGTGAGATAGGCACAAGATTGTTTGCTGTAATCCTCCGCTTTCCCTGATACTCATGGGGAAAGAGGAACTTTTTGTCTAATGCCTGCAGATAGAATGGCTTGACAGAACCTATTGAAATTTACCCCGTTGTACACAAAATAGATTTCATACAGATTGCTATCTCTATGCCTTTGGTAAAATCCATCATGAAATTGCAATAATACTTCATCAGCCTCAACACAATGGATCCAGCCCTGTCAAAACAACATTGGCAAGTTCAACATGAGAAAACAACATTGGCAACGATAATTCGTGCAATTGTGACAAAAAATATGAACTTCTATATCATTGTTCCTTCCGACAATAACACATAACCCTTTGACAAAAAAATTTAACACCATTGACATGAAGTAAAAAAATTACTTTCACCCAGTTTACCACACATACCTAATCAAGAGAATATTCCCCAAAAATATTTACCACATCTCCACGGACAAGTGAGGGCCTTCTTTCAGCAAGTCCTGGCACTTTAAGTGCTAAAAAGTCAAAATCCTTTTGTCTCAAAGTAATAGGCTTCACATTATAAGCTTTCACGTAGTCCTGTAAACAAATACAAAAAGAGAATCATTCAACAAGTTGGTACTACGAGAGAACCATGTCATCTAGCTATCCCCTCGGCCCCCCCAACCCCATACAAAAAAATATAATAATTACCATAATGAGAAGTTCCTCCATCCCTAACAACGCATTGAAAAACGATGCATAATTTTCCTCTGTTAAGTCTTGTAAGACAACTTTAGGGATTTCCTCAAACTCAATCGCTTTCCTTATTTCTGGTGGTATGTTTATATGGTTTCTCAGATGCCAATGCTTTGGAGACTTCATCTTCAGCCAAGAGGAAGACAACACGTTCAATAGTCACTGACTCAGTGTCGATATGCACAATAGACGTGAAAACGCCAATCTCCTTGGGCACACAAGACAACCATATAGTCAGGCTACCATGTGGCATCAACGTTCGGTCCTCCATAGAAAAAGAATCCACAAAATCTTCCTAGGGTATGTCATCTGGCTGGCCAGATGGAGGTTTCATCAGTGACAAAACGAATGAATCTTCGGGATTTGAAGCATAAATGTTCACACCCCAAAGTACCACATCTTCTGAAGTGGTGATTTCTATGGTGAATGACGCCGCGACAACCTCGTTGACATGCACCGATTGAGGTTTTCCTCTAGTAAATGGAAAGGGCACAGAGACAATGACAAAACCCTCCTTAGTAGGAGTGTAAGTAGTGACTGAGGGAACATACATGAAGCCAACCTCTCCCTTGTCTCCATTGGTGGAGTATTCATCACCCATACCTATTTGGCACTCAATTAAAATCCAACAGAAGTTTGTGAGTCCACAAGCAAAGAACACAACCAGACGAGCTGCTCTAAGGAGATGAAGACTCAAAAGAGATGGGTGAGATGAAGTGAAACAAAGAGAGAGTAGGAGTGGAAGCATGTAGATAAAAATACTCAAACAAGAGACACTCGAAGGAGATGGGTGAGATGAAGTGCAATTAATATCTCTATAATTAAGATCTTTGTAAAGTAAAATAATCAAAGAAGTAGAGCATCAGGAGAGGGAGATGCAATTTAGACATGGAGCATTTTGTCAAAATAGCAGTCAAATCTATTAAATATGTACAGACATGGAGCATTCTGAATACGGTCAAAATTGTCAGTGGTACAGTATCAATTTGTCAAAATAGTATTCAAGCAATGTCCACAATACTCATTTAAAATGTCACGCGTCCAAGTAAATATAAGAGAATTGAGGGATTGTGAGTAGAAGTATTCAACCAGATGTCATGCGTCCTACAAATTAAGTTTCAAGCATTATCATATAATATGGTAGATTGCAAATTATGTACAGACATGGAGCATTCTTCATGTAATATCTGGAAATTGACAATAAAATTTGCATTTAATACTATCAACCTTAAAGTTTAGTGTTGATTTTTGCATTTATACTTTAATGTCACATTACATACTAAAGTTTGTATTTAAACTTTAGTGTGACATTACATACTAAAGTTTACTGTTGATTTTTGGGTGTTGAAATCACTATCAGTAGAGGAAGATTTAAAAAATTTATTTGTAGTTCTGACATTATTATTCGTAAATATGACATTCGTTTTTCTAAGGCCGACATTAGTTTTCGATAATAGTAGAAACTACCAAGTATGACGTAGTAAGTTTTGCCGCTTGTGAATCTTTGGTTTTACATAATTTTGGCTCAAATTTTGTTTAACTTGTAAATCATTTTTTTACTTAAATCTAAATCAATTTGTGTATTTTGGAATGTTGAGTTCATCGACATAACTTTGAAATGTTGAGTTCATCAGTTCAAGATAAGTGTGAAATGTTCAATTCATGATAAAAAGAACAGAATTTGGAAGATGGAGGTTTGGAATTTTTTATAACTGATGGCGGTACAGTTCAACAGTCAGATGGGAGGGAGAGGAGGTTTGGATTTTCTTACAACTCATGGCGGGAGAATGGGTGGGAGAATCACTACCAGTTCATCGACATTCTTCTTTCAGTTCAACAGTTCATCGGTGGGAGAATGTACAGATAGAGGTTTGGAGAATGAGGGGAGATGGGTGGGAAAGACTACAATAAAAGGAGGGTATTTTGGAGGAAAATAATATATAATGATATTTATGTACTTTTTTTTGGAATTTTTTTCCGAACTAGGCTCGAAAGTAAAAGTATTTATCGATGTAGACTCGCTTTGAAACAAATGATGGTAATAGGCTGGCAAGGGAGGTTCAGGTAAAGTCGGTGGGAGGAGTAACGACTTTAATGCATAAGTCGCTGATATACATGGCGACTAAAGCTTAGAAAAATGTTAGTGGAGTTTTTACTACTCACTAATACATAAGTGCAACTATTACATTAAAACTTAAATGACGTATCAGATTTATATGTAGTATATATGTATTCATTTGAATTGTTTTTTTTGAACTTTTTGACCTAATTTGTAAGATTTTGCAATCGTTTTTTGAGCTTGTAAGGGTTTGTTTGATAGGTGTGTTTATAAAGAGTTTTTTTATTTGTAAAAAGTTTTTTTTGAAAAAGTAGTATTTAAAATTTGAATATTAAGTGTTATAGAAAAATGTGAAATTAGAAAAAAAAAGTGAATTTTATTTATAAAGAGTTTATAAACTCTTGTTCAAACAGGCCCTAAGAGCTAGGTTTGGTGTCAAAGGTTGTTGTCGGTATTATGAGAATACCCGAAATCGCTTTATCTTGGTAAATTTGGGTTAGTTATTTCAGCTCAGCAACATTTCACGATATAATGAAATATAATGTTCTTTTTTTCCATATTTTCTAATAGCATTCTTTTAAAACAAACTTTTCAACCCGATTTGTAGAATTTTTTGGCCAGTTTTTTCAAAAAAACTTTTAAATCCGATTTGTACAAATTCGGTCAAATAATTACTTCAGATTGGAATATATACGTGTATATATATGAATGTAATTTTACGTCATTTTAATTTTAATAGTTTCACTAATATACTTAATGAACTATAGTGACTTTTTCCAAGGATTAATTAAACTGGGGAAGCTTTAGTCGATTACCATTAAGGGTTTTTCTAACCTATGCACCTAATGCATAGGTTAAGAACTTTATTTTAGAAAGTTGTAGTTATGTTTTATCATTTTAGAAATTTTAATTTTTTTTAGATGGGTTTAAGCATTCTCTTTTAGGGAATAGTTTCCAAAATAAAAAGGATTAACCTATGCCCTTGGGGCATAGGATAGAAAAATCGTACCATTAATGCATAATAGTCGATGTTTCCCTTATCGACTTTACCCGGACCTCATGTGTCAGCCTATTCTCATCAATTTCCTTAAAGTGAGCCTATAATGAGAAGAATTACTTTTGCTTTAGAGCCTAGATTGGAAAAAATATCATTTTTTTGTTTTTCTTTTCTCAAATTTTATTGCTTTTATTTATTTTTTCAATTACAAAAAAAAATTATTATTTTACAAAAATACACCAAATGGTGTATATATGTAAAAAAAATACAAGCATCTATTCTTGCAAGTCACATACTCATTTAGGGTATCCATGCAAATCCGTGTATGAACAATGACATGCAACATATGAACCCCTAGTGTTTCTATGGTTTATAGTTCAAGGAAAAATAATCTCAAACATCAGTTTGCTCAAAGTTATATATATGAACCTTAGGACACTATATATTAACATTTTATACGCAACAGATGAACCTATATCACACCGAAAACATTAATATTTTAGGAAAAAGAATATGAACTTTAAGGGAATATAATGAACTTGAACATGATAAATGTGAACTCGACTTTATTACAAAAAATTATTCGGCTTATTGATTTAGAAAAAATAATATTACAATGATTCGGGATCAAGTACGAAGAGCTTCCCGGGTGCGAAATACGAAGTAATGATGGCCGTCCGTTTCGTTTGATCGGATGCGCGTCTCTCCTTCTGGTACGCGCGTGAGTTTATTTTAATTTTTTTCTTAATAAAACACTAAAGCTTTATAGACCAGCTGGTAGTGGAGTGAGGGGAGTACCATGTCTTAGGTTCAACTCCCCCCAACAACACTCCTTTTGTAATTTTTGCTTTTCATTTTTTCACTTTTTTTCTTAATTTCGTACACCACAAATATTTTTTAATTGTTTTAAATTAAATCTGGGAGATAGGAGATGTAATCATATATGAACATTAAGTGACAATATATGATTATTAAATGGAAATGATATGAAAATCAACACACAACATATAAACCTCTAGTTTGTGAACCTCATCGAATTAATATATAAACATGTGCATGTTACATATGAACCTTGGCGTTATTAGATATGAACATCGACACACAACGACCAGCTAAAAAGAATTTGAAACATACGAACATGTGCATGTTACATATGAACCTTACAGAACAAATATATATACGTGTGCATGTTACTTATGAACCTTAGATAATTAATATATGAACCTCAAGGTTCAAATTTACAAATTTCATTTTAGATTCATATGCAACATGCACACATTCATATAAGTTTTGTAAGGTTTATATGTAACATGCACATGTTCGTATATTTGAAATTCCTTCTACTTGATCTTTGTGTGTTGGTTTTCATATACAATAACGTCAAGGTTCATATGTAACATGTACATGTTCATATAATAATTTTATAAGGTTCATAAACTAGATGTGCATATGTTGTATGCTGATGTTCATATATTGTCATTTAATGTTCATATATGATAATGTCTCATTCCTTCCAGATTTAATTTAAAACAATGTGTAAATATTTGTACTTTACGGAATTAAAGAAAAGTGAAAAAAATGCAAAAAAAAAAACAAGGGCAGGGCATGTTGTTGAAGAGAGTTGAACTCCAAACATCTCATTCCCTCCCACACTCCAATACCAACTAGGTCAAGAGCCTTTTGTGTTTAATTATGGAAAAACTTTTTTATAATACCACGCCTCTCCCTTAACTGGACGCGCGCGAATAACAGATCTGATTGCTTCATACTTCGCACGAGATTTGTGCTTCGTACCTGATCCGACCTCATATTACAATTAAAAATAAGAAATTGTTGTGATTTTTTAAAAAAGTGTTGTTTTTTTAGAGGGATAAAAATATATATTATTGTTAAAAAAATAAAAGTGTACATTAATCAATAAAAAAAGAAATGTTGGGAAGCAACAAGGGGATTGGGGTCCACTGTGTGAAAAGATGATAAAGGTGATATGAGATTTGGTATAAGAACATGAGGGTAGTTTTAGGAGAGTATATAGTTTTTACTTATATCTACAAAAATGCCATTAAAAGTAGGTATAGGGACGTGCACCTTCTCCTCTTTTATTTTTTGGAAATTTTGTCTGATAATCCTGAATTTTTGACTTTTTTACAAAATATTCATAAGTTTTGGCATTTTCACGTGATAATCTTGAATTTTTTTTTTCCGTCAAATACCTTCTGTTAATAGCAGTTAAGTGAGGCGTTAACTTTATTTGAAAAAAGGAAAAAAATCAAATAAAACTCACAACTTACTTTGAACCCGACATTCATCTCCTCCAAACCATCTCCTCTAAACCCGACATTCACCAACTAGCTCGAACGACGCCGGTGACGAGGGCTTGGCGGTGACCACAGTGCTTGCGAACTATATGCAAAGGAGGACGAAGAGGCTTCCGACGACCACGGTCGACGACGACGTTGCTAGCGAGGGAGGTGAGGGCTTTTTCTTCTCCTTGGCTGCGCGGCGACGTAGAGGCTTGGATGACGATTGGCGGCGGCGAGGCTTGAGGTACGAATTTCATAACTCTACTTCTGATATTTAGTGTTCAATTTCACAAATTTTAGGATTTAAACATTTAGGGTTTTAGGAATGTTGGGATTTCTTTCAAGATTAGGGTTTATAGGATTTTGATTTGGCAACAATTCAACTATTACAGTTTATGATTAATTTAAGACTTTCCTTGTCATTGGATTTGGGACTAAACTAGCTTATGGAGTTACAAATGTTTATTATTTTGAAGAGATTATATATATGGTGTTGTATTTGCCAATTAAGGGACGAGAATATTGGTGATGAACTGAATTTTAATTATAGTTTGAAGCCAAAAAATATGATTAGTGAAACTCTATGAAGAAAGCAAGCTTATATTTCTAAGTTATGTTATCCTAAAAAGAAATGATTGCATCAAATTTTAGTAGGATTGGATGAGAATTGACTTAAAAAATTGAAGTTGATAAAGTAAATAAATTAAGGCATCAAATTTAGATTGTCCAGCATTAGTAGTTGGCATTCAATTAAGGTGTGAATGATGATATGAATAATCCTGCAACAATAATTTTGGGTTAATCACAACCATCATCTCTGAGTTAATCACAAATATAATTCTCTTGAATGATCTTATTGATAATATAGCTAGACTTACATATATAGTGATGTCTAGCTAATTTAAAGAGATTAATGGACAAATTTCCATTTTCCTTGGATTTTGCATTCCTCAGGTAATGGAGTATGCTTAACCCTGCAAATGTTGGTTGCAAAGAAAGTCATTGCAGGGAGGTTGTTTAAACTTACGCTGATGGTGGGTCATAGATTCATTATCAATGTGCAAACCCAGCTAGCAGACACCATCAATGAATAGTACCAGTACACAACATGATGTGGAGATTCAAGTAATGAGCTATTTAGTTTAGCACTACGTAGGGAAATGAAATCTCTAGAGCTTGAGAAAATCTGTAGGGCAATCTACTATATATCTACTAAAGTAGAATACCTATTACGTCACGTGGCGTCCAAAAAATGAACCAAAATTTTCTGTTGCCACGTAGCATCATAATATTGAATTTGCCACGTGTCAAGCTCTCATTTTTTTCGTTGGTTTTTCGAAAATCAAATAAAATCAAAGAAAATAAAATATTTGCCCATATTAGCCGGATATGTATACAATATGAATATTTTGTACTCCCTCTGTCCCATAATATAGTTCTTCTTTTCCTTTTGTACACTATTCACAATGGAAGAGAATCTTCAAGACTTCTTCTAATATATAAGAAAAAACATAGTCATGTGGTAGGGTTGTGCATCCGGTCCAGACCGGACCGCTTTTTCCGGTCTGGTCCGATGGACCGAATTTTTTTTAATTCTTGGACCGGAGACCGGACCGAACCGGTATGATTCGGTCCGGTCCGGTCTTGGACCGGTAAACATATTTTTTTATTTTTTAGTTTTATATAAATGAAAAATTAATTATTTTTTCTATTTTTATAACTATTGTATATAATATTAGACAATATATTTTGTTATTTATGCAATATCCCATATTTTGTACGGGTAAATTTTGAACTTTCTTAAGCCCATGTTGCGAGTCAGATTAAATTCAGAGATGTATGAACATTCTGTGTAATGTTTGATCTCTGTAATATTTTTCTGAGCAATATAAAATACAGTTAAGATATTTTTGGGTTAAAAGATCGTTCGTGTGCAAATATATTTAAACCGGGGTTAAGAATATTTTATCACTTAAGGTAAAAACGACAAAGGAGTCGGAGGGGGCAATTCTGGCCTTGACCACACCACGCGGTGAGGGCATGCCGCACCCCGCGGAAAAGGCCAGAAGCGAGGCAGCTCGGTGTCGTCACCGCACCCCTGCCGCACCCCCACCGCACCCTGCGGTCGGCGTCAGTGTTGTCGTCATCACGATAGGATTTTTGCAGCGTCATCTCTTGACCGAGCTTGCTCCCCACGGCTTCCCTTCTGGTTGAGACACCTCATGGCATGCGTGTCAAGCTTCTGGGCAGTCTTGTGAGGCTATATAATGAGAGGGAGAGGCGGAGGAGAAGCCACAAAGCAGCTTCATCACCATCTTCCTCCTCAGAGCAAAACTCCATTGTTGTGCTGAAGTTTGAGCTTGTTTTGTGAAGGATTCGAACCCCTTTTCGAGCTTTAGAAAGGTGATCCTTAGAGGTGTTTTAAAGCTTAAGAAGGTGGGAGACTAAACCAAGAACAAATCAAAGCCGAAGGGATCGATTTGGGTAACTTTCTTCCCGATCTTCTTTCGTCCATCTCGCCCCTGTTCGTCGCCGCACCCGCGGCCAAGTGCCACCGCACCCAACGGCCAAGCACCGCACCCCGCGGTGAGGGCTTACCGCACCCCGCGGCAAGCATGGGTCCGTGGTGTGTGTGTGTGTCTTGGGTGTTGGTTCTTCGGCGAAGCTTGGACTCTTCGATTCTTATTCTTTTAGATTCATATATGTAGAGATTGAATCTAATTTAGGGTTTTATTATGGGTCGTTTCAGAAGGATTTGAGATCCGAAATCTGTCCCTGATCAGACCCGGGAATCGTCGTCTTTAGAGTTCGTTAAGCTTTCTTCAATCTAAGGCAAGTGACGGTTCGCTCTTGTTTATCATTCCATATTTTCATTGATTATCAATTGTTTAGTTGTTAATTAATTTGGGATGATTCTTGTTTATGTTGGGAACAGTTGTGTTAATTGATATGATTAAAATTAGATATTATAATAGGTTGTATTTCTGCTAGAATCAACGCTATTATATATATATTGTGTAGATGTGGGCCTTGATGGCTTTGGTGTGATTTATTGTTGTGTTGAACTGTTTAGTTAGTACGAGGATTCGTAGGGACGATGGGCTCTATGTGAGGTCCAGTCGTTTCTTGATAATTATTGGTAAAAGGGCAGTGGAGACCCTGACACCAACGGATGTGGATACGGACGATGGGCTCTATGTGAGGTCCAGTCGTTCTTGATCGTGTTGTGGATATCTAAAAGCTTATAACGTGATGTGGTTTGTTTTGGAATCAAATAAGATAAGTGCCGATGAGTATGTACATGATTAATATACCCTCGACGAGTAGCGCAACTAAGTAATAGTGCGGCTAGGAAAACTCGTTTAGACTTGATCAGACTACGTTCTCTTTCCAATCTGGATTCGCCCTGGGGCGGTGAGGTTGGTTGTGAACCGAAACATCTCGTCATATTTTGAACGCTTATGTGTGATGCGTTAAACGTTCCAGACTTTATCATATTTCCTATAAGACTCATTTCCGTTGGAGTCTTCTCTTCGGGTTGATTTCTGGGAAGACTCGGTCTTCCAGAATCTTCTCTTGTGTATACCTCTTGTTATATTCAGTAGAAGTATGATGGTTGACTATCGTTATCGGTTATTATTCGAGAAACGATGAGTCTAACCTAATACGACTACTCGAACCATTTGCTTTGTACCCTTGTATAGTCTTTCATTAGACTAACCAACCGTAATTGTTCTCTGCATGGTTGACTGGTGTCATTCGTTCGATTCGGCACATCAGATTAGCATCCAAGGAATGAAGGCTAGAACGACTATAAAAGTAAACGGTGTTTTAATGGTTTATCAGGCTACGATCCTTGGCGGGTGATCTTTATGATCAAGACCCATGTATTTACATTTATAAAGACTTTCGCTAAATACTATGTTTTGTCCTATGGGGATTGTGATGAATCCTCAGACATATGTTTTAACCAAAGATTTTGGTGTTTACATCATGATTGTTGTTTATGATTTGTATTTAAACCGATAAAGCCTAGGGTGACTTCGGTGTGGAGACCGATGTCACTGACGGTAATACATTTCCAAACGGATTGAAATTTGGGAGTGTTATAATTTATTTATATTTATAGTAAAAACTAATTTTTAATAGTGTTATGAGATATTAATATATAAAAATAAATTAAAAATAATAGAAAATCGGCCGGGTTTGGACCGGACCGGAACTGGAATTTTAAAAATATGTGGACCGGGGACCAGACCGTAATTCCCCCGGTCCGGGCATTTTCGGTCCGGTCCGAATCTGCACAGCCCTATCATGTGGGGTATTGTTTGATTCCTCTCAATGATTTCTTTGATAATATCAAAAAATTATAATTTTTATTAATATGTAATTAGAGATATTAACGATACAAAATACGTCTCGATAAGCGTGAAAAGTTAAAATAGGAACAATATTTTGGGACGGAGGGAGTATAATCTATTCTTTCAAAAAACGTAGCAAATAATATTCTCGGCCATATATTTTTTGTAAGTAATCTACTAAAGTAGAATAACTACTACGTCATGTGACGCCACCAAAATGAACCAAATTTTTCTGATGCCACGTGGCAACACAGTATTTAATTTTCCACGTGTCAAGCTCTCATTTTTTTCGTTGGTTTTTCGAAAATAAAATAAAATAAAATAAAATATCTACCCATATTAGTCGGATATGCATATAATATGTATATTTTGTATAACCTAATCTTTTCAAAAACGTAACAAACAATATTCTCGGCCATATATTTTTTGTACGTAATCTACTACATATCTACTAAAGTAGAATACCTACTACGCCACATGGCGCCGCCAAAATAAACCAAAATTTTCTGTTACCACGTGGTATCACGGTATTGAATTTGCCACGTGTCAAGCTCTCATTTTTTTTGTTGGTTTTTCGAAAATCAAATAAAATAAAATCTCTGCCTATATTAGTCGGATATGCATACAATATGAATATTTTGTATAATCTATTCTCTCCAAAAATGTAGCAAACAATATTCTCGGCCATATATTTTTTATACGTAATCTACTATATATATACTAAAGTAGAATACCTACTATACCATGTGGCGCCCCCAAATGAACAAAATATTTCTGCTGCCACGTGGCATCACGATATTGAATTTGCCACGTGTTAAGCTCTCATTTTTTTCGTTGGTTTTTCGAAAATCAAAGAAAATAAAATCTCTACCCATATTAGTCGAATATGCATACAATATGAATATTTTGTATAATCTATTCTTTCCAAAAATATAGCAAATAATATTCTCGGCCATATATTTTTTGTACATAATCTACTATATATCTACTAAAGTAGAATACCTACTACGTCACGTGGCGTCCCCAAATGAACCAAAATTTTATGTTGCCACGTGGCATCACACTATTAAATTTGTCGCGTGTCAAGCTCTCATTTTTTACCGTTACTTTTTTTATAAATCAAATAAAATCAAAGAAAATAAAATATCTGCCCATATTAGCCGTATATGCATACAATATGAATATTTTGTATAATCTATTCTTTCCAAAAATAAAACAAACAATATTCTCGGCCATATATTTTTTGTACATAATCTACTATATATCTACTAAAGTAGAATACCTACTACGCCACGTGGCGTCCCCAAATGAACCAAAATTTTATGTTGCCACGTGGCATCACAGTATTAAATTTGTCACGTGTCAAGCTCTCATTTTTTTCCGTTGTTTTTTTTATAAATCAAATAAAATCAAAGAAAATAAAATATCTGTCCATATTATCCGGATATGCATACAATATGAATATTTTGTATAATCTATTTTTTTCCAAAAACGTAGCAAATAATATTCTCTGCCATATATTTTTTGTACGTAATCTACTATATATCTACTAAAGTAAAATACCAACTATGCCACGTGACGCCCCCAAAATGAACCAAAATTTTATGTTACCACGTGACATCATAGTATTTAATTTCCCACGTGTCAAGCTCTCATTTTTTTCGTTGGTTTTTCAAAAATCAAATAAAATCAAAGAAAATAAAATTTATGCCCATATTAGTCGGATATGTATACAATATGAATATTTTGTATAATCTATTCTTTCCAAAAACGTAGCAAATAATATTCTCTGCCATATATTTTTTGTACGTAATCTACTAAAGTAGAATACCTACTATGCCACGTGGCTCCCCCAAAATGAACCAAATTTTTTTATTGTCACATGGCATCACGGTATTGAATTTGCCACGTGTCAAGCTCTCATTTTTTTCGTTGGTTTTTCGAAAATCAAATAAAATCAAAGAAAATAAAATCTATGTCTATATTAGTCGGATATACATACAATATGAATATTTTGTATAATCTATTCTTTCCAAAAATATAGCAAATAATATTTCTGACCATATTTTTTTATACGTAATCTACTATATATCTATTAAAGTAGAATACCTACTACGTCATGTGACGCCCCCAAAATGAACCAAAATTTTCTGCTGCCACGTGGCATCACAGTATTGAATTTGCCATGTGTCAAGCTCTCATTTTTTTCCTTTGGTTTTTCGAAAATCAAATAAAATCAAGGAAAATAAAATGTCTTCCTATATTAGCCGGATATGCATACAATATTAATATTTTGTATAATCTATTCTTTCAAAAACGTAGCAAATAATATTCTTAGCCATAAATTTAAAGAACCAACTTGTACTCCGCTAAGCTAAGAAGTTAGTTAAAGACAAGAAATATTTCACTTTGATTAAAACTATTATGTAGTATCATATAGATTTTTATATAAAATTAGTTTTTTGTAAAATTTATCATAGAAACAATTCTTTTTTTTTTTGCTCGGATAACATAATATGACTTCTATTTAACATTTAACTTTGGTTTGGAGAACTATAGTGGTTCAATACTAGTTTTGATTGTTATTTTTTCCCTATAGTATGATGTTTTTTAATGAGTATTGATGTATAAAAATTAATCATCTATATGTACCACCATATTTGACTCTATAAACTCTAATGTCATGTTACTAAAAAAAATATTTCACCACCATTAATTCCTCTCATTTGTGAAAATATTGTAAAGTTCTTAATTTGACAAGAAACACGCTGATTAAATAAAGTACATCTGATTATGATATCCAAGAAGAAAATGAATTTTTTGAATAGGTATTAAGCATAGGTGATGATATTGTTGGTGATGACAATGATGGAGAAGCACAAATACAAATTCCTGATGAACTATTAGTGAAGGATTATGACTTAGATCTGATTCCAGTAATTGTTAAGTGTGTTTATTCATCTCTTTTGGACAATAGTCTATTTTCGAAATACTTTGAAGAACGGACAATTCTTACACCAACACATGAAGATGTAGATATAATTAATGACTATATATTGTCTTTGTTACTTGGTGATGATAAAGTTTATCTCAATTTGAATACCATGAGCAACACAAGTTTTATTGCAGACAATGATACAAGTGTTTATACATCTAACTACTTGAACAATATAGATGTTCTGGTGTCCCAAATCATGTACTTAAACTTAAGGTTGGAGTCCTTATTATGTTGTTTCGAAATATTGATCAGTCCTCAGGTTTATGTAATAGGACAAGATTGATAATCATGCAGCTCGACAGTCATGTCAAACAAGGAAGAATATTTCAGCAACAATATCGGACAAGCTTTGATTCCTCGCGTGCTCATGTCACCATCAGACACTTCATATCCGTTCATGTTTCAATGAAGTCAATTTCCCTTGAGTGTCTGTTTTGCTATGGCGATAAACAAGAGCCGGGGCCAATCACTTGCAAATGTTTGTTTGTGTCTTCCACGCCCTGTTTTCACTCATGGTCAGTTTTATGTTGCATCATCAAGAGTTACCATCAAGAAAGGTTTGGAGATTTTAATATGCAACAAAAAACAAAAAAAGATCTAATACTACAACCAATGTAGTATACAAGGAAGTTTTTCATAATTTATAGCAATTTTGAATATCTTATGAGATTTTATGTTTAGGGTTTCATTTTCATGTATTAGATCAACATTTTGATTATACTTTATCGTTTTAGTAGTATTAATGTTAGGGATGTGGCTATCCACACTTCAAAATTAATTAGCCAATTTTTACTATATATAAAGTTTATGGATAGTTCGCCTCTCTTTCGATAATATTTTGTCAATCTCTTTAATATTTTTTATTCAGATAGTTCTTTTTTATATTATCATTCATCTACTTCTATAACAGTTCTATATCGATTAAATATATAATTTTGATATACTATTTTTTAAAATATAAGGAAACATAAATAAATTCCGTGCAAGGCACGAGTACTACACTAATTCCTATAATTCCAATACAACATAGGCTTATATATAGTAGCTTGCATGCAATTGTAAATATTCTATAGTAGTTACATTCAAGTCTATTAGCTCAATGGTAGAGCAACATGCTTTAAGTACGTGGATGTGGGTTCGAGTCCCACATAGGCTAATCTATATTGGGACACTAAGTCACACTATTTTGATTCTAGTTGTTCCACAATCTTATGCTAGTTGATCTCTTTCATTATCGTACTTCATGCATATAAGTCAATCTTTCTTTCGCAATCATAAGTTGAAGAAGCTCTTCATTATAATTTATATGAGCAAGTCCAAACCATGACAAGCATGCTTCTATTAACAAATAAATATTTGCCATAGCCTATGCGAGAGCCGAACCCACATCTTGTACATAAGCACATGCTCTACCATTTGAGCTAATAGGCTTTAAAATAATTTCCATCCAAAGTCATAGCATAAGATAGTTTCATGCCTCATTATAAATACATCATAATATACTTCAGGCAAGGCATGACCACCTTGGCCATCTAAAATTTCCAATCCAAGCATTTCTATCTAAATTGTCAATGTGCAAGGAAATAAGAACAAAGTTGTAATATTACAATACATTACTTGATCTATTTTGTTTACTGCATATATGACCAAAACCCCCACCAGCAACAAAATAATACTATGATATACAATTTCAAAAGGATGTGTCCTCTGGCAACTAAGTCAAATGTTTCCAGGCTTATTTACTAATTAGCTTAAATTGAATGTGGTGATTTGTCCATTTTTATTCTGTATATTGGATATAATTGTTTCATTTTCAATTTATTTCTAATGACTTTCTTCTTCTCAAACAAAAGATGTTGGGGATCTTGTCTCTTGGAAATCTCAAGTTTCCACACAACTGGATGTCATTCTAAAAAAAAATGCCATTATCAGGATTGTCTAAATGCTTTGCCATATCTATTGCAAGTCCTCCTATGATTCCCTTTTTAATGGGCTTTGAAGTTGATATTTCTTTGCACAATTCTGGACATTTTTATGCTTATATAGTTATATTCCATGATTTAAGTGCTAGATATCACAAGTACAAAACCCACATAAGTACATAACCCCTATAGCAGGTGATGACTGCTGAGAGCCTCTGATCTGAGGCATCTCCATGTGATGTCATTCTAGAATCACAAAGCCTAGATGAAATTTGTTCATTATTGATAGGTTGATAGTGTGTCAACTCATGTTCATATTTTACTACAAAGCCACATTTTAAAAACTGGAAGAATGCAAATATATGAAGAGTTGACTGTGATTATTTTCCCTTGCATGAGTCCTACTATCAAGCTTAAGGTTCCTTTTGGACCTTTGCATTGGACAACTCTCAGATAAGCTGAAGGAGGTGTCAACCAGTCAGTTACTTTTTTTTCTCCAGATTTTAAGTACCAATAGCATCATCCACATCATATAGAGCTTGCATAGGTTTCTCTCTAACCCAAAACACCCTCACATCACATAGAGCTTGCATAAGTTTCTCTGGACCATATATATGAAAAATTAACGGAAATCCAGTGACAACGAAATCCCAACAAAGAAAGTCTTAAATTAATCATAAACCATAATAGTTGAATTGTCGCCAAATTGAAATCCCATAAACCCTAATCTTGAAAGAAATCCCAACATTCCTAAAACCCCAGAAATTAAAGCCCTAAATGTTTAAATCCTAAAATTTGTGAAATTGAACACTAAATATCAGAAGTAGAGTTATGAAATTCGTACCTCAAGCCTCGCCGCCGCCAATCGTCATCCAAGCCTCTACGTCGCCGCGCAGCCAAGGAGAAGAAAAAGCCCTCACCTCCCTCGCTAGCAACGTCGTCGTCGACCGTGGTCGTCGGAAGCCTCTTCGTCCTCCTTTGCATATAGTTCGCAAGCACTGTGGTCACCGCCAAGCCCTCGTCACCGGCGTCGTTCGAGCTAGTTGGTGAATGTCGGGTTTAGAGGAGATGGTTTGGAGGAGATGAATGTCGGGTTTAGAGTAAGTTGTGTGTTTCTTTTTGAATCCCCCCCCCCCCCCCCCCCCTTTTTTCCAATAAAGTAAACGCATCACTTCACTGCTATTAGCGGAAGGTATTTGACAGAAAAAAAACAAAAATTCGATGTTACCACGTGAAAATTTTAAAATCTATGGATATTTTGCGAAAAAGTAAAAAATTTAGGATTATCAGACGAAATTTTCGTTTATTTCTTCATGTTTTCAATCTTGTTCGCCCATTACATGGATCAAACGACTCTCATAACTTCGTACGTTTTACTTCATCTAAATGTACCAGAAACCTAGCTCCTCTATGTGTTTATATATGCATTTTCCTATATCCAAAAATTATGTTAGTAAAATTAGGGAGGTGCTATATACATTTTCTAAATATACAGTGCATAGACATGTATATATAACACGTGCCCGTGCCAAGTTGGCACGTAAATATAACACGTGCCCATGCAATTTATTGTTATTTAAAAAAAAATATAGCACGAGCACATATCCCGTGCACGTGCTACAGTAAAAATAATTTTTTTTAAGTTTAATCAAACTAAAAAACTATGTGTAATGCTCCTAACTTGATTGTTGTATTATTCGAATATCGATTCTACTAGGTGTAACGTAATCCTAACTTCATTATCGTATAATTTGAATATCATCAACAACAACAACAACAACCCAGTGGATTGACCCGTCTGAGACGGATGTCTGGGGGAGGCAAGATGGTTCCATCCGAACCCCGAGACTAGTCGGATGGATGTATCCTCGAACGACCCACTAAAAAGAGCGAGAGTGGAAAAATGAGTATAAAGGAAACCGAAATAGAGAAATAGGAAAAAAAATAAAAAAAATTGAATAACGATTACACTAAGTATAATGTATTGTAATACCGATTACACTAAGTATAAGTATAATGTATAACGATTACACTAAATATAATTCGAATATCGGTTATACTAATTATATTGTAATACTAACTTCATTATCGTATTATTTGAATAACGATTACACTAAGTATAATGTAATCATGATTTCATTAAATTATTATTCGTTATCATTTAAATATCGATTATACTAATTATATTTTAATCCTAACTTCATTATCGTATTATTCGAATAACGATTATACTAAATGTAATGTAATCCTAACTTCATTATCATACCCTAGAAACCCTAGGGTAAGCAGGGTTTGAGATTTAGAAATATCAAACCCCGTTGATTTTCATAACCTATATTGCTTGTATAACTGGTATTTGAATAATCATGTAATGAATAAAGTTAGAATTATATTATATCGTATTATTCGAATATCGGTTATACAAACTATATTGTAATCTTAAGGATTACTGTAGTTAGGATTACAATATATTTCAACTTCCTTCCACTTACTTATAACTTCCCTTTAACTTTGTCGAATATACCTTAAGTATACTTCGAGGATATACCTTAAGTATACTCGAATAGGATTACTGTAGTTAGGAATCCTAACTTCATTATTGTAATCCTAAGTTTTTACTATATTGTAATCCAAAAAAAAAAAAAATTATAGCACGTGCACGGGATACGTGTCCGTGCTATAGTTTTTATTTTATTTTTAAATAACAATAAATTACACGGGCACGTGTTATATTTACGTGTCAACTTGGCACGAGCACGTGTTATATATACGTGCCTATGCACTATATATTTAGAAAATGTATTTAGCCGTGGCATAAAATTATCATATACTTTTTTCAAAAATAAATTATCTTTTCAAAATTAAATAACAATAGTTACAATTAGACCTGTCAACTGGGTCGGGCGGGTCGGGTTCGAGTAAAAAACGGGTTCGGGTCAATCGGGTAACGGGTCGGTCGGGTTTCAACTTTCGGGTTTGGCTCGGGTTCGGGTTGACCCAACGGATCCACATTTCGTCATTTTTTTCTTGAAAAAAAATCTAATATCACATTATTGACAAATTAAAGATGATAAACCTGAAATAATATGTAATTATGTATATAATACGACTAAAAAAACTAAACAATGCAGCCTTTCTTCACGATTAATATGTCATAGAGAAGGATGAAGCTTTAGTGAAATAATGAAGACCAAAGTTCTACAAATCACAATGCAGCCTTTTTCTTTCCACTGTGTACGTAATCACTTCTTAATTATAAGTAAATTTAAATTCTTCACGATTAATATGTATCCCAGTTTTTCCCTTAACTTTAACGTACGTACAAAATGAAGTTCATTAATTAGTAAAAAGATATTAAGAGCAACCAAATTGTATCATGGATAACAAAGTTCTCCATTGATCAGCGTCAATTTCTCCCTGAACTCAAAAAAATATAGAAGTCAAGACATAATCTATAAATGCCAATATTCAGCTCAATTTGTCATAGCTAATAGAGTATGTCAAAAGGTCTAACTTAGATGGAAATCAAACAACAGTACAACACTCAAATCAAACAATAATGAAACAAGTCAAACAACAGTACAACATTCAAATCATACAAAAGTTACAAACTACATCATTCCTTCTATTTATTGTTGTCTTGAAATTCCAGCCCTTCAAGTTCTTGATCCTCTGCATTATACAAGATTTGCATCAAATTTTGACAAACTTTCAATAGAAAAATGATGTTATATAGAAATTAATTTTACCGTCTTCTACTTCAAACCCAAATAACCAAGAGCGTGTAGTCATAAGAGCATCAGCAGTGTCGGTATCAAGAGAAGATCTCCACATCGTAATAATTCTACTCCCCATACTAAAAGCAGACTCAGATGCCACAGTCGTAATGGGAGTCGCTAAAATATCTCTTGCCATTTGAGCAACCAAAGGATATTTACCTGCATTATCCTTCCACCATACAAGCACATTGAAAATACCTTTGGGTCTCAGCCTAGGTGCCTCTAAATATGCATCTAATTCAGAGCTATCACTTAACTTATCAAAATAGTCAAGTCCCTATAAAAGAATTAGTAGCAAACCAAATACTATCTAAACTAGATTACCTCTACTTCTTCTCCATGATGTTCTTCAGCCTCACTCATGTTTCCTCCTACTTCGGGACCAACGTGCGTTTTGTACTCATCAAACAAGTTGCGAAATTGGGTTTTCACATGCTCAGTCTTTGATGTGAAAGTTTTAGCACCTAACTCTTTGAAACAATGTTGAATAAGCTGAAATTTATATCGAGGATCCAACATGGCAGCAAAGGAAAGTAACAAACTGTAGTTTTCCCAATACTTGTCAAACTTTACCATCATCCTCAATGCCATTTCACTCAGGAACTTATCATCAGAAGAAGAATGTTTCAATAACAAAATCTTAATTCTCCAAATACTATGCAAATACAGATTAGTTGTAGGATAATTCTTTCCGGAGATCAGAGTCGTGAGTTGATCAAAAGGCTTCAGCAGTTCACATATTTTTTCAACTCTAAGCCATTCTTCATCAGTTGGAAGAGTAGGAAAACCAGAATCAGCTCTTTCCATGCTCCTTAAAAAAGCATTACGATATATCAACGCTCTATCAAGCATTTTATAGGTAGAGTTCCATCTTGTACAACAATCCAAACATATATTCTTAGAACAATCAATCCCAGCATACAGAGCAGTTTCCCAAAACTTTAAGATTCTACGTTCTGAACCAGTAACATACTTCACCATCAACCTGATCTTACACACCCCCGCATCAATTAATAGCAAACCATCTTGAATAACCAAGTTCAAGATATGAGCGCTACAACGTACATGAAAGTAATCACCATCACATAGCAAAGAATTGTACAAAGAGAGACTACGAGTTAACATAGCTTGCATATTGTCATTGCATCGGGCATTATCTAATGTGATGGAAAACACTTTTTCTTCAATTTCCCAACTCCTTAAGAGACCTAATATTCTATCATGTAACACTATTGCGGTGTGGGGTGGTCCTACATGACAAAAATCCAGAATGATGGCATGTAACTTCCATTTATCATCAATATAGTGTACAGTCAAAGAAAGATAACCTTGACCCACAAAAGAAGTCCACATATCACTAGTAAGGCAAATTCTCCCGGGAACTGCATGTAAGAGATCTCTAATCCTTCCTTTCTCTCTTGTATGAATTTTCATAACATAATTCTTGGCTGTATTTCTACAAATGGATTTGAAACCTGGATTTAATAACCTATGAAGACTCCTAGTTCTAGCATGCTCTACAAAGGTAAAAGGATATGCGTGTCTGATAATGCATAATGCAATTGCTTCCTTATAGTCAGACATGTTAAAGCCACCCGCTGACTCTGCATCTTTGATGGGCAGCCCTTTACCACTTCTTATATTTGATTCACAAATCTTATTATGACGTATAAAATTGGAAGTACCATACACCAAAGAAGCGAAAATTGGTCCTTCTTTACAAAAATTGCAAACAACCCTCGCTTCACCATCTTCAAATACATCTCCATCATATACGTCATAATCTTTCCAAACTGGAGCAGTCCATTTCCTTTTCCAAACCTCTGAAGTGTCAACTTGAGTTGGGGAGACATAATCGCCTACTATACTTGGCGTAGACGATAACACAGAAGCAACTACAAAACAGAATTAAACATATTAAGTCATTATATTAGTGAATAAATAGTACAACTCTTTGTATTAGGATAATGGATTCATGAATAGATAGTAAGTAGTTACCTAGATCCGGAGATGAGGATGATGCTACTACATAATAGACATCAAATAGCATAAGTTAGTAGAATTAATGAAATACTAAAAGGTAAAAACTTTTAGAATTATAATGAATAATGATGATTAGAGAAGATGTAGTTACATGGAGTTGACGTAGAATTGGTTCCAAATCCATCCCCAAATGATGATGATCCTAAAGCAGTACAACTGGTTCCAAATCCAGATCGAAATGGCAATAAAGGTGCATTTGATTTTTTTGACGGACGAGATCTTTTAGCTGGTGGCATGTTTAGTATTATACGGTTACCTATATAAACAAGAATTAGAAAGCACACATAAACTAAATCAGTTTATGTGGAGTTTATAAATCCATAAATAAACTGGACAAGAAGCTTATATGTGCAGTTTATATTCAACACAACAATTTTATCTGCAGTTTATATGTGCAGTTTTGTGCAGAAGCACATATACCTTCACTAAATTCAGCCATGAAATCCATAAACAAACATACTGTAACACCCCCAAATTTTAACACATTTGAAAGCATTACTGCCGATGACTTCGGACGTAAACCCCGAAGTCACCCCAAGCTTTTCCGATGACATAACTGTCTTAAACATAGTTACAATACTAAAATCATAACTTTTATTAAACCACACGGTCGCGGAATTACACGATTCAAAAAATGACCCAATTAATCAGAAATACAAAATCAGAATTTACAACGGAAGACTTACAACAAAATCACCTTTTTAACACAACGGAAGACTTTTAAACAAAACGACAAAATAACTTGTCAAAACACCGTTCATCTTCATAGTCGTTCTAGCCTTCACGGATCTGCAACACACCTGATGTGCCGAATCAAACGGATGACACCAGCCAACCATGCAAGGAATATAACGGTTGGTTAGTCTAAATGAATAGACTAGCAAGGGTACAAAGCAGAGTGGTTCGAAGCAGTCGTATTAGGTTAGACCCATCGCTTCTCGAATAACAACCGATAACGATAGTCAACCATCATACTCCTACTGAAATAACAAAAGGTATGCACAAGAGAAGATTCTGGAGATCGAGTCTCACAGCAATCAATCCCAAAAGAAGACTCCAAAAGAAATGAGCCTTTACGGAAACATGATGACAAATGTTGGAAAACTCAAACAAACACACATAACCACATCACACAAGTATCGCATACGAGCGATCTACAACTAAGACGAGTTTTTCCTAGCTGCACTAGCGCCTAGCTGCACTACTCGCCCAAGATTCATTAATTAGGTGCCCTCAAGCACTTATCCGAATTAAATGACCACACACACACACACATCACGTTATAAGCTTTTAACCTAACCTCCTATCACGCAGGACTCGGAATGGAACTCACAGGATCCAAACCTCTAACATCTCATCGAAGAATGGACCTCCCAGGATCCAAACCTCTTACTATTGCATGGGTCTCAGCTGCCCTTAACAGTTATAAAGAAACGCACATGGAACTCATGGATCCAGTCGGTCCTACGAATACTCGTGCTAACTAACAGTTTAAACACACAACAACCACACACAGGACCATCACGGCCCAACCTGCACAACTATCACCCTAGATTTAATAATCTAAAACACACACAATAAATCACATCAAAGACCCTTACGGCCTTCACCTGCACAACAAATCTATAATATACTAGCGTCGGTTCTAGCAGAATATACAACCTAGGATAATATCAGTTTTTAATCACATAACGTTATCAAACAATTTCCAACATAATTAACAACCATCCCAAATTATTTAACAACAAAACTATTGATAAATAATCGAAATATGGAATGATGAGCAAGAGCGAACCGCCACTTGCCTTAGATCCGACAAGCTCGAACCAAGCAGAGCAACGTCTAGTTCCTGGATCTGAAACTGGAGCAGATCTTGGATATTAAATCCCTAAGAAATGGCCCATAACAAGACCCTAAGTTAGATTCAACACACTTATATATGAATCTAAAAGAATACAAGAAGAAATCAAAGGAAACGAGCCAAGCCCAAAGCCAAACCACAAAACACACACTCGGACAAGCTCGCCGCGGGTGCGGTGGGCCTTGCCGCTGGGTGCGGTGGACAGACAGTGGCGAAGGGGAAACTCGACAGCCATGGAGAATTTCTTACCCCAAAACCGATTTGTTTGCTTCGATTTGTCTATGGTTCGATCTCCCAACACCTTAAAGCTTCACACAACACTCACGAGCTCCTTCTAACACTCAAAGGGATCTCGAATCTCACACAAACGAAGCTCACAAGCTGCTCAACAATGGTGAAAAACCAGAAAAACAGAGGAGGAAGAAGAAGAAGAAGCTTGGCTTCGGATTTGATCTCCTTTTATAGCTCAACTCGAGCTTCCTCTAAGGGGACAAGCAAGGGGACAAGGGAACAACAACCCACGAAGTCAAGGGAACAAGAGACAACAAGTGGATCAAGTGGGCAAATGGATAGAATTTCGGAAATCTTATCGCGAAGACGAAGCTGTCAGCGCTCGCCGCGGGTGCGGTCATGCTCTCACCGCGGGTGCGGTCGTGACCATCAGGAAATCGTCCTGACTTCGACAGGGCCGTTCTCTCAGATCCGAACTCCAAATGAGGTGATTCCAAATCGAGGAGTTAAATCTAGAAGTCTATTTTAATCCTTCCAAATTTCATATTGTATGGATTATGGAATCAAAAGTTATGACGATTTTGCTAAAAGGTCGCACTCGTATGGGCGAGGAAAGTATGGGTACGAGTTCTTTTAACCCCGGGTTAAATATATTCGTACACTAACGACAAATTAACCCCGAAAACACTTCAACTGTATTATATAATGCTCAAATTTTTTTACAGAGTTCAGAACATATTACAGAATGTCCGATCTTCTCTGAATTAAATCCGTCTAGCAATCCGGGCATAAGAAAAATAAAATTTCAAAATACCCTTAAAAATTACGGGGTATTACACATACACTTAATCACATGGAATTAGGTTGGACTTGAAAGTGAAATCTCATTCAACAATCACATGGAATTAGTAACATATTAGGATTTCCAAGTATGGTAATTGGTAAGCATCTACTAAGTTTAAAAAAGGGATGATAGACCACAAATATCCAGTATCCAAATCTGACCAGCGAGCTAACTAAGACAAATTCGGGGAATAGGAAACGTACCCTAGAAAAGGGAAATCAATTTTGGAAGAGTTAACTTTGGGGATTTGCAAAAAGAAGATATTAGGTTTTTTTTTACCATTCCTAAACCTGGATTAATTCATCTTGGAAGAGTTGACATCTTGTTTCTTCTAAAACCAAATCGACTAAGGAACCAGGCGAGGGTCGAAGAAATAAACCTGGATTAATTCATCTTTCTACCATTCCTAAACCTGGATTAATTCCAATTTTTCTACCATTCCTAAACCTGGATTAATTCAGTTTTCAATTTCAGTTTGGATCTTTTGGAAGAAACCAGGCGAGGTCTCATTTGGATCTTTTGGAAGAAAGACTAACACAGTAACACTACATCGCTAAATAAATACAGTTTTCAATTTCATAAACTAAGCTCCGACTCGTCGAAGAGGAAGCAGGCGAGGGTCGAAGAAATAAATCGTGAAATAGAAATAAATCAAAGCAAGGATAAATACCTCAAGAAAATGCCGGAGAATAGTCGAAGAGGAAGCAGGCGAGGGTCGAAGAGGAAGCAGGCGAGGGTCGAAGAGGAAGCCGGCGAGAGTCGAGCGCAGTGAAGGCGACTTCAATGCGAAGGAGAACGCAGGCTGTCGTGGGAGACGGGAAGGAGGGACAAAAGAAGATATTAGGGTTTTTTTTACTTTTTGTCACAACCCGACGGGTCAACCCGGTCGTGTCCGACCCGACCCGAAAATATTCGGGTTCGGGTTTAAATCGGGTTCGGGTTAAGAATTTTTAGGTTTTGACCCACTATTTTTCGGGTGGATCGGATCAGATTTTCGGGTTGGGTCGATTTTTGACAGGTCTAGTTACAATATACCAAAGCACGCATATTAAACTAATATTATTAAAACTAATAAACTTATTATCACGCATGTCCATTTCTTTTATATAGAAAAAATGATTCGATATACTAAACGTATAATAATAGGAGACCGAAATGCTCGGGAATTGGACAATCGGTGATAAACAATTAATTGACATATTTTTAAACTTAACTTTTCATATAGTATATAGTTTGTCGAAAAGGATAAGAAAACCTCTAAAATATTATACTGATAGCACAATTAAGGAACACTAAAATGCCGCGCAATCAATATCTACTTAATTTTTTTTTTTTTTTACCATTTAATGTTAGCTTTCAAATAGATAAGTAGGACAAAACAATGACAAAAGTCACCTTTTTATTTAACAAAGTTTTTTTTGTAATGATTTTCAAAATACTTATCAGATTCAATGTTCTAAAAGTCGTTAGGCGGGAGCTAGGCGGTGAGGGGGGGCCTAGCGCCTAGGCGGTTAGGCGGGGGCCTAGGCAGACTAAAAATTAATGCATGATCCATGTGATTATTTGATTATATTCTTCCAAATCCATTAATCTTTACAAAACTATGTTGGAATGAGATTTGATATTATATTATGGGCCTTATTGTACAAAGCTTAACCCAAAATCATGTTAATGAATCCGTCATCTTCTAAGATGTTGTAGCTTTCACAGCATTTGAGGATTCTTCTCGCCTAGGCGGAGGGTGACCGCCTAGCGCCTAGTTGGGGCCTAGGCAGGGATTTTTAGAACATTGATCAGATTAAAAATAAAATTATAAATTTCTTTATCATAAAACATGTCCTCACTCTATAAAATATTTTAAACTAAGCAATGAATGCCCTATAGAAAAATACAAAAAATATCCTTAAAATTTTAAATGATCGATTGAATCCTCAATGTTGTATTAATGTAAAAATTCAACTATGAAGTTTAAACATTATTGGTCATATTATTGTATTTTAAAAAAAAATTCTTTTGTAGAATGCAAAAATTATATAGCAAAAAAAGTTATATGTCAACAAAATTAAAAATTAAAAAATATATAAAATATATAAAAAAAGATAATCATGATTAAAAAATTCTTATTTAACAATTAAGAATTCAAGATTTATTCAACTCTACTTTTTTTTTTTTTTTCAATTCTATTCAAACTGAACCCTTTAACGATAAATCAACAAATATTATAAGTTCTCTACATCGTGATAATGACAATCTAATAGGTTAGATTATAAGGATTTGTTTGATGTGACTATTTATAAAGACTTTTATAAAAATATATATTTTCTTATTAAAAGTTTCTTGGATAAAATATATTTATCAATAGAAAAATATATGTAATACAATTAAGAGAAATGTGTAAAAAAATTTACTCTTACATATTTTTTAAAACACTGAAAATATTTTTTCTTAAGAAATACCTTTGTGAACTCCTCAATTTTTCAAAATAAAATGGAACAAAATTTAGAATTTCTTACTTTCTCAAAACAAAGAAAAAAAAACTAGAACACAATTTAGATGATGTTATTATTTTTAATTTCATTTTAAAAATAATCCGGTATAGATTTTTTCTCCTTTTGGGAGTTCTTCTTTGATATCTATATCCCCGTCTTTTCCGTCAACTGTTACATTTTTAGGATTCGTATCATTTTCTTCGTACATTTTTTGTTCAATAGATCGTAAAAGATAAAAAAACTCGATGGGGAAACAGTCATGGTTACTCCACCCGCTAGAGCCAACGCCGATTTAATGCTTTTAAAAGGTATTGAATGAACACACTTAATGCACAAAAATACAAACTTTATATTAGATATAGAAGATTTATAAAATATTCACAAAAACTTTCATCAAAATATAAACACATCCCTATAAAAACAAACCTCCACTTTAATTCAAAATTAAAATTATACTTCTAACCAAAATTATAAAAAATAAAATAACCCGCTTTTTATGTACAATCATAATATTTTATACCTAGCATACTTAAATTTAAATAAATATCAAATAATATATGTCTAACATAAAAAAAAACAAAGATCCATGTATTACAAACTTATTTTGTATATCGTGACACTACATATAAACAAATGGCCCGTGCGAAACACGAACTTCGATTTCTAGTGAATAAAAAATTGGGTAGTATTAGACCTGTATAAATCCGGATAGATTTGGATGGATTTTATTTTTTTTGCCCGGATGATTAGGCCGAGTTTAAGCATGTCCGGTCAAAATGGGTTTAAAAATCCGTTTAAATCCGTTTGAGAAACCGGGTCAGTTAACCCGTCGAGCGGCCTAGTTTAGTGGCACAATCTTGTATATTGAGCAATTGCAAGTAGTAAATTCGAGTCATCTTTTCAAAATTTGTCTATAAATACACTAAAAACGAATGAATGAGAAATTTAAGAAAAAAATTGGCAAATATGTCCCATATGAATTTCAAATATTTTTCAAAGAAGGTATATATAAAATTATATTTGTAAAATAAGAAGCGACCAAACTTCTAGGTCGGACCTAGAGAGGTATACAGACCCGACCCATTTCCATCTCGGGTAGGCCCGGCCCGACCGAACCAACAATCTTGTTCAAGTCCGAATTTTAGGACGGACGAGCGAGCCGGACAGACTAATCCAAACTTGTACGAGTCTAGGTAGTAGCAAGCTTGTAAGGAAATGATGTAAAGAGGAGAATACTCAAAACACACTAGTGTGGCAACCGAGATTTACTAGCCCAAAAATTCAATTTATGATCCACCCCATTTCTTGTACATGATTTGGAAAGGCCTACCAACTTGTGGTGAATTTTGCTAACACAAGAAGTCGTGGAATATGCCAACACTCAGATCTTAGGGTGACAAAACTAAATGTTCAGAATGGAGATTTACTCTCGTTCTGCATCGATAGCCATTGGCATGAATATAAAGGTATGTGTGGGAGACTTGGAGCCAAGTTTGTTGGGCCGAATTTTATGCCCATCTATCTATATATCTATATCTATCTATATCTATCTATATCTATATACTATTACTAAAGTCGTAATTATCTCTTCTATGTGTCGTTCATCTAAGTATGACATATCATTAAATAATTATGTATATTTACCTATTCATCCTTATTCTATTTACAATTTATTTTATCTTATATTTATACAAATTTTATAAATTACCACTACAAAATATTTTTCATTGTACATGATAATTCTGCACTTACCAAAAACATTATTATCATACTTAATTAGTGTCCATAATATAATATGTACGCGAATGGTCCGTAAACTCCATTATAAAGATATGTATATAGATAGATGGTCCGTAAATAGTTAATGTTATAGGTTCATCCACCAACATACATATAATTATGCACTTACCAAAAACATTATTATCATACTTAATTAGTGTTCATGATTTAATAAGGGTGAATAGATTGTCCGTAAACTCCATTATAAAGAATATAATATGCAGTTTTATTTTTAATAATTATATAAAATTCATAATTTGTATTTTCTTCTATTAATATAAATTTACACATCTACCTTCAATTTTTATAACACAATACACCTTATAAATTATTCCAATCAAGAAATTATATTTCCGATACATCATGTTGATTTCCTATATAATTCTCTTTTACATTTTACATACTATAAACAAATTTTAAATTCATTCTTAAAATATATGGTCATACCCGTACCTTGTACGGGGACACATGCTAGTTTAATATAAAACTGTAGAAGCCAGAGGCCCATAAGCCTAGAGTCCTGAAGCTAAAGCCCTAAATCGGCCTATGAGAATGGCATAAAATGCCGGAAAAAGTAAGTAGAATGTGAGATTTTTCCTTCCTCTTGAGAAAGCAAGCCACAAAATCTCTAAAGCAAGAAGTAGTTTGGTTTTATAAGGTTTTGAGCAATGAACTAACTTAGTCATCGGAGTTGCAAGCCAGGGATAGCCCTCGGGTTATTATCAAGTAAGGAGTGGATTCATGGATGAGCCTCTGAGATTATAGGAGTCGAATGACAGAGGAATCGACACTTGCAGAATCAATGGAAAGGTCAATCGGGATTAGTGGAGTGTTAACCGCTAATTAATCTTTCGGAATTTAATTTGAATGATGGATCTTGCCTCAAATATGTTCAATATCAAGGTAGGTTCGATCTTGAAATGCTTGCAAATAGTTGGTTTGGTTGAGCTTGAATTGGGGTTTTCGGTGGATTTGCAAGACTTGTTTTTGGGACTGTTTTTTGGTTGGATCGTGGATCCGTTTTTGTGTTGATGGTTTCAGGAAATTGTAAAGGGATAGGTGAACAAGAAGTGTGTGGATATAACACACCATACAATTCTTGAACAAGATCGAAAATAAAAGATGTACGTACTCTAGTTTAAGATCAAAGGGGGTTCTTGATATGACTCACACTAACAAGTTCGAGATCTAGAAATAACCTATAAGAAGAGTTGAATTCTATGTTTTTAGATAAGTTTTGATGTGCCTAACAACTGGCAAAAAAGCAACATAAATAGCTAAGTAAAAACCCTAGAAGCGAGACCCCTCTCATGACGCCATTGAATTCGATGGAGACCCTCGAAATGGCTTGGAGTTATGGACGACAATTTCATCAACAAAAGTTGTGTACGCGAGCGGGATGTGGGCCAATGATCACATGAAGGAAAACCACCAAGTCAAGTTGACTTTCCATGGGCGCAGTGATATGCGATATATTATATAGCGCATCTAGTGGTTATTAGCATGATTTAGGTGATGTTTGGATATGATTTGATGGTAATTCTGTAATCCGGAAGAGAAGACTAGAAGTGAAAAAATCATGGAATTTACAGAGGTTTGAAGTGCATTGAAGAGTAGAAGAATAATGTGCTGAATTCAATTGGTTCGTTATCTTTACTCAGATGTCCAAATGGAGTGATTCCAATTCGAGGAGTTAGTTCTTGAAGTCTAATGCAAGTCCTCAAAATATGAGCGCAATACGAGTTGAGAATCAAAAGTTATGGCGTTTTTACGGAAGTGTCACAGAAGCTGGAGAAGTCACCGTCACCGCACCCGCGCCCAACACCACCGTACCCGCGGTGAGCAAGCAGAAGATGGCGTTTGAAGAACTGGAGATCCACTGCACCCGCGGTGGGAGCACGCTGAAGACTTTGTTTCCGAGATTTTTATTTCCTTTTATTTTAATTCTGAAACTTTGTTTCCAAGTTTGCTATTTTCTTTTATTTATTTCTGAATTATTTGCCCTAGTATTTAAGATTCTTTCTAAGACTTTGTTTAGGTTAACCTAGTTGCCACCCTTCTTAGTTTTTCTCTCACAAAACCTATAAAGAACTAAACTTCCATTGTTGCACTTGACGTTTTGAAGCCTTCAATTGATTGGTTGTGAGTTTTCTACTCTTGTTCGTTTTCCTATCTAGTTGTATTAATTCTCTTGCGCTTGAATGTTTATTGATTTATGTTGATTTACCTAGAGTAGCTAACTAGGTCTATTGATATCTTCCTAATTGCTAGGGTTTGTGATTCCGGGTTCGGGTTGTATATCTAGTAGCAAACACGATTTATATAAGCGGGTTGCGAGTGTTCATCATGAGAGAGAGAGTTAATTGCATGCTTATAGTAACAGGTTGTTTCTATTGCATGTATCTTGTTGAATCCTTGTTTGAATGCTATTGCTTTGTTGAGTCTTGAAGGTTTTCGGATTTGATTTAGTAATAAGTACTATTAGGGCTGATAGAACTAATAGTTACATACAATCGGGATAAGAACAACCATAGGAAAGATAAGAACTTGAGAATAATAGAATTCAGTGATCAACCATATCTCTTGTTGTGTGGATCTTTATCAAGTGTGGCGCTTTCCTCATATCATATTCACATCCTTTGCTTTGTTTTTCTTGCTTTATTTACTTGGTTCGAAATACTCCAACACCCCCCCACTAGTTCCTAGTTGGTGACTTGAAAATCATAAGAATTGATAACCTGATTCTATTGGGTTCGACCCTGACTTGCTTGCTATACTCTATTTAGTAGGTATATTAGGATTTCTTTGATTAGGCATACGACTTTAGGCCTGCCACGCGGCTTAGATTTAAGGCGCCTAGCTTGGGCTCGAGTGATTGGACCTGAAGGGGGGTATCACCTAGAGTGTATGGAGAAATCCTAGCGATGGATCGCGTCCGAGAACGAGTGAGGCGTGGCGGGGGCGCAACGGTAGCTTTGGGCTCAACCCTAGGTGGAGACGAGTCCAAGGGCTCGGGCATGACCAGGGGAACCAAGGTGGGTGAGCTCAAAAGTAGAGAGACCCATGGCATCGTGGAGGAGCATGGCATGGCGTTGGCGAAGGCAAGGGCGTGCTCGGAGAAGTCGTGGGTGTGCTTGGAGGTTGTGGGTGTGTCACCATGATTTACCATAGCCATGGTCACATCACCAGACATCTAGAGTATGAATATTGTAATATCCCTCATTTTGTAAGGGTAATTTTGAAATTTCCTAAATGCCTATATTACAAGTCAGATTAATTCAGAGAAGATCGGACATTATGTAAGATGTTTGATCTCTGTAATATTTTTCCGAGTAATATAAAATACAGTTAATGTATTTTTGGGTTAAAAGGTCATTCGTGTACGAATATATTTAACCCGGGGTTAAGAATATTTAACCACTTGGTAAGAAAGGACAAAACGGACGAAAGGGGGCAAAAATGGCCTTGACCGCACCCTGGCCGCACCCTGCCGCACCCGCGGCGAAGGCCAAAACAGTGGCGGTCAAAAGTCAGCCACTGCACCCTGCCGCACCCCGTGGTCGTCGTCACCCTTGTCGTCAGCGATAAGTTGCAGGTCGTAGCTCGCCTTAGTTGGTTTCGTAGCCTGTTGTTTTGGTCGGACCACCTCCTCCTTGATGTCATTTGAGGGTGAGCACCTTGCTTGGCCTATTTAAGGAGGGAGGAAGCTGAGGAGAAGGCCTCTATCTCAGCTGCAACTCCATCTTCCTCCTCAGAAAATTCTCCATTGAAACTCAAGCTTTTTGAGCTTTGTTTGAAGGGTGTTTGAATCCCTTTGAGTGTTAGAAAAGATACTCCTAAGTGTTATTCAAAGGTCCAAAGTGTTGGGAGATCAAAACACAATCAGATCGAAGTCAAACGAATCGATTTGGGTGAGTTTAACCCCGAAAATCTGTCGAAGTTCTCGCCCCTGGCACTTGGCCGCACCCGCGGCAGAGGCTCCACCGCACCCGCGGTGAGCTTGTCCGAGGTGTGTGTTCTTGGGTGTTTGGCTTTGGGCGAGGCTTGATTCTTGTGATTCTTTCCTTATTCTTTTAGATTCATATATGTAGATATTGAATCTAACTTAGGGTCTTGTTATGGGCCGCTCCAGAAGGATTTAATATCCAGGATCTGTCCCAGTTCCAGACTCAGGAAACCGTTATCTCTAAGCTTGTTAAAGCTCTCGACTGATCTAAGGCAAGTGAAGGTTCGCTCTTGCTTATCATTCCATACTTCCATTAATTATTAATGGTTTGATTGTTAATTAATTTAGAATGATTTACTGTTTTGTTGGGAACAGTTTTGATAAATGATATGGATTAAAATATGATATTATAATAGGTTGTATATCTGTTAGAACAACGCTATTATAGATATATATTATGATGATGGCCCGGAGGGCTTTGATATGATTATTACTGTGTTGAACTGTTTAGTTAGCACGAATAGTCAGGAACGTTGGACTATTCGACGTCCAGTCATTTCTTTATAATATTAAATGGTGTGTAGGGCGGCAAAACCTCTAACATCATTTTGTGGGTCATGACCGATCTCCATACGCTAAGTATAGAGATGGTGGCACTTAGCTGGTGCTACAAATCTTGGAATTCGTTCCCTTCAGGAGTATGTCCCTCATGGCGAAACATATCCTATATGTCCCTCATGACGAAACATATATTCAATATATGTCCCTCATGGCGAAACGTATATTTAAAAGCCTATAACGTGATGCGTATTTTGGAATTAAATAAGATAAGTGCCGTCGTAGCACATGATTAAATATACATCAGACGAGTAGTGCGGCTAGGGAATAGTACAGTTAGGAAAACTCATCTTGACTTCGATCAGAGTATCGTTCTCTTTCCAATCTGGATTCGCGTTAAGCGGTGAGGTTGGTTGTGAACCGAAACATCAAGTCGTTTTTGAACGCTTGTATGAGATTATTATGTTCTCCAACATTGTCATGATTCTGATAAGACTCAATTCTTGGAGTCTTCTTTTTGGGTTGATTGCTGTGAGATTCGGTCTCCAAGATCTTCTCTTGTTCATGCCTTTTGATATCTTCCAGTAGAAGTATGGTGGTTGACTATCGTCGTCGGTTATTATTCGAGGAGCGATGAGTCTAACCAATACGACTACTCGAACCATCTGCTTTGTACCCTTGCATAGTCTTTCATTAGACTAACCAACCTAAATTGTTCTATGCATGGTTGGCTGGTGTCATCCGTTCGATTCGGCACATCAGATAAACATCCGAGATACGAAGGCTAGAACGACTATAAAAGCAAACGGTGTTTTAATGGATTTTACCAGGTTGCGATCCTTGGCGGGTGATCATTAAGATAAAGACCCTTGTATTTATGCTTTACAATGACTTCCGCTGATTACTCTGTTTTGTCCTATGGGGATTGAGATGTAATCCCCAGACATATATTTTAACCAAAGATTTTGGTGTTTACATCATAATTGTTGTTTATGAGTTGTACTTGAACCGGTAAAGCCTGAGGTGGCTTCGGTGTGAACACTGAGATCACTGGCGGTAATACATTTCCAAATGGGTTACGATTTGGGGGTGTTACAAATATGAGTATATTAGGGCTCATTTGATATAATGAGACAACATGCAAACGTTATACCAAAAGAAAAACAAACAAACATACATGAAAAATTAATATTATACTTAGGTCATTATAAGATAATGAACATTAATCATGGACAAAGTTCTAATTAGTTCTTTGTCGAAAATCGGTCCTAAGAGCACCCACAATGCAAGAGTTTTTTAAGGGGTTTTTTAGCCTTTTTTTTATTGTTTTTTATTATTTACCTCACCTAAAAAACCCAATCCACTTTTTCTTCACATTTCTAGTTTTTTAACCCAAGTTTTTTAACTACATCTTTATTTATCCATCAACTATTTAAATATATAATAATAGTTTGAATAGTATACATACATCACCAAATCAAATACGAATTTCATTTTATAAATTAAAACAATAAAAGATATCACTCACATTTATTCTATAATAATATACATACATCACCAAATCAAATACGAATTTCATTTTTATGATAAACATATGCAATATGAATGTCTATGAATAGATAAAAATAAATTAAAAATATTGAAAACAAAATTAATTTTTTTTAATATTATTCTTGGGCTAGAAATTGGCTAAAAAACTATAAAATCTCAACCCAAATTCTATTTGTGTGAGCCGTTCAAAATTTTTCCATCCAATGGTTATAAATGTTTGTGTCATAAAAAGCAAGTTTTTTAGAGGTTTCTTAACAAGAAATCGAATGGTGGATTTTTTAGCCATATTCCACCGTAGCTAAAAAATCAATAATATTAAATGGCTAAAAAACCTCCACTGTGGGTGCTCTAAGGCAATATCCATTAGCTTAGTAATGATTTTAATAAATGCGATTGGTTTAAGTTTTTAATGCATTAACCTTTTTGAATTGAATAAATAATTAATGAAAAATGCATACTTGATTCTTGACAACAATATAAAACTATATATGTAAACCTTAGATGTGAAAATATGCGGAATTCATAGACGAAAGGGTTTAAATAAGTAAATAAGTTTTTTAATTTCATTCACATCTATATGTCACATGCGGAATTCATAGACGAAAGGGTATAATCAACCTGTTTTGACAAACAAGTTGATTATTTAAGGCATTTTTGTCATTGTCGTAGGTTAATTGATTGTTTCATCGTATTTGATTGATATCAAAATTGTATCATATTGTAAAACGCTATCATATGTATTTTTGGATGGGGACAATTCCCATGAGAAAGACCGTCTATATGGAAAATGAGAATCGTCAATAGTTGTCGATCTCATGTTCACCAATGGACTAGACCCCGCAAGTATACATAGGGAGGAAAATGCAAAAGTACTCACACGTTTGTTCATTCAAGGGAAATGATTATACATAGGCGTTCATCCCCAAATTCAAAAACGCAAAATTGCAGATCACCCCTTCTCATTCCTTCAATTTGGCAAACACACCAAAGAGAAACGTCAAAGAGACTAGTTTGCAATTTTATTCGATAACTGCAACCGATTCGTTGATTCCATTCGAATATGGGAACATCGTCTAGATATTGATGAAACATGTTATATCAACGAGATCTCTGTGAAAATGATGAGATTTTATCCCTCAAAACAAAAAAATAGATTGATTAGTGCTTGCAAGCTCCAACTAGACAAATGTGAAAAGGAAGAAGATATTACACACGCCTATTACAAAGTGGAGACTCGACCTTTCTTGGCCCTTGAATGAAAAAGAGACGAAATGTTGATGTACGTTATCAATCCGCGTATAAGTGGTTGTCCATGTATGATGCACCCTCTATTTAGATATATTTATATAGCAATTAAAACCATGATTAGAAAACTTTAAATCTACTGTATAATTGTTAAACAAAAACTTCCTTCGACTACATATTCCTCCGAAATTGTGCAACGTTACTATATGCCACATGTCAACACTTTCTTTTGACATGTCATGTATTTTTATTTTAAAAATAAATTTATATAGTCCTTATTTCCAATGTCCTTTTTAATTGATTTAATTATAGTTTTAGATTAATTTTTACCGTCAAACTGGAATTAAATCTATAAACAAATTTATTGTGATTTCTTATTGTAATTTTAAGACCTTATATAGTATATTTACCAAATTTGAATTAAGATTTTCCTTTTTTTGTACCATTATATCATTTATATACTTATATTAATCTACATTCTTAAAGTTAGTTGGATTTCTTACTTGCTCTCCTTCAAGAGTATAAATTGTATCTTCAAAAATACTACACGTTAAAAGATATTGTGATTTTTGTAAAAACAATTATCCATTTTTTCTTATTTAACTCTATTATTATTTTCATAAAAAACTATTGTGATTTGTGAAGTTTGTTTCAATTTAAAAATATATAACAAATATTTATGTCAAAAACATTTTAAAAAGAACCAGTACACGTATATATAGTTATGGATGTGGAGAAAATTATTAGTTAATTGATTAACTCCATTGTGATATTGATAGATTATTTTTAAAGACTTGTGGAGTTTTTAGTTAAATAATCCAAAATCGAAAATAATTATAAAAATGATATTATGATTATGATACATGTAGACCTATGAAAGGCAGCTTGCGAACCACAATTTCCTTATTTTAAACTAGCGTAATTCTCGTGTCAAACATGGGTTTTTACGTCATATATGTTAAATTTTTTTTATTAATTATTTAAATTAATTTATATATTTTATAAAAAAATATATCTAGATAATGTTGATATCAAAATCAAATTCGGATCATAATTTTCTATCTCAATCATCCATATATCGGAATTTCCTTATTTATTATATTATTATATCCATCAAAACAAACAAATATGATATTCTTATAGAAAGAAAGATATAGATGTGAATGAAATTGGAAAAAACAAAGAATAATGACTTTATTTTAACAATATTAAATGATGCGGAAAATTACCGTAACAACATGTAACATATATGACGCGTGGCTTATTGTTGAAGGGACATGTGACCTTGATTGAGTTACGCTTTAGTGTTATATAATAGATTTATGTCAATTTGATCATCTCAATCAATGTATTTGTTCCTAATTACAGACGACACCAATTGATATAACAATCATATGTGCTGAATGATAAAATTAATAGTATTATTGTCATATAAATAAAGCAAGTACAAAGTGTTAAGCTAATAATCAGGTTAATATACTTTTGAGTAAGTTGAAGAAAAAAGTCTTGGTTATTAACATAACCAAAAATATAATTTCAACATAAGAAGCAAAAACTTAAGATAAGTTTAGGATAAAAATCTTTGATGTGTAATTAAGTTTATTTAAAAATGGTGAAAAGGGAAAAAATGACACATGATAGATTTAATGAGGGGTGTTATGTGGTGTAATTAGGTTCTAGTTTAGTATACATATAATATATTATTAAAAATTGTGATTGATTTTTATTTAAATTAGCAAATTTCGTATTTGTAATCATAGTGATAATTTTGTAATCTTTGTGATTGATTTGTATTCAAATTAGGAAGAGATTAATGATATGTTTAGGATAAAAATCTTTTATATATAATTAAATCTATTTTTTAAAAGTAAAAAAAAAATGACATATGCCGATTTTAATGAGGGTGTTACATATGACATAATTTGATTCTAGGTTATTATATATATATATATAGTAGATTGACGACAACATGTTTTATAAAGGAGAGCAACTTAACAGTGATATCCTAAAGAATCCATCCAAAGACCTAACTTTGGCTACAAAATTAGGGCTTAACTTTTGGTTGGACCTATGTCGTTGGTCTAACAACATAGGCCACGACCCCCAAGGAAGAGGCTCAAAGTTGGTCTAACAACATAGGCCACGACCCCCAAGGGAGAGCTATAACTTTGACTACGAAATTGATCTCATGATGTTTCAGGATGCGTGGGAAAGTTGTATCAAAGAGCTACAACTTCATAGTTTACTTCGAGTCGAAACTCCAACAAAAAGATGGTTAAAAAACAGGTTTTATTGAGTATTGCACAAATTTTTACATAAATTAATTAGTTTCCTTAATTAGTTTATCTTACCTTTTATGTTAGCATGTTAGCATTCATATTATTAGGAAATCTTGTAAGTGATTATTTTATTCATATTATTATGGATAAAATTATCACTAAATATTTTATTTTATTTTATTTCATTGTTGTTTTATTTTTATTTAAACTATTTTTATGCTAATGAAATATTTAGTTGGGAGTCTAAGAAATTATCTTATTCTCTTTGGTTTCTCTCTTCTAAAGGGAACCCTAGTTTTATGGCTGCCACCATTGAAGATAAATAATGATTAATATTAGAACATTCAATCCGAGATTCAAGAGTGGAAGGATTGTTTGTTCGAAGTCTTAATTCTTAGGTTATCACGGTTACATGTTCTTATTCAATTGAGTGATTCAAAGTGAGTTTTTGAGTGATTAAAATCAAATTTCATGCATAAAGAAATTCAGTTTTGTTGCTGGAAAATCGAAGGAAACATAGAAGAGTCTTGTGGAGCATCGAGACAACAATCTAATGAGCATCAATCATTGGTGTAACGTATCAATTGGTATCAGAGCTACAAATTGTAAGCAAATTCTTTTCTTTGTTTTAAGTTGTTCTTTGTGTTTTCTAGCAATTAATGTCGCTTGTGTGCGTGAAAGACATAAAAAACATTGATAAAGACCGAAAACGTCCCACGAACAGCCCCGAAATGCAAACTTTTCATGTCTATTTTGTTGATTTTAATTTTCATATTCTTGTATAGAATTTCAGTATGAGTCCATATATAGAATTTTTTTCCCAAAACAGACATCGTTTCCCTCTAAAAGAGCCTTAAAAACACACCTTTCTGCAATTCTTCAGCCCCTAGTCGTGACCACAAACCCTACTTTTTAAGGATTGCTTAAGTGTAGCTTCGTCATATTTTTATTTGTTTTTACAATCCTAATTTAAGTCATTAAAGTTTGATTAATTACTGGAATTTACATTGAATACTTGTTACAAAGGTTTGCTACATTTTGAGCTTTGAACTACTTGTGTCCTCTTGTGCTTTTGAGATTTGCTTGTTTGCTTCAGGCTCATCATGTGGTCAATTACGTATGGGAGTAATGAATATTATTATGTGACATTGGAACAACCCTCTAGCTATGATGAAAACTACTATGGCCCACCAGAAAAACCTTCACACCGTAATTACTAAAAGCCTCGTCGACCACCGTCACAAGCTAATTACTATAGAGAACCACGTCGACCACCTCCTCAAGCTCGTTACTATGATGAGCTGCAATGACCACATCCAAGGGGTGTGGAAAGATACTATCCATCCCACTAAGAGCTCTTCAAGCAAGAGCATATTCACATCATCATGCCTTTAGGGAGAAGCTCGGCGCTTTAAGGACTCAGTTGGAAGAAACTATAGCTGTGATATCGACTGCCCCATTCCTAAAGTTTATTGATAAGCAAGTAGACAAAATGACGATTAGACAACATCAAAAAATGGAGTCTCAAAATCAGCCTCTTGCAACTGAAGAGATCATCGTAGAAGACGAAACCACAATGTTATATGAGGTCTCACCTCCACGCCATCCGACATAATTGCTCTTTAACAAAGAAGGTGATGTTGGACAGCGTGAGTTGGTGATACAAAGCCCACTAATATTATTGCCTTTAAAGGAGGAAGAAGATGATGAGCTTTCAAGAACATTAGGGACGACACTTGTGACCAGGTGCAATACCTAGTGGTTTTTCACCTTCTAAGGAGCTTCTAGCATTTTTATCTTGTCTTCCAAGGTGCACAAGGAGTTGTTTTCTATGTCATGTTACTATTTACAAGATCGATTTGGGGATAAATCGAAGATAAGTGGAGGAAAATGATAATATCTAAAAGAAGTCATCCAAATCCTTCCCAGGACAAAGGCCACGATCCCAAAGGAAGAGGTTCAAAGCATGAGAATTTTCGGATTTTCATGTTCTCGTCTAGTTTGGACAACGTTCAGTAAAATGACCATAACTTTGACTACAAAATTGATCTGGTGTTGCTTAAAGATGTTTTGGAAAGCTGACTCAAAGAGCTACAACTTCATAATTTACGTCGAGTTGAAACATCAACGAAAAGATGGTAAAACATGAATTTTATTGAGTATTGTACAAATTCCTATGGAAATGAATTATTTTCCTTAATTAGTCTATCATATCTTTTATCTTAGAATGTTAATTTTCATATTATTAGGAACGATTTTTCTAACCTATGTCCTTAGGGCATAGGTTAAGCACCTTCTTATAGAAAGATTTTGTTAGATTACATTATTTAGGAATTTTAATATTTTTTTAAAAAAGGTTTAAGAATTACTCTTTAGGGAATATATTTTTAAAAGGGAAGTTTTAAGGACATAGGTTAGAAAAACCGTATTAGGAAATCTTGTAAGTGATTATTTTATTCACATTATTGTTGATAAAATTATCACTAGATATTTTATTTTATTTTATTTCATTAAGTATACAATCTATTCCGTATATTATTTTAGACAAGAGTAATTAAGATCACTTAACATCCCAAGAATGAGCGACATCAACTTTATTACATGCCCATTCGAAAATAAGTTTAGTTTTAGATGAAGTCATTTTCATAGTATAAATATTAAGGTTGCAATCTTAAAATCTAATTATTGTATTCAATGTTACTATATTTCATAAATATATTATATTATAATAAATATACAAATCTATTATTCTAAAATATTTTCTTATTAGTCATTAAATATATTGTTAATTCAATATTTTTATGTAGTATTTAATTGTAGAATTTTTTTTATAAGTTTTTGTTAACCAATTTTTAAATCGACAATAATTATAGAAAATTTTAAATCTAAATTTTATATGAATTTCGCGTGGGACGATAATTAACTAGTATCTAGAAACTTGATGGATATGTGCACCTTACCTTAAGGCCTTGTTTGACAAGTCTTGATAAAGACTTTATTTAAGAAAAAAAAAACTTATTTTCCCTTTCATACTTTCATATAACAGACAAATTTTGAATTTTAAAAATTATTTTTCTATAAATTTAATTATAAGTAAAAAAGTCTTTATTAAAACTCTTACCAAACAAAACCTAATAGCAAAGGCGGATCCATGGGTCCTGGGGGGTCCGATGACCCTCCTTCCCCTGGATCAAATAATATATACTAAAAAAATAATATTTAAAAAATATATATATTAATGTCTTGTGTATGTAAATAAAAAGAGCTATTAGCTCAATTGATTATGAAACATGAGTTTAACCCAAAGGTTTGGGGTTCAAGTCTCTCATCTCCCATCTTTTGTATTTTTTCTTTTTAGATAAATAACAATTTTTGTCCTTTATTTTCTCTTTTATACAAATATTTGTATTTCCTATTTTTGTCCATCATGATTATGAAATAAGTTAAAAATTTTGTAAGGTAATTGATTTAATCTTATTTAAAATTCTCACAATATATTTGAAACTAACATTTTTTAGGTAGTTCTCCTTACTATTTGTCCAAAAATATTTCAAAATTGTAAATTAGTTAAAAATGTTTTTTCAAAACATAATAATTCACCTAGTATATAAGATTTGTAAAACAAAATTATACAAATAATAATGTGATTAATGCTAAACAATATTATATAATTTTTCATAAACGATTTAGTGACCCCCTTCGAAGAATTCCTGGATCCGCCACAGGATTTTTTTTTCCAAATTAGGCACATTTTTGAAACTTATTCTCAAAGTAGGTTCGGATGTAAAGTTATACTGAAAATAGGCTGTCCGTCCAGCTCCGGGATAAGTCGCTGAAGGACGCAGCGACTCTTCAAGAATGAATCGTCCTCGGGAACGGCGACTTTCATCCAAACAGAGAACACAATTTTAAAAAAAAATATGGAAGAGTCGACTTACATTGTTTGAAAAAAAAACGCTGAAAAAAAAAACGCTTTGTGCTGATTTTTTGAAGAATAGAACTTTGATTGAGTATACTTTGAGTGGCTTGTTGGCGGTTCGAACGGTGATCGTATGGAGCGAGGTCGGTGTCATTGGGTTCATGGCGCTATAAGGTTTCTCCGATGATGGGTCGCGGAGGCTGGGATTCTCAATCGGCGTCAGAAAAACGCTTCAAAGTGGCGTGGTTCACTGATTTTTTGTGCACAACATGGTCAAGTTCGGAGGTAATTCGATGTCGTTCGGATATGGTTCTAGACGATTTAGGAGTCGAGCTCAACTAACTCGAGTACGAGGAAGACGATGGTGCAGTCAGATTTTGGATTAGTCGGCTCTAAAAGAGTCCTTTACAGTGTCAAACATTGCTTGTTGGTGGTTTATATGATATTTCACAAGCACATATATACAAGAAGAGACGAGAATTTGGAAACAAATATGTAAGTCGCTGGTATAGCCAACGACTCTTCCATAATTTTTTTTTTAAAAATTGTATTCTCCGTTTGGATGAAAGTCGTCGTTCCGGAGGACGACTCAATCTTGAAGAGTCGTTGCGTCCTTCAGCGACTTATCCCGGAACTGGACATATAACTTTACATCCGAACCTATTTTGAGAATAAGTTCCAAAAACATGCCTAATTTGGAAAAAAAAAATCTCCGCCACAGCCTAATAGTGTATGTAATGAGTATTCTCTGTTAATCCTTGGCAAAAGAGCAACAGATATGTAACAAGTAAGCTTACATGAATTATTGGATTCTGATTAAATATGAGCTTTAGTATTCATTAGCATATGTCCTTTTAACTCACACGAGTATGGATAAATCTAAGCTATATATCTAACTGTGTATGAATTCTATTATATAATATATTATTGACTAATATCAATACAAAATTATAGGAATAAGTTATTTTCGAATCGAAAAAAAATTATGGAAAAAGTCACACCGTTAAAAATCAAGATATTATATATACTTTTGGGTCTTATTTATGCACTTTAACGTCTTATTTGTGCACTTTTTCAATTTTTTTTTTCTTTTTCAATTTTTTTTCCAAGCATTTTTCAAATTTTTTGCAAAAGTGCATAAATAAGGCCCAAAAGTGCACATGAAAGGCCCTATAGTGCATGTCCACACGTCCGCACGGGAAGAGTGCTCCGCACCGGAACCGCACTCTAATAAAGCAATGATTAAGTTGTTAAAAATATTAAGTTTCTTTTGTATATATGAGAATGATTTATTCCATATAACTATATAAGGCACATTTTTTGGTGGCATATAAAATATTGATATTATTATCGTAACAAAATATTTTAATTGTCATCTAAAATAGAATGTTTGAAAAACATTATCCATAAGTCAAAGATAATTTGGATGAATAATGTGAAAAAAGTCAAGTAATATACAATAAATGTGAATGTTGAAAAACTAATTGATAATTTTTTTAGTAATTTCGTATATTTGATTCAATTTAAAAAGGTAAAAAATACTTTAGGTAATATATATAGTCATAAAACAATTTGCAACTAAGTAAATTAGTCGTATGAAGAGCTGTCAATATTTGACCCTACCCGAAGGCCGACCAAACCCTTGTTTTATGGGTCATAACCCGAGAATTTTTATGTGACCGGAAACAGACCCGACCTATCAGACCCGCAAATTTGCGTGTCGAGTCGGTTTGGGTCGACTCATTGGGTTGAGCAATTTGTTTTTGTATTATGTCATCTATATTGAATATTATAATATATATTTATGATTAAAATATCATATAATAGTAATATTTTTTAATTTAATTAAGATATTATTTTAACCCTCATGTTAAAAAACTATGACATGCCGCTCTCGATCCGTTAGGTCAACTCAAACCCGACCTGCAACGACCCGACCCATAAATTTTGACTCGTATATGACCCAACTCGGTGTGCTTAAAACCGAATACGACTCGTTTGACAGGTCTAATCGTATGTATTGTAAATTAGTAAAATATATGTTATATTAAGTAATATGGTGTCAATTTAAAACTAAGAAATTTGTATATTATATATCGGTGACACCAATTTTCAAGATATATATATATATATATATTTGGTAATAAATATATGGGTTGTTTATTTAGTATTATGTATAGTGAAATATTATATTATATGGATAATATTTTCTTAATAATTAAGGAAATTTATATAGATAAAAGATAATGTAATTTGTAAAAATGTAGAGAGGCAAAGAGGTAATTGGATAATATTTTGGTAATATGATATAGTCCATAAAACAACACATAAAGTTAGGGGTGGGTACGAAAATCCAAAACCGAACAAAAAAACTGACTAATTTTTTGGTTAACCTTACCTAAGAAAAACCGACTTTCAGTTTCGGTTAACCGACCGAAGTAACTTTCGATTATTTGGTATGGTAATGGTTATAGTTTTTTTGGTCTCGGTTAACCGATTAACCAATATTATAAAAAATATATATTTAGTATTATAACAAGTTAACTAGTGTGGCCTACTAGTAGTGGACACATTCTAAAATGAAATGGGGTGTTTTGCCTCGGTTCGAATCTCTCTAGACGCAATCACTCCTTTTCTTTTTTGTTATGTATAAATGAATTAGTAATTGTGGCTCATAGGCACAAGACATTGAAATTGAGGATGGTTTAGAGTACTATTTTATATTGAAATGGAAACAAGTGATTTTGCTAAGTGGAAGTGACAAAACTCATAACAATATACTACTGATTGATTTCATATTCAAATGACTTAGTTTTTCATTTATTTCTTTTACTTATTTGTTAGCATATTTAATATATCAATAGAATATATAATATAACGAATATATTTGGATTTAAAAATTGAAAAATAAGAGCAAAAACACAGTTTATCAACACAAGATATTGGAATTGAGAGAGATTTAGGCTAGGGTACTAATTAAAATTGAAGGGAGATGAAAACAATTTGATGTTACGATGTTATTATTGTTTAAATTATATAGATGTCAAACACCAACCTAGTGGAGACTAGAGATAACTCATATAAGAGATGAAAGTAAGGAAGAAGATGTTAAAAAGACCATTGGGTTGAACAAGTCTATTCATTCTTCGGCTTTAGTGTTATAATACTTTGTTTCATGTAAAAATTATAGGGTGTTAAACTAAATAACTCAATTTATATTTTGTGATTGGTGCTTTTATTTTATGTTTATGCATTATACAACACGTTGCAATATTAAAAAAGTTGAAAAAACAATTAATAGTAATAAGCTTTACTAGAGCACTAAAATACATTTTTTTAACATTTTTTTTTTTTGGTAAACCGAATAACTGTACGAAACCGATGGTTAACCAATGTATGGTTAACCGAGGTTAGCGGTATGGTTAATGGTATGATAAATACACTAACCTAAATTTCGGTGAATCGACCATGACCAATATAGATATATAGATGACAAATATCATCGACTAAGGACTTTTTCACTAAAGTGAAAGTGAGTGTAAGTGAAAGAAATTGCTTCCACTCCCATTTTACTTGCCTTTAAGGTAAGGATAAGCAAAATGGCTTCCACAACCCACTTCCATCCCATATTCATCTCCCTTGCTACAAAAAACCACCAACCGAACACTCCGTAAGTCATAGTTTGACACTTTGAAGTTCGAGATGGATGTATAAGTGATAATTTTACACTTTCAAGTTCGAGATGGGGGTAAATTTTCAAGTGATAACCTTTTTTTTTATGTATGTTCATTAAATCATTGGAAATCTATCTATATTTAAAAGTTAGCATTCTAGGTCATTGAATGCTAACTTTAAAAGACAAAACCAATATTTTTTCTCTTAATTACACCTTAGAATTATCACATATTAAATCAACACAAAATATTAAAATTAGAAGAAAGATTTTTAGGCTAAATAACAACATATAAAATATATAATAATACCTAATTCTAATAGAATCTCTCTAATTATATATTTAAATAAATAAAAAAATCTTGTTAAATACTTATTCAATTACACCTTAGAAATATCACATGTAAAATCAAACTTATTTTCAAAAAAAAGAGTTTTAACATGCACCTACCTACTTATCTAATCTTCTAATCTAATCTAATCTAATAACCTATAAAGTTAACATTTTTTCCAGCATTGAATGAATTTATGAATCTCACAATTGAGTTAGTTAACATCTATTTAAGGTTTTAATTTAATTTAAATCCAATTTTAATCTGCCAAATACCTTTCACATGCCAACCTCTTTTTCCTACAAAAAAAAAAACCGGCACTCATTGCTCAATAATCAATTGCAATTACATAGGAACATTACCACACAAAATCATTAGCCTTCCGCATTCCGTTAATTTTTCACCCAAAATAACATATATATATATATTTAATTTTTCGAAAATCTATCTAGCACGTAATGCTCATTCAGTTCATTTAGAATCTAAAATCCAAATAAAATTTATCTGAGGTTTAATAATTTGTAATCTATCTATATACTACTACTAAAGCCGTAATTATCTCTCATACGTGTCGTTCATCTAAGTATGCCACGTCATCAAATAATTATGTACATTTACCTACCAACCCTTATTTTATTTACAATTTATTTTATCTTTTTTTTTTATACAAATTTCCTACATTGTACATGATAATTCTGCACTTACCAAAAATATTATTATCATACTTAATTAGTGTCCATAATATAATATGTACGTTAATGGTCCGTAAACTTCATTATAAAAATATATATATAGATAGATGGTCCGTAAATAGTTAACGTTATACGGTTCATCAACCAGCATACATATAATTATGCACATACCAAAAACATTATTATCATACTTAATTAGTGTTTATACTTTAATAAGGGTGAATAGATTGTTCGTTAACTCCATTATAAAGAATATAATATACAGTTTTATTTTTAATATGTATATAAAATTCATAATTTATATTTTCTTCTATTAATATGGATTCACACATCTACCTTCAAGTTTCATCATACAATACACCTTACAAATTATCTCAATCAAGAAATTATCTTTTCGATATATCATGTTAATTTTCCTATGTAATTCTCATTTATATTTTACATACTATAAACAAATTTAAATTTATTCTTATAATATATGGTCATACCCGTGTCTTCAAAACGACTATTACAATTTAAAAATCAACAATTTCTTTTAATTAACTCAATGGAACTATTACAATCCAAAATCCAACAAATGCTCTTAACTCCATTATAACTTTAAACATGCAAATCATGCACCCATTCAACTGAACCATAAAAGAAATGATTTACATGAACTTAAAAATCCTAAATCACTCGGTCATGCAATAAACATTTACAAATAATAAACATCAACTTTTATCCCTATTACTTTATTTTATTCGTTTATCTGACAACACACCTTAGATATATTCTACATTGCTTATAATTAATAAAAACAATTATTGTATCTCACTGGCTATAATTTTTAGACAAAATAAATTTCCCAAATCAAAAATTAAAAGACAATGAATTCCTCTTTCAAACTTTCACTAACACCTAATCTCTATCATATTTTTTCAAATAAGCACAATCTCTTCTCTTAAAATATAAATTAGGGGATTAATGATCAAAAGCAATGACTTTTTATATGAATGAATCACTATGACTACAGAAAATAAACTCATCAAAGATAATGAAGTTTTAAACCATTTATCGATGGTTTATTACTATGTAATTATATAAAACATACAATATATATGTATTATATATAAATTGGAAACAAAATACCTATTAAAATCAATTAATTGAGAATAAATATTTGTCTGTTTTATTTTAAAAAATTAAATTAAATTGGGAGATGTGAACTTTTGGTCAATGTGAACTAAATGTAGATGAATTAATCATTATATATTTCCTTTGTATTCATTTACATTTTCTTTCTCTATAATAATTTACGAAAAGAATTCATGCTTATTAACATGAAAAAGAGTAAGCCAAACTTGTCATGATATTCTCCACAAAATTAAATACTAGGGTATATGTCAAGGTCCCTCTATACCCACAAAAACAACATAAAAGTCTATTCTCATTCTACCACAACTAATAAAATGTTACATGTTATATAAACATAAAATAATAATATTTTAAGTTCGTTCGAATTACGTATATAACTATCTAGCTTTCATATGAAATAAACTACAATATTTTACAACAAAAAATGGTTACAATATTCCCTAAAATAATATACAATGTGGTTCAACAAAACCCGGATTCTAACACAATCATATAAACTCAAAATTGATATATATATATATATAATGAGAAAAATTGTGGTATTTACTCTAATTTGTGTATTGCCTACATAATAAAATGAATAATACGATTATACTATTCGCAAAAAAAGTCAATCACCTTCGAAATTTGTATAAGTTAATAATAACTAAAATAATCAAAAACATAATTTATAAAGGCAGTGGCTATATGCACGTGGTTTCGCGTCTAAATGGACGCGAAACCGTGCGCGTAGCTTAGCAGAACGGTTTCGTACTGCTAAGCTATGCGCACAAGGGGTAAAACATGCATTTTCAAAAATGCATGGGACAAACATGTGCGCATAGCTTACGCGCACCCAAAAAAAAGTGCAAGTTACCCATGCGCGTAAGCTATGCGCACCTAAAAAAAATTGCAAATTTTTTTCCTCCATAATCATGTAAAAAATTTCAATATGAGTCCGTACATATAAAATTCGTCCAAAACGGACATCGTTTGCCCCTCCAAAAGCCCAAAAAATGAAGCCTTTCTACCCGTTTTTTTACAATTTGGTGCTCGACATATAGCGCATTGTAGTGAATTTTTTTGATATTTTTTGCATTTTTCTACTATAATTTTGTATAAAACTTTAATACGAGTCCGTACATAGACCTGTTAAAAATCGACCCAACCCGAAAACCCGAACTCGACCCAAACGTCACTCGGTCAAGAAGGACCCGAACGCAAATTCGAGCTCGCGGGTCCCCTTTATTTTTTATTTCACTTATATTAAATATTTTAATATACTTTATTAAATAATAATATAATATTAATTATATTATTATAATTATTTTATTAAAGTTAAAAAGCATAATAATAATCATAAGAAAAGGACATGTTCGACCCGCCGGGTCAACCCGAATCCGCCCGCCCCGAAAATTTTACCAACCCGATCGACCCGGACCCGATTTGACCCGAACCCGACATGACCCGAACCCGACCAACCCGATCCAGTTGACAGGTCTATCCGTACATATAAAATTCATCCAAAATGGATATCGTTTTCCCCTCCAAAAAGGCAAAAATCGAGAATAAAAACTTTATATAATATAGTATATACTATAGTATTTCATTAAATTTCATATAGTTACACTTATGTACTATAGTATTTCATTAAGTCTAGTATACTTAGACTTATATACTATAGTATTTCATTATATTTCATATAGTTACACTTATGTACTATAGTATTTTATAAGTGTAACTATATGAAATATAATGAAATACTATAGTATATAAGTGTTACTATATGAAATATAATGAAATACTATAGTATATAAGTCTAAGTATACTAGACTTAATGAAATACTATAATACATAAGTGTAACTATATGAAATTTAATGAAATACTATAATACATAAGTCTAAGTATACTAGATTTAATGAAATATTATAGTATATAAGTGTAACTATATGAAATTTAATGAATTACTATAGTACATAAGTGTAACTGTATGAAATATAATGAAATACTATAGTCTATAAGTGTAACTATACGAAATTTAATGAAATACTATAGTATATAAGTGTAACTATATGAATTTTATATGTACGGATAGACCTGTCAACTGGGTCGGGTTGATCGGGTTCGGGTCATGTCGGATTCGGGTCAAATCGGGTTTGGGTCGATCGGGTTGGTAAAATTTTCGGGTCAGACGAGTTCGGGTTCGGGTTGATCCGACGGGTCGAACATGTCCTTTTCTTATGATTATTATTATGTTATTTAACTTTAATAAAATAATTATAATAATATAATTAATATTATATTATTATTTAATAAAGTATATTAAAATATTTAATATAACTGAAATAAAATATATAAAATAAAGGGGATCTGCGAGCTCGAATTTGCGTTCGGGTCGAGTCGGGTTCGGGTCCTTCTTGACCCAGTGACGTTCGGGTCGAGTTCGGATTGGGTCGGTTTTTGTCAAGTCTATGTACGGACTCATATTAAAGTTTTATACAAAATTATAGTAGAAAAATGCAAAAAATACCAAAAAAATCCACTACAATGCGCTATATGCCGGACACCAAATTATAAAAAAATGGGTAGGAAAGCTTCATTTTTTGGAGGGGCAAATGATGTCCGTTTTAGACGAATTATTTTTTGGTGCACGTAGCTTACGCGCATGGGTAACTTGCATTTTTTTTTTGATACGCGTAAGCTACGCACACATGTTTATCACATGTATTTTTGAAAATGCATGTTTTACCCCCGTGTGCGTAGCTTAACAGCACGGTTTCGTACTGCTAAGCTACACGCACAATTTCGCGTCCATTTAGACGCGAAACCACGTACATATAACCTTTCCGTTTATGAAACATAGCTAAAAAGCTCATTTCGCACGGGCTTGAACACTAGTGGAAATAGAAAAGTGGACGTGGTTTTAATCAAACGCTGCGTTTGTCAGATTCCTCTCGCATTCATTCAAGTGCGAGTGTTCCAAAGCCTTCCCCTGAAATCTCCAACTGACTCTTCTTCCCTGGCCACTCCACCAAGTCACCGTCGCCACCGCCTCCGGTCACGCCCCGCCGCCGCCATCTCCCCTTCAGGCTTCCATTTTCAAGCTTCGGCAAGCTTCACATCCTTTTCTTATTCATCGTCAGTTGGTCAGCGCTTCTATTGGATGCCTCCGATTTAGAGCCGGGATTCTGCGCGCCCTTTCTATCTCTCGCTAGAGCTTTGTAAATCGGAGGAGGAATTTTAGTGTATTCGATTTCTGACCTTGTCGCCTGAAGATCTCATCTTCGATTGCCGTGTCTGTCCCGTTTGGTAATGGCTTTGCTAGATTTTGCTAGCTCTATAGATTGGCAAGAGGAGTCTTTTCCTGCGTACAGCGATTTCGTTGTGCTCCCTCTTTTTGCTCTATTCTTCCCTTCAGTTCGTTTCTTCTTGGATAGATTCGTCTTTGAGGTATGGAATTGTTTCTTCACCCTATTGAGTAGTTAGATTTGGTATTTGGGAGCGTACTGATGTATTACGTGCGATTGAGATTGGAAATGTTGCTTAGGTGCAAATCTTGATATTGAATGTCATTACTTCGAATTACTCTGCTGGCCCCTTCTTGTTCTGTTTGAAATCTGACAAACGTCAAAGAGTTGACTGTGGTCCATAAATTATTCACACTGATGTTGATGTTTGGGAGGAGACAGATGATCTTGTTTCTCAATGAAGACTGTGTACCTTAGGCAATACAGATGTCAAAAATAGGGATTCCAACTCTCATTGTATGGACTACATTGCAGTTTTAAAGGATTTTTAGTCATGTGGAATAAAGATACATGTGGACAATGATGTACAATAACTTCACCCACCTTGGAGCATTGATTGATTTAATTATTACGTATTTTCAATTTATGTAATCCATTACATCATCTTACTGATGATCTATTCTTGTTGGTGCTTTGAAAAGTTGCAGTTCTAGATTTCTTTTCATTTTCTATATTGAAAAGGGCAACTTATTGTAGAAATCAGTAGTATCCATTTCATCATGTACTGATGAAATCTGTGCTAGTATTTATTTTCCTGTATCAATTGTGATTGATGCAGACTCCCACTTGATTGCATATAAACATGATTTTCCTGTGTGATGTAATCATTGTTGTGCACCATTTGTACTCTGTTTCTCTTGGTGAAGAAATCTTGATTGATAAGCATCTAATTTCCTTTATTTAAACCAGAAACTTGGGAAAAGATTGCTTTTTACCAAGGGACCTTACTCAAAAGCTCCTGCATTGGATGAGAAAAAAATTAAGCTAAGAAAATTCAAGGAATCAGCTTGGAAGTGTATTTATTATCTGTCTGCAGAGATTCTGGCGCTTTCGGTGACTTATAATGAACCGTGGTTTACTAATACAAAGAACTTCTGGGTGGGACCTGGGGATCAGGTGTGGCCTGACCAAAAAGTGAAGTATGTGAAAACTTTTCCTGCACTTATTTAGTCAAGATGTTATGCCAATACTTAGTTGCATGTACTCATGAAGATTTTGCTTATTCGAATTCAGGCTGAAGTTGAAAGGACTTTATATGTATGCTGCTGGGTTCTACACATACTCTATTTTTGCACTTATTTTCTGGGAAACAAGGCGATCTGACTTTGGTGTTTCAATGGGACATCATATTGCAACCGTTATTCTCATTTTGCTCTCTTATATCTTCAGGTATTCTGCATCCATTATTGTTTAGCATCACAATTGGGATATGCTAATGCTACCAATGATTCAATTAGTTTGTGTTAATCAGAAAATACATATAAAGCTCCTATGTAGATTGATTTGTAGAAATTTTGAACTTCATGATCACTGTGTATTATGCTCCAATTTATACATTCATGCCAGTCATAAATGTAGGACCAAAGCAAGAAAAACTATATTATTGATGGGATCGGGAAATTATTAGGCGAGTTATGTTTATGTTCACGTAATCTGATATGGCTTACAACCCCAAGGAGTAAAAGCTACATCTGACATCTTGTAGTATTTTTGTCTATGCAATTTTTTTGTCAGTTTATAAATCACTTCCAATGACCATTGACCACTTGGCCACCATACCATTCTAACTGCAGCAGAAGAAAAAGACTTGTAGTTTAAAAGATTTGTTTCTTTTCTTCTTTATTTTCAATCTGATAATGGTTATTTGAGCAATCTTTTGTAAAATTTATTTGCTTTTTCCTGTTATGTCACATTTGTATTTAAATCTTTATTTTGCAGATTTGCTCGTGTTGGTTCAGTTGTATTAGCCCTTCATGATGCCAGTGATGTATTTCTTGAGGTAGGGAAGATGTCCAAATATATCGGCGCTGAAGGAATTGCTAGCTTTTCATTTATCATCTTTGTTTTATCTTGGATCCTACTTCGCCTTACTTACTACCCTTTTTGGGTCCTTTGGAGTACAAGGTGAGCAACTTGGTGCAATTTTGATGTTTTCCCTTTTGTATGGCCTGGATGCTCATCTTTTTTCATACTTATGATCTTGCTTTGATCTTTGTTGGTTTGAACCTGAAGCTCTAAATTTTTACAATAGTGAAAGTTGCATTTGATGAATTCGTTTTTGTAACTTAAATTGCGTGAAATATATTGTCAACTGTTTACATGGGTCAAAGAAGTCAGGTTTGTCTGCAAGTAGCCCCCCCCCCCCCCCCCCCCCCCCCCCCCCCATAAAACAACAACTGGATATAATAGTTGGGTTAATTACAGATGTTAGCATGTAACTTTTGAATAAGAATATTTTTGTTAAGGGGTGCTCTCCCTCGTCATTCTACACTGTTTGATGGATTTTTGTTGCTCACATGCTGCCCTTTCCCTTTTCTATAAGACTCCATGAATCAGGATAATAAATTTTATTATCTTATGTGGACAATATGATATTCTTCATTATGTGTCTGTTTTGGTGTTGCAATGTCATGCTAAATGCTTTAAATGTTTCTCCAAATCTTCTTTCAGAAAGAATCCATGGCAGCAGCTTACTTTCCATAAAACTAAAAATTATACCATCTTGAGGTCATCACTCCAAGGTTGCCAGCATTCCTCAATCTTGACCCTCTCCACTCTTCTTACATTTCCCTTTCATGTTCTAATGCTGCCGTCCGTGACTGTGGTCTGCTTCCCTCAACCATTCATTGCAAACCAGATATTGCATATATCATTTCTTATCAGTGCAACGAGAGTTTCTTTAGGGTCTTTTTATGCCTTTCAATGTTGAGATATTTCTGGATCTAGTAGTCAGTTTGTACCTTATGTCACAAATTCCAACTTTATGATGGTCTTTTTCATGCCAAATACAATGTTCAATAATGACATGAATAATTAAATTTCCTTTCTGTATGAGCACTTCAATCTCCTTCCAGTTGTGTCTTCCTGTCATTTATGCTTCCTCTTGTTGCAGCTATGAAGTTGTCTTGACTCTGGATAAGGAAAAGCACCCTGTGGATGGACCTATCTACTACTACGTATTCAACACTCTCTTGTACTGCTTGCTTGTTCTACACATTTACTGGTGGGTCCTGATGTACCGTATGCTTGTGAAACAAATACAAGCCAGAGGCCAAATCAGTGAAGATGTTCGATCTGGTGAGTTATCATCTACATCTCTGCACCCATTGTATATATCTATCTGTTATTTTCATAAATGATAAAAGGAGTGAACATAACTAGTGTGGTACAATCCAAGTAAAGTAATTGAAGCAGTGAATCTCCAATCTGGACCCAATTGAGTCTTCCCTGTTTTTTTTTCCGTGTTAAGTATGAATTGGGCACAGGTCCACCCAGCACTGAGCATGCTCACGAGTCACTTGTAAACTTGATGAAGGTCACAGACTCATTGAAATTATTTTTTGCAGATGAAGAAGATGAACACGAAGATTGAATTTAATTTGACTCAAGAAACGTTATGACATTTCTTGCACAGGTACTGCAAAATTATTAGACTGAATTGCTTGGCTCATGCATCAGATTTTATATATTATCAATCTTGTTATGCTTACTTGTCAGCCTTCGGAAAGGCTATAGTTAACTTGAAAGACGAACAACATCAAAATATCAGTTGAATTAAATCTAGCATATGTGGGCAAGTCTTAACTATTGTTGGCCTAATTTTTACATTTTGTTAGTTGCAGTAACTGAAAGTTCTCGTGACAACGTGCGCAATCCAGCTTGAAATGGTATCTTCTTTGTTGATCTTAACGAAACCTGTAGTTGAAGGATAACACCATTCATGATCTTTAAAAAGTGTATTTGAAAATCTTGGTTTCCATCTTTGTGGTTCAGTAACGAGTTGCTCGGAACTACATGTGACTATGTGAGCCAATTTTTGGATCTATTCTTTTTAACCTCGTGTTATATGAATTTGTTCATCCCCAATGTCACAACAGTGGTTGATAGAACTCGTTCAAGTTTTTTGCTATGCTATGGTGTAAGTGAAAGCTTATCATGTTAAATCTCAATTTTTTGACTTGGTTGAATAGCCTTTTCACTGCAAATGTTTGGGATGGTAAACCACAGTAGACATTATTAGTATCTCAGTTAGCTTCTATATAGTTTGGCATAATTGCAGATAGAGGACGTACTATTAGAGTTAACTATGTGCTGGAGTTTTGTCAATGTCTTTCAAGTTATAACCGTTATAAATTGTTCAAGTTTTCCTTAATGCCTTCCATAATAAAGTCGAAGAAAAAGCCTGATTCACCTACAAATGAATGCCCTCAAGTCAGTTTATGAAAACTTAATCCAAATAAACATACATATTGACTCACATAGTTATCAAGTGCATCTCAAGTCTCAACCATGTTTTAACAAATCCCCTCATATTCCCAAGATCTATCTATGCCTCTGGTAAGTAGAAAATATGCAAGGGATGGGTCTACGCAAAAGCAAACCCAAATCTGAACTCCGATCCAATCAATCTTCACGATACGCCACTGAAATAGATGGTGCTAAAGTCAGAGTACATGGAACCGGTTTAGGCAAATAATGATGAAACCATCCTACATAACCATTCCTCCATCAATGGTGAAGACCTGCAGCATTTTGGGGAGAAGTTTAATTGGACATGTTGGATCCAAGGATGGCACTTGCATAATTGGTGAATTTCTAGTCTAAACAACTCGAGCAATAGGAAAGCGTTTAGCCATATGGGCAGTACCTGGCCAGTGATGTAGCTGGCAGCAGGGTTGAGTGCCAGAAATTCCACCATTCCAGCAACTTCTTCAGGTTGTCCGTATCGCCCTGTAAATAATATTAGGCAATGGTTCAGTGTAATTATGGGAAGTGAACAAAGATGTGAGACACTGCCCTGCACCTAGGCGATAGGGTGATAGGCAAGTGTATCATACTGTAGTGTCTTTCTCTTAATAAAACAATAGGCATATCTACAGATGAGTCATTGGAGACTTTGATCAACTAGAATTTATCAAACCCTGAATATCAATTGATCAAAGTCTCCAAAGACTCTTTTGCTTGGTCGACGTGTGTGGTCAACTTGCATGATATATTATCTATAAGACTATAACCAAAGTTACGCTTGCATTTTAAGGTGTGTGCCTCTAGCTTGTTTCTTCACTGATAATGGAGATCTTACCCAGCTCAGGCAGTTTTTTTTAGCACATAAGAGATTCATATGCACTTTCTTTACATTGTATTAAATAAGAGTTGACTAAAGCCCAACATGTTTGGCAATAGATTATCAATGTCTTCTTGACTCACCGAGAGGAATGTTTTCCAAAATTTTCTTCTCAATATCTGCTCCAAGTTTGGAGGTCATGTCCGATGCGATAAACCCTGGAGCAACAGCATTAACCTACAAAATATAAAATTCTTAATCAGTTATGTTGGTCAGTTGCAGTGCAAAACTGATTCCAGCCCGTGGCAATATATATTGCAGTTTGAAGAGAAGTACTAAAATTATAATATTGAGCAAGAAAGAATGGAGAAAACTACTAGCATACATTGATGTTCCTGCTTGCATATTCCTTGGCAACAGACTTAGTGAAACCAATAACACCAGCTTTTGCAGCACTGTAATTGGCTTGACCAGCATTGCCAACCAGTCCAACAACTGAAGCTATATTTATAATCCTTCCCTGTGAAAGTAAACACAATAATTTTTTGTAAGAGCACTTTTCAAAAGGAGAAGTTTCAGCGTGATTCTGAGTTGAATCAGCTATATTTATAATCTGCTGTGGTACTCACGGGGTATGCATACATATCAGATATTGGGCTATCTTTTACATGAGATTTTTCGTAGTTTTTTGCAAACTGTTCTTAAGTGGCGTAAGCAACATGAACCATAAACAAGATACTAATGCTAAGCTTAAGAATCATGCTCCCCTTATTACTCACATATCAGAAATCCTGACTAAGCATCAGGATGTTGAAACATGTAAACTTACCTTTTTCTTTTTCATCATTATTTTGGCTGCAGCCTGTAACAAGAACAGTAATTTCAGCAGGAATGCAAGAGCTTTTGGAAATAAATGTCACTAACTAATGAATTTCATCATCCAGACCTGAGAGCAAAGGAAAACTCCTGTGAGATTCAAATCAATAACGTCCTGCCACTGAGATTTCTTCATTCTCATCAACAAGCCGTCCCGTGTGATACCTGAAAGTGTAGCATGGTTAGTGGAGGCAAAAGCCAGGAAGGAAAGAAACAAAAGACACAAAAATTCCCATCTCTAACCTGCATTGTTTACTAGTATATCTATTGTTCCCCATGTATCCACTGCCTGCACATAAAATTAAATGAGGCCTAAACAGCAAAGGTTTTTGTAATAAGAGAACTTTTTTTGCAAGAAAACAAAGAACTCACAGCTTTAATCATAGATTCAACATCCTCCTCTTTTGACATATCACCTCCGAATGTAATAGCTTTGCCACCATTTGCCTCAATCTGCAAGATAAAGAGAAATACCATTGAATCCTAACCCCACTTAATTAAGTGAATTAGTGAACTATCACGCGGTAGAGATACAAGGCCTACAACTATGCCTTGCACAGCAGCACAGGCCTGGGAGATGTATGAACTAAGCATACAATAAGAATATTTAGCCATAACAGGGAAAATAAAGCATCAAGCTGTTGTTTTTAAAAGAATATCAAACCATTAAATGCAAACAAAAAATGTATCTTTCAAATAAGTGTGAAAAAATAAGTGTTGCTTTACAGGATATCATAGCAATTATGATCACATATTAATTATGGCCAAATAAAATGACATACTAACAAGTATCTTTCAAAACCATAATAGAATATATATTCACACAAATTAAGAATGATATAATACGCAGAGAAGTTTATATGCACTTCCATTCTGCAGACTGCAGCAATATTTCCAAACATAAATCTTTTCATCACCTAAAATAAACAGAAATCATACCTCTTTTGATACTTCTTCAGCTTCCTTTGATGACCTTGCATAATTTACAAGGACCTACAAAAAACAGAGAATATATATTACATTTCTCTCTTACTCTCTAAGTCATACCTATGGTTATTTCTTAGAAATTTTTGAAGAGTACTTCAAACTAAATCTGGATGTCTATGCAGCAAAGATAGAGTACAGTCAGCCATTTAGTAACAACTTTTTTGTTATTATCAAGGGAATATAGAAGACATCACATAGACAGAGCAACTGGATCCGCTTCCAATAATCTCCAAATTTCTGTCAATAACACAGGCAATTCAATTTAATTTTAAGGAAAATACCTTGCAGCCAGCTTTCCCAAAAGCCAATGCAACTGCTTTGCCAATTCCTCTGGATGCTCCCGTGACAACAACGACTGGAGCATCAACATTTTTCGGCACATCCACGCTTGCTTGCTCTATGGTAGCAGCCTGAGCCGTAATTCCTTTAAAAGAAAAAATATTAACAAGATAAGTGAAGCTTCTCTGATGATAATCAGATTACATATTTCCCTATATTTTTGTTAAATCCTTGTTTTTCACCAAAGATTAGGTCCAGCAAAACGGAGCCTAAATCATTGAATTAGTACAGCAGGCACACAAATATAAGACAGAATGATCATAATTAACACTCGCAGCTTCAAATATCCTACTCAACATAGCCACAAAGACACAAGCCAATCTTCAATAACAACTTCAATTGCAGCAATAAACAATGCCAGCTAAACCAACTGATAAAACACTCCAAATCAATTGATACAATTTAAAAAAACCACTAATCGGATCATGAAATAAGACAGCAACACCGATCGTCGCACTTACCAGAAGAACGAGAGGAACACAACGGCCTGCTCTGAGAAGCTTGGCTGAGCCGAAGGGGAGCGGATCCGATTCCAGAAGAGGAGAAAGTGGAGAGCAGACGGAGATGCGAGATCTGACGGCTAGTAGCGCCACTGGATGAGGCGAACTTGGACAGGCCGGCAACGGCGGCGGCAGCGGAGGCGGAGGAAGCCATGGATGAGAGGCGCCGGAGACGAGAAGAGAGAAGGAAGGAGGAGGAGAGAGTGAGAGTCGCCAGAGGTAGGGGAGATTTCGAAGGAGGTTTAAATAGGTGGTGGGGAATTTTGGTGGAACTTTGGAAGCTCCGTCTATAAGGCTGGTGGTTGCCCCTACACCAAATGAGCGTCGAAGTTTGTTAGGAAGAACTGCTACTTCCTTCTTTTTTTTGGTCGAACTGCTACTTCCTTCTTAGAATATGAGCAAGTTACAATTTACAAACCTATTTTGGGATTTTAGGTATCGTTCTATAATGTATTAAATTATATTTAATATATTTAATTTCCTTTTATAATATATTAAAATTTTCTGAGAGTTTGCCCCCTCTTTCCACCCAAAAAAATTATATTAAAATTTTAATATAATTTAATACATTATAAAAGGAGATCAAAATAAATCCTTAATATATTTTTTTACGGATTTGCAGGAATACCCCAAATGCATTAGTGATTTACATAAATATCACTTTGACTTTTTTTTTGCATATATATACCATTTGAGGTATTTTTACAAAATATTAATTTTTTTCTTTTAATTCAGAAATTAAGTAAAAGCAAAAAAAATCATGAAAAGAAAAAGGAAATAAAAAGCACAAAATAGGAAAATATTATTTTTTAATATTTTCCTCTAAAACCCCAATTTTTATCCCGTCCCTTTTTTCATTTCTCCCGCCCACTTTCCTCCCATTTCCCGGCCATTCCGCCTTTCTCCATCCCGTCGGCCGGTGAATGAACAGTTGGAAGTGAAAGATGCAAACCCATTCTCCCTCCCCTCCCTCTCCCTCCCATTCTACAGACGTCCTGTGTAACTGTCAAACAAGATGCAAACCCAGTTGGAAGTGTAACTGTTAAACAGGAATGACGATGTATTTCCATGGCGAACTGTGTAACTGTTAAACAAGAATGACGATGGGCGATTAACTGTGTAACAGAAGGATTGAACCTCACCAGATGAACCTGAAGAACTGTTGACTCAGCATATTGATTCACAAGCGGTTTTCCAGGTTAGGGTTAGGGCTAAATTATGTAAAACCAAATATTCAGAAGGGAGCAAATGTAAAACCCAAGCGACTAGATGAAGTGGTAGTTTTCTGAAGTAAAGAAATGATTCACAAGACTTTTGTTAACCAGATGAACTGGTAGTTATATTCAGATGAACTGGTAGTTATATTCAGAAGGTAAAACCCAAGCGACCAAATATTCAGAAGGGAGTAAATGTAACTATTCACCTGATATGACTTCTGAAAATGTAGTACGTACACACCATTGGGAAAACCTCTGTTTTCCCTCTAAAAGTTAACAAGTTTCCCTCCAATTTCTACCCCTTTACCCACGTGTTAGATTGTCATCCAAGCAGAACCCAACCTGTAAACCTGCACAAAGCTTCCGTAACACCACAAGACCTTAAATTCACAAATCTTAAAAAAAGATTGTGCAGCGTCTTCAATGTCTTTGGAATAGAAGAAATTTAATAATGGGTGAGTTCTGACTTTCACGTTCATATTCATATTCTTCTTTACAATACATTCTTTTGTGGTCTTGCTTACCCTTTAATGTCAGTGTTAGGGTATTGGTCATACGGGGGTCCCCGTTTGGCCCTAATAAAGTATTGAACTTGTGTTTGCTTTTTGTTCGTATAACAGGTTCACGAGCATATTACTTTACTCTGAAAACATGTGGTGAATGGACATGTAAGGGAAACAAGTGGGTTTTTGATGGGATCACAACGACAACATGACTTCTTTTGTATGCAGATATAAATTACTCAAATTTGAGGAAAAAATTGGCTGAGAAGATTAAATGCATTGACGAGATAGATGAAATGGAGATAAAATATATGTCACCGTGGAAACCACTGGCACAACCAATCGATGTCAAAGATGACGAGGACCTTGGTGCGTTCAAGTTTTTGAACGCACACTCGCACGATAACATTTGGCCTATCGAGTTATATGCGAGTATGAAAAATAAGGGAAACAAAGAGCCAGAGGTTGTGGTAGGTTGCCATCCAAGTAGTGTAACACCCCCAAATTTCCTCTTGAAAGTATTACTGCCAGTGACCTCGGATTCCTCATTCCGAAGTCACCCCAGGCTTTTCCAGTTGATATAAATCATCAAACAACAATTATGATACAAAATATCATAGCCTTCGATTAAAGCCATAGTCGCGGAATTTCAACACAATTCCATATACGACCAAATACATTAGAAATACAGCGGAAGTCTTTATAATACAAATTAGTCTTAATAAAAGACCTTTTTAACACAACGGAAGTCTTTGAAATAACAACTGGGTCTTGATCTCCATGATCACCCGCCAAGGATCCTTAACCTGGATAAAACTCTTTAAAACACCGTTTGCCTTCATAGTCGTTCTAGCCTTTTTGGACCTGCAACCTATCTGATGTGCCGAATCGAACGGATGACACCAGCCAACAAAGCAGATAACAAATGTGGTTGGTTAGTCTAAATGAATAGACCATGCAAGGGCACAAAGCAGAGTGGTTCGAAGTAGTCTTATTAGGTTAGACTCGTCGTCTCTTAATAACCTCGAATCTTACAACCTCAATTTCGTTAAAGATACTTCCCACAATTCCATTACTCATTCTCATCGAATTTGGCCCTTATGCCAAATTCTAACTTAAATCCTTCAAAATTCAAGAACAATCACAATAACTTGTTCATACGTTCCTCGAAACGTATCTCATGAGATATTACTCTTAATTCCTTAAGATATCATTCTGAAAATGATTCACCTACTATAATGCTTATAACACAAGCTCACTTATAAGAGATAACTCTTAATCTCTTAGAACATTAACTCCACACATTTATCCTTAATCACTTCATCATCTCACAACCTTATCTCCATACTATACATCATGTAATAATTCTTACTGAATTCTTATTACCTTAGGATCATCAACATATCCTATCCTTAAACTGTGACCTTTTTATTTAAGTGGTCACCTCTTAACATAATAACTTTACAACTTAATCTTCTTCAAAGAGTTGCACCTTATAGATGACATATTCACAAGATGTCCATCCTTAACAGTTCCCAAGAGTCATAACTCTTCATCCTCTGGAAATTTCACTTATCGAGTCCAACGACTCGTACTGTCTTTAAACGACTTATTTCTATCTTAAATCCTTATATTCCGTACACCATCGACTATCCATCCAGGACTTAATCGCATTATTTCCTTATATTATTTCAAACGAATCTCAATTAGATCTCCCCAAAGGATACCTATGATTTCGTACACTTGGCTTTTCCAAAAGCTTTAACCATTGGTCCTACATGGGTCATACTTTACGTATGATCCTGACCATTCTAACTCCGGATTTCACAGTCTTACTCAAGACTACAATAGGGAAAACGAGATCCTGAAGAATTATTCCCTTAATCAATTATTCCTTCACAACACTTTATCCACACTAATGCTTACAACATGATTAAGAGTAGCTACAAAGCTTTAAACCTTAGGGTGACAATTATGTTCACCCAAATTAATACAACTACCAAAGCTTATTAATTATGTGCTCAACCGCACTTATCTTATTAAATTACAACACACACACACACGTTATAAGCTTTTAAATATATGTTCCGCCAAGCAGGACATATATCGAAGAAATGAACCTCGCAGAGTCCAAGCCTCTATATCTATCGAAAGAATGAACCTCGCAGAGTCCAAGCCTCTATATCTATCGAAGGAATGAACCTCACAGAGTCCAAGCCTCTATATCTATCGAAGGAATGAACCTCGCAGAGTCCAAGCCTCTATATCTATCGAAGGAATGGACCTCGCATAGTCCAAGCCTAAGCAGGACATATATCAAAGGAATGAACCTCGCAGAGTCCAAGCCTCTACATCTGTAGGGTCTTGATCGCCCTTATCACCAAGTTATAAGGGAACGAATGGACCTCGCGGAGTCCAGGCGTTCCTACTAATACTCGTGCTAACTAACAGTTCCACACAGTAATATTCCATATTAAAGCCTTCCAGGCAATCAACTTAAACACAAATATAATAGAAACGACTAATCCTTACCTGAACTTAGCTTTTCTACGAATACTCGTGCTAACTAACAGTTCAACACAGTAATTATTCACATCAAAGTCATCCTGACAAACAACTTAAACATAGATATAGTAGAATGACAAATCCTTACGTGGACTTAGCGTTCCTGCAAATCCACGTGCTATTCTAGCATTAAGTCAACATTAAATTCACAACAATACCATCACGGTAATTAACACATAGAATAACGTTGTTCTAACAGATATACAACTTATTATAACATCACCTTTTTAATCACGTTATTTATGAAATTAGATCCCAAACAACAGTTCACTTCAATTTAATTAACAATTAAACAATTGATAATTAATGAAACATGAAATGATTAAGCAAGAGCGAACCGCCACTTGCCTGAAGTAGATTCGGCGATGAATCTAGACGAGACGACTACTGATGATATCCTTTCCGAGGATATGGGCTAAGCTTCAGATAGCTCCAACAGATTACGAGTCCACATACGATCCAGCACATGACATTAATTAATATCAATTAATTTGTCTGGACGAACTCAATGAATTAAATTTAATACATTTTTATGATTTTAAATCATAAAAATATTTATTAAATTTTCCTACAGAAAATACGGATGAAAGAGGGTAGAAATTATACCGCTCGATCGATCTCGGGTTAAATTTGGACTGAAGCTTAAATGGGCTTTCTCGGCCCAACAACAAATTAAACAAGGAGGGGCCCACCTTGCTTCTTCTTCCTCACAACAATCAGCACATCAACATCACAACAACAGCAACACAGCAACACGAAGAACAACAACACGCAGCACGAACCAGAGAAGCTCGGCTGGGAAGGTTCGACGATGTCGCCGGGGATGGAGCTCGGCGGAAGGAGGAGCACCACCAATCGGCTAGCCGCAGCTCAACGACAGAGCACCACACCAGGCTCGTCGGCGGGAGAAGCTCGAAACAGAGGAGCAACAGGGGTCTCGCCGGGGGTCTTTGACTTCGACGACAACGCCGGTGAGCAGGCGACGGCAGGGAGGAGCTCGACGACACCGGCTGCGACTCGCACAGGAGCTCGGCGGAGCGGCGGGGCGCAGAGGTGAAACAAGGGGCGTCGTTTTCGTCTCCGGCGGGGCTTCGAACAGAGAAGACGACGGAGAGGAGGAGCTGGCGACGACCGAGGGTGGAGCTTGGGAGGCTCAGACGAGCTGGGCTTCACCGGTGGGAGGCGAGATGAAGCGGGAACGAGAGGGACGAAACAGAGGAGGCGGTGCACAGGGGAGACGAGAGAAAGAAGAGAGGGAGATCGATCTCGTGTGCCTTTCTGCCCTTCACCAACACCACTATATATAGCCAAGAACAGGGAGCCCAAAGAGGGGGCAAAGCTCCGACAACACTAGCAGATAGCCGACCAATGCAACAGTGGAAAGCTCAAGTGGGCACAAGTGGTAACGGGTGGATAAGATTGGTATGGGTTTTAAATCCCGGAAATTATATGTTTGTATCTAAACAAATATTCTAAGTCCCGAAAATACATCGAATGTATTTTATACCACTCAGGGAATTATTACGGAGATCATGGATATTACTGAAAATCCAAACTCCACTGAAAGCGAAAAATTTATCGAACGAAGGATGGGAAAAATTATCCAAATACCCTTACTAAAAATTGAGGGATATTACAAGTAGAAGTGATGACGAGGACATCACAGTGTGTCTGACTCCGCCACCGTTAACACAAACTCAAGAGGTAAAGCCCGAGGCTGTGGTAGGTTGCCATCCAAGCAGAAATGGTACCAAATCCGACAAGAGCAATATGGTAAGCGACAATTGTCCCACTTTGAAACCAAAAATTTATCGTGTAAACAATGGGAAAGTACAAATAGTTGACTTGGTGAACCAATTTGAGGCAGACTCGGAAACTGATGGGAGAGAAACAAGGTCTTCCACAGGAACAAAAAGAATACATGAATGTATTGACATTGAGAGTGATTATGGGGAAGACGTTGGGCGAGATTTTGATTGGGATGACCTTGAGGATGACTTTGAGGATGATGTTGAAGAAGGGACATTGTTGTATGACACTAATGAAGTCGAAAACTTATTCATAGACATTGATGAGGAAGTTCTACAAAAGATTGAAGCCGAGTACTATCGTAGCAAACAGTTTAGTAAAAGGCAATTGGATGAGCCAATGGAGGATAATGGGGTGAGCGACAATAATTTGGAAATAAAAGTTGGAGAGCATTTCAATTGCAAGAAGGATCTTAAGGATCGTTTATCCTTGATGGCATTACAGAGGCGCTTCCAGATGCAAGTCCATAAGTCTGATAAGAAGTTATATGTGGTAAGGTGCATTGATCCTAGTTGCACATTTTTTTGTCGTGGGACCGCTCTTGGCAGCACAATATTGTTTCAAGTAAGGAAGTATTGTGGACAACATACATGTGGCATGAAGCTAAAGCATAATTACCACAGACATGCAAGTTCAAGCGTAATTGCTGACCATATTATCTCAAGGTAAGTAAACAATCTTGTCAGTACGATCATATATATTTATGAGCATGTATATGAACTAACCTTAGCATGTTACATATACAATCCTGTTACAGCTTTAACACAGCCGATACATGTCCCGGACCTCGTGCTGCCGAAATTCAAGACATCATGAAGAAAATGGGAGTGGCAGTTGGTTACGACAAGGCAAACAGAGCACGTTTAACCGCCATTGACAGGATAAGAGGCACAACTGAAGAAAGCTATAATAGGATTCATGGATACATGTATATGCTCGAAAGGATGAATACAGGGACAGTCACACATGTTGAAGTAGACTCTAATCGTCGATTCAAGTATTGTTTCATCAGCTTGGGTGCTTGGCGTAATGGAATGCAGTTTTTAAGAAAGGTATATTTCTGTTTTGTCACGTTCCACGATGTTGTTGTCAAATTGATACAATACATTGTAGCATATGTCACTTTGTAAAGCTGATTGAAAACTATTGTAGGTCATAACTGTGGATGGTACCCATCTAGGATCAAAGTACAGAGGCACACTTCTAGTTGCAGTGGCACAAGACGAAAACATACAAATATATCCAATGGCTTTTGCTGTTGTTGACAGCGAGAATGACAGTTCATGGTCGCATTTATTCCGACACCTATGCTCCGTTGTTGCCGACGATCATGACCTCGTATTGGTGTCTGACCGTCATGGAAGTATACACAAAGATTTAAGAGAGCGCTATATCTTCGCAAAGCATGGTTGTTGCACACTTCACCTATGGAGTAACGTGAAGACGAGGTTTAAAAGAAATGACTCGTGGATTCTGTACCAAAAGGCAAATCAAGCGTACACCAAACAAGACTTCAATCGTGAATTTGCAAGACTTTGCAACCAGTCTCCGGAAGTCGGTACCTACCTCAGGGGTGTTGGATTTGAAGCGTGGACAATGTCGCATATGCCCGCAAACAGATTCAACATTATGACGTCCAACAATGCAGAATCCATTAATAGTTGCTTAGTGGCCCGCGTCGACTTCCGTTGATTGGTTTGCTTGATGGTATACTGAATGTCATGAGTCAATGGTTTTTTGAGAGGAGATTCAAAGGAGAGCGACATTCTGAAGTTCTGACCCCGAAAGTTTGTCGTGAGCTAGAAGATAATTATTTGAAATCGTTGATAATGGTCGTGAGTAGGCTAAATCAATATGAGTTTTAAGTGCATGCCAATGGAACTACACTCTTGGTAAATCTGCATGCTCAAACCTGCTACTGCAACGTCTTCTAAGTTGACCAAATTCCTTGTGCGCATGCAATAACGGCTGCGAAGGATTGTGGTATGGATCCTGTCACTCTTGTTCATCCCCTCTTTACTGTTGAAATGTGGAAGGAAGTGTACAAGGAAATTATATATCCGGTTCCTGCATTTGAGCGTTGGGAAGTTCCTAACACGGTCTTGAATATAGCATGTTTGCCCCTAGATGTTAGGAGGAAATCAGGAAGACCAAGGAAGAAAAGAATCTCGTCATGGGGAGAATACAGGGGCCCGAGGAGAAGGTGTGGAAGTTGTGGCACTGTCGGCCATAACTCACGAAACTGTCCTAACCCCTCAGCCGGCCCATGATGCCGTTAATTGTGCTACCTTTTCAATTATCTATTTTGTTAATATACAAGCAACCCGTGTTATCTCTTGAATTATGTATTTTGTTAATATGTGTATTAAGAGATCCAAACTCTTGGATCTCTTACCACTCATATTATTTTTTGTGTAAATGATATATATTTAGTTATCTCTTGAATTATGTATTTTGTTAATCTTGTCATGACTATATTTATGTCCTGACATTGTCAATATTGACTACTTTTAGTCAATATTGACTACTTTTGGTTAAATCCTGTTGTGAGTGAACTGGTGTTGATTGTGGTTGAACTCTCTCCAAATGGGGTCAATTTGATTTCGGCTGTTCAATCTCGACAAACCCTTGACAACTTACCCAAATTTAAATAGATGAAATGAAGTCAAGGAACCGCTCAGAAATTGTATATATAAAAGTTTGTTAAAACTTACCCAAATTAATATTGACATTGTGACATTACCATAACATACTATATTATATAAAACAGAATTACATAACATGCTTCATTTGGCAATCTGACACTTATATGACAATATATATTCATTATATGACATACTAACTTACATAGTCCCTACACTAAATATTACATGTCACAATGCTGCGGAGGATACAGATGAATCTGGGCCGTCGCGATGCGGAAGTTCTTCAACAACATCTCCCGTGATGACATATATGTTTATGAAGGCCACGATTCTACCTTGGGCGGCAAGGACGGCCGCGTCTCCGCGATTCTGTAAGGCCCTCAAGGTACGAGGGCCGCCATCGGGGGGCACAACTTCGAAGAAGTACGAAGCGTCCCGTTCATAATTGTTAAAGTGATACAGTTGGTTGATCAGCCACCAAACATCCTGTACCATTTCAGCCAACGGACTCCAGTTTTGCGTCGTCCCGCCTTGGTAGTAATGGGTCGAAATCCTGGCATTTGCTTCCCTTGAAGGGATGATTCTCCCTCCGGTATGGACAGTTGCAAACACCTTGTGATCGTTAGGCTGACCAGCCATGGAAACGAAAGAAGCATAGGGAATTCATTGTTTTTAGGGTAAGGTGGAATATGTTTTTAAGCGGATTGTGGATGAGGAAATATGACTTCGTATGAGGGGGTATATAAAAAGGTTTTTGGGTTGGTGGCAGTAAGGGTTACATTTATGACGGTGCTTAATTTAATTACTTGGGTTAATATCCTGTCCTGTCACTGATATCCTGTCTAATCAGTGTAAATTAGAGTTGGTGGGCAGTTAATGATAATTTCATGACGGTTGACGAGTTTTTTATTGTCAGTCAATGCCGTTTTAAGTGCCATGTAACTGCCATGTAACCTACACGCACATAACTGCCATTGTATGCAATCTAAACAAGTTGTCATAACATTGTATGTAATCTAAACAAGTTGTCATTGTATGTAGGGATAGCAAATGCCATCCAAACCCCAAAAAGAACATCCAAATATCCAATTTAAACGATGGAGTTCCTTAGGATCGACCTCCAGACCCCGTCAAACACGCTGTGAGCCATGTCGCTCCTGAAGCCGTCAAAAAATTTGTATGCCACAACGTCAAGATTTTTCCAACCAGCACTGAGCAACTCCATGTGTTACAGAGTGTATATCCCACAGTCATGACTACGAACACAATATGCACTTTGTTACTTAGATGAAGTATGTAATAAAATTGGTAAGGGGATTGATATTTTGACTTACCCACGCTTGTTCTGCTTCAGTCCTTGAATTCTCTCAAATTTAATCTACATTTAATCTCTTGAGTACCCTGATGTTCAAATTTCTTGGCAAGTGGCGGGTACTGTGTCATGAAGTGAGGAAGAAACCGACAAATCCCATGCAGGCATGTCTCTACGCCCAAGTTCGGGTTCAAATCCACGTTACAATCATATATATTTGCCTGTCATTGCTGCAAATCGATCTCTACAGCCACCCAATGTATGTTATTGATGTTGAGGGGGAAATAAATGAAGTCCAGATTGTAATACCCCTCATTTTTAGTAAGGATATTTGGGTAATTTTCTCAACCTTCGTTCAATAATTATTTCGATTTCAGTGGAGTTCGGATTTTCCGTAACATCCTTGATCTCCGAAATAATTCCTTGAGTGATATAAAATACATTCGATATATTTTCGGGACTTAGAATATTTGTTTGGATACAAACATATAATTTTTGGGGTTAAAAACCCATACCAAAACCTTTCCCCAAAAGCATTGCACGCCTCCCTCGATTACTCCCCCGCGTGCAAATTTGGTCGGGGCACACCGTTCGATGTGGTGGTCGGAGCTCTGCCCCCTTCTTTGGACTATATATAGCGATGATCTTGGAAGCTGGAAGACACACCCATCTCCTTCCCTCTCCCGTTCTTGCTCGGTCATCTTCCCGCCGGAGAGCTCAACCCGGTGTCTGCGAGCCGCTGCTGAGGCGAGATCCGGCGAGCCGCGAAGAGCTGCTGAGCAAGGAGCCGAGAGCCGCTGCTGGCTCCTGCGTCCGCCGCCGATGGTCGCTGCTGCTGGTGTCGCCGCTGATGGTCGCTGCTGCTGCTACTCCGTCCCGGCGAAGGCGAGCCACCGACGAGACGTTGCTGCTGTCTGCGCGTGGTGTTGCTGCTGTGCTCCTCCCCGTCGGCGACCCAGATTCGGCGACGAGACGCCCTTCCTGCTCGCCGCTGCTGCCCCGCCGGCGAAGTCGGAGCGAGGTCGGAGCCGCTGTTTCATGTTGTTGTTTGCTGCGTGCTGATGTTGAAGGAAGAAGGAGAAAGGTGGGCCCCATCCCCCTTTATTCAGCTATTGTATTGGGCCGAAAAGCCCAAATCCATTTCTGTCCAAATTTAATCAGAAATCAATCGAACCGTGTAATTTCGATCCATTTTTATCCGTATTTTTCTTTAGGAAAATTTAATTAATATTTTTTATGATTTAAAATCATAAAAATTTATTAAATTTAATTACTTGAGTTCGTCTAGACAAATTAATTGATATTAATTAATTGTCAGTGATAACGTTAATTGCGGGATCGCGTATGGACCTGTAATCCAGCTAGAGTTATCGGAAGCATATGCCATATCCTCAGAAATGATATCTTCAGTAGTCGTCTCATTTAGATTCTTCGTCGAATCTACTTCAGGCAAGTGACGGTTCTCTCTTGCTTAATCATTCCATATTTCCATTGATTATCAATTGTTTAATTGTTAATTAAACAATTGATAACACCATTTCTCTGGTCATGACTGTCCCTTATCTGAGTATAAGGGAGGTGCACTTAGGCGGTGCCGCTTTACGGGATTAATTCCCAACTATATATCTCTATATCCTGAGGGATGAGATGATCTATTCTCGCTTTTAGGGATTTAGTTCCTGACTATATATCTCTATATCCTGAGGGATGAGATGATTATTCTAAAAGCCTATAACGTGAATGTGCGTTTTGGAATTAAACAAGATAAGTGCATTGCGCACATACTTAATATACCCTCAGACGAGTAGTGCAACTAGAAAGTAATGCAGCTAGGAAAGCTCGTCTAGACTTTGGTCAAAGTAAAGTTCTCTTTCCAATATGAATTCGTATTGTGCGGTGAGGTTGGTCGTGAACCGAAACACCAAGTCATTTTAAACGCTTGTGTGAACTTATAATATTCCCGGACACTTGTCATACTTTTCGATAAGACTCAACCTCTTGGAGTCTTTCCTTCGTACGTTTCCCATAAGACTCAATCCCTTGGAGTCTTTTCTTTAATGCATGCCTAAATTCTAATCATTTCGTGAAAGTTTCGGGTTATATATCGTTCCTTCGGTTATTATTCGAGGGACAATGATAGTAAACGGTTACGATCACTAGAACCATTCTGTTTTCACTCTTGCATAGTCTTTCATTAGACTATCAACCGAGTTTTATTCCTTGCATGGTTGGCTGGTGTCATCCGTCCTATACGACACATGAGTGGTTGATTCCCAAAGTCCTGAAGTAATCGTTGAAGAAGAGACTTGCAGTTGAAGGTTAATGTGTTAGTATTTTGAGGTTGTCAAATATTATTTAAACTTTATTCTTATCACTTGGTCATGTAATAAGATTTACTCTTAAAGTCTTCCGCTATGTAATTTAAAAGTTTTCCGATGTGATTCTACTCTGTTGTAAAACACTTCTCCCATTTTGGGAGAAATCTTTCAATAAAAGTTTTGAGGTTTATATGAAAATGTCTTCAGCTGTTTAACCTTTTGATGTTAATATGCTTATTTAAGATTTAATTGTTCCGATTAAAGCCTTGGGTGACATCAGACAGCAACGTCTGAGGTCACTGGCGTGTGGCACTACTGATGTAAGTCGGGGGTGTTACACAGATCATCCCAACTGGACCCATAAGGTTTAGGCCGATCTCTCCTAAAGTATGCGAGTGCACGTTCAGATGCAGGTGGAACAATGCAGACATTTTGGACATAGTATCTATATGCATCCGTATAATCAACAGGCCAGAAAACGTCCAATATTGTGGCCTTGCGTTTAACTTCGGACTCCAAAAGCGCCTTACGAATATAACAACAAACTTCATCGATGTGCTTCAAAAAAATATAATTCATCCTGTCAGGCATTGCAACAAATCCCAACAGTAGGCATTGCAACAAATCCCAACAGTAAACTAATTTGACATCATAAGTAAATAGCTTACACCATCTTCCAGCCAAGCTTTTGGTTCCAGTAGTAGGCCAAACCAGTCCTTGTCCATCTCTTGACCACACAGTCCAACTATTGGCTTAGAGCTGAAAAACAAAGAAGGCGTAATTAAATCCATGAAATATAGTTGAACATTATTAAATCCGTGAGATACTAACCTTTCATCATTCATCCATTTCAGCAAAGCAGTCATCTCCTTCACCTGTGAATTCTTGGTTATCTTCTTCACAATTTCCCCTTTTTTCTCATCTGTGTAAGGTGTTAGTTTTTTGACGGATGGCTTCACCATACGACTAGGAAGAACCCTCCTCGGTTGGAGATGCTGCTTTCGTTTATTTCTGGGTTTCGCCTTGTTGGATGAAGCAACCACAACGGCTAGCACTGAAAGAGGTTCCTCTTTTTCTTCAACCTCAACTCGGGTTAGCTCCTGCTGGGTAGCCTTCGATGCTCATTCAATGTCGTTAGTAAAATACTGCTCCTGGTCCTTTTCACCAACGCCAGCATTTTCATTTATGTCTTTGACAATGACCATAACACCATACGCACCCTCAACATCATTGTTACCCTCAATGGAATTATCAAAATCCTACAATCATAATAACCATATCATGCATGAGTACAAATCCTGTCACCATGCTAGACTTTTCTTGTAAAACATAAAAACTCACACACTAGAAATCTTGTCACCTCGTACAAACAATAATGTCATAGTAGTGATGATAATATGATAATTTTCATATGAGCATATTCATACCTCTTTGCCTTCAGCCTTTACCTTCTCCACCTCAGCCTCCTGAACCTCAACCTCTACCTTCTCCACCCCAGCCTCCTGAACCTCGACCTCTTTGTCACCACCCTCACCATCACTCTCATTATCACCAACTTCCTCACCATCACTCTCATTAACACCAACTTCATTATCCTCATCACAAACTTCCTCCTCATCAGAAACTTCTACCTTGTCATCCTCCTTCGGTTTGTCACCACCCTGGCGAAGTTCTTCATTGTCATTACCCTCATCACCATCACCAAATTCATCATCATCACTCTCAGATAAAACACCCTCAACCTCCTTATCCCCCACCTCCTCATCCTCTGTTTTCTGGTCATCCTTATAAACTTCCTCCTCTTCCTCATCAGACTCACCATAGGATTCATCCTCATCCGAATAATTCTTTGATTTCCCATTACTCTTGAGCTTAGGCACCTTCTCCTCCTTTGATACCCTCTTTTCCAGCCTTCTCATCTTGTCAAGCACTCATTTTTTCATCCTCTTCATCATTCTGAACACCTGACTTATCACCTCTGATGACTGCACATATGCATTACTCGGGCTCGCTCCATCTTTTTCTTTCTTCCCCTTCCCCTTCTTTTTCAAACCCTTCATTGCTTCCTTCATAATTTTATCAAAATACGGGTCATCATTTTCAACAACATAGTAGCAGTCGAACAACTTATCCACCTCATCCTCATCGGGAATAAGAATGGGCTTAACCACATGTGTAGGATCAGCCAAAGACAACTCCAACACTCCATGTTCAGGGGCTTCATCTGAAAACCAACGAAGACCTCGAGGCATTGCAGATTCACTAACTTTGATGCAAATTGGAGACCAAATGTTGGCACAACTTCCCATACCCATATCTACAATAACAAGCGGTTTGAGAATTAGCAAATTAAGATACATTATTTCATTTTATCATGTCACCCTATAATTTAGATCAGGTCACCCTAAAACTATCTGGAATGCAAATAAAAGTATGTTGGAAAACTTATATGTTGTGTCAATCAAACAACAAAAACTTCTTGCATATTCACCATGATCCTGTCAGCCTGTACTCAAATATCCTGTCATAGTTTAGCATAAAGTATACTACTATGCTGCAAATAAAACACATTCAGTAATTCATATTTCAACCATTACAAATTTAGATCAGGTCACCCTAAAACTATCTGGAATGCAAATAAAAGTATGTTGGAAAACTACTATGTTGTGTCAATCAAACAACAAAAAACTTCCTGCATATTCACCATAATCCTATCACCCTGTACTCAAATATCCTGTCATAGTTTAGCATAAAGTATACTACTATGCTACAAATAAAACATATTTAGTAATTCATATTTCAACCATTACAAATTTAGATCAGGTCACCATAAAACTATCTGGAATGCAAATAAAAGTATGTTGGAAAACTAGTATGTGTTGTCAATGAAACAACAACACCTCATAACCTCCATATTCACCACGATCCTGTCACCCTGTACTCAAATATCCTGTCATAGTATAGCATAAAGTAATTAATATTTGAAGCAATAAACTACCTGTAACACAACTGACATGCCTTGAATGGAATATGGAATTCTTGTTGCGTTGGAGAGTAGCTTTGCCTTCTCTACTGTTTGCATCCTTTTGGCCAATGCTGTGGTCAATGACTTGTGAAGCTCTTCATAAGCAACCCTTCCCCATGGATAATCCCAAAAGTTATCCATATTCTCCATCAGCCTAACATGCAGCGGCTTCACTAGCCTCTTCTTATCCCCTCCCAGCAACGGACCCTCAACTATCAACAACAGTGCCAACTTCAGTTTGTAGTTGTCCAACTCACGATGTTCTTTAAATCTGTTGTAAACATCTTGTATTGTCGTCTTAGGACCACCAGGACTACCAAAAAAACGCTCCATTACTAGCCCGTCAGCTTTAGTATCCACAAATGGAAGTTCACCACAATTCAATCCAGTTATGAGAGAGAACTCCTTAATCGAAAACCTCAACTCTTTCCCTGCCACCTCATACCAAGACTCCCACTTCTTTTTTGTTTCAAGTTGCTTAAATAGAACTGCATGCAATGTCTGTGAAGAAAATGATACCTGCTGCAACATTTTCAAAACTTTTCCAAACGGGCCATCCAAAACCCGTTGCCAATCCGCATGTGTCAACTTGTTTTCAATCTCACGAACAAAGTGCACCCTACAATTGATGTTAATTCTTCCGTAGAAAGGTTCACCTCTGAAATAACTGTACCTAATCTACAAGCCAAAAGAAAATAACCATAAACAAACGAAATCGAACCATTTGAGAAGCCTCAGACGACAGATGAAAAAACAAAAAACCCTAAAAAAACACTCTTGATACAAAGTAAACCATTTCAGACGGGTGACAGGACAATTGAAAAATTACGCTAAGCCCTAAACAAAAAATGTAGACAACTTACATCCTCTTTAAAGATTAAGGGTTTATTCCCCTTTATTGGTTTCGCTTTTGGCCTCGACCTGCCCTTCCCGGCTTTTTTTCCTATAGAACTGTGAGAAGTTTTTCCCCTTTCACCTGCACTTCGTCTCTCTGCTTCTTCTTCTTCTTTCGAACCTGCATGTCGTCTTCTTTTCTCTTCCTTTTCTCTCCACTCTTCTTTGGGCTCGATTCTTTACGGTCTCTAAGCACTGCCATTTTCTAGGGTTCTTTTGTAACGCGCTTCAGAGGTTAAGGAAAAGTTCGGGGAGGGGCGAGTAAGTAAAAATGGAGTTGCAGAGTCGCGTTAATGGAGAAAGATGGTGATGTGGCGAAAACCTACCCACAAGTGTATGGGGTCAGTTGTAGCTATTCAAGTGTCGTTCCCACGAGGACAATGTAGTACCTTTTGTAACTAAACTGGTAAGCTAAGCCGCAAGAAAGGTTTGTTCAATTAACTAAGAAATAATGATTGCAAATGTAAGTAAATTCAAATGATGGGAAATATCTAGGATTAAGGATCCCCACAATAATGCATTGGTAAACTTATGCGTGTTTATCTCAGAATAGCATGAACTCGTTTGACGGTAAGTTATCAAATATCACTACTAATTCCTTTCAAACAATAGTAGACGTATCTAAACTCCACTAACAATCGCTATCGCGCAAAGCTAATCAAATTTAGACCCATTGAGCACTTAGAATCTAGGATAAAACCGGGTTAACATTCACTTTCGTGCTCCGTTAATTCCAGACTAACCTAGGGTTTCTATGATAACTTAGGATTCCGCAAGAACAAACAAGTTTATTCAGGTTCAATTTATAGTAATTCCAACAATAGTAATCTCCTTTCAGACTCATACATTGTCTAATTCATTCATTAGGAATTTCCTTTCAGACTCAACCTAATAGAATTTCTAATTGATAAATAACCAATAGCAATAAGAACCCTAGAATTGAATCAAGCAAGGATTCATGCTACCAATTCAGACAAACACAAATTGTAAATCTACCAATACATTATTGGGATCACCCCAATCCTAGATAAAGGAGATTAGCCTAGCATGCTTGGGGAATCAATCAAGATCATTGTATAAATCAGAGAAATCATTCAAATAGATAGAAAGAAGAGAAATACTTGTTTCGATCCAAGAACAATCTCCAATCTTCAACCAAGAAAAAACTCAACAAACGCAACTAGGGTTTTTAGAGAGAGGCTAAGTTCAGAGCATGAGAGGAAGTGTCTGTAATTTCGTCCTAAAACTGATAAAATAGGGCTGGAGACGTTTCAGCAGATGAAGAAAAACCGTTACGGATGCTGACTCGGTCCACAACTCGGTCGAGTTGTGGACCGAGTTGTCCACTGTTTTCCCAGCCCGGATAATATGCGCTGACTCGGTCCACAACTCGGTCGAGTTGTGGGCCGAGTTGTCTTCTGTTGGAAAATATGTTGCTGACTCGGTCCACAACTCGGCCGAGTTGTGGGCCGAGTTGTTCTCTGTTGTTCCTCTCCTATTCGGTGGCTAAGCCGAGTTCGCTGACTCGGTACACAACTCGGCCAAGTTGTGGGCCGAGTTGTTCTCTGTTGTCTTTGCTCTTCATAGCTTGGCCCTGACGACTCGGTCCATAACTCGGTCGAGTTGTGGGCCGGGTTGTGGACTGTTGTTCCTTCGTCTTCACTAGCTCGGCCGGGCTTCCATTTTGAACTTTCCTCGTCTGATCTTGGCACTTGTATTTCGACCATGGCGCCATCTTTTCTAGTTGTCCACCCGAACATCTTCACTAGTATCTCGATTTTCTTAAAAACGCCTCCAAACGATCCTGAAATCACAACTACACAAGAGTAGACTCCGAACACTACAAAATCTATGAAAACCAAATAAAACTAAAATAAAAAGGAGCAAAACAAACCTATTTGAGAGAAATAAACATGATCTAATCTATCCTAAATGCATGCTATCAGATGGAGAGAGTAAGTAAGAAAATGTGGAGATGGACTTGGTAAGAAAAAATGGACTTCAAGAGTAAGCAAAAATCGAGTCTAGCGTTAATAGAGAAAGATGGAGGAGTTGAAGAGTCGTCTTCTGGGGAAGAAGAAAATGTCTGATAACAATGATGGATGTTTGCAGAGTCGCCTTCTGGGGAAGAAGAGTCGCCTTTTGGAGGGAATTTTGGAAGGTAAACACGGAGGGCCTTTTGGGAGCATTCGAACTTCGAAGAAAGATAAATAAGGTTATTTCTTACCCTTTTTATTTTAAATTAAATATTATTAAAAAGGTCAAATCGGTGAACAAATAATATTAAAAAATAATTTTGTACCCTAAAACAACAAAAACAAAAGGATATTTCCGACAATAGGATTATACAATGTGACAAAAAACATATGTACGCAAATTATAAAGAAACTTCACTGGCAGGAATTATGAACAACACTGACAGGAAGTATGCATCTACAACGAAGTAGCAATTTTGCTAGATTTCCAAAACAACACCGACAAGAATTATGAACAACACTGGCAAGAATTATGAACAAGAAATGCACCAACCAATTTTGCTAGATTTCCAAAACAATTTCAACACAAGTTATTGTCAACAATACAAGTCAGTTCTAGCGAAAACCACCCAACAAGGAATCATACAACAC